>CM020043.1:14147836-14747836 GCA_009769605.1 Bucorvus abyssinicus | reverse complement strand
CCTGCAGGACCATCAATAATTACACATGAATAAACCTGGCTTTACTCCAGGGAAGTACAAAATTCAGTTTTGTTTGTTCCACCTCTTACCTGGGGCAATGCCCACTTCCATCAGGGAAAATGGAAAAACACAATCCTTTATGGTTGGGTGTATCGTTCAGTGTTCATACAGCACCTGGGACAATGGCTCTCCAGTGCCAGCTCCGGCATAAAAACCAGTATTTGGTGGCAACCCCCTGTGTCTCCTGTTTGCAGTTCAGCCCATGTCAGCTTCTCGTTGTACTGCATTGACTGCTCGTGTACTCTCAAATAGGGTCAAGTTATCGAATCACTTTGCTCCACTAGCTCTAGAGACCACAAGACATAAAGAAAGCAACAATTAAGAGGACAGGACTTTTTAACACTAATTTTGCTTGAATGTATTAGAAAATATTCCAAGGAGCACAGTCTAGATGGTGCCACCACGCCTGATGTTCATAAGTGATTTCCACTAAGATACTGATGTCTTTGCCTTAAATTCTGGACACTCAAAGGCATTTCTTGCCAGCTGCATTGGGTTTTTTATGAGTGTTTGGGACTCAGACTGAAAATTATGACGCTGTCATTAGCAGACTGATGGTTTTTTGGTTGTACTTAGAGGTAATTACACTTAATGCTGTGGTTATTTCCATTATCGTGTGTACACAGTGGATGCTTTATTTCACGTGTGCTTAGCTGGGGTTGTAATCTGACAATTGGTGTGTTAACTGTTCCACTCTTAACCGCTTTCTGTTAATGCATTGATGGCCGATGAACCTAATGCAGGGGGTCCTTCCAAAATTAACTCTTCAGATTCCTGACTCTTGCCACGTGTCTAAACCACAATATGAATTCTTAGATCTTACTTTCCCCAGGAACTAAATAAAAAGCCAAATGTATTTTAACCATTCTGTTCAACATTTGCATGAGTTCAGACTTCTAGTTGCAGAAGAAAATGGAAGCACTAAAGCACAATGAAAATGGAGCTGTCTCTACCCAGCCATTCTTATCACCCCGGTACGTGACTGCCTTAGCATGTCTCCAGTACGTGAGCAAGAAATTGTATTTCTTTTTCCTCTTACAGTGGTTTCATATTCACTCGTATTTGTTTATGAAAGAGGCATTAGAGAGTAAAATTGAAAGTGAAGATATCAAAAAAATACGGGGAGAATAAAGGATACTCTGAGGTTTTGAACAGACCTGGCAGTACAATAATTATGTTTACAAAAGGAGCCTAAACTGATGGAAAGAAAATCTCTAAAAGTCTCTTTATGGTTATAAAACATGCCTATTTCTAGATATTGCTTTTTCAGAAATCTTTTAGTAACCTTCCTTCAGGTTTATAGGAGCAGTTCTAAATCCGATCCTCTCCCCCGCCTTGAGACCACCTAAGTAATGCTGATCTCTTTGACAGGAAGAATTTTTGTGTTTGCCTTTGTTCTACCAGCTAGGAATAGGCAAAAGTTTTCTGAGAAACAGATTTAAAATTAGATGCTCCAAAAGATTCAAGGAGGATTTAATTTTCTACAACCCCCCCCTCATAACCCTTCCTTTTCATTTCCCGAGCACAAGATGCATCGGGGACTCTTTATTACTTCAGAAGTCCAAAGCTTCCTGACTTGTTTAGGTGCTTTTTGACAGTTTGGAGAAGTGCAAAAGATATCTCATGAGCATAAAATATTCCACTTTTATTGGCCGAGAGGACCCACACACTCACATTACATCCAGTCCTGCAGAAAACAGCACATGGCTTCTCTGCTGGTTGTAATAGCTCAGCAGTCACTATTTTTTTTTTTTCTTTGTCTCTCTCCTTTCCCACCCCTTATTAGTAATCTAATAACTTGCACAGCAGAATCAAAGCCTCATTCATGCAGGAAATTTGGGTTCAATCTGGAATGTATTTCCATAACCGTCAGCGTGGGGACTTGCTTAGGAAGAGGTGGGGTGTAGGGTGATGACTCCAGCAGGGATTTGTCAGCACGGGGCTCCAACTGCCTAGCTGTGCTCACAACAAAAGCCGGACAGGAGCATCATGTCTAGTCAGTTTATATACGTGGGTATCGCCTGTGTTTCTCCCCTCCTCCTTGCTCTGGAGCTGGCCTGCGCGGAGGGTTGCTGAGTTTGCCATTTTGGTGCCTGACCTTCTTCTGAAGTCATGTGAAAGCCAAGCACAGCACTAACAGTGCAATAATGAAGACATGGATTTAAAAAACCCCACCCTCTAAATCCTGTTTTTTCCTTTTGATCAGAAATGTTGTTGGTTTAATTCCTGGGCTGCTGGCAGGGCTGCCGTTGCTTTGTAAAAGATCTGATAGAGCGGACGTAGGACTAAAATATGAGCAGCTATGGGAAACTGAGCATAGGCAGCGGATCAGGTAAGAAGAGTAAACCATATCTTATTGCTACTTCCAGAGTCGCAACGTCTTTGGGTTGATAAATTATTTTTCTATGTGAAATGACTTAAAAGGAACACTTCCATCTGCCGTATTGTGAACAGAAGTAGGCTTATTCCTAATTCTCTGGGCCTTTACAATGAGTCTGTGAACAACGGGGAGGCAAATCTGCAGGCTTTTCCCATTAGATTCAGGCTGGTGTGTACTTGTGTCTATTTTATCTTGGATTATGATAGCTTCCCAGGTGCGGTGCAAAAGCCAGTTTCTTGATTTAAAATGTACATGAGAGAGGTGTTTTGGCTGGGAAACTATAGTTCTATTGCTATGATGAGCATAAGATGTGGTACTTGTTTTTTTTTCTTTTTGATCCTTTAAGTGTTTTTGAGACATCATGTACGTAATACCAGGGAATGAGAAATACCCATTTTCCAAAGGTACACCAATAAAACATCTCACAAATGCGTCCCTGTCTTCAAGGAAAGATTTAAAGACCTGGCCTAAAAATGGCAAGTTCTAGGATGTTTGAAACCGCGTCTCATGCGGTGTTGTGGCATCCCTGCCAGACCCCATGCAGTCATTATCACTACAGGGTGAGAGGGGAAAGGAGACCAGAAAGGCTTTGTTCAGGAACGGCGCAAAAGCGACAGCGGGTAATGATGACTGAGGCACGGCGGCGGTAGCATGAGGTCGTAGGGAGGAAAGGAAGGAACAGCAGAAATAGAGCAGCAGTTGCTCCAAGAAGACATCACCTTCTTATGGGGGAAAAAGTTCTCCTTATCAGCTACCACCATGATGAAGGAAGGTGAAAAGCAGGCAAGGCATTCTGTAACATGAGAGCTGCCTAGAGGGCTTTGTTTTGTGCTTAGATTCACTTACAGAGTAGGGTGAGGTAAGAACAGAACTTCCTCCTGGTAAAACCAGACTGTATCCTGAGGCAGTGAAGTTTTTCCTGCTCCAGGCACTTTGGGGGAGGAGAGGACCTGAAGATCTAAGGAGACAAATGGAAGCAAAGTAGGGGGGAAAGCAGAGTACTTATCCTGTTCCAGATGTTCCCAGACACTAATCCATCCAGTGGGCAGTGAGTAAGAAAACACAGATATTTGCTGGTCCGTGGCTTCTCTGCAGTCAGCCCTGTTAATTTACAGGAGGCACGTTCAAGTGTAGGCTCCACCAGGACTTAAACCAGAGACACAAAACAAAAATACTCATTCTGTCCTGTGCAACATGAATGCATTAACTCGCAATCTGGCTGAAAGGTAAATTAAGTTTTATTGACTTAATACTTGGACCAAAACTCAAGGACACCTGTCTTAATTCCTGAGTTTTTTGAGAACAATCATAGTCTTTCTCTTTATGTGCTGCTTCAGGTGAAATTCTAGCTGTACCATAACAGATTACTCAAGTACCCTTTGGGGATTTATTCTTAGCACTGGAAATAAGCAGCACATCTAATTTGTAATAGTCCAGTTCTGGGCTGAGATTTGTACGGTGTCAGATGCTTGGCTGAAGTGCAGGTCTGTCTCTAGTTTTGCTTTTGTTTGAACAGAGTTCAGACTTGAACTTCAGTGTTGTCTGCATAGCTCCATGCAAGTAGTTATAGTGAGTACAGACAGCCAGTGATGAGCAATTACATTTCTACCTCAGTCTAAGGGGCCGAAAGCAAACGGGTGTGTGGAAGGTGTCCTGACTGCTGCTGCTGTTCTAGCCATGCTCCGAGGAGCTGCTTTCATTAGACAGTAAATAAAGGAGGAAGCCTATGTGTGCGTCCATGGCTGCTCCTGAGCAGTATGTGAACAAGGTTTGAGTGTGATAGGCTGAAAGAGTGTGGAAAGAAATTAGTCAGGAGAAATAGTCTACCCAAAGGTTGTGAGTAATATTGCGGGAGGGCAGTGAACTTGGATACAGGAGTGCAAGAAGCAATCAAATTTAAGAGAAAATGCATAACGCTTTGTTCCAGGAAGACTGAGAAAGCTTATAATGTGAGAGAGCATTTTGGAAAAATTGCCATGAAATAGAAATGAAGTTAGCAGTTGTGTGGCAGCATAGGCAATTAGGAAGGCATTCAGAAGTGTGTGTGTATGGTCAGACGTGTACATATACATACGTAAATAAGGGCAGTCAGCTTTCTGAAAGAGAGTGAGAATAATCCAGATATGGAGGAGACAAACATTTCCTGGCACTGTAAACTAGTCGTGTTTCTTAGTGCTTTCAGGAAGGTTGCTGGCAGAAGGTCAGCAGAAGAAATAAGCTTCTCATGCTAGAGAAAAAGAAATATTGCTAAATTCAAAAGCACACCAGAAATCTTCCATGAGATGTTGAGTTTAATTTGCAAAGTGTTAAATGTGCTCAGGTTTTATTTCAGACCCCTTAAGCTGGGTACTCAGGAATCCTGACTCCATTGGTCACATGTTTGGATGATCAGTTAAAAAAAAAAAAAATTGCCAGAGGCATAGGATTTCCAGACAAGAGTGACATAGTAGAAAGAGTTGCTGGTTTATATCACTCGAAACTCCTTGGCTGCTGCTAAAAGTGACCTTCAGCTGGCACCTTTGTTCTAAGAACCAGCTCAGTGTGAGCAAGAATCTCAAAAACCAGCTTTACAGGAGATAGAAATCCTTCAACAAGTCAAACTGTAATACTTGATTTCATCTTGGGCTATCATACTCTTACCACTGAAAAATCCCCTATTTCGACACGGGCCACTTAAAGTGGAAGTCAGATTGTGAGCAGAGAGAAATAGTGCTGAGTGACTCTCCAAAGAGCGTCTCAACACTAGAAATTGTCTTGCAAGTTTGTGCCAAAGTATTACTGTATAATCTGTGTACTGTTAAGCCATAATTACAGCTTCTCTATTTTGTCCCTACATGGGAATTTGTTTCTTTTATAATTTCTAATTTCCCGGGAGCTCTCATTAATGGTTGAAACCATTTGCTTGATTTCCCTTTATTGAATATACTGAGAAGTCAGCTGTCTTGAGAATAAAGTAACCATTTCAGAATTAGGAATACGTGCTTATTCCCTGTGTTTCTGCTTGATTCTTATTTCAGTGTCTTTGAAAGTAAACATTTAGGATGGATAAGTGAAGCTGGAAAGAAACAAGCCTGATTACGGATTTGTCTCCCAATTTTATTCTTTCTCATGTATCATGTATTTCCTTTTGAATTATTTATAAAATTAGTTGAGTAATGAAGCATGGATTTGGAGTAAGTGAGAAATTTTTTTCTGGTAGTAAGGGCTTTGCATGATGGCAAAAATACCCTTTTCCTTGCTTTTCAGGGTCTACCCTTGTCCTTTGTTTTACAATGATTTCCCTCAGTAACTTTTTTCTTCATCTAGAGCATAGCAATAATGAAACATCCAGCTGAGGTGAATGTTCTTCCAATGTATCTTTATTTTTCTATTAACACTTCTGGGGCATATGAGTGCTCTTTCCCCTCTAATTTAATATTATTACCACTTCTTATGTATATTCTGGTTCACCCCAAAGCACAGCATAGCCTGTCTGTCCTACCGTGCTGACCCTGTGTGTGGACAGGGATCACCGTGGGGAGCTCATAGTACTGAGTTTGTCGCTTGCCCAGGACCATAAAGGTAGGTTAATTCATCTTGCTTAATTCCACATTCATTATGCAGTCCACCAGACAGCGTTGCTTCCATTGCTAAACATGGTGCTTTTTTTCCTGAAGCCTTCTTTTTCTCCCTGTTCAAACAGTTGCCTTTAAATCCCAACTCAAGGTTTTACAGGGTGTCCTATCATCAGAATTCTGCTTATTCTAATGATCTGCATGTCTTTCATTCCTTCCCCTGTTGCTGCTTAGTGACTTCTCATGCAGATCTGTGTCCTCTCGGCACTTAGATGTATCTGCTTATTTATTCATTCATTGATTCAGCAACACAAAGCGGGATTTAGACTTACGGAGACTTGTGATGTGAAAATAGGTGAGAAAAGAGACCAGGTGTCTTGAGGACAGATTCTTTGTTGTCTTTACTTTGTTCTTCTGCACTGAGCACACTTGGACAGTCATGAATAAAAAGGGAGCAGAATGGCCAAAAATACAAGAGTAAAATCTCTAGGGCTTGTACTTATTTTAATAACAACCCATAACAGGGCAGTACATGAGACCTACCTTCAATAACCATCTCTGCCCGGTGACATTTCCAGCACAAACCTCCACATCAGAGAAGACTTTTTTTTTTGCGTTTAAAGTGCCGGATCATGTGGTCCAGGAGAAGTCAGTGGGTAGCAGTGAGTTGAAACAAGCGCTTCAGCTGCCGTAAGCTCCCCAGGGTTAAAACACGGTGGGGGGGATGCGCTGTGTCACTACCTGCACTGTAATATCTGCGCGGAGGCTGTACATCTCCTTACGGTGGGAGCCTGGAGAAAAGGCTGGGTCCTTCAGGAGCATTTTCGTTGTGTTGCTCCATCAAGAAAGCTGAATTAATTTTCTGTTCAGAGCTTCCCATCTGGTGTGCAGTTGTGAACAACAGTGACAGGGAGAGCCAGAGAAATGCTTTGCTAGCCAGCTGGGAGGGAGGATTGTTAAGAGAAAGGTTGTGCAGCCCGAGCTGTTTCTGCCTCGAGCTCAGACAGCTGGAGCGGGGAGCTCTGATGGATCTACTGGAGACAGTTTGAGGAAGTTCTTGAGAATTAATTACTCTTTCTTTGGTTTCCCTTGGGTCTGGCTTGCAGCAAGGAGTTTGTGCTGGTGACGTGTGTGGATAGGCTGGGAATAAGCGGTATGTCAGTAGAAAGGATTGCTGACACTTCTATACAGTCAGTGGATAGATTCCGGGAGACTTTCTCACCCACTCCATTACATCATGAGAAGTCTTTCTGAATACAAGTACAAATATCCATTCCAGTGAAGACACTTTATCCTTTCCTGTAACGCTCTCCGTATCCACATGGTACTCTTTGCATCTGGGATTTCTTTTGGTGAAGCCATTTAAAGCCCTGGATATGAATGTTTTTCTCCTATGTGAAACTATTTGCTGGTGGAGCTCAGCGTACTCTGCCAGCACTTAGGCGTTGTATTTTATTTATTATACGTGTGATTTAGGTAGGGTAGATAATGCATAAAATTTACATATACTGAGATGAAGGTCAAGAAAGGCTGTGAATGACTGAGTTTGGTTGGGAAAGGCTCTACAGCTACTGTCAATCAAACTTGGACAGGTGGGTTACCTGCATTTTAGATACTTGGCTCTAGAGTAGACACTAGAGCTATAACTGAGGTGCCTGTGTCCCCTTGTAGAGAGAGAAAAAAAGGCAAAAACTAGAGAATTTTTTTTTTTTAAAAAATGATGTTACAAGACTTCTGCTGCTTCCCAGGTGCATTTCTGAGGGATCCAGGATTTGTACCTGGAGCATCTCTACCTCCTTAAAGCTGGATTTGCAGCCCGGAGCCCTTAAATGAGGCTAGGTGTCCATGAGCTTTCTTCTAAAGAGCTGAGCAAAGGAAGCTCGTCTCTCTTAGTGCTCTTGCTGTGTTTTAAAACAACATAACTGTCCTCTTGCCCTGTCCCTGCCTACTCCCTCCTGGGATCTGGAGTGGAAGACGGAGCTTTGCCGTCCCGGGTTGACTGCAGGACTGTAGGTCTCTATTGTGGTCACAGGGCACCTTATGGTGCTTTCTGCAGCGTGGTCAGTATTCAGATCTGTCTGAAATCTCCTCATAAAGCACCTCTTCGAGGTAGATGGCCTATGTTCCCTCTGTCGGGCAGCGGATCTCCCAAGGTCAGGGTAAATTAGGCGGGCTTGTCACTGCCTAGTACACCTCGGAGGCAGCAGTCCTCGGTTTCAAAACATAACAGCCACTGTCACTGGGCCCTGGATAACTCAGTTTTGTTTGTTTAAGTTCTCTGCACATGCCTGACACCCTGATTCCCACAGTGGAAGAACACCTCTAACCTATTTCAGCTCTCCTGTCAGAGCTGTCTCAAGAGCCTGCAGAGCTGAATTTCAGTTCAGGGGACCTTGCAGTCATTCACTTGGGCAGCTACCTTTGGGCTGACCAAGTGATCACTTTCTGGTGCTGACCAAGTGATCACTTTCTGGTGCTGACCCTCAGGTGTTTCTTTTCATCGGGACTCTAACACTGCCAGGTCAACCTGTAAAATTAACTTCCTGGGCAGCTAGAAGTGCTGAATCCATTCCTTCCAAGAAACATCCATACCCCTGCTGTGACTGCCTATTTACCGTCCCAAGGGGACAATGAAAGGATAATAAAGCCTATCATTTGTTTGAAATGGTAGGGAAGAAGCTAGTGTCAAGGGGATCAGTAACTTCTTATTACAAATGAAAAAAGGTAAAAGTAACAAATGGAAATTACTGAGCAGATTTTGATATTTGTCTGGCTCTGGATGTGGAAATTGGATTGTGAAGTGCAGAAGTAGACCTGTGTGAGTCACCGCAGAGACCATCAAACCCAGGAAGAACTCACAAGAGGTATTCTTAATAATCCCTCTGAATCTATACTGATGTTTCTCCACGTGTGGTTACCAACAGCTTCCCTTCCCCCTTATTAATGAGGAGAGTCTAATTGCCTTTGTATCTTATGTATTAGAGGATGTCTGCCTTCTGCCACGTTTTGCCAAGTAATAGAGCGGTTGCTGATGTGAGTTTTTAGAGGTGTTATTAACAAACAGCAGCTGAACGCGGAGAGCTAAGCTGCCAAGACTTCGCAAGCTCAGACAGAATTTGTACGTGTGTGTCTCAAAGAGGGTTCGCAAATCTGTAAGGTCTGTGGGTTTTTTTTTCAGGTGACGCTAAAATGAACGCGCTGATGAGTGTGCCTGGGAGTGTGAGAGAAGAACCTGTTTGCACCTTGTTCTGCTGAGGACTCGCATCAAGCAGCGCTGTTGCTGCAAATGCATTACGGTAGTACGTAAAGCTGGAAAATTGGAAGGCTTTTCCAGGTTTGCATTGCCTTCAGCAGGAACATCCAGAGGAGCTTATTTGTGGTGGAGCACACTGAATATTACAGACAACAACAAAATCTCTGGTATCCTCTTGTTAGCGTATTCTCATTTTGCTGCGTCGGGTATGTGTGCTTGTAAGCCTTGCCCTGCAAATATCTGCATGTGAAACAGAATAAACGTGTGTTCCTCTTCAGGTGCGTGGTAAGACAGAGCCACTGAACTAAAAACACTATTTGTCAATAGTGACTTATGCTAATGATTGCCTGGAAACCTTTCATAAAGAACAGATCTTTAGAAGCGCTCTCTGAATTGGAAAGGAATTGGTCCAGAATATACAAACCAGGAAGGCATTAGATACAGGTTAAATGCTGGAGTAAAGCTGAGGCATAACTGCAAAACTTTACTGCTAGACACGTTCCAATGCAACGGACATTTCTCTTTAAAAGATAAAATGCAATGAGCTATAATGAAGTAGAAAAAAATATTGTGCTTTTTTTCCTCCAATGAGGTTTAGCAAGTGCTGTATTTCTGTTTTCTTAGGCTGTGCAGTGACTTAATTTAGGGGAATAAAAAAGATGAATGATTTGGGTCTCTGTACTCTTTGCACAAAATCATCCAGCAAATGAATCTGTTTGGATGGACTGCGGTATCCAGCTGGGTATAGGGTCCTATAGCACGTCTCCCAGGAAAACTAAATCCAGACAAATAAACACCCTCTGGGACTTCTGCTTTAGGTCACTTCCATCTCCTCAAACTTAAAATGAGGAGGAAAGGAATTTTGAGAGGAGAGATGCAGCAGTGGTAGCCTTGATAAGGGGAGGCATCGTTACTAGCAGAGAAGTGTTCTAGGGAATGTCTCCTCACAGATCTAGAACCGGTTCGGACTCTGCCTGGTTGACGGTCACGCTGTTCCACTTAGCCCAGCTAAAGTGGGTCAGATATGTTCTCCTGAGTGGCTTCCAGCAGTAAATGTACAGCTTTGGGTACTTCAGTTAGATACTAACACCGCTTCCTGGAATAGTTCATACAGTTTCTGCTGCCCATGTTAGTGTTTGCTTTGTTGTCCCAGAGAATGTTAAGTGAGTTACTGAGACCTTTTTGATGTGGGAGTTCCTGCAGATTTTCTTCCTTAGGTTATACCTTTAGTACCTGCATCAAGTACTCATCATCTTCTGTTGAGTGAGCAATACAGAGGGGAAGGAAGTCCAGAAACAAGCATACAACATCTATTACAGCAGTGATTTAATATCGCACCTGTGTACCTCAGTGTAAAAGGTTTGGTTACTCCATGGGTCCAGAGCTTTGCATCTGTCACAGTTCAGCCACAGGATCTCCAAAATGGTCTGTCTTGATTTCATATTGCTCACTTCTGACTTTAATTAGGTAGAATTCTTATCATATAGTATAAGAGAACTGTATGCAAAGATATTTAAGTATTTTCTATGAGACTTTTGCCTTCATCTTTGTACCCTTTTGGTGCATTTTGACTCATTCTGATTGTGAGCAAGTTAAAAACTGTATTAAAAAATATTACAGAGATAGCTGAAGCAAGTTTCATGCTGTAGATTATGCTTGTTATTCATAATTATCTCTTTATGATTAGTCACCTGAATGACATATTGTTATTCTTTTCCAGTTTGGATGATTAGAACCGTAAGGAAGTAAGGAGTGATAAGGATTAACCAGTGGAGTTTCAGTTCTCCCAAAGAAAGGAAAGTAAAGTTATGGGGGCAGAATCCGTTTATCACAGCAAGGTTTAGGGACTATGCACTACTATTTCTCCTTTTGAATAGGGTTTCATGCAAAAAAAAATCACCACTTGAAGAAAAAAAAGAGGGAGGAAATTAGAATTCAAACTTAATTTTCTGTATGCTCTGTAGGAACAAAACATAATTTATCTAAGCCCTAATAAAAAGAAAAGGGAGGGGAAGGACATAATAATGTGATAGATCTGATTTTCTAATTAATCTAAATGTTGAGAAATATTTCTTCACTATAGACCTGACTTCTGTTAATAGCCCAGAATAATGATGTTTCAGTCACTGAAGAATCATTCTCTCATTTAAAAAGCAGCAGGTCTTTTTGGAGAGGAAAAAAATCAGATAAGAAATGAAACATGAGGAAATGTGGGGAAACTAGGAAATCTAAGTCCTGATATGAACTTTTCCGTCACAGAAGCATTTTCAATCGAGAAGTTCTTTCACGTAGTCTCCTGCCACTGTGCCCCACCTCATTCCTTGACTAAAATTATAATTTCTAGTTCCATTGCAGTGAGTAGATAAACCTTAGAGCAAAAGTACGAATGGAGAATTCACAGCAGCTGTGATAGCAGCCATTAATTCTCAAGTTACACCTAAAATTCTGGGGCATTTGCTTTAACCCAGAGGTTCTGATCCTTATTTACAGGCCAGTAATTCCTACTGGTCCAGTCGTGCTATGTCATCTGACTTTAGAGATGGACCCAAGGTATGTAGATGTCTTACGCCATCTCCTCGGTGGTCTCTAGGGTTTCTCCTTGGCTCTCGGTAGCTGGCCGTGGCAGCCTCACTGCCTGGAAATGGTTGTGGCAGGTTCAGCCTTCGGGAGATGGGCAGCGTGGGGGCAGCAGTTATTTGGCCAGCTTCATAAGGCTTTTCCAGTTCACCACTGTGCATGCAGATGGAGACAATTCTAGTGAAACAGCAATTCCAATTAAAGCTGAGAGGTCCTTACGGAAGGTTTTGATCATCCTAGCAGAAATGGAGGCGGGAGGTTTGCCTCTTCCTGTTCCAATAGAGCTATTACAGCCTTGACACGACATGATGTGAACCTCACCCTTGTATAGCTCTGTCTTCATAGCTTCATTAGCGCTTCCAAATATGTAGAGTGATGCTATTGTGTTCTATCAGTTCATTGCTGTCTCCATTTTTGGACCGTTTGCCTAGGTTTTGTCTCTATTCTTTGCCTTCACAATGAATACTGCCCAACATTATTACCTTTGTCACGTCTTTCTCTGATAGATTACAGTGTCTGTCGCTTCTTTTTAATTTGAAGAGCTGTTTTGGACAGTGGAAGAAAGAGGCTATTATGTTTCACAGGGAACCAATTTGGAATTCGGTTGTGAAAAGATATTTTAGCAAAATAATACAGGAAGGAGATGAGGAAGAATGGAAAACTCGCTGAAAAATAAAATATAGCCACAAAATCAAGGTTATGAGAAGAATGTGTAATAGCAATTACATGTGGCGTGCAATGTGCTCTGTAAAAATGAGCAAATAATTTGCAATGAATAATTCAGTTCACTAATTCGGCTGTTTATCGCTCTGTGGAATATTTGCAAGCAGGCTACAATGTCCTCCAGTCGCAACTGCATGGGAATAAGGTTTCCCAGGGGAAAAAAAAAAAACCATCAAGTTCAGCATTTACAGGGTAGAGAACAAGTAGGTTTCTGTGGGCTCCTTCAGTGAGGGCAGCACATCGTGTTATTGACCTTGTTTGAACTTACCCTTCAGTAAGGAGAAGCTGAGGTAAATATAGGAGAATAATATCTGAAATGTCTGAATAAGTGTTTATTAAAAAGAAACAAACCCCAGAAATATTGCAGAGAATATCCAGGTTCTGCAGTTTTAACTTGGCATGTTAAAAAAAAACCCCAAAAAACGTTGTGGGAGCTGGAACAAGGGACTCTGCTAATTAGCAGCAAGAAAAATAACTGTGTCTTTCCAAAGTAATTGTATGCAAAAACACAGTTTGTATACAAAGAGATAATTAACATAGAAAATCCATAATTACATTACCTACAAAGCAGGAATTAAATCTGAAGTCTCAAATGCCTTATGAACAACTTCTACAAGAAGTGACTACATTTTTGGTGTCAGTGGGAACAGCAAGTTTCCCCGTGAATCTATCAAGCTCTTTTGTAATTGGTACTTTTCCTCTTAAGAAAACAAAACAAAACCCCAAAAATCCTGAAGGGAATTTCCTGTAGGAAGGGAAGGAGGCACGTTAGCAAGGTTACATGAGATCAAGAGGAGCAGCAGTGCCTGCAGGTTGGTCCCTCCTGCCTGATGGTGTAAATCCTTCACTTTGACTGGCAGTAAAGTCATGTTACAGTGAAATGCCAGCGTCTACAGAGCCTACCGTGAGCTGCACCTCTCTCAGTGGGGATTACAAATCATGCTGCTGTCAAAGCTCCTGATCTTTGTGAAACTGGAGCCATGTCTTTACCTGACAAAATCTGGCAGGTCCTGGAGAGAGGGAGTCTCCCACCCTGCACGGGGCTCTGCCCTGCCCCTCCTGCCACTGGGTTGCAGGATGATCTGCTGGGGGCTCAGCCCTGTGCAGCCAGAGGAATGGCCCAGCACGTCAGCATGAACTTTAACTCAGGTTTCTGTCTAGAAATACGCTGAACTTCGTGCCTCTTCCTGCAGACCAGAGCCGGCATCGTCAGTGTCGTGCATGCTGGAGCCCTGCCAGGAAAACCTTTCAGCCGACTCGTTGCAGTGAAGTGAAGCAATCCCGGGTGGTTCCCCAAGAACAGAATTTCCATATGGGAGGTTTCACTCAGCTGCAACAAGCAGCTCTGTGGTGTACTTGAC
Organism: Bucorvus abyssinicus; assembly: GCA_009769605.1. Taxonomy (NCBI): domain Eukaryota; kingdom Metazoa; phylum Chordata; class Aves; order Bucerotiformes; family Bucorvidae; genus Bucorvus; species Bucorvus abyssinicus. Next base: position 14,733,928 of record CM020043.1, on the reverse strand, counting down.
AATGTGCTTTATGTTTTAGATCAACCTATGGAATCACTTGCTGATTTTAATGGGCAAAGGAAGCTTAATTCCTCCATGAGTCACGGAAAATGACTGGCAAAACCCAAAAGACTCCCCAGCTGAGATTTGGAACATTCCAATAAACCATTCCTGGAGAATATTGACAAAGATTAAAAATATTGACAGACCAGAATGTCAAAAAGTTAAAAATCAGTGGGACTACTCGTAAAATACATGCTAGTGTGAGGCTTTACTTTAATCAGTCAGAAAAGTGAGCTTCGATCTGTAAGATATTTAGGTGCTCAATTTCAGTTGGATAAATGAGAATTGGAAGCATGAAGCTGACTTGGACATCTTGCAGTACTGAGGTGTTTGTGAATTTTTGATTTAGTAATCTCTGGATATCCCTGGGCAATTTAGTTCAATACATTTTATTTTTTTCCTGAATAGTTTTGAGACTCAGAAATACTATTCTCTTTTGAACTCATTCTTCATCTAAGACTCTGAGAAAAATAAATGGAATTGTCTCTTCTGATGTCTCTTTAAATCTTTACTATAAAAATGAGTTATTAGATAATTTGAAAGGCTAGTGTATTGTGTAATTTATGGGGTTGAACAGTATGTGTTTGTAAACTCGCCATTGCTTGGCCAAAATACTATGGGAAAGTAAGGTGGAAGTAATGGTTAAAGCTAAGAGAGGCCAATAGATCAAATGGAAAATGCCTCAGATTGGCTGTATGACCACATATGATTACAAAAATCTTCTGGAAATAGTTTTGTTGTAGGTAAATAGGCCACCTATTGAGTGAAGCTGTAGACAAAGTACGGTTTCTTCTTTTAGTAGTACATATCATGTATACTTCATGTTGAACACTCATGAGACACAGGCCATCTCAACCAGAAAATCACTATTACAGCTTTTCTTATGGCTTAAAAACTGACCCACTAATAAGGGTTCCCCCCTCATTTCTGTAACTCTGTCATCATATGCTCTTCATATGACTGAATTCAAGATAAAACAATGATCTGCTTTACTTGTTTGAGTTCTCTCCTGAAAAAGTATGCTGTGTTGGACTTGGACCTCAAATGGGAATAATAATGCTAAAACTGAGAAATGACTACACTGCAAAATTGTGCTGCTTTCACTGTTTACAATTCCTACTGGTTTCCACGCTACTGGATCCAGCCCTAAAATCTCTATAAATTGGATGAAAAAGTATTGAAACTGTTTCATATAATTTCTCAGTGTTTTTGCAGGAACTAAAATATTTATTTTTAGCTAGCTAATCAACGCTTCACCCTTCAGTTTGCGGTCCTATAAAAGTAAAGATGCCACAGTACTGCTGCTGCTTAAGCAAGTTCCTAACCCACGTTTAAGACTCCTCAAATTACAGCTAGAACCTGGAAACCCTCGAAAGGCTTTGGCTGTGACAATATGGCTCTTACAGCCAGTGATGGTTCCTACAAACACTTCAGGGGGATGCAGTGTTTGTGCAAAAAGATTTAGTAGAAGGTCGACTTAATTTCATAAGGTGTTATCCAAAACCTTAAAGTTTGCTCTTCAGCTCCATAGCTTGTATATCATTTTAATGGAGTGCAGCTTCTACAATAAATAAAAGATGAACGGGCTCCGGGGGAATAAACGTTTGGGAGATTGTCAAAGGGAAGTGAAGAAACACAGTAAAACTTGTTCTGGGATAGTGGGGCTGGCCAACTTGTTCTTTAGTAAAACCAAAATGGAAATACCAGCAGCTGAGGGACTTGGAAGGGACCTCTTTGTTATTTTAATGTGCCCCTGGACATTAAAATAATGCTGGACAGGATCTATACATTTCTGTACAGATATTCCAAACATTCAAGGCAAAATTGCAACTGCAAATGTAGAATGAAAGCTTGTTAATCCCAACGGATAGTTTGTTCCTGGCACAAGGAACAACTTGTTTTCCAAGGAGGCAGGTTTGATCTCTGGTTGACCTCATTTTCTTGATCTGGCCTTGAATAGAGCTTTGACTTCCTAATGATGTGCCAAAGTACAGAATTCTACACTGCTGAGACTGAACTCGGGATGGGGTAAAAGTTTAACGTACAGAGCTTTATTTTGATCTGAAGCATGAAATTCTGGGGTGACCTTTAATAACACTTCTGCCAAGAAGCTCCACTGGGAAACTGAATTACCAAAAAAACACCTTAGTGCGCTGTGACAAACTAAACAGAACTAGAAAACAATTGTCAGCTACAACTAGAAATTGTCATCTAAAGTCAGCCCAACACCATTTACTTCTGTATTGCTCTGTTTTGTACTTGGGACAGGATCCTTAGCAGGAATCCTACGGTTTTATTGCTGGAAGAACTTCTGCTGCCCTGTAGCAACCAAAGCACCTTCCAAGCACTTAGATCTTCTGATTAACAGTGAAATGCAACATTTATCATCTGCCTGACGTTCAAAAAAGTGGAAGAGCTCCATTCTAGGGGTCTGACTACCAAGCTGTTACTTGTCAATTTACTTGCCTAATACTTTAGGTGAAAACTGGATTTACGAAATCTTGATTTAGGGAAGGACTAAATATGTCCAAGCTCAAGTACTGGAGTAGTCCTAATAAATTTCCTAGAACCACTGCATGTATTCAGTGGCATAAATATTCATAATTTCTTAAGTTCATTTACACATTACTCATCTACTGCTGAAACAGAATAAAAATCAAAACTCTAGTTCCCCTTACTCTGAACCAGAACACTCACTGATCTCAGTGGTGCAGAATGACGACCTGGTATCCTGCCATACTAACAGCATGTTGGGCAGATTGGTTTTGTTTTCTTCTTAAATGTTTCATGTTCCAAGCTGGGTGGTGACAGCACATGGTTCGTACATTCCTCCTACTGCCTTTTTCGTGTTGTCTTCTGCTTTCCATCAGTTTCAGGCAATCATCCTGAAACTCTCCTCTCCCTTTCTTGGTTAGGGATGTTGGGGTATCACTTAGCGTTCCTTGAATCTATATATCCTTTTACATTCTTTGTGCCAAAGCCCTTGAAAATCCAAGAAAATCTGTTTATTTCAGTGGACTCTGGATGCAGTTTGGTGTGTACTTCCCACTTCTCCCATAAAAATGGATGCTAAGGTTTCTGGATTGAAGGATGTCTGTGCTGCTTCTGGCCTCCCCCATCATAAGCAGTACCGGTGATGCCTGGGCGACTGAGACCTTGCTGAGGGCAGAGTTTAATGTCTCAAGGACTTGTATGTAAATAATTAGGCCTGAGGTTTGGAGGCAAACGTTCCTGGTATCTGTTCAAACTTTACATTGGACGGAGGCTCTAGGCTTGGCAGGACAGCAGATGATGCTGTGAGATTGCCAGCCCACTCTGTTCGCCTTCTGTCTCCACTTCAAAATGCCACCAGCCTCGCCGGATGTCTTTTAAAAACGGGAGAGATGAAATAGTCACAGAGCACTCTTAAAAGCAGAACTGCACTTCCAAGTGGTGTGAAATGAGTGTTTTCTAGGAGCTTTGCTTCCTGCTCATGCCTATCATCAAGCTCAGGATGCAGAGACGTGTCAGGAGCGTAACTCCATGTCTAGCCAAAGCTAAGTCTTATCAGAAGCTTTTGTTCTTCGAGCTCAAAATCGTTTCTCTTAAATCCTTACCTTGCTCTAACCGCGTAATCTGTAACACCAGCTGAAGTGTCCCCCCCTCAGCTGCAGCAGGAGCTCTAAGCTCTTTGTTATCTCTGAGTTTCACCTTATTTCTAGTTGGTTTGGAAGAGCTTCAGCTCAGTTAGAGGTGCTTTCTTTTCTCCCCCATGTAAGCCAGAATGCAACTGGTAAGCCCAGGCAGAACCACTGGTGGATTAATCACAACCTTCTTGCGGTAGTTGTGAATATTCCTGCAGTCCGATGAATCTGTCAGCCTTTCATATATATTTCATTATTTTCTTTTACTGTATTCATGGTAGTACAGTGCTGGTAGCTCTTTTTAAATAGGAGAGATGAAGAAAAACCTCGAAGGTGAAGAAAAAGGTAGATTTCTAAAGGCACCCTAATGCCTGAAATTTCATATGCCTGGCAAACAACTCCCTGAAGCCTTGGTAAATAAGGGAAGGGGAGAAAAAAACACCCAGCCGCAACATGGGATAAATTAGTCCTGGCTAAGGAAATATCCTGGTAGACACCAACAAGAACACTCATCGAAGCCGTTTATCTACACAGGGGGTTATTAACACCGCACTGATGTTGTTTGTGTCAGCATATCTACAGCACAAGCTCAGGAAAAGTTCCACTGGGGTTTTCTGGGTAAATAGTCAAGAGCTTTAAATCGTGTATGTGCTCAAGGGCCATCCTGATCTTACATGGGTCTTTTGTTGTGGTTTTTCCTTTCCTCAACACAGTTTGTTTTCACCAACGTAGAATAATTTATCTGCATTGCAGACATCTGTATTTTTCTGTTCTTTGGCTCTTCTCCCAAACTGCTGTTTGATAGCGACACTGTCCCAAGAGAGAAGGTGCACTGCATGGTCCAAAGTCTTGGTATTTGTGGGGTGGTCAAAAAACCACCCACATGTGGAAGGATTGCATCCTTAATTTCTGAAGCATTACCTTGTTTTAAAATAGATTAGGAAACGTTATTGGAATATGATTTAAGCTTTCCCTTTTTGATATACGTCACTGGATGCAGTACTGAAGGTTACAAATGTCCTATTACCTTTAATTGTTACTGAGATGTACTCTAGAGTTCCAAAGGTAAGACCATGATACTGTCTTCAAAAATAATGAAGAATAGTTAACTTTCCTTTGAACTTGTCTGGCTTGTCATTTTTTTTCCACAATTTATAACTTACCAATCAATGAGATGAGAAAAATATATTGACTACTCCTTAGAAGTTTTTAACACTTAGAGTTGCACCTTGAAGGCAAACTGTATTTCCAGCTGTGATGGGATACAGTGTTAACTGAACTGAAGTCACAATTGTAACAAAAAAATTAGTAAGCTAATAAAAAATAAAGAAGACAATTTCCCTTTTGCAATATAAACATTACTGAACATGCCTTACCACGTATGCCTCTTTCAAATTTTGCTTCACTACCCTGTTACTTGGCAAAAGATTGGAAAATAAATATTGGAACTTTTTAGTTGCACCTTAACCTTGTGTTTTGTCTAAAGAATATTTGGCCTATAGTTCATTCTTTCTTTAAACTGCCAGTCAAGCTGCCAGACCTTAATTAAACCGATAAATTTATAAATCAGAATAATTTTTTAGGAAAAAAAAAGGAAGATCATCCGTTTCAACTGATGAACAAAACTGTGTGAAACTCGTGAATTATTAGGGGAAAAGAACAATAGTAGCTGAGCTTCAAGACTTCAGACATTTTGCATATCAAAATGATTAAGAAGGTGATTAGCAGGACAAAACCCTGTCAATACAGACAGATAAAGGAATAGTCCTGGCCCAGCTTGGCCTTTCAGATGTGAGGGCAGCCCCAGAGACCATTCACAGGTTTTTAACCGCACCAAGTGATATAGAGCTTTCTGTGCTGGAAGAGGTGACTAATTCTGCAAGGTGAATTAGGTTCTGCTAGAGACTAAGAAAACCAGCTCCACAGCTCTCTAAGGCTGAGGAAATTGCTAGGAATCCAGATGGGAATTACCCAAAGGTAGGCTTCAGCCCCCAATAAATTTTGATGCAGAGAACCCTGCACAGTGTGCAAAACCTTCCTGCCAAGGGACAGCGTGTGTCTTCAGTGGCCTGTTGCACTGGGAGAGCTGTTCTGCATGGACCTACTGAACAGGCACCTCCACGCTGCAGCTCAAGCTGGACGGTGATGGACTTCTCTGTCAAAACCCTAATCCTGTGAAGCTGTTACTGCGGACAGCCGATGTAACTCCACTCAAGTGGACGAGAGACTTGGAGTGCTGAGGTCTGAGGAAGGTTCAGAGTGCTGGGTATCATTTCCATTTCACAAAGCTTATTCCATTTAGTTGTCCAGTCTTCCTAAAGCATGAAACTGGGTGTTCGGTTTATCATTGGGCAAACCACATCAATAAGGTGAACAGGTTTGAATTCAGTGGAGTTTCAGAGAAAAACAAGAGGAAAAAAAAAATCTACAGTTCTGGGATTCTATGGGAAAACTCATCGATTATTTCATGCTAAAAGGTGGTTTCTGGGGGCAGTAGATGGTATGAACTTTCATTTAAGCTATAAGTTATGAATTTATCTTTTTCATCTACTAGCATAACCCGTCTAAACTTACAAAGGAGAGATGAACTCGGACTGTAGATGAAAAATACAAGTGTTTCTAACGAATCCTTTCCCTTCGGCTATCCATCCACTGATTTCTTTCCTGAGATTTGTGAAAACCTCCATATAAACATATATATATATTTCAGTGTGGATCTCACCCAGCTCTGAATGGGGTGGGGGGGATGCTGATCCATTTTTCTGTCATCCTCCCTCTGAAGCAACCAATTTCTCTGTACATATTCTCCTTAAATTACCTCTCAGTTAATACACAACTGAAGCCAAGGCTGTAAGAAGTCTTTCTGTTGCCAGCATTATACCAAGTCGCCTGAGAGGCACTTCTGACACTTGTGGAAACACAGATTTCTACAAACAAATGAGGCTCTTATGAGACAGAGGGAAGTCCAAAGCAATACCCAAGGTAAATTTCCGCATCTTTTTGTCTATGATAGGCAAGAAAATCAAGCAATTAAATATTTATGTTTTAAAAACAAGTATTTTAATGCTGGCTATCTCTGCTGCTTAGAACTATGTGGGGACCTAATTCAGTTTTGTTCCAGTGGGCAATGTGAATTAGTTGCATTTTTCTTTGTTCTTCTTTAAAGCTATCCTAGCCTCCTGATAGGATGCATAATAACTGTGGCAAACAGAGTGGGACTGGAGACTTGAAGCATATTTCTTTTAAAGCCTCTCTATATTAGCTCAATGATATTGCAGTTAAATATTGACATTGAGCAACCAAAAAAAAAAAATCTTATTTCTTTTCCCGAGTTTTCTTCTAGCAGTCTGAATTTGAAGAGGAAGCCAGCTTCACCCAAAAAATGCTTCAGAGTAGCTGTACATGGACAGAAAACCTTTTAAATCTCAAATAAGATTTTTTTTTTTCCCCTCCCATTTTGATGCAGAAACTGCATTTGTAAACCAGCTTTTGTGAGATCACGTCGTGTTCTGCCATGTTTTATCAGGAGGGCTTTTATGATAGCAGTGCAGCAGCAGGTTCAACAGCTCCTGGGGTCTGTGGTGTTAGTCTGAGCCATTTCGGTCCAAACCAAACGCCTGCTCGTTTCTATGGATGAGCTCTGAGAATTGACAAGGCGCTCTCCTGGCACCGATGCAGGTTGTGAACGCTTTACTGTTATTGAGGAAAAGCTGCTTGCATGAGTAATCCTTCTAACCAGAACTACTTTCATGACTGGAATGTGGAAAACAATCGCAGCTGGAATATTAGCTGCATGGATGCAGGGTGGCTGTATTTGCAGTTCCTCCCTCCTGCAGCATTGGTCTGGAGAGCTCAAAACTCCACCAGATCAGCGCGGTGCTGGTGCTCAGCTCTGCCGTCTGTAAATTGATCTAGGCACATCGTTTTTCACAGGACCATCAGCTTCTCCGGTCATCTGTTCTGCTGAGACTGAAGAAAGCATTCCTGCTTAAAATAGTGGCCCGGTGTTTTGCAAATAGATCTCGTTTGGGTTTATTTCCTAAAGGGAATGTAAACAGGCTGTGTCATTTTCCTGGAGGAGGGATGATTGTTGTAGCTTCTGAGAGAACTGGGAATTGACCCTAGGAAGTTATTCTGTTGCTGTAATAAAGCGACTGTGCCCACTTAGGAATTTTCTCTGAGAGGCTGCTGCTCCACTACCAGTGTTATACTGCTTCCCCTTTCCATTAAAATAAAAGCCTCAGTCTGGCAGACATTCATTAGCATAAACCTTTGATCAGTGTAATCATCTCTAGGCAAAAAATTAGTTCTTTATTTTTTTCAAATTAAATAATGAGCAGAATATTATCAATTCAAAATGTACCCCCATCCTAATTTAAAAACTGTACCTACCGTGCTGCAGAACGCTGACAAAGTAATCCTCTTTCTTAAATCCGCTTTCTGTCATTGATTTGTCACAGGTTTGTTTTCATCTCTCTCATAGCCAAGGTGAACCTTCACTTCAGAGATTATTTTTATCTTGTTTTTTAAAATGACCTCTTTTTTTTCTTCCCACTCCTAGATTCAACTCTGGAGCAAATTCAAAGAAGTCATGAATGTCACATCAGGGACAAACTTGACCTCATATTCCTTATATTACCCAATACATGTCAAAGTAATGATGATTAAGTGAGCGTACAAAAATTAACCACTTTTCATTTAAGTGTTCAAACCCTTCCAGTCAGCTTTATGGCTTTAACAAGGCTGACGCCTTATGCTATTTGAGAGGAAAGAAAGGAGCGGGAAGGATGGACTATATTTGTGGGGGAGAAAAGCTTTCAGACAGTAAATTCAGGTGATTAATAGGTGCTGAGAAGAGCTTCTCTCTGCTGCTTTTAATCTCTGCTTTCGGGGACAGCTCTCTATAAAGTAAGGGTGGAGGCTGGTTTGTGAGCCTCCTTCTCACGATAAAGTATGAACTAGATAAACTGAAAACCTTTGAACCACCCCCCCACACACACACTTCTTGTCAAAGGGAAGCTGTGGGCACCACTTTCTTATTTAGATCTCAATCTAATCGCCTGGCTGCTGAAAGCATTTATTTATCAAAACGCTGACCACTGTTCCAAATCTTTGTGTGGCACACAGCTTTTGGGTACTTACATATTAAATCTTGCGGTTTCTCTTAAAAACTTCATGTTGCACGCCTGCGTTCATATCGTGTCTTCTGATGTATCTGTTACCAGTTCCTAAAGCAGCTGCTGGCTTTATCCCCCGCCAAAAGTATGTGCTTTTAAATTTGAGCTTATGTTTAGATTAGTTTAGTACATGAACATTTGATTCTTTTTTTGGTTCTGCTCTGCTGGTATGATCTAAAAGATTATTTAATTTAAAAATCTTTCTAGGGATAGAGGCTTCACAACTTCAACCTGTTCCATTGTTGAGTTATCCTCAGTATGACAGTGTTTTCCCTATGTCCCTCTGGATTTTCCCTTGCTGCAATTTGTGATTATGGTTTCTAGTCCTTTTGTTATGTACCTCCAAGAAGACCTCGATTCCGCCTTCTCTCCAACAACCACTTGATAGTTGAGGACATCAGTCATATCCTACGCACTCCTCATCCTCTTCTCTAGGTGGAACAATCCCGGATCCCTCAGCCCCTGCCTGTGCTTCATGTGCTCCAGCCCTTCACTTAGACTCAATACTATGTAACAAAACTTTTTTTTTTTCCCCCCCTACACTTTGATTTTTATTATTTTTCTTTTCAATTTATTTTATTAGCTTTCTGAATATAATTTTTCTTAAATTCCTTAGGAAAAAGACCATTAGAATGTCTTATAGGGAATAGTAACCATATTTAATTGAATACTTGGGAAAAAATCTTTATTGTATTAATGAAGCGTAATAATTAATTATAAAAATAATTTGAAAGCCCACGTATTTGTTGCTCTGAAATATTCAGGTTTTTCCTCAATTACAACAGAGAGGCATATTCTAAATATTCAACCTGAAAACTGCGTGACTGATCTATGATGTCTGGAGAGCTGAACAGGGCAAAGGCTTTAGAGGAGTGAACACATCTTGAAAATCTCTTATACTCTTCCATGACAAGACTGGCTACCTCTCTCACGAAAGCTTTCATTAAGAAGAGAAAGTAAAAATCTTCCCCCCTTGTCACTGTCTCCTGTAGACAATATCTTTTACATGTTGTGTTATGGAATTTCTGGGGGGAAGAGCAACAAATATGAGGGCTATGTGCTGTGGCACTGCAAACCTGTTAACCGTCCCTCTCCCCAGCCCCACTCCCCCAGGTTTCTAATATTATTGAAGTCAGAAGCTTTAGGTTTCACTGGCGGTGAGATGCAGCCTAGTTTAAGTAGGCTTCTACCACAGATTAAAAAAAAAAAGAGATGGTTTTGGTCCAAGTAAACGCTGTGCCAGTAAACAGATTTATCTCTTTAAAGTCTAGCATCAAAGATGGATAAAAATTCAGAAGAATGAGTCATAAATGCCCAGAGACTATTAGAGCCAAGCTTTTCTGAAATGACCAAGATTCCTAAGTGCTTCGGTGTGTTTGCTGTTCTCAATCCATTCACTGACAAACTTAGTTGAATTTGTGACACTGAAAAATTTGTTCTTTTCAGTTTCAGTTTTCTCTGTACATAAAATAAACATCAAGACAATGTATGTCATGGCCATTTCTACAAGGCATTAATGAAAGTTCCCTGTAGTGGTAATCCAGCTGTGCATCTGACTGAATTAAAAACAATTCTAGAAGCTTTTTACTCAGATAAATGCAGATCTTCAGTAATTGGAAATGTGAGAAATTTGTGAAATTTCTGTAGCTGTGGATGTTTAATGTATTAAGTAATAGCACTGACAGAGCTGTGTCAGCCATGCCTTTGCAAGGAAAAATTACCTTTTAATTTCCAACTGCTTTTAATTAAAAATCTTGCGAACTAAGCAACGAAAAAGAAATCTAAAAGGCATTTTTTGTCTGTTTTAGAAAGAATAGTAATATAGGTTTAGAAAAGACCTTCTGGGTTGCTGAGTTCTGGCTTCTGCCCTGTTGTCAAGGTTTGCCTCAGTAATGCAGAATCTCTTATTTCTAATGGACATATAAAATGAATGAGCAAACGAAGAATTAGTAAATATTTGCATTTATCTGCCTGCATTCATTATATAACTGTATATGAGTTTTAAAGATATTTCTCATTTCTAAAGACATTCCTATTTCTAAAGCTATTTCTCCAAAGGGAAGGCTCATATACTCTTTAAAAACTATGTAGGCTGTTTTCATGTTCTGGCACTTTTAGTTCGGTAAAGGATTTGGTGTCGGAGACTCAGTCTTACGCAGACCTGTGGATGCTGCTTGTGCACCGTGTTCTCTAAAGAACATGTAGTGGAGGCCAGGAGAGATTTCCCAGGGATTTGGTAACTGGGAGAGGAGTGGAACTGAAGAGTTGGGGTTTTTTTCAACCCGCCTGGATGTGATCCTGTGCACTTGATGCAGGCGAACCTGCTGTATCAGGGGAGTTGGACCGGGTAATCCCCAGAGGTCCCTTCCAACTCCTACCGCTCCGTAATGAGAAGCAGCGAAGCAGAGAAACTACGAGCCTAATGCGGTCTGGGTATGAGCAGTGAGGAGTCTCGGTTGTTTGTTAGAGTTACTGCCACCGGCATCAGAGCTGTATTAGCTTATTTGGTTTTGTAGTATTGACCCTTTCCTTGATGTCCTTTCTCACACGGCAAAGAAACACGCAACTGTGGGGGAGAGTAAACTTCATATTGCTGATTTTGTTATACTTGGGAAAAAAAGAGGAAATCCCAAGTGTTTTGAATTGGTCAAAAAACCCCAACACTGCTGATTGCGACAGAATAGTCATGACTCTGGGAAGTGTTCAGCAATGCTCATCGCTCTAAGGATGTCCTTCCCATTGCTTGTTTCTTTGAACACAAGTTTTTTGGGCACAGCTTTAGCATCAGTGCTGTCAGGGAAGTGCATTATGCTCAGTTTCTGTAATTTTCAGTAGTTTAGACCTGAAATCCTTCCTGGGATTCTGTTTATTTGTAGTTTGGTCTCTTTGGGGCCAGCTGTCTTGCTTAGGGCCGTCCAGAGTGTAGTTTTCCTTTGATCTGTATGCCGAAGCACAGGGGCTGTGCGTTACGCAAGGAGCATTATCTTTGCAGAGCCCTAATTTACAGACTCGCATTGGTGTAGTCGAGGATCTTAGAGGAAGACTGCAGCACTGAGCACACGTAGGGATGACAGGGGGAGAAAGAATAGCTTGAATTCTGCCTGGAGAGCCGCAAAATGCGTCTGAAAGCATCCTATGGCAAGTGGTACCTCCCTCAGCAGTGAGCCATGGTGAAATAGCCGCTGAGAAAAGGCTGGAGAAGGCTGGGTGAGCCCTCACATGGGTACAGAGGTCAGATCAACACAACAGCGCTGTGGATTCACGGAGACGGGCAAATGGAGCTGGCAGCCTCCATCCCGATGTCCAGGTGAGCTGAGCGCAAAAGGTTCTGGTCCAGGAGCTGTATGAGAAGAGCTCTAAATGGGCAGTGTCTTCTCTCCATAACCCAAGCTGAGGGATGTGGGTGAGAATCCTGCTCCACAAGCAGGGAGGAATTTAAAAGGTGGTTTCAGGAGCAGCTGAAGCAGCAGCTGCAGCGCTGCAACTTCCCTTCCCACGGCAGGCCCTACTGATTCCACACACGGCCCTGGGTTTGGGCACTTCTCTTGCTTTCATCCTCCCCTACTGCTACAATTGTCTTATCTTAGCATGTGTCTTGCTTATTTAGCTTATAAACTTGCCCTTTCAGCAAAGAAATGGCTGTGTGGAATTTGTATCCAAAGGTAGATGTGAAGATGTAAAATACTTTCTTCATGGTACTTATTCTCTGCCAGAATGATGTGCACTGACTACAGGAAATAGCTTGTAGCTTCTATTGGGGCAGAGGGCTTGTATGTATTTAACATTGTAGTAACTCTGCTTTTGCCTCAAGAAATTTCTTATCATTTTTATAAGCAGTAGAATTAGAATAATCTTTTTTTTTTTTTCCAGGATTCTTACAATTGTAGTCCTTCCAATTAGCAAAAAGCCACAGAATTAGATCTGAGTCACCTTCAACGGAGACTATGTTGGACTCAGTTCCAGCTACATCCTTAGTGAGTTAATCCCATCATGAAAGGAGTAATAAATCGAGTGAGGTATGATTACAATCAGCAGTATGTTTAATAAATCTAACCAGTCACACTAATCCAGGAACATAAATAAGCGTGTGTGTGTGTGAATCTCTTCTGCAAGGCATTAAATTCAGTGTTCTTGGCTTCTTACACAAAAGCAGAACTGTGAGCTGTGTGTGCTTGAAGGTGGGGAGTGGTCATCAGCTCTCTTCTGGTTTTATTGCTGTTCCTGCACAGAGAAAACCGTTAGTATTATCACTTTGCGTAACACGTTTACACATTTAGAGTTCTGGAGCCCATTTCTTGAAACCATGCCCTGCTTTGAAATGTTTTGGGTTTTTTTTTTTCCCAAAACTTGTCTTTCTTGATAGAAAGAGGGATGTAAAGTTTTCTTTTAAGTGATCATAAAACATATTGCTCAAACACTTCCATTTTTCCATTTCAAAATGGGTTTTTTATTAGACTTATAGCATGAGCAAAATAACCCTGATTTCCCAAGAGACATCATTGAACAGTCAATGAACTGAGGGCAAGATGACACTTCCACAGCTGAGCACACACTGTAAGGGGAAGGATTTCAGCAGAAACCTCGGTGAAAGCCAGAACACATGGTGTTAGCTGTATAGATTACCTGAAATCGATGTGAAAGGTAGCTGGGACTTTTCAAGAGAAGAGCTGCAGGTGTTTGAAAACACTCATGGTATTTACTAACTGACTTTTAGTAAAATGCTGCACGCTTAACCTTTACTTCACCATCCTGTGTAGCAGCCAATACAAAACATCAAAAAAAATAAAGCCAACAAAATGTCAAAGAAGAAAAAATAAATACAATAATTCAATCTGAGTGGGTTTTAATTGCTGCTTCTGCTAATACCATTTGACATTCAGGTCTGTGGGGGTTTTTTAACTGATTATATAGTGAAATTTAGAGCCATAGATGCAGCAATAATTCAGCTCCAATATTATCCTAGCCAAGCGCTCGGTTGTCATCACGCAGTGGTTTGGTGGGCTACTCCTAACGATGGAGTACCCTTTCTTGTAAGGTACTGAGCAGCAGTGTGTGTTTGAGCTTGGTGCGGTTAATGGTGAACAGTTAATTACAGGCAGTTTCAATATCTGCGGATGTGCACGGCTTTTGCAAGTGGGCATTTCTAACAGCAGAGCAACTCCCAGCTGTAGGCCAAAGCATCAGAAAATTCCAGTTTAGTGGTGGACTGCTCTGAAAGAGCACGCCCTGAAACTCTGCTCTTCGTACACACAATGTGTTGTCAGACAGCACGTTCCACAATGTTGTTTTGGAGGAAAGGGATTATTTTATTGTAATACTTACCTATTTTTGCTTTATATATGTACACACACACACACGCACGTATTTCTTGCTTCCCCATTCAAAGAACTCACACATGACTTGCTGTATTTCCTCTTGTTTTCCACCCCTTGCCTTTGGATATTTGGATGTGGCTGCTTCTCTGGTTAAGATCAGCAGTGTTACCTCGTGAAGACAGGGATGGCACCTTACACTGTCCATGAGGGAAGCAAAAGAATTTTTCTAATAGCTACTGAAGGAATGTATAATGCAACTAAAGACAGACCTACCACACTTCCCTACTGCCAAGAAATTGGTTTGGCTTTTCCCCGTCAGAAGTTATTTCCAGATGACCTGTTCCTACAGCTTATGCAAGAAGCCGATGTGCTAGGCCAGCCCGGGGGGATGAGATTGCAAGGAAAAAGGTGCAGTTTTATGTCTCTATTTCTATAATTAGCATACGTGCTAACGTAGAATACATTCACAGTTGTCATTGGAACCTGTGAAATTTCTCACTGGAAATGGCTAGTTCCGAATTTAGTGAGAAGAGGTTTGTATAAAAACCAACAGCAAAGGCCACAAGATCACGTGAAAGAATTACTGTTTCACAGTTACAACTTCATCCGATCTATAGCTCTATCATTTTGGACATGTGCGCTCAGACACACAATACATACGTTAGGTACGAGTATGAAGTCACTTTGGGTCATTTGTCTGATTCGTTTCTAATTGTGTATTTCAGGACCTTTGCAACTGGGTACTACTGTAAGAGCTCCTTCCTATTGAGTAGAGCATGAAGGAAATCAATCTCCATTCTTCTTAGATTCTTGCTTTCATAGCAATAATTAATCACGTTAAACTACTGATATAAAAATAGATGGTGTGTAAAATAACTCCTTAATTTCCCTGCAGGCCTCTCTCTACTTTTCATGGAATTTAGCTTAATTTTATGATAGTGGAAATTTTGTTTCCAAACTGGTCTGGTCGCTTCCCTCATAATAACATCTCTGAGGTGTTGAGCTAATAGTTTTTGCTGAGCACTCTCTCCTGTGAAATACTTGCAGCCTTTTATTCCTCCGGGCATGCACTCAGCCTCTTGTAAGACACAATCCATTCCTCCTCAGTGATGCAAATTGCTCATTTGAGTACAGACTTTCCCATTCATCTCACCCAGCTCTTCAGGTTGTGGTCTTGATCGCAGCCGAATTTAAATGATGCTGCACTTTTGGTTTTCAGCTTAAACCACTATTAAAATAGATGCCTCTTCATAATTCAGGTCCATAATCACAGTTTTTAATCATATTTAAAACTGGGTATTTTGGTCTCTGATCACCTGATTGGATCATGGTTTTCCACAATGATTTTTATATTTGCATGAGAAGAAATTTCTTCTCATTTCAATATTACAATCATCATGAAACACCTTTTTAGCATTCATTAGGAGGGGATAAAAGGATCTCTCAAAGAACACGTCTCTCTTTTCACAAGCTGTAGGATGATTCCAGGAAACACCTCATCTCTCCATTTCCCTCATTTCCATGTCCATGAAGGAGCGCTGGGCAGCCATCAGCCAGCTGTTAGCCTGGTGCTTTCTGCAGTGAGACCGAATTCCCTGCAGTGCCAGGACTGAAAGGCGTTACCTGTGCTCTGCGAGGGTAAAAACGTGGTGCTACAAACCTTCTAGGAAGACAAAGACACCTACCAGATGTCACTTTTTTCTTTGTCTAGTGTATAGGCAATATCTCCATTTCTGATCTGCGTATATATATGTCTGTATGTATGTACATACTGAGATACAAAACCATCCCATTAAAGGGAACATTTTTTTTTCCTGTTGAGTTTCTGTTTACGGAGTAGCCAAATAGAAAATACGATGTACTTTACAAAACTACATTTGGTACGACAAATGAACACTACTCGTTTTCCTGTAGTGCCTTTCATAGAGGTAATCTGTATATAGAAGGAGTTAATTAAATGCTGAAAAGAACAGAAAGGTTTAAAGCTGTTCTTTAAATTGTTGTGTTTCACAGGAAACACACTGAGAAAGCAGCCCAGGATTAACCATATCCCCTCCCATCTACCAAGATTGATAGGAAGGCTTGAAAAATACGAGAAATGTAAAGAATGATAACAAACAGCCAAGAGAGCTGATTGATAAACAGTCAGCAAGTGAAGCCATGAAGCCTCCTGGGGTCTGAAAAAGCTCCAGGGCTATTTTAGTCAGGTTCAGTGATGGAGAAGTTCAAAGGAAGAGAGAAATATTGAGAGTAATATTCCTTCCTGAAACTCTTGAGAGGATGTTTTAACCTCTTCCATTACCTTTTAACCTTTTCTGTGCAAAGAGATGGGAAAGATGATGGTGGGAAACATGACTATAGTTCAAGAACTGTATTTTCAGTCTATTCAGACAGTCACAGAGAGAAACAATCAACGCTACCAACATTTGTCTACTGTTGCTACTATAATTATTCAAATTGAAAACTTTATAACATTTTGTAAGCACACATTGCAGAATGGAAAATCCTTATTCATTTCATAGAATGGATTCTGTAGCGGCTAACCGAAAAACAGCGTCACCGCTTTGCAAGGCGCAGGGTTTTTTGAGGGGACAGCGTTGGCCTTAGATATTGCTTTATTCTGAGCTGCAATGTCTAAGCTGTTTAAGAGCTTCCTTTCCATTTCCAGAAATAACTTAGATGCTTCAAAGTCTAGGAGTCATTTCTACCGAGGATTTTGCTTAAGTCGCTTTTGAAAGTGAAGCACAGGTTAGTATTCATCCTGCCTAGCTTCAATCATAGGTGAAAAATAATTAACTATCTAGTCTAATCTTGCTTTTAGGACTCTTTCGTAATGAACAGAGAGAGAGAGAGGCAGAGAAGGGCCTTTTCATCTCATTTGTTATAAGCCGCTTCCACCCCTGAGATCTCTTTCTTTCTGCTCATACAGAGTAATACTTTCTAACAGGGTTATTATTTCTGTCATGTTTTATATTGGTTGTATAATCATGTCGGTCCAACAGCGCGGTTTGCGTGGTTTGGATTTTATGGGGAGCTGAAGGCTCCGAAATCATGTAGATTTGTAAAGGGTTTCAACGTCCGGACTCTGGTGAAAATTACAGACATTTTCAGTATTTTATATTATAAAGCTGCTACATTTAGAAAAATGAGTGAAGTGCATCCCTGCTTCTGTACTTACAGTAACTTCAAGAAATATGTATAATTTCAGAAGGAATATAAATCAACCACTAAGTGATGGGACTTAGCAAAGATCTTATTCTAGTGGGAGAATTATCCAGTGTTCAGAACTGCTCAGCTTCTTGGCTCTTTCACCTGACACATGTGGCTGAGGAAACCCCAGAAGAAATTTTCATCTGACCTGGTACATATGGCAATGGCTACATCTCCTATAATTATTTTATAGTAGCCACCAAGGTTTTCATGTACATGACACAACCCTCCTTTGATAATTTTCTCTGCTTAGGAGGGGACCCCATCGATATTTCTAACCTGCTCATGAATAATTCCACTTTTCTCCCTTGCTTCAAAAATTTACAAGTGTACCTAGTTAGATATGGGATAATCCTCTAACTCCCATTAAAGGCTTTTTTACTAGGCATTTTGTAAATTCAATTTGTTCTTCCATGTCTTTGTATCTCACTTACAAATAGTTACTTGTATTTGTGTATTTGTCTGGAATCAGTTCAATTAAGTACTAGAAAACGAGACAGTCTTGTTTCTTTAAAAATTTCATTTAGATTGCTTTCTGATTGTC
This sequence comes from Bucorvus abyssinicus, assembly GCA_009769605.1. Taxonomy (NCBI): domain Eukaryota; kingdom Metazoa; phylum Chordata; class Aves; order Bucerotiformes; family Bucorvidae; genus Bucorvus; species Bucorvus abyssinicus. The sequence continues at coordinate 14,716,017 of CM020043.1, read as the reverse complement.
AACAACCCCTGGAAGCCTGAGTACTGTTACCGTCCTATTACTTTTTCATATAGCTTAAGAAAAGAAAGGTCCATTTAAGTGCTAATAAGAAATACACGGACAATAGCTACAGGTTATTAAGAAGCAACTTGAAGTTAATGATTGATTGGAATAAATTCACCGGTACAAAACAGAAGAATTCAGATTTTAGAAGTCAGGGTGAAGTTGCAAACTTGACCCCTGTGACATCTCCGAAACCCGCAGCTTTTAACGCAGCGCAATGCATACGTTTCAGTTCAGCTTTAGCATGTTACTGCCTGCAGGGCTTTATAGCAAAACTTTGTCAGTGAAAGTTGGCGCTTGAAAAACTTTCCAATTGAAGTGGGAAATTTGTTGTCTTTCTATAACTAGGTATGAGTTTAGTAGCCAAGTATAATCTGCCTTGTCAATATTTTGCAACCGTTCAGTATTTGGATACTAAAACTAGAAGTAGTGATAAAGAAAGAAAAAACATATCAATTTCCAAGTGCATTTTGTCTGAGCTCCCTACTGAGAGCAGATGTACCAGTAATGGCAGCGTTCTCTACATGGTGATAGTAGCCCATAATGAGCTGAATGCCATTGCCAGAGTTGTCAGCTACATTTTCACCCTGTCCTTTAACTTACTCTAAAAGTGAACGATGTAGTTTGGCCAGACCCAGAGCTTAGTTGAACAGAGGAAGAGGTTTATCTGCCCAGTGTTTCCTCTGAAATATGACCAGCATTAATGTGTGTACTCAATACAGTCAGTCTTCAAAGATCCAGCCCTTTCTCGAAAGTGCCAGGTGTATTGTGGACAAGGACACTTGATTGCACCAGATGCCGTGCACAGCAAGCGTGTGCCTGTTATCTCCCATAGCGCCCTAGGGAAAGCAAACCCCCTGAAAAAGGGCTGGAAGTACCACGTACGATGCTTTTGTCAGAACAAGTTATTACGGCTCATGCCAGGCAATTCTACAGTAGAGACAGAAGACTTCTGAGGATGATCGCCAGTTCTGGCAGCAGCAACTTTTCCAGCTGTCATCACTCCTAGACATTCAGAGGCTTGTTTCTGTTCTGCGCCAGGGTATACACTGACAAATATTAATGTCTATTGGAGATACCGGTCTCAAATGGGAACGACAGGGAAAAAACCCTCCAGGAATAGACTCTGGGGAAGGGTTTTACAGGCTGACAGCCTGTCCCTAAGGGGGACAGACCTCTTTGCCATACACATTATCTCAGTGGGAATTCATACTGGAGAGCATTTAAAATAAGGGCAGACCTCAAACAAAATCTCAGAACTGTACTCCTCAAATGAAGTGCTTTTCTACCTTATTAGATGGTTTGCCAACCTGGAAAACGTAAAAGGCCAGTTGCCTTGTCTGATAACATTCTGGTATTCCTTTCTTCTCGCCAAGTAGAAAGGAGTATTAGCTGTGTTCATTTTAACCACCAGACTTCCAGATCTGACTACAATCTCAAAGGACAATATTTATGGATGATTATTTTTCTCCTTAGAGTTCGTGAAAGGTTAAGTATAAATTTGTTGTGCTTTGGTTTAAAATTTTATAGAGTAAGTTCTGGTTCATTCTGTTATGAAAATCTTTGTGGGAAAAATTCATGAAATTCATAAAAGTTTGTCTACTCTTTTTCTATATTAAAAATTCACCTGTAAAACCACACATTTTTCAGCTGGAGTGACATGCAAGGGTTTTTATTCCCTTTTATTTAAAATATACACGGATTTTGTATAAAATCTGACGTTTCATGGCCTCTTTTCCTTTATGAATCTGTAATATGAGGGCAATGAGAATACTTGAGTGGCAATGGCTTTCACCCTTCATTAGTCATATATCCCCCATATTTCTAAGCAAACCATATTCTCCATAACCTCATTTACCTAAATGGTTTCAGCTTACTTTTTTCCAGGATGATACAATCATAAAGAGGAAGGAATTAACAAAAATATGTTTGTTTCTTTCTGCTTTAGCAGGGAAGCCTAAGCTCCAGTACAGCATTATTTACTATGATATATTCTGCAAGATCTGGCCTTGGTCTTTCTGTGTTTGAAATCACTGTATCGAAGACTGCACAAGTAAAGATCCTAATCACAAAACCAGTGATTAGTCGTAACTGGTCTGGTATTTAAAATCTAGGCCCTATGGCACTCATACACATACTTTAAATGTATAAGTAGGTGTTTGTAACATCCAGCCTAAATATATGGTATTTCCATTTACAAGCTGTTTCATTTACAACAGTTGAATATCTGCGCCTTTTACTTCCAGCCATCATTGGCAGTAATCAATATTTACAGGAGGGCAATTTCGATAGGATCATAGCCCCACTGAATCAATGGGACTGTGACTTGATGCTGCACTTTCTTGGAGGGAAGAGGCCATGGGTTAGAGCATTAAGAGTAAACATGAAGACTAGGAACTATTTAATCATGTGTGCGTTTGTTTTTCAGTGAGCAAGGATGAATCTTAAAATTTTAGTTGAAAACAGATGCTGGGTAGAAAAATCTTGCTGGGTAGAAACTATACCTATTTCATCCTATTATCAGTTTACAATTGTTCAGTCACAGCGATTGTATCTCCATTATGTGCACCGTGCTGGCAACGATCAAAAGACATTAAGAGTTCACAGATCATATAATGACATTTAGAGGAATGTGAGCTTTCTGCCTATGCTGATAAATATTATTGTTTCTATAGTAGCTTCTGCTCACAGCCCTCACCAGGTAATGAGGTTCTGCATGTGCACCCTTTTCAAAGCCGCTTGCTGTCTATAATTAAAATGTTTCCCCTTACCTCTTTCACATATTGAATGTATTGTGAACAACAACCTCTCATAAATTCCCATCTCAAATACCATTTTTTAATTTGTTTTTTAGATATCAAGGGCATGACTTGTTTTGAAAGGCTTCAGTCTTGCCCATTGAGAAAAACAATACTGTCTCTACTCCAGGTAGTTCACTGTGGACATCTGTGATTGCCTCTTTTCTTGCATAAACGTGTTTCTTTAGTCTCACTTTAAGGGATAATGTCCTGAAGGATGGTCATTTCTCTAGTGCTTTTCAGCTCTGCAGTGTATCCAGTTTATTGAGTGAGATCATATCTGAGGCCAGTTCATCAAAAAATGCTATTTCGTTTTTTCTTTTCCCCCACAATAACTCTTGGCTTCAGAAACTGATGGCAGATTGAAGGTACCTCGCTGCCATAAGTTTGTCTGACAAAGTTCATTGAGCCTGTCATTTACCCTGAAAACATGGTGAACCCCTGGGTGGGTGCAATCACAATTGTTTTGCACTAGTTTCAGTATATTAAAAACAATTCAAGCACAGTTTAAGAAAATAAATGTTGTTTTCCTTATGTGACATAGATTTTTATTCTGTGAGGTTTGGGGAAATTTTTTAAGATGTTGTTTTAGGGGAATATTTAATCCGTTATATTATCTGATTGCCTCTGTCATCAGACACTCGCTGCGTACAGGGGCACTTGAAAACCACATTTACAGTTCCCTAGTTCTGTGGGTTTTTTTTTCTTTCAGTCTTTAATGACCAGTATCTATCAACATGTGCTTACTTAGTTGTCCTCAGGATTTATCTCTTTTCCATATAAAGAAAGCAAAACTTCAGTTTGAAGAATAACTTAACTGTCTTGCAAATGATTACTTTTGTTTCCTGAAATAGCACTTTAATTTTAGCTTTATCCTAGGTTAAAAGCATTAGTATTTTCAGTTTTCTACTGCAGCAGTTAACAGCCTTTCATTTCTGAGGTTTTCCTGTGTAGTATTGCAATTGTCTTTGTATTTGTGTTCTCATAGAAAGGGTGTTCTGAATATTAGTTACAATTACCTGAAAACTTCCTCAGAAACAAATTGGCAGGGCATAGGGAACTTGGAACATGAAAAATGTGGACACATAGGAAACATGACAAGCACTTTCAAGATTTCTCCGAGATCTGTGTAACCACTTTGTCACTTCAAGAGGACAGCAGGGCTGTCAGCGGATCTGGAGACCCGAGCGTGTGTCAGAGAGCCTTGGGACCACAGCGCGGTGTATTTTCATCGCTAACATTCATACACAGCACTGTTTGCATACAGACCTTCGACAGTGCGTCATGCACAGCCGGTTACTTTAAGAAACGCCGTGTTATCGGGAGTGTATTTTGATTATGTGCTATAAGTTGGCTAAAATACCACTTCTCTGAATTCTGTACTAAAGCTCCCACTGACTTCACAAGACCACTTTTCTTCTCTCTTTGGACTGCAAAGCTCAGTGCCAAGTCAGTGGTGGTAGGACACGGCAGCAGAGGATTGTGCTTTTGTAATGTTCTCTTTCACGGGCACCCCCTTGCCGTGGGGAAAGAGCTTGCGTGCCCTTGCGAAGTTGAGAGCTATGCTGGTGGTGGCATATGCCTCCGGTAGGGTCTCCCAAGCCAGACAGGTCTCAACTGAAGGGTCAGACAAAGTGTGTCCACGGGCAGGATGGGCTCACTAGCCTTCGGGCAACCATCCTAGGAGAAGGACAACTCTAACTCCAAACCCGGGCAGATGGAGCTCGTTTAGCTCTGTAAGGCCATCCATCTAAGAGAAGGATACTCTAACCAAACCTACGACCTGAGGACTTCGCTGTCACCGTCCAAGCTCGCTAGGCCCTGGCAGATGAACCTCAGGTGTAAAGGGTGGGGCCAGTCTCGCGCACGCTGCGCCTCACCTAAAAAATCCACCGCGCAGGCTTGAAGGGTGTACACATGTTTAAAGCCCTCCCCAAATCTTCGTCCGTGAAGCCAAGCCATGATGATGAATGTTCTGTCTCACAGGACTGGAGATCTTACCTGCACCCCTACAGTGTTTGGATGGTTGGGGTTGTTTTCCACTCTGGTCAATGGCAGGACTCAGTTCATGTCAAAAATAGTAAGAATTATTGTTTGCATTGAGTAAAACAGTTTTATTACTAAATAAAGAGCTCTGTGGCCACATGTATCACCATAGCTGTGAAGAAAAAAAAAACTTAATCTATGTTGCATCATTTAATCAGGTGGTCCTGAGTAATACTCTAATGATTCAGTGACTTAATTTTTATGATAACATCCAGTTTCAGAGAGGACAAATAATTCCTGGGATAAATGCAGAAGGTTTCTGACAGGCTTAGGCTAAGCACTCAGTTTTGGTAGAATGCAAATCTGCAAGGCACTAATCAGTCTACTCATCGCTCTGAGTGTGTAGACAATTTCTTAATTACTGTAAATGAATACCTCTGGCAATTTGCCTCTGGCTTCCAAAAATGATACGTTAGGCTTAAGGGTAAAAGTACTGTCTTTTAAAGAGATTGTTTATTTATGAGGTTAAGTAAAATGTGAATGCTAAAAATAAAAATATAAGTATCTTACGTATACCCAGACTTGATATTAATGAGAACAGGCACTTCTCTGTGATAAAGTGCTCACAAAAAGAATACGAGTACCTACTAATAGGTAAAACACACATTCCATACGCTGAAGCATACCTGGCATCATTCTCTCACAGTATTCTCATTAAGGAAATCTATGGACACGACGTCTCCAGCATCAGTCCAGTTTTTGGCACAGTCCCCAGAGAAAGCGAGATGTTCTGTGGTTGGAATTCATTCACTTTTTGTCATTTGAGCAGTGCAAAGTAGGCAGACAGAGCAATCCATCCTTTGCTTAACAAAAAAATGGACAGCAACTGTTAAAGGATTATCCCCTTTTCTATAATTTGGGCACCTGAGTTTGCTCTGCCATCTCTAAAGCCAATCACCCATAATAAAAGACAATATTGATTCTGTTTACTTCATTCTTAGTGAAGTAATAGAAATAGAATTCCTCTAGAAATCAGTAGCGTTTGTGTCACTGAACCTCGGTAAGAGTTAGCTTGTGTGCCTGGCTGTTTCAGTAACAAGAATCACTACTTATAAAATACCACAGCATGTTTTTAAAATGAAAAAAGAATCCCACAGTTCAAGGTAATTGAGTGTAAGAGAATTTTTTCTTGAATGAGAAATTTCTAAGCTTTGGCTGCATTCAAAATCTCTCTCTGCTTATCATGATGCAGAGTGTATGAATTTTGGAATCAGCCTCGCTGTGAAATTACTGCCTAGCCTATGACTGAGAATCAATATAAACTCTCCATGTCTTTTGTTTTAGCATGTTATTTATTTCAAGGAAAGAAGAACAGGAGAATAAAAGGAGGATGAATATAAATAGTTATTGTGAGTAGAAAATGTGAAGTGCAATATCATGAGGAGCAGGCATACTAAAGACATTACTTTAAATTTCAATGTCAATCCATTTCTAATTCTCAAGGTCAATAAGAGAAGGTCATACATTCTCAAATCCCTGCTTATATTAATATAGTTATTCTTTTGCTTAGTTATCCTGGAATTTTCACGATAACTAACAATGTGGTTTTGGCAATCACTGTTGTTTTTAAATACATACAATTTCTGTAAACTGCTTGTTTTTGAATGACTATCAAAATCCCCACCCATAGGAATCTGCTGTTATGTTATTGGACTGTTATTTGGGGGGCTGTTTATTCTCCATCTCACTGTCCATCAGACAAAAACAAAATCCCAAACAGATGGAGACATGATCCATCTAGTCCAGTAGTAAGTGTGTATCAGTGGAAGTAGCAGATGCTCTCTAGACGGAGGATGTGTGCAAGCTGAGTCATTTCATTTGGCCTGTTCCCCTCGTGCTTTCACAGCATTCACAGTTGTTACCTTAGGGAAGTTCCTCCTCAGATACTTTAATTTTAATTTACTGTATTTTTAATTTACTGTATTTTGGAACCTGTTGCCCAAGAATTTGTTCAATCCCGTTTTCAATTCCCTGACACTCGCTGTCTCTGCATCCTCCTGTGATGGCAAGATCTGGACATTTGCTAATCGCTGGTAAAATACTCATGCTTTTATCTATCTTAAACCAAAACACATAACTGAGCACGTGCCTGCATGACGGGCTGTATGATTTCAGGAAAGAAGCTTATGCTTCTACTGCGAACCAGAGCTTTTTAATCCCCTCAAGTTTTTGATCCACTGCACCATGCCAGTGGTCACTAGTTTCTCACTGTCAGTACAGAGAGAACAACAGGCTCAAGACCAATGTGGGCTGAAAGACTCATAGTCTCCCTGTAATACGTGGGAAATCTGCACATGTCGTCCTGTTACTCCCACACCTCCAGCCACGTGAGCAGGGCTAGAAGTGCCCCTTTCCGGCAAGTCTGCCTCTGAATCCCCGGAGGTGGCACCGTTTCACATTGTCTTTGCTGCAAATCCTGCAGACTTGGCATGAATTTATAACAATATGCTAAGTGGTCTCGAGGAGCTTGTTTTGCTCCGTTAACTTTTCCTCCATTTACTTTCACGTTAGGGAAATCAGCCTACACGGCTTGCTTTAACCCGTGGGTACACTGATAAGGTTTACCTGTGTCTCACTTGAGGTGTTTAAATTCTTAAATTTAGAACCTTAAATTCTTCTTAGGTCCTTAAATTCTTGAAGTCTTAGGCTTTTAAGAAAGTGGTGGGACTGGGAGCTGACCTTATAATGCATTGATTCTGTCTGGTTCAGTTATTGCGGCAGTAGTAGCAGTGCTGGATCAGAAATCACGTTACAGAAACTCTGCAGAGGTGGTATTTCAACTCAGGGTGATATCATTATACTTATGGTTGGATTCATGTAAGTTATTATTTAATCAAGTATATCTCATTACATTAACACAGCTGCGTTTTTATCAGCAAATAGATATCTGAGTTCTGTAGGCTCGCATCCCGGTACTGCTGAAATTAAAGGCATTTTTCCTCTTGATTTCAATAGGAAGTGCAAACATGTTTGCTTCATGAGATAACTAAAATCTTGAAATTGCCTTATTGTAGCACATCTTTGTGTGCTACAGACGGGTTTGCTCCTGACAAATTTTTCACCCAAATTCTTACACGGATGCACAGGAAACCAGCTGTTGCTGAGGCAGCGATGACTTTGGTCCCAAGACAGTAAAGATTTTGACAGTACATCCTCATCGAGGAAATGTTAGTGAATCCCTGTTAAATATCTAAATCCTTCCTTATTTTCTTCCGGGTCAAGACATAATTGTAACAGTTCCACAGGGTTAAGCTCAGTCTTTTGGCTTTTACCTGAATGCATGTTATAGTTTGTACAGAATATAATGTTCTGCATAGTTTATCCAGAACATAGTATAGCGGTCGTCTTATCCTGAAGAATCTTCTCATCCTCTGTACCTACGCACTGTGTGAGCATTACTGTAGGTCATGTTGATTCTTAATTTATGAATAAACCATGAGATTTGCCCCACTTATGGGAAGCAGCACTTTGCTACAGGCAGCACAGCAGCGGTGCAAACTCCACCTCTCCCATTTGTCAGAGCTCTGAAATCCTCCTGGAGACAAGGGTATGGAGCCTGATCCCACCAGGAGGAAGAGTTCAGCGCCAGCGACATCAGGTGCTTAAGCATGTCATTAGCTTATTTCACTTCAGAAGATCTGAATAAGTCACTGTGACTCTTCATGTGTTTAAAGTTAAACACGCGTTAAGTACTTCTCTGCATCAGGACTAAAGTGCTAACCGAGCCCCTAATCCCGCTGCACATCGCGGCACTGGAAACGCTGTGTGCTGGAAACAGGCACCGGGGCTGGAGATTTAAGGGATAAAGCTAAGTCAGCCAGCAGATTTCCCCCCCTTGCATTCGCTTCAATGTTGTTCCTGGTTTCAGTACGATAATAAATCGAATTGTCCTCTGAGGAGCCGGGGTTATGCCTTCTAGAGCCTGGCGTGGGGTGAGCGTCCCCGGCGCTCGGCTGCTGCGTGAGCCGCTTCTCCGGTGCCCGTGGCTGCTGCCTTGCTGATCCCGTCCACCCCCGCTACGTCTGCTCCCCTGGAAGCGGCATTTTCTGTCCCCGGCGATGGGAGATGTCACTCCTGAGGGGCCGGTGCCGGAAAACCAGCACCGAGCGTGGCTCAGTGCGACGCCAGTGTGGCAGCCGGGCTGACCGACAGAAACCCCTCGATGTGCTGCTACAATAATGGTATTGGGCGGGTAGTGCACACCAAGCAATACCACCGCAACGGTATAATCCCTGAAGTTCTTTTAAAGCCTATTCTTTATTTGCTACAGCACGACTTCAGCCCCGCTGTGCCGCCAGGCCTGCCGGGCTGCCCCCGGCTCGCCTCGTTAGGCCGAGTGATGGGCCAAGGCTGTGTGGGGTGTAGGCCCGGGGCCCGCTGGCGGGGTGTGGGCCCGGGGCTGCAGGTGAAGCCTCCCCAGCCGGGGCTGCAGCCAGCACCACACCTGCGGCGCGTTGCCCCGTCAGCTTGTAAATGCGGACAGGAGCACTCTTGTCTTTGGCTGGCCCACACTGGGAGAGCGTGTGGGGCACGTCTGTGGCCCTCGGCAGCACCTCTCCTTTCTCACCACCTCCCACCCCCGCCACAGCCTGGGAAGGGCATGAACAGGCAGCAGGTTGGAGGTAAGTGCCTGAGAAATTTTACTGTGTTTCTGAAGTAAGGACAGGAAGGGGAGGAATAAGCGGTGCAGAAGCTGTTTTACAAGTAAGGTGTGGGAGTCATATCCTGTGTCCATCTCAAGAGCAGACAGCAAGGTCCACAAAGTGCTTTTGGAGACTGAGCAGCATGAGGGGCAATGCTGCCTGTCCCAGGGTGGTTCTGCCCTCCCTGGTGTGCTCAGCCTCCCCTTGAGAATGCAAAGTCTGTTGTTGCTGAGCTAATACTTGTATATATGGCTAGGAAAACCGCCTGCCTTGTGGATTTTCTTAAAACCAGCGTAGAATGTGTGTGTGGCTCAGCAGTGTTTTTATGGAGTGCGAGAGTGGAGTCAGCGAGACCAAGCAGTAAGAAGAGATGTATTAAAACAAGCTCTTGTTACAATTCTTAAAGGAAGCAGTAAGGGCTAGTTGCAAGGTGTGACTTGTTCTCTCCTCAAAAGATAAGGCTGTTGGCTTGGAAGCCAAAGGATTTTTTCATAAAAGTACCTGGTTGCTGCTGTTCTTCCAGAGCTACAACTGTTGCATTGGGAACAAGCTAGGTAGTGCTTTCTTCTTGATGATTGTGTGTTTATTTTATGGTTTTCTTAAAAAAAAAACCCAAACAAACGTCCTTCTACTGCTCCTATGAGTGGAGAGAAAAGCTGTAGTTCAGCTCTTCAGAATATTGAACATTTTAGTCTCAGGCTTTAATATGGTTGGGTGAAGATAAGGAACAGGGCTTGTGACTAGGATAATACATGCTCATTTATCCTGACTTTCTACTTACTTGGGCACCATTCCAGATTAAGTGGGTGGAATTAAGCTGCTGTTTGAATGTGAAGAGAGTTTCACATATTTACAGGAAAAGCAATGAGCATTTGAACTATGTGATGAAGCGTAATTTATAAATCATATGTTTTCCCATCAGCAGCTGCCTTCAGTGCCAAAAATATCAGCAAGACCCAAACAGTAACAATGGATTTTGAACTGTGACAAAATAACTGGTATTTAATTAATTTTTCAGATCTGAATGTCTTTAGTACTTGGGTGAGAACTGAAGGGCTCGTACAATATACTCCTAGTGAAAGGAACCTGAATTCAGTGCTCTCTGCTCAGGTAGTCGGTCAGGTTTTATGTTAGGCAGGAGGAGACTAGGAAATGGAGCTGAGGCCAAGGTAACTGTGGAGGAAGATGGGCCAGCATAGTCGCTGTTACCAGAGTACAGAAACCAGGATACAAAAATATTTTTATATTTTTGAAGAATGCCCTAGGAGGTAGACTAAGACCAGACCACCCCTACAGCTGGCTGTCGGGTGAAAGGAGTCAGCTAGCATTAAAGTCTGGGCAAATTTGCAACATACTGTTGGAGTTTCCTTAATCTTAGGTGGAACTGCCTTTATTTTTAACAGCTGTAACAGTGAATTCTTGAAGTTCTGCTGGAGTGCTTGCTGTAGTTTCCCCCCAGGTTTTTCTTCTTGTGTCTTGCAGCATGTACCATTATAATGCACTACAGGCTATCCTGACTTCAGTAAATGAAGCAGATGGCTCAAGACTGAAAATCTTTATTTTAAAAGACACAGTTCTTCTGCTCTACTTTCCAAATTCTCCACTACATAATTGCAGTGGAGAATGTAGAGCTGTATTGTCACAAATTATTATGGTTTTGTGTCAGTGTTCAAATGTTGTTCTGACATTATAATGGCTAACACAGAGGCAAACCACAACGTGTACATAAACCACCAAACTTCACCTATACAAACTAACATATAAGTAAAATTTTAGTTTCAAACCAAAAAGTACATTTTAAATTTTGATTAAAATTTTGTTTAAATAAGCTGGATTGCTTTTGTAAACTTGTAATTGCAGAATTCTTCTTCTCAAGCAAATGATGGTGTATTTTGCTAGCACACTCCTAAAATTATTACTGTGGTCCTGTGTTTAACAGTGCCACATCACATTTTGAGAGGTATTGTAACTTCTATCTAGGGTTCTAGCTGGCTCTGTCACCCTCTACATAATCCCATTGGTTCTGTCTGCAAGCAGATTGGAGACTGGAACATGAAGGTTGGCTGCAGTAAAAGAAAAAGTATTTAAAAAATCCCCACCTGTGTGTGAGTTTTTGTTAAGTGAGCTACACAGACAATGTGTGCTCTGTATTAAAATAATTGCTTTGCTCTTATGGTCCTGGGACCTAAATTTCCAAGTTCTGACTAGTAGAGAAGAAAAAGAATTAGTGCAGTGTAACAACTAAAAAATAACACCAAAGAAAAAAATCCTTTTATCAACGGCTCCTATGCACAATAAATACAGTCTTTGAAAGCAAACAACTGTGTAAAGCAGTTCTAGCTGAATGGGCGACTGCCTCTCTCAAAGATACCCTATAGAGAAAGCTGCTGGTGCAGCATGCCCTAAGGAAGGCTTAATTGTCTCAGCTACTGTTCTCTCCTGCTTGAGATGGAACACACCTGACATGCCTGTTCCTGCTCTGGGCTGCTCGTTAGCCGGATGGATGTGTGGGAAGGGAAGGAGGAAGGTGTTTTGCCTCTTTTCTCTGCTAAGCTGGCTCACCTGCAGTGGTGCCTGTTGTTTGCTTCTCTAATTTTAATGGACATTATCGACTCTCTCCATAAATGAGTGACTGCAGGCTTCCTGCATCTTTCTCTGGATTTCAAATTAGGGTTTTGCCCCATTCTTTTTAGATTTGACAGCAGCACTGGAAAAACTGAGCCAACGAAGGGCAGGATCTGGGGCAGGAGAGGCTGAAAGAATTGCTGCTCTAGTTCTCTACAAAAGGGCAACAGAAAGTCAGTTGTTATTTTTGCCTCCCAGTGGGGCAAGAAATGCTTTAAACGCACTTTAAAAGAAAAGTTATGGCATGGCTAGTATCTGTAACTGCAGTGGTGTGAGGAAGGCAGGGTTCAGTGGGCGATGTGGCAGTTTTAGTCCTCTGTTGTTTAGTGCAGTTATTTTTTAATGAGCACAGGTTGCAGAATGGGGCATGCATGGAACAGCCCAGGAAGTTGTTTCAGCTGGTTTTAAAGTAACTGAACATGTGAATATTGTTTAATGGTGGCCCCATGTAGAGGATGTTGCAGTGACATACCCTGGAGGTCACAAGCAAGGCAGTTCCAAAGCGAAGCTGTGTCTCAAAATATGTTCAGAAAGACAATCCTGAAGGGTTAAGTCTAGTGCTTGTCCATAACCGTGACCCCCTGAAAGGAGATGTGTGTGATAATACCCTGGTAGTGCTGTAGCTAGTCAGCGAGCACTTCTGCATCTGTGATAGAGAACATCAAAGAGTTTCTTGCGGCTTTCGAGGTCTTTGTAGAGCAGATGTGAGTTTTCAGTCTGTTTAGTTTAATAACCGCAGCACATCTTTCACCTAATCATTCCTTGACTGGCTTTTAGCTCTGCTCAGCTAATTTAAACAGCTACAGTTTCAGGGCACAGCCTTGTAGTCTCCATTAAAGGAGGCGGCTGCTAGCTGAGGGTCTGCAGCTAGCAGATACATTATCCTAATTAGCAAGTGAGCAAATTTATGAAATCTAATCAACTCCACTGCATCTGCTGTTGCAGATGATCAACTCACTGTAAACAAATAACATTTTGGCAAATTGCTGTGGGCTGACAAGGTATCAGTGTGTGTATTTTTACATAATATTTCTTTGGAGGGGAGTAAACTGTTCATGTGTGCTGATTCCACTTACCCTGTGGCCAGCTAGTTGATACTTATCTTACACCTTGCAGAACCTTAAAAAGAGAAAGAAACTGAAATTTTTGAGCCATTATTTCAGTACAGCTGTCATTAGATTACAAGGCAATTTGCATATGACCCATGGTCATGGCTGTAACTACATGGTATACTGGAATCCAGGTGGACTGCCTCACAAGGCTGGGTCGCTCATGCTGCTGCTTCTCTCTGAACCTGCCATTTTTACTAAGCTACTGGTGTGATTTTTTTGTTGTTGTTGTTTTTTCTTCTCTCCCTTGGCAAAGAAAACCCCTTCTTGAGAGTAGTTGAGTAGGAAGCCTTAAAATGTTCTTGAATTTCTAGGAACAGCCCTATTACACTGGTGTGTGTGTCTGGTTAACAAGAAGGAAAAGCTTTGATATCTAATTAGATATTATTAAATAATTGCTCTTATTTACCCCAAACAAAATACATTCAAATCCATTGAAAGGAGGTTCTAGAGAGGCGGGAGTCAGTCTGTTCTCCCAAGTAACAAGTGACAGGACAAGAGGAAATGTCCTCAAGGTGCACCAGGGGAGATTTAGGCTGGATATTAGGAAAAATTCCTTTACAGAGGGGGTTGTGAAGCATTGGAACAGGCTGCCCCGGGAGGTGGTGGAGTCCCCATCCCTGGAGGGGTTTAACAGATGTGTAGATGTGGTGCTGAGGGACATGGTTTAGTGGTGACCTGGCAGTGCAGGGTGGATGGTTGGACTTGATGATCTTAAAGGCTTCTTCCAACCGAAAAGGTTCTGCAATTCTGTGAACAAATGCACGGTTTCATGAAAGAATGAACTTCTGTGTTACACGGAGCATGATATATGGAAGAGCATTACAACAGTTTATTGGAATTGGCCCACCACTGTGGGACTGAAGTCAGTAATATTTTGGTCATGGTGGCCATTCAGTGACAAGGTCTGTAGACCACTGATGCTTTGTCCTGAAGGTATGAGATATATAAGGGTTTTTTTCTAAGGGAGCTCAAACACAACAGGTTGAATCTAAGTCTTGCACTGCAAAAAAGAACACAGTTTATCTAATAAACAGGAATAATAAGTGTATGAAGATATGGTTTATTTTTCTATACGAAATGTGTAGATCAAATGACAGTTTTTAAAATGAAAATATATTTTAAAGGTTGCTAAATTATATTATGTTACTGATGCAGTAGCATCGCTAAAAATTCTGGGTTTTGTAAGTGGCTCTTTCGCTTTACAACAGAGGGGTCTAAAGTGGAGTTGGCCTTTGAGCCAGCCAACCTCTCAGCTGTGATAATCTAATCTCTCACTGGTTGAGTTGTCATCAGCTTTCAATCTATATTCTATATGAATGGTTCTTGTGTCGGACTTCTTCAGAAAAATTAACCTACTCTGATTTACACTTGAGACTACAGATGAGATTCTGGCCTTTGCCTTTTGACATATAAGTTAATAAGAAACCAGAACAAGGAAAGTGACTTCTGAATAGCTCTACAAAATCTGTGGAATATTGAATTTTTTAAAAAAACAAACATGGAAGATATTATGTGTGTACTACTTCTGGTTTGTATTTATATAAAAATCAATCAATCATTGAGGGACACTTGAATATTTGCCAGTTGAGTATTTAAATGTTCTATTTCAATAGCTGGGATAGCTTTTACAAGCCAATGTCCCTGAGCAGTAGGTCTGAGTGGGTAATTCAGTGATGAAATTACTCGCCCCACGTAGTCTAAATATCCCAGAGGGAACTATTTTCTTACTGAGTTGCTTTGTGACTTTCCTTCAGAGGGTTTTTTTTTTTGTTGCTGTTCAAACCCTATAGCTGAATCCATCTGTGCCAGCTAAAGGTCTTGGCCATTACTCCAGCAGTGGTGGGAAGGTAACTGTAAGATGTATTTCCTTTGTCTGATGTTTATGCCCATACAGTTAGGAACTAATGGTTAATACTTGCGTGTGTGTACGTTTGACCAGGTAACTCGTGGTTCTCCTTGTCCACTGCTTTCATTGGGTCTCAGCAAAACTCTTGTCAGCCCTGCTATAGGAACCTCTTTTTTATCACACAGGCCAGTTTCAGTGGGAATAAGAAAGTGTATGAGCCCTAGTTTTTTCTTTGCTGTCAGAATATATTATGTTCACTTACCACTCAAATTATACAGGGACAAGAGCTCAGCCAGTGTTATTTAACTGCTAAAATTTGATCAAAGGCTTGAGAAAAGTGTGCTTTTCTCCCAGCTCTATGGGGAGATAAAAAGACCTGGGGCTGCTGCTGAATTGTGCTTTGCATCAAGTCTTCTGAAGTCCGTGATCTCGCTGAAGGAATAAAGCCCCTTTGCTGAAGCTGGGGCTGTGGTGAAGAGCGAGCCCCCTCTTTCTCTGCTCCTCAAACTGCTGAGCAGATGGCGCCTGGGAAAGAAACCTGCTGATAGTGCAGGGCTGTGACTCTAAAAGGACCCCGGTGAGCTCTTCCCCTGCCCGTCCTTGTGAGACCATATCTAAAGGCAGCTCATGGCCACCAAGGGTGATAGCAAGCCGCTTTCAAAAGCGTTACTGTCCAAGAACCCAGGATCAAAAGACAAGTGGTGTTCTGTTCCAGGTTAAAACAACAGGGCGTGGGATATTAGGGCATGGAGACATTAGAAATAAATCAATCCCTGTAACAGAAGGGCTTTGTATATGCTGCTTTTGTATGTGTACTATTACTTTGGGATTGGGGGGTAGTGTAAATTTTTGTCAAGGCTCTTATGAATTACACTTGTTAGCTACTATCGGTCATAATGGCACTCTGCAGCTGGGTGCAGTGTGGTATTTTGGGTTAGTTCCTGCTTCCTCAAAAGCAGAAAAAGCTTCGGGGTGTTTGGACTGAATAGTTGTGCTCAGAGGGTCTTCCTTGACCCTGTTTTACTTCCAAAATCCCTGCTGGCAAGGTAAGCGCAGTTACCTTCTGATATGGTGTGTGCCCTGTGGTACTTTGTTTATTTAGATCTTGTGAGTAAAGCCACAGCATTCACTAAAACATGTTTTAAAATATTTTCTTTGCTTCAAGTGAAGAAAGGGCCTGCTGTTCTGAAAGGAATTAAAATATTGAGCTAAGCACTCCCTCAGTGCTTAATGACAAATTGAAACTGCTACTCATAACGCAGCCCATGTCCATCCCAGTTTTGGCTAGAGTTTATCAAGTATCCTTTTATTGCTATTGATCCTGCTATAAATCAAAGGACAGTGTGGTTTTTGTGGGGTTTTGCTTTTTTCTTTTTTTTTCTGCTGACTTTGGAAGGCAGATTCTTAAATATCAAAATACCAACATATAGAACTGAAATAGGGAGAAAATATTTATACTTTTTATAATCAGGTTAGGAAATGAGAAAATTACTATTTGTGGAACCTTCCTTATGATTAAATATCAACACAGTCAGTTTCTGAGAGACAATGTTGCTGTACCAAGAGAAAAATATTTTTGTTTCCTTGAAAATTCTTGTGAGAAGAAAACACAAACAATAACAACAACAAGCCCCACCAGCAGCCAGTTTCTTGCCTGAGATAAATCAGTAAGATGGTTTTGAGGTCATGAAGTCCTGCTGTTTCATGCCAGGTAAGAAAGCAGCTCAAGATGCCTTTAAAATACCATTGCATTTCATTTTGGCAACTAAATGAAGTTGGTGAGGTACGCTGTAGTTTACATCTTCTGCATGTATCTTCAGTATTTTATATCTGATTTTTTTTTTTCATGCCTCTCCTGGCTGAGAGGCAGCTTAGGTTACTACAGAAAGGAAGATTTTGAGCCTAGAAGGAATTCCACGGTGAGGAAAGGGCACATCAGTAGATAAGCTCATATCATCCAGAAAGGTTATGATAAAGTTCATGTGACCACGTATCCATATTAGATGGATGATGATGACAAGAGCTGTTTGTATCAAGAAATAACTGAGGGCAAATGGAACATTCAGGAAGGAAAGTAGAGACAGTGGGAGAAAGAAGCGAGGGAGAACCTACTGCAGTTGGAGACTGGGTGCAGAGGAACATCCCAGGAAGCTGAAAAGATTATAGAAATTTTCCTGTATGCTGAAGACACATCACTTGAGCTATGATCCTATTACAGTGTGTAATCAAAACACATCTCGAGTGTCGTTTTGCTTTATTAGGGGTGGGGGTGCCGAAGGAATATATCAAACTGGCTCTGCAGGAAATTGAAGTAGTATTTTTCTAGATGCTGCTCCTTCACCTTGCTTTTTTATATGAAAGCCCTGGTATGGGACTAGGGAGTGCTCTGATGCTGGAGAAAGCATGTGGTTATATTTAATCAGACACAAGATTTTTTCCAGTCTTCTTTTACACTGTCTGTTCTTCAGTGGCAAAAATGCTCAAGCTTAGGCTTGAACAGCAGGGAGCTGACTCAAACTTGTAACATGCTAATTGGACAAGCTGGAAATTCCTGGGATTTGCAAGTGGATCATTTGTAAATGCATGGGATGATAATTGCAGGCAAATTAGCAATTTGGGCAGCAGGTGTTCTGAATTTGATCCCCAAAGGAGAGGAGACAAATACCTTCTTGTTCAGGAAAAAAATAGCTGGAAGTGCCAGACTCCAAAACTCTAACACAAATGAAATTTACCTGTGATCTGGCCTAAACTCATCAAGAGAATTTGCTCACCAAGTAGAATAGTACCAGGTGTTAGTATGCTAAAAGTAGTTCTAAAATATTTTCTTGTGTTGAAGCTTTGTGATAGCTGAAGCCTTAAATTTGATGTTATTGACTAACCTGCATATAAACTGCTTTTGCTTTTAGACTGCCTGCTGAGGAAATGCAAACCAGTGTGCTTTTTCCTCATTATTTAGCGTATGGCTGTGTACAAGGGTTGGTACAAAAGAACCAAGTGGGTTGAAGATTTTAGTTTGTTTGCAAGATTGCTTTCTTATTCTCGAAAGCATTTCAGAACGGGCTTTTGCAGAGCACTGTAGCAAACAATGGAACAATGCAGTCCTAAGATGCTCTTGTGCCCTTACCTCCTGGAAGGGCTGTTGCTTTACTCGAGTGGCTTTTCTACATCTTTGTTGCTAATGCGTTCAGCTTTTGGTATTTTCCTCTTTGCAGTAAAGTGAATGCTTTCATGAAGAGCAAGGGAAGAAGAAAGAACAGGTCATAGACAATGGTTTACTTGTCTGTGGGCTTTGATTGTATACTAGATGCTTCCATGTAGTTGGTGGTGGTTTAGTTCTAAACATTGTCAAGTAGTGTCTCCTTTGATATAGCTAAAATGTCTAATTTTTTTTTTCTGATCAAGTCTCTGAATCCTAAGGTTTAACAGTCTAAGTGCGTTTCCATCTCTATAATTTTGAATACCGCTTGGCAGGCTTGCAAGGAATGTAAAAGGAGTTTGAATAGTACAGATATTTTGGTTTTATTAAATTGTTTTTATTTGTGCCTTTACTTCCCTTCTATATAGATCAAAATAAAGTTAGCGATTGTCACAAGTCTGATGAATCTTATTTAGGGTTGTTCTTAAATGTCGAGAGGAAATGCTAGGAGATGTGCTGTTGGTTGTAAACCCTTTTTTAACAAGACAGATGATTGCTGTAGCATTGCTTCATGAATAGCAATTGTGAATTAGGGCAAAGCATAAATCTGCTAATGTGCGTTTAATCACAAAAAATAATGCCTGGGCTGTGTTCTGTAATGTTCACAATGTGATGATGTTCACTGAACACAAATGAAACAGGAGGAGGATCGTTTGTGGAGCTACTCTGGTTCTGATTAAGTGAAAACCTTTTTTGTGACATAGTGGCTGTCCATCCTGACTGGTTCAACACTCAGACTTTCACCCTTCTGCTGTTCTAATATTTATTAATGGCATTCCATTATCAGTAACTTAGTGATTGCCCTCAGCTGGTTTCATCGCCTGACTGTATAAATCATATGCAGTTTGATTTCTTTTAAAATATATTAACATTTTTTATCAGATTATCTATGTTAACTGGATGAGCTGATCGAGGAATGAACAATAATATAGAATTGATGTTGCCACTGAGTGTTCTTTGAAATAAATACTTCTGCAGACCTGGGTCTGTTTCTGAGCCGTTTGCTAAGCAAATTGTAAAACTGGCTCACAAGCAGGAGCCCATCTCTATGTGATCAGCATAGGCATTGCTGATTTCCCTCCCCATTCTAAATTTTGGGAATTTGAGAATTTATTCCTATGTTTAAGAGCACCCAGGGCAAGTCACTTGGCAAATCTTGACACGGTTTGAAAGCTGAGAAACAGAACAGCCTATTTACAGAAAGGTTTACTGAATTTTATCTCTCTTCTTGGTTTTAAATTCAGTGTTCTTTGAATAGATTATCAGTTGTCTCTAGTTACTTTGCTGTGAGGACCTGGGTTTACAGCCCTTTCTCTCCCTCATGTGTAGTGTAAATATTTTCTGATTTCTTCCAGTTTGCATTTTGGACCAGAAGACATCTTGGCTAAACAGCTCAGATTCTGGCTTGGTCAAAGGTGACTGAAAAATTAGGACAAATTTGGCATAGCACTTTGCTGCTCATAAGGGATTGCAGACTGTAAACCATGCTCTGCAGAATAATCCGCTATACTCTCAGTACAGAATAAGTTAATCTATCGCAAATGACCCTTTCCGTTAGTATTACTCCATGGTTCTAACTTACTGGCAATCCTTATGTGCTAGTCGTGGCTCGGGGATAACAGCGGAAGAAATGAAACACGTCAGGGCCAAACTTGAAGATAACTGAGTGAGTTCATTCTTGAGAAGAGAGCTGGATCTCTCCACTAAACTAAAATATTCTGATAGTACCAAATGTGTATGTCTTGAAACCTGCTCATACGTCTTAATATCTATGCAATGACATTGGCAGAGTGTGGTCATTGTAGTTCAGAATACCACTTCCCTGTCATTTTATTCAGGTTCATCGTTAATTTTGATGCTTTTCAGACTTCAATATTCCCAGTCAAGCACTTTTCATGTATTTTCTTTCTGTTCCTTTAAATGCATCCTTGTGTTTGTTGTCTATCCTGTTGGAGGACTGTGGCCTCTACTTGCCAAGCTCAGCAACACCCTTGCAGACTGCTACGTTTACACGTGTGTCACTTTACACACCTTCACTCTGTGTGTGTCCTGTTCATCCCATGAATGCGTCTTTCTGACCCTTTATCAGCCTTTATTTTTCAGCCTTTTAAGTTTCATTAAAAATTGTCTGGTTTTCTTTGCTGTCTTCAAGTTATACTTCACATTAAGCAAGTGGGTTTTTTATGCCTGGAAACTATCACTTTGGCAAATCTTGTCAGGTCTGGGTACTTTTGAGGCTTCTATTATCTATTATCTTGTTCAGCGGGTGTAATGGCTGTACTAATTCATTTAGAGTAACGTGGCAGTTCATAGCTTTGAATTATCTATTCAGTAAGTCATTATAGATTTTTATTAGTAATTTTAATTTTCATAATCATGTCTAAAAATGAAACTCCAAGCAACTTAATTCTCCTTCCTTTTTAGCAATGCTTAAACCCGTTATGAATAAGATGCATCTTGTATTTCCATGGATAATTAATAATAATTGGAGGGAAAATAAAGCTGATATTTTAACAGCAACATTTCAGAACTAAATGAAGACAAGTTAGCTTTCTACAGATGAAAAGATTAACATGAATTCTTACTGGGGTTTTTTTTGGTTCTAATCATTTGACTTTCTAGCATAGTAGAATGATGATTTCTACCTGTTTTGTGTCGGTTTTGCCCAAGATGATATAATTCTGCTACAATTCTGTCACAAGGTATTGCGGGGATGCAGAGAGAGGTGTGGAGCTTGGAGGTAATTATTTCTGAGGCTCTGCATGCATTGTGGTACTAATTGGCTCTTATGTTTGTAGCATGCTGAAAACTTGCTAGGCTGACATAGGTATTGATTCTAATTTCTGCTTGACTTATAGCAGGTATTTGGCTCAGAGATGGAAGGGAAGAGATAAAAATAGGGAGAGGAAAAAGGCGAGGGGAAGTCATAGCACAGTGTGAATCACATTTTTTCCCCTGCTCTAAAAACTTCTTAGTGGGAGGGGAAGAAAAGTCTAAAATAAGGGACTGACAGAGCAAAGTAACCCAGCTGTATAGACTACTAACATTTATTCTTAGAATAAAATAAAGACACTCTGACCCATTCTTCAACTGTTAGCTTTTACTCCATTGTTACTGGAGTAAAGAAGGATTTGGCTGAGCTGTGCTAGAGTATCTGTCTGAAGGCGCAAATTTATCCTATTGTCTTTGGCAAGATGATTTATTGTAGGTCATTAGGGAGAGCTTCTCTTTGACTCCTCTGATTTTCAGGGATAGGACTACTTAGTATGGGAACTAGTTATATATAAATGGAACTAGCAATAGAGTAGTGGAGACACTGACTATCAAATTAGAAGTTAAAGGGAAGAGAAGCCCCTTGATAAGAACATAGATCTTTCAAAGTGAACATTCATACTGTTGGGGAGCCTGAGGATGTGAATATTCCAGCTTCTGCTGGGTTTTCGGCTGGCTAATTCTCTCTGTAGGCATTCAAGACAAGAGGTCAGACTTTGACCTTTATATTTGGGCATCTGCACAGATCTAATTGTACAAGGCAGAATAGTAAAGCATAATTTTGCTAATCAAAATACTAACCCCTTCCCATTTGAATGTATTGTTGTCCAAAAAAATTCTGATAATCTTGCACTGAAAGCATGATGCTGCCCTTTGTGTGTCCTTTGAAGATCAGCTACTTCTGACGATAGCCTATGAAAATTTTTAAAATTTAATGCTGCATTATGACTTCTCTCTGAACTTACACACTCATAGAGGTCAATATGCCAAATCGGAGGAAGCTTGAAGGTTTGGGGTTGGTTCCCCACTCCACCCCCACTTTTCATCTAGCCCAAAGTTTAAGCACACCTGTCTGACTTTTTCCAACGAGCTTTCCTTTCACCTAAGATCAAATATTGATCTCTCTTCTAGCAAAGAATTTCAGGAAAAGGCATGATGTAAATCTCAGATGGCTGTATGGATTTGTAGTGGAAATGCCATGTCAAATGACAGAATTGACCACAAATGTTCTGCTATAGAACAAGGAATAGTGTGCTAACATGTATCCAAGTATGGAAATATCAAACTTCAATTTCAAGGGAATATTTAAACCTCAGAAGACTTTAAGTATCGCCAACCCTTACGTAATAAGTGCTTCTGAAGATGGGAATGTGCTGAGATGGTCAGTTTTGCATAGTTTGCATATTACTCATTAGTCCCAGCTAATGTGCTTAAGGCATATTGGCATGTTCATGTATTAGCTTGAATTGCTTGATCTGTTTCAAGGCCCTTTTAGCAAATAAAACCTTTTATTTTGGAATAGAAATACTCATCTTCTAATGCATGAAGAATTTACCAGTCTATGAAATCTTTTCATCTTTGTGAATTAAATGGTATCCAACCAGACTTGCGAAGGTTTATATTTTAAAATATCTTTATAGTGAACTGTGTTCCTGACCATTGAAGTGAGACATCTTGATGCAGCACTGGCATCCTTTATACGGAATGTATGACTGTGGTTCATAAAAACATAACTTTTTAATGGTGTTTTTAAGTTACTCAATTTAAATAATAATTCTCAAATAATTTTTAATAATAAAAAATCAGTGTATGTAATCTGGGGTCCTTGTAGCTGCAAATAATTTTTGCAGCTGAAGAATGTGTCCCTCGTGTTTTTATCAGGTATGACTGTCTGAGGAATCTCGTCTCTATCAGCTCTCAGTATTCTGAGAAACCGCACTGCTGTGCTGAAGGAACATGCTTTATTGGTTTGAGTGCTACTCTAATATGTTACTGTTCCTCGTTTTAACTACTTTTTGCTCTAATTAGAAGACATGCCACCACCACTGCCCCCAATCCTAACCGCATAAACATTAAAGCTTGGTAATTTCAATATAAAAGCAGAATGCAGAACATACAAGATTTTAATCTTTAATTGTTAAAGGCCATGATTCCCACTTGTCCTGTGGCAGTGGAGCTGTTTGGAATTCCTTCTCTTGTAGCCTGTGTTTTGTTCTCTCAGCTATTGTGATACAACTGTTTGTGGGCTCAGCCATATTCACCAAAATGTATGTGATTCTCTGAAGTAATTGAGCTGGACCCACATAACTAATTTCTTTTAATGCTCCATAGCCATAACCTGCAGATCAGGGCGAGAAAGAGGGATTTCTCCAGCTTTGCTGTCAAAGAAATCTTGTTGTGGATCTGCTGGAGTCTGTACCTCTAGTAATTCACAAACTATTTCCATATCATCATTAGACTTGGGAGTGAATCTGTATCCATGCCTAGTTCCAAAACAAATTGGAGAAATTTGACATTTTCTCATTGTCAAGAGATTACACTAATTTCATACAAACGGAATCTCTTTGGTTACTGTGCAAAGGGAAATGTTTTTGTCCCCTGATGACAACTGGGTTAACAGATGCGATTTAAATGTCATTTGCAGGCACTAACAAGATCACTTAAATTGCACTTGTGTATATAAATTGGTGTTGTGTCTGTGGGGAAAGTGGGGAAATCGTGGGCAAAGCTGACTAAAAGGAAATCTTTTTCTTAAACTTCAGTTTTTCAGTGTCTCTTCACAAATCAAAATAAGAAGCTACTGTGTTATAGCTAAATGGTGAGAAATTTAAAATATCACAGAAAAATCCAATTTACAGGGGAAGAAGGAAGAGGTGGAAGTGTCAAAGTGTTGTGAGAAATGCTGTAGCTGCAGAACAGCCTTTCCGAAGAGATAAGGAATAGCTGTCGAGAGAAGTCTGCCAGGGTGCAATGGAGCCATGAAATGCCAGAGGTAGATAGTGACATAGCCTGTGTTTCCTTGGGGAGGACACCTGATTGCCCCTCCCCAGCCTCAAAACCTGGCATGTTGTCCTGCATCTCTCTTTTGCTTGGTGTGGTGGTTTTTTTGAATGTCGTTTGGGGTATGTTTTGGTTTGGGTTTTGTTTTTGTGTGTGTGTTTTTGTAGTTGTGTTTGTATGGGTTAGGGGTTTGTTTGTATTTTTTTTTCTAAATCTGCTGGGAGAGCTATTAAAGACCATTTCCACTGAAATTGCATTTGTGTTGGAGACTGTATGTGTTACGTAAGACACTTTATACAGTGTTTCCAAAAGTCTGGTGTCGAACACCAAAACAATGAATGCTTCACCTCTTTACAGATTTAGCATAAAGGAAACTTTCTTTATGAATGGAAGTTGTTTTTTTTTTTTTACAAGAGTAGGAAACACTAAATGTAGTGTCTTAATATTTAGACTTACAATATGTAAAGATACCACAAATCCACCAGAAAATGTTCTGGCTAGTTTGTGATTAAACCTAGGTTTATGACATGACCACCTTGGTTGAGGATTTCTGTGAAAAAAGAGAAATGTGTGTGTGATGTACAGGTGATGCCCACATACACTAAAGCAGGATGGTTGTTTCGCTATGCATAACGAATTAAGTAGTCTGAGAGCAGCCAGCTGTTGTAAACTCACATGAGAATTGTTGTTAGGCTATAGGCAATGGGGTGAATATGTAGTTAAATTGATACTTGCACCATGCTGATAACACCGGGGGTTGTTGAAGTCAGCAGCTGTTTGTCTGGTATGGTGGGATGGGTTTGTTTGTGCAAAACAGAAGGTTAAACTAGGTCCAGGTTCCTGGATGGCCTAATTTATACTCCATCTGGCTTCAGGTGAAAGTATGAGGTGTGTGTAATCTCGCTCAGCCAAGGTTTATTTTAAAGCTACAGACCTGCAATATGTCATTTTATAGTCAATTCACACCCAATTCTAGAGTATGGTAGTCTGCTTTCTCAGCCTGCTTTTATTGACAGCAAACCTCACTAGCTGCCTGAAATGTAAAGCGTGTTTTAAATGAGAGCCTAAATGCCTTTACCTTAATTCCAGGGTTTGACTGTGTTGTAAATCTGAAAGTGTCCTGGCTGGTTTATCTATTGGATACTTTTCCAGCAATAAATGGTTTTGCAGAAAGGTGGGAGGCTGAAGGGATTAGGAAGAGGAATGGGAAAACAGGGCTCTTTGGATTATGGCTCTTGCTCCTTTTTTTAATTTGTCAGAGCCCATATTTTAAGTTCAAAATTAGGTTGCAAATCACATCTTCCTCTTTTCGGCGCTGGCTGAAGCTCACCTCAGCTCCCCTTGTGACTCCCATCAAAGACACATTGGATATCTGGATTACCTCACAGCTATGAGGGTAACCCTTCTTATGACCCTTCTCCTTTTTGTATTAATAGGAATTTTATAGCTCCCATGACATTGTTGCTAAGCTAGAAATACCACTTGCAGTTCAAATGTGTACGAGAATTTTTTTTTTTCAATTTGAGGACATAGGTGATTGTTTTGGCAGTAATAATATTTTGGTGGTGTTCCCTTCTGCTAATAACAGAAAGCACAGAAGTGCTGCATCTGTACCTCTGCTTTGCTTTTGCTTTAGAAGTTTTCTTACTTGCTGGAAGAGTTTATAGGTAAGGAGGGAAGGAAGGAGGAAAGGGGTAGCAGAAGAGATTTCACTCCTCTCATTTTTTCCTTCAGGTTCTGCTTTCAGTTAAAAAGCAAATTATACACCTTCCAGTGGTGCAAAAAGAATTAAGCTGTAGACATCTTATTTCTGCTGTTAAGCACTCTGAGATGTGGCGATGATTTCTGTCTTAAATCTCAATTACCCAGGTAGAGAGAGCTACAACTCATGCTGCTGCTGCACGACTGAGATTCTGTGAGCAAGACTGCCAGTTCTGAGTCTCTAATACTAGAGCTGACTGGGAAGATTTTTCTTCTTTCTTTTGAACAGCTTATACAAGCTTATAAAAGCAGCCAAAGATTGAGGAACTTTAAGATTGAGGGAACTTTAACTTTCCGAAAAGAGGTGCCCACCTGTAGACTTTTCCAGCAGCAGAGATCACGCAAATCTGTGGTCAGGGATCTAGTTGAGGGTGTTCCCCAAGAGGACTCAAATTATTATCAGTTCAGCAAGGTTAGACTTTCACATCCATCCTGTGCTTTACAGATGACTGAGCATCAATGACTCCCTTCTCAAAGGACTGGAAGAATAAAGGAGGAACTTCCTCCATAGTCACAAATGAGTAGAATAGTATTATGGAGAAACTGGACAAGAAACTCTACTTCCCTTCTGTGATTTGGTTACAGTTTGCCATTATAGCATTATAGCATAAACATATCTTTGTTTGAGGATCAATTGAATATAAAGTACAATTTAAACACTTACAAAGTGAGAATTCACTGCTTGAACAGTGATAGACACAAGGCATGCTGTATATTAACTTATAGAGTCTGTTTGGACCCTGACTTGCCAAGTTAACAGACATCTGCTTGATCACTCGGAAGACCTAGCTGTGTCGGACCAAAACACATCATGTAAAACTCCAACACAGCAGGGAGAGCTCTGTACTGCCTGCAATTTCTTACCAAGAGTAATTTGCAAGCAGATGTAGAAACACTGTGCTATATTGTAGATTTCTATACACAGTTTTTCAAATTTTTATGGATTCAGCAGTAGTGCTGTGCCAAAAGCTGCTTTCACTGAATATCAGATTTAGTCGTCTTATATCTAGAAGTATAAATTTGCAGTTAGAAGCTTAGTTCTGTGCACCTGCTTAATTCACCTTATATTTACTCAAAATTTTGTAGCTTCTTAATCTCTATTTACAAATGAAGCTGGGATTGTTCTACTTGGTTTTAAAACTTGGGCATTGGCTCTTGGATTTCAACGTGTGTGAAAAAACTGAGGCCTGCCCCAAGCTTGCCTAGGTGTGGGCAAGCTTGACTGGTTTTAAGATTTGGTTAAATCCAAGCTGAAATAGTTTCAGCTGCAGCATAAAGGTTTTTTGATTTCTCTCTCTTCCCCCTCCCCCCGCCCCCGAGTCCCAAATGATGAACAGAAATGACTTCCTAAAGATAATCCACAATCTAACACTGGCCTTAAGAGTGAAAGCTGCTAAATGGCTACAGAGCTGTCAAGTATCCACGGGAAGAAGTGACATAACACAATAAACTTACACCCAGGGAAGAATCCTGGAATCCTACTGCTAATGTCTGCACACAGAGCATCATAGTTCTGCTAAATACAGACAAAACCCAGCCTGACACCGCAGCTTTGTCAAAAAAGAGTGGGACTTCAGCTGAACGCACACTAAGATACGGGATCCACCTACAGGAGCTTTTGAGTCTTTGTTAGGAGTAGGACTAAGGTAAAATAAAGTGCCAAAGTTAAATACCTGCCTGAGCTATTCACAGTGAGGAGATTAGCACTAAATTAATGAGTTTCTTTAATAGGTGTTCATTATTTTAGGAGGAGTATAAATATCTGCATTGAATAGTCTTGAGAATTGGTGGATTAGAGTGCTCTTTAGTTAAAATTTCAGCTATTTGCTGCCTCTAAGATTTTTTTTTTATTGTTTAGCCATAACACCAGTTTAGGAAAAAAAAAAAAGAAAATTTTACTTGTGCTTTAGCTAAAGTGCTGGAAAAAGTAAGGTTCTTGTATGTGTACTTGGAGCCAGAGCTACAAGATGAACAAAGGGAACACACAGATGGAAAAAGCTGTTAGGCAAAACTAAGGAATTGACTGAAGTTATTAGTTAAGGCCTGGCCTTAGTTTCAAAAACAAAGTTTAAAACAACATACCTGAGGTGACATAATTGCTACAGTGTGCTATGGTACTGTTAAGAGGAAGACTAAGGTCTATGAAAGCTGCTTTACATAATGGCTTTTTTTTTTCGGTCCCCAGCAACTAAGCTGAGTAGATCTAGTCATTGTTAGTGTGTCTGTAGTTCTATAGCATTTATTTATAATACAAAAATCTGGACATGTCCGAAAGAGCACTTCTTCCACAGCTGAGTCAGCAGAATATTGTACCTCCTGTATAAACTGCAAAAATGCCTATTTCATCCCCTGTCCCCACCTTAAATATCTATAATTGAATTTTCAATGAGCAATTCTTGATTGCTCCACAGGTAAGGAAAAAAATTCCTGGTTTCCAGGCATCATAGTACCTGTAGTTTTCATGATTCTGGGATGTTGTGGAGTGTGCTTAATCTAGTTGGTACTTGTAATTGAAGTGTTGGTGAGAATCATAATATATACCTACTGAATCAAAAATATTACCTATATTTGCAGTATAGTAATATAGAACAGGTTAATAGTTAGATGCGTTTTAGAGTGCAGTCTACTGTATAAAAATAAATGATGAGACAACTTCTCCCCAAAAGCATGTGCAAACTAAGCTCATCTGCTCCCTTACAGGGGAAGGAAAGAGCAGGTATTTGAGGCTGAGAGTGAAATCAATTTGCTGAAGGTCAAAGTCTGCAGACAGGGCAGGAATTGAATCTTAATCTGAGTTTATTGCTTTACTCTCAGGGCACCTGCTCTCAATCCTAGACAGCTCCTTTCTCGGATTATCTATTGGATTATTTAATGGATTTTCTTGAAAACTTTCACAGTTTTAAAGACTTCATGAAACTTTGTTGAAGGCAAACTTTAATTACTGTTCAATTAAGTGTGACAATGACCCAAGAACACTGGAACAGGCTGTATATAAATATGCACGGCCCGTTTTTCAGTGACTTGTACTGGAGTGACAAACTGGAATAGATGATCTCTACAGATCTGTTGCAAGCGAAATTATCCTTTGAGACTCTTTTGGCAAATATTCAAAGTATTATTTGAAAAACCTGAGTAATCATGTTCAGCTAGCAACTTTTTATTTGATATTTATATGACTTATAAATGCCTGTATCTGTCTTTGGGAGCAAATCCTGCAGTGTGGCATGGGACATGCATTGTACAATACGAAATTTGTATAATTGCTTGGCTAATTTATTCATTTTCTAGTCTAATTTGGACTAGATTGCTTTGTGTCTAATCTTTCTAAGTTTGCTTAAAAAAACCCCTGAAAATAAAACCATACGAGGACAGTTTCAGAAAACAACTAACTTTGCTTGCAAGCAATCATGTAGTTTGGGGAAAAATCGGAAGACTGGTGAGAGCTGGGTGGGCGAGTGCTACCATCCCCTGCGGGAATTATTTTGGTACCTAGCAAGAGTGAACCAGTTAGGATTGTGCATTGGGAGAGCGGGAGGATCCTCATGACCTTTGTGAATCTTCATGATTCATGAGTGAGAGCTTTGTGATCTCCTGGTAAAAAGTTGAGCTCTTGGCTGCTGGATTTGCTGTATGTTGCCAGTTCAGTAGAAAATTACTTTTGTGGCTGAACAGCGATGCAGATTTCCTTGACAGTCGATGAGCTAATTAAGTTGGCTGCTTCCATATTGACTCACCTTTCAAATATGAAAGAAAGAATGCTGCTGCAGGATCTCCTCAGAAATCCATAAAATTGGTGGGAGTTATTGTAGTGACCAAGCCTTTCCATAAAAACTAAAAAGGGCCTGCTCTGACCATGCTTATGTTACAGCATCACTTAGTTTGCTTTTTTCATTTGCTTTCCTCAGCATTCTTTTTTTTTTTTCTCAACCTGTTGTTACTCAGGATTCTGCACATCTCCCCTGGTAGGTGGAGCTTCAACATGAGAAGAGACTATGTTGTGAGAGCTCTGAATGTAGATATCTTTTTCCATATTCTATGTTAAGTTTTTTAGGTGGGATGATATAAAGCTGTGGTGACCAGATGGTATGATTAGTACCTGGTCCTCCTCCCAGACAGTTATACAGTTAGTTCCCATTTTCCGCTTTGTAAGTCTGATGAGCTGTTTTCCAGGAAATTTTCTGATTATACAAATTTTTCAGGTAAATAAATCAAGATGACTAAGATTTGTGGAAGTTTGATGGACAGTCTGCACTTAAAAAACCCACAACAAAGACCAACACAAAAGGAACAAACCCCCATAGCTGTGACAGGATATTTTGAGTCGTTTTCATTCCAGTGCTTGAATTTTGAGTGAATTGGGATGAGATTAAAGGTAATAAAGGATTTCACTGCATACTCCTTAAATAAGGGCATCTTTTATTTAGCGCAGCTGGCTAGCGTGCTGTCAAATTCACACAGACCTAGAGTTAGTGAGCTGTATTTCAGCTTTGACCCTCAACTTCACCTTCACTGTGTGAGGGGGTTTTTAGGCTGGCAAAGCTATCCTCACTCTGTGATGGAGATGGGAAAATGGGCAGGGAGCAAGTAGCAGGCTTCTCTCAGAAGATGTAATTAAGGGGGAGGTATATGAACCAAGACGACTCTAGCACAGTTGCATCTCCTTTCGTAGCCACCCTTTTACTGTGTGTGAGGAGAACTGCTTAGATATTTTTATTCAGCTCTTGTGAAGGGTTCCTGGACTCCCTCGCATGCTTCCTGCGTACTCATGTTGAATGTTTTCCAACTGGATAGAACTTAATGAAATGCCAGGAGTGGATAGCAACAGGGCAGAGGGTGTTTGGATTAGTACATTATGTGGATATCAGAATTAGGGGGGGAAAAGATTTTTTTTTTGACTGGAAGAAAGCCATTTATTTTTTATGTTACAGAGCACACCTGAGAAATAGTGAATCCATCTGAGGAATTATAAACAAAATTAAACAGCCAGTAGAAGGTATTATTTAAAGGAAATGAGCATCACTTAAGTATTTTCTGTAGTTAATTCTTGGATTAGTTTTCTAATTTATTTTCATTTTGACACAACAAGTAAATAGTATTTGCTAATGTTTTCTTGGTTTTTTTTTTAAATTCCAGGTTCTTCCTATTAACAGTCTTTTCCTTAGCTTAAGATCTTCAAGCTAGTGAGAAGAATCCAGTAAACTGAATTGTGCTTGAAAAAAAAAAAACAAAAAAACAAGCCAAAATAAAAAAAAAACCCAGGAGATGTTTAATCTGGATCAGCTTCTTTCTTTTTTTTATCAGCTGTCTTCATCATAGCTTTATATTTTTTAGAGAAATTATGTTTATTGTGCTCTTGGTAAGCACGATAAATATTTAGAGCTATGCATTTTGTTACATTATGCATAGCCCAGTATCACCGTATTTGCAAAAATGACTTAGTGTACATAAACAGTACATATTATCCCAAAGCACATATTGCATTTGAGAAAGGAAGAAATGAAAAATTCCCAGTTAAATATATTTGCAGTTTTTCAAACAGTCATTGTCTCTGTAGTAACTGAACGTATGTTGCTGGGGTCACTGATTCTTGTCAGGGCAGTGGTGTGAGAGACAAAGGAAGAGAAATGCAGTTTTATCTTTTTTTGGGGGTAGAAGGGTAGCTGCTTTATTTCCAATTAAAAGTAGTCTTGCTGCCGTCATGCTAATACACAGGACAATGCTTAGTTACAGCTTCATTCTGAAATATTGCTAGTATTCCATTAATAAATACACACCGACAAGGTTGTGTAAAATACTGGTGTGGGTTCTTGAGGTCTTGGTGTAGGTTTTTACGTCCAATTGTATGAGATGTAAACGTGGTTTACCCTACTTGTACTAGTTATCTGCGATTGTATCCAGGGCAGTTGATGCTGCTCATACAGTGCCGAACTCAAAGCACATGCTCAGCAGATCAAAAGGTGGAGATGATAGTAGTAAGGGGGTGGGAACCCTGATCTTATGAATCCTTGTGGCCCCTCAGTTCTGCTGGACTGCACTGAAACATGAGGATCTGTAACAATGTTCAGGCCTTTCTGTCTTTTGACAGTTGATTCTGGAAATGTTCTGGTGCTTTCTCAGTTAAGCGTACAGATAATCAGTGATCCGTATGCAAGACAAGTGCTGAATATAACAGGGCCTGAATTAAAAAGTAATAAAGAAACCCCAACAGTGGAGCTAGCGAGCACTGTCAGCACTGGGGGGACTATGTGTCAGTACAATGGGACCGTAAGAGCAGATAGAGCTATGAACTGCAATTGCATGGCGTAGGAGATTAAATAGGACAAAAAGATACGCTGTTATGGAAAGGAGGAATACCTGTAGAAGAGAATCATCTGCTGCTGTCATATTTTTGTGAGAAATGCATCCAAATAACGCAAACCAAATACTTACTGATGAATGAGAGAAGAGCTGCATATTGTAAAGATAGGTGACTGATGTTGTAGCTCCATACAGCTCAGCATCAGTCCAGCCGTGGGAGCTATCTGTTCTTCCCTGTTACTCTGCATGTTTGAGTCAAACGTTATCTTCTCACAACCCATGTGACAAAGGAAAATGACCTGTACTTGTGAAAAGCTAAACAAAAGAGCTGAAAATGCAATATTTTAACCCGTATTGACAGCGGCACACTTTGATTTCATTATGTGCACTTTGTTGCTTGTTTGGAGCGTATTTAAGATGATTGGATGGTTTTATGGATCTCCTTGGACCTTCTGACAGGTATACAGTTGCCAGCAGCTGTGAGGGATGCAATGCTGTTGTAACTTGGTTTTGTGCTTCTTTTCTTGTGTTGGTAACTACCAACTTGCAAATAGTGCTAATGGCTGTCAAGAAAAACACTGGGCTTAACTGCCAACACCAGCCCTGGTGTTAATGTGGAAGGCTAGTTCTGCTCTCATGCTATTTCTATGTTAGGGTATAGTTTGAGTAAGAGCATAGACCAAATTCTCAGTTCATCATGGAATTTCACCTTACATATAAACTTGAAAGTTGTTTTCGACCACAGTTTAAGGTGCTGAAATAGTCTGGAGTGTGCTGGCTTGGGATGCAACAGAGTTATTGAGTGTAAAAGCACCCTGACCAGAAACAGATTTCAGTCATGATTAAACATATTTCGCCCTTTACTCTTGGTCAATGTATTGCCAGGCTCTGAGGTTTCAAGCTGAGCAAGTGATAAATTATATATATGTGTGTGTATGCATGTATATAAAATTAAAAACAACCTCAAAAGAATCAAATGGATAACATAAAAAGGACAACTAAAGAGGACTTAGAAATATTGCAGACTCGGAAGGCTCAAAGGGAGAATAAAATTCAGAAAGCAAAGGTGAAAGATGAAAGGAAGGTTGCAGAAAGGTTATGGTAAATAATAAATTTATAAACAACAAAGGTCAGTGGAGGAGACAGCCAGGTCTCTGTTCAACAGCAGTAGTAATTTACTGGCTTAAAGGAAAGTAGAGTGCTAAGAAATTACATGAATTCTGTTTCAGTGCTTGCAAAGGAGGATCAGAGTGAGATGCCAGAACCAGTCATAAATTCCCCAGAGCAAATAGTACTAGTGAATGAAATAGGGGTTGTGCTAAAATCAGTGCTTGAGAAATTAGGGAGCGTGAACCTGAGAGCAAACTAGATTGCACAGCTAAAGCTTGTGAGTCTACCTCAGAGCTGTGCTTAGCCCAGCAAAGGGAACTTTTGTCCGTTTCTTGATTATTTTTATTTATTTTTCCCTCTCGGGGAGGCAGCGTCACCCTGGTAATAGAGAGGAGGTTCTGCAGGGTCCTCTCTGTCTGAGTAGAGCAGCAGGAAGGAACGCTTCTATCTTAGCATGTTATCTTCCACATTCCCAAGCTGATTTTGTTTTTTCTCTTTTCCTTCCCTGAATCACTAATTGCTAGTGACTGGAAGATGTAATAAGCCAAGTACTGTTGCAAAGACTAAGGATCATTGTAGGGAAGTGATGGAAAAGTTAATGTATGGGGCAAGTCCTGGCAAATGGGAAACTGAGGAAGAGTCAGCATTAGGGAAAGCTGTCTTTACAGAGAAAACCGTACCAAATTTGGGAGATATGCTATGAATTTCTGGCATGAGAATGTTGAGGAACAAGCATGGGCATTATCTGTATTCGTAGTGTCTTGGCTGGGCTTAGCTGTAATAGGAGAACATAAAACAGACAGTGGAAGTCCATCTGGCAGAAAAAAGCAGCTAATGGTGAGTGGAGCCCTGGATTTGATGACAGAAGGTGCAAGTCATCCTCTTTTTAGTGATTATGCTAATGAATGACTTTACATACCAGATTTGGAGAGCTTCACTGCTGAGGGAAGGATATTTTTAGTTCATTTATTTTAAGACACAATATCTGTAGTTGTCCCAATCTCAACACTGCTGAACGTAAAGCTCTGGTATGAGGGTACTTTATATGAAGATTATAATGTTTTTTCTTAGTACAGCAGTTGTGACGAATTTTGTAAAGCAGATTTAAGTATCTGTGCAAACAATGTTAAATAATTTCAACCTGTTTCCCATGAGTGACAGTATATAAATTTATTAATAAAATTTGTGATAAATCTGGTTATTTTGGTAAATGTGTGTAATTTTGTCTCCAGAGCAGTCGCAGCTTCATCTAGATAAGTTAATTCATACTTTGGATAAACGTTATCCAAATTATCGGCATTTGCCTGCACTCGGGCTTGTAAAACTTCTCTTCTGAAAGTTCAGGTTACTATTTGCTGTATACAGAATTAAAAAACCTCTGTACATCTTTCAGACAGTCTGAAATTACTGGATGGATCCTGATGTCTGAAAGGTCTATTTCCCAAAGCAAAAAACCTTTGTGTGTGAGGGGAAAGTGGGTGTCACTCTTCTAGCAAGAGACCTCTCAATTCACTGCAAGACTGCAAATGTAAACTATGGCCAGATATTTAATATTCCATGGGAAAATGTATTAAGACACAAAGATGGGTGGACCATCAGTATAGGTTTTTTTTGATAGGGGAGACAGAAAACAGTCTCGTGGCATTGTTAAGCACTTCAACTGCGTCACTAGACAGTCTTGTGTAGTGTGCTTGATTAGCACGTGCACAGACACTAACAGCAAATTGAACAAGCGATCCCTGGTAGGACCACAAAGTGTGAATATGGTTTTTCTTATATATATATATATATATAAAAGAGCAAAATTTTGTACATATATGTCAAGCCTCTCGTTTTTAACAAAAGGTGTGGCATCAATCTTTGGCTAAAGACCCTGGGCGGTGTTGGTTCTTATTACCTATTTTGTTAGGTAATGCAAACACTGCCCTTCAGTGAATGAAGTCTTATATTGGAAAGCTGAACTCAGTGGGAATGTGATGGGAATATGGTATTCTGTCTTGCTGATGCTGAATTGCTTTTTTTTTAAAGTTGTCTAAGTTTCAGCTTTTGACTTCTGCAATGTGGAGAACACTGTACCTGATTATACCTGCTGCAGGGCTAGAGACACTTGAGAAAATGAAACACCTTGTCCTGAGTCAGTGTAGTATCTGTGAAATGAGTTATCCTCTATAGACACTTAGTTTCAGGGACTGTATTTCTTACAGGGAAGGTTTAGACTCTCCTTTATGTTTGTGGTATAGGTGTCTCAATTGAGCTAAGATGAACCTCGCAATAACGGCTTTCCTCTTTGGAATAAGAGGAACAGAGCTGACCTTGCCGCTATAACCGAGACTTTCCTGATGTGACGCCACTTCGCTTCACACTGGTAGTGTGTAATGATTGATAAATAGGTGTGGAAGACTGCACCAGATGAGGGTTGCTAGACAGCTATTGCTGTCTTTGTGATCAGTAGCACTTAATACTTTTTACCTATCATTATGAAAGAGTTCACTGGTTTTCCTTCTTTCTTGGATTTTTTTTAACTGTCTTGGTTTTCTTCCCTTTTTTTTTTTTTTGCTTCTACCCTTCCTTTGTCCATTTTTCTGTGCTGCTAACTGAAGCATCCAAATCAGTGTTTTAATTAGTGAAGAACAGCTAAGTAAAATGCAGGCTTTCCTCTGTGAAATTAGGGGTATGTATGTGTGTGATGTGTAGGAGAGTGCTGGGAATGCTCTGGACACTATTCAGTTGCATCTCTGTGTGCAGCTAACAAATGCTTGGGTTCCTTTTGGAGTATCAAGAGGAGGACGAGTTCATTGTGCAGTATTTCATTCCTCAGAAACAGCTGGAAGATCAGTATTTAATATTTCAATTTTCCCAGCACAGATGCCTAAAAGCTCTCATATTAGTGTTATGTTATTTTGGACACTATTTTCTATGTAGAAAGATTTATTCTGCTGCTTTTCTGACATGTTTTTTAGTTCTGGCAGATGAGCTTGTAGCTTCAATTTTCTTTTCACAGTGTTGATTGGGAAGCTGCTGCCCCTACCACATACTAATGTCTGTCAAACACTTGATTCATTCTGCAGTCTGAAAAAGTTTGAGCCCCACAGCCTGCCAGCATTACCAGAGCGCTCCTGACGCCCGTTCCAAGGAGCTGTCACACTGTATATCACTCCCAGCTCTCACACATCCAGCCACTTCCCATGTGATCCCCTCCTAAGAGAGAGCTTCCAGTTGGCAGCACCTGGTCCTTAGCACCAGAGACTCTGCTGAAAGAAAGGAGGCAGTGTAACATTTGCCAAAAGTTTTTAATAAGGAAACTGTAACGGAATTGAACAGTGAAACTATGCTGGCATGATGAATAAACTCTTTGATTCAAATGCAAAAATCATGCCTTACTCTCCTCGTTAATGAAGGTGATGGGTGCTACTTAACTCATTTGAAATGAAGTGTGGAATATGTCAGCTGAAATAGAACTGGGAGGGTGCCTGTAGTTCTGCTGTGTTATATGTGATCTCATCTGATATGCAACCAGTGAATGCATACACCTGAGGGGGCTGAGCAATAAGAAATGTCCTCAACAGTGGCCCAAATCCCTGATATTGTGATGTAAACTCCTCATTGCTGGAAAAAGGACCGATCTGCCCAGTAGTTCCTAATGTTAATACTCTTTGAACTGTCACAATATAAGGTATTGTCCATGTAGTACATTGTTTGTGTGTTGACAAACTTTTTCAGAGGTTGTTGCATTCACTGGTGAACAGAATAATCCCTCTACCCTTTTAATCTTTAAAGCGTTTTTGTGAGGCTTAATCATTTTAAGGCCCTGATCCTTTGCAATAATTAGTATTTTGCTGATTCAGGTGTTGAGCATATTAGTGGATAACTTAGCCGTTTTAAAGACTATCTCAATATTCTTCTCAGTAAAGACAGAGCAGAAGTGTTAAAAATACCGTGGCATAATAATGGAAACAATCTTAAAAGTTAATCCTATATTGAAGTCTTCAGTAATGCTATGTTTTTACCTATGTAATAAGGGACTTCAAGTCCATTTATCTCTAAATTTGCATTTTAATGACAGTAAGCAGAAGGGCAGGAAAGGAATATTAAGGTAAAATCCCAGCTTGGGACAAGATATCCAATGAAAGAGTCTTTTAAAGCTGGTGATAGCTACTGCTTTTGTTCAGTGGTGCCAAACAAGAAAATTGAGATACTGATTAATGATTTGGCAAGATTCTACTGAGTAATGCACTGTGCTGGAACTTCATATACATGCCAGCTCTTTTTAGATCTGGTAAAGAACAAGCCTTGATTAATGAGCTTTTTTTTTTCTCAATTAATTTAGTAAATGGTCCTTCTCCTCTTCCCCCTTTTTCTACAGCAGTCACTGGCCTTAGTTCTCCTTTGACTGGCATTTTGTGAGCTGATAGCGTTGAGAGAGTTCCGAAGAGAACTTTACAGAAACCATACATCAAAATTATCAACAGTTTCTGGATAGTCCTTAGGGAGACTCTTTTTTCCAAATTACTTTCAGTGACAGAGGGGTATTTTTTGTTCCCCAGAATTTATTTTCCTACTATAATGATTTATACAAGCTATAAATTTCAAAATATATGGGGCCAAGCTGTTTGGTATGAATTGGTTGTGTATGTCTTTCAAAGTACTTGAAATATGGCATCTTTATTTTGTTTGACCTCTTGGATAAAATAGGTTTGAAGATAGTACTTATGCTGCCAGACTATGTCTGGAAGGACACTACTTGGCTTAAACAAAAAAGTTTCCAAGGGTGTCATTATGTTGTGGTAAATTCACTGTGAGCAGAGCTAGGGAGTAACTGACTGGGTAAAAGTCACATATTTTAATGTCGTTATGACAGTGGGGTTTTGCCTCTGTATAAGGACTTAAAGGACGAATGTCTCCTGCAGTTGATTTGAGCTTAGGATATGCTCAGCTTCAGAACACGGATGTGGCAAAAAGTCCATTTTAAGTGTTCTTAAGTCCATTTTTAAGTGTTCATAAAACATAAGATTCTAAGTATTACTATAATAAATGATGTTCCAATGATTGTTGAGTGAAGTGCCAGAGTAGCAGAGATCTTCAGAAACAGCCCTAGATTTAGGTGGCCTAACTTTAATCTAAATCTTGCTGTTGGCATTTCTTTCTAACTAGATCTGCCCTCCATCTATTAGAGAACTAAATCTAATAATTGGAATTAGGCCTATTGATTTTTTTTTAAAAAAACACAGGCATGGAGCTACCCCAAGCAACTCTGAGAACATCAGTTAAATTAGAAACAATTCTTCAACTATCATTTGTACTAATCATATTAATCAAACTGAGACTATATTGATATGCAGCTGGCTAGTTGAGTGGCTTGTAGTTATGTAGCCCTGTCAGTAAATTCTAAGAACTCTGCAGTAGAGAAGTATTGCATTGTTGTTCATCCCACATAATAAAATAATGATATCCAAGAGTAGTTATGTGCTGCCTTCCAGCATTTTTGTGATTTACAGTCTTTTCTCAGCAGGCTTATCCCGAGTGGGCTAGGACAAGGAATGCCAGCATGCTTAGGAGGCACTGATTGATCACAGAACACACCTATTCCGAGCAGTGCATGAGACTTCCTGCCTTTGAGATTGTCTTAATTAGCTAATTGCAAAGGCTCTCCTATTAGTACACAGACAAATTGTGATATTTTAAAAACAAAAATATGATTAAAAGGATGTTCATCCTGTTCAAATAACTGGCGGAAGGATGGCAGATTGTTCAGGGTCTTATTTTGTTCCACGTAGCTCTGCTTTGCACAGCTCAGGGGTTAGACATGGTGTAGTGTTTGATCTATTTGAAGCATGTCCTAGAGGGCTGGTGGAAAAAATGGGGTTTACTTGAAATGCATGGGAGTTTCCCCAAGGTGAGCCCAAATCTTAAATCCTAACCTAAGGACAGACAGATGAATCTGTCCAGTATTACTGTGTTTTTCAGTATTGTCAGTAGAGCGAAGGGAATGAAAATTCATTCTAGCTGGTAACAGCTTAATCTTTATGAGAAAGATAGGGCTGCTTCGGCATTGGATAGCTTCATTTGCTAACTTTGATTATGAATCTAAGTCTCTAGCCCTTTTAAATAGGGCAGAGGACCTTTTTTTTCTGTGATAACTGCTCTGTGCACTTTTCATGTTGAGGGCGGAATTCTCCTTCCTAACATACAAGTGAAAACCTGCAGAAATTTTCAAGTGTCCCAGCATTTTGAGAGTCGTCCTACACAATCCTAGTGGC
This sequence comes from Bucorvus abyssinicus, assembly GCA_009769605.1. Lineage (NCBI taxonomy): Eukaryota > Metazoa > Chordata > Aves > Bucerotiformes > Bucorvidae > Bucorvus > Bucorvus abyssinicus. Next base: position 14,676,512 of record CM020043.1, on the reverse strand, counting down.
AAACCCTGGAGTATATGACCAGCAATACATGCCAAACTAATTTCCAGGCATTCACAAGAATGTGTGCACCTTCAGAAAAGCTTTTATCTGCTAGAACAACTATTCACCATAACTCTGGGTTTTTTGCTCTGTCTTGTTATACGTACATATATTATGAAAAGTTGTTGTACTGAAGAATCTCTAGTTCACTGCAATTCACACATTGCTGCTATTCCTTCTGACAGTTTTCATTTTTCTAATGTATCAGTTTAGAGCTCCATCAATTAAAGTGGCATGGAAATTTCAAACACTCCCAGTATTTTAGTTGTGGGTACAACACATTAATATTCCTCTTGACTCAGATTAGTTTTCTGTTGTGAATGTAAGTATGTGTGCCAGAAACATGAGTAATTCTTCCCGTAAGCCGACAGTTTAGAACGGTAGTTGATGACTTGACTGAAATCAAAGGCTTTGAAATCATCAGAATTGAGAGCGAGCATTTGCTGCTTTGCTCTTCATTAGACTGCAGAAGCTAATCTCCTTTAATGACTTAAGTCCTTGGTTTGGTCTCCATTTGAAGCTGAAAGAAAAGTAAGCTGTTAGATTTTGGGGTGTTATCCACCACCTTTCTACCAGTAATGTTCAAAAATAGTTCAGTTCTTGGCTGTACCAAATAGAATTAGAAGAAGAGCAGGGAAATTCTGTTTCAGGTTTTTCATATTACTTTTATTGAAGTGCTGAATTTATATATATATATATATATAAGAAATATTTTAACAGTCTCTAGAACAGTTGAGAGGCGGGGAGGGAAAGAGGAGCTGTGAGCCATTCAAAACCAACCTTCAGTTCTACATTACAAATAATAGCTAAGTGAAACCAGCTTTAATCTGGACTAGTAAAATATTATACAACATACAGAACTGTGTTGATAGCTGTAAACACACACTGGTAAGGTCTTGCATCTGCAATATTGGTTTTTTGGCTCCAGCATATTCCTAACAAAAAGAATAACATTGTTTTTAATTGGAGAGGTTTCCAATTCAATATTTTTATTTTTATAGCTTAAGTATTGAGATTTTCAACCTGATGACTGTCTCTACTCAAAGTATGTCCCAATCTGCCTTCCTCAATTGCTTCTTACTCAAAGTACTTGCGTTCTTGCTTTTTTCATGGTTTTTAGGCTAGGTGCTGACAGCCCTGTCTCAGTGCGCGCTCTGTGCATCTCAATATGTTGCTTGACTCCAAAAGAATCAAGAAACTCATGCCAAGCCTTAAGAAAGAGGTTGCTCTGTGTTGTGCTGCACAGAGACACTCCAATAGTATTCAGTTTCCTATAAACTGGAGAGTGCCAAGTTGTGGAAAAATCTGCTTCTGAGATGAGGAAGGATTTGAAGGGGAGTAATCCACTGCCTGGGCAAGGGCTCTGGCCTTTAACTTGCTTCCCAAGGGGTGCTGGGGAAGCATTGACATCACTGTATTGTTTGCCATCCTCTAAGAGAAATTTAACCCTGTTTGGCTCCTCTAAAAAGCCCATTTCTGATTTGTGGTCTTTCTTGAGGCATTTATTTTTTATTATTTGGTTTTTTTCTGTTAGGTATGGCCACCTCTTTTAGGACCATGGAAAATAAAGAGCAGTAGGTACAATTACTTACCTACGCATCCAGCCCCATGCAATCAATATAGTCCAAGCTTGGTTATCAGAATAGGTCTTACCTATACTGGATTTTTGAGTTATCTTGGGTTATTCTTAACTGGTGTCTCTGGACCTTGCTGTTCCATCAGGTCTTCAGTGCTGAGCAAAAAAAAAAAAAAAAACAACCCCTTCCATTCACCTCAGAACTCTTCTGCAGAAAGTTTGAATCCTTCTCCCTGTGATAATGCTAATTATCTGGTGCTGATAGCTGCCCTTGGTGACCTGACAGTAACTGTCAGGCAGTCTGGCTGAGCTGCTTTGTTTTCTGGGTCTCTCCCTGTGTGAGGAAAGATGACATGAATAATGAACTGAACTGCTCCTTTCCTCTCTTATTTCATGGCATGGAGTTTGATCCGCTACAGATAAGAGTGTAAAGGAATTTGTTATGTGAACTTGAAAATCCAGGATTACTTTAGGTGAACAACAGTACAGCTCTATGAATATTTTTTTTTTAAAGTGTGCTCTTAAAAGAGAAAGTATTTGCAAAACCCTTTAAATTTTCATGTCATTCTTATGACATAATAGGGAAATGTTTTAGGTGGGATATTGAATTTTTTTTTCTGGAGGTGAAATGCCATTATTAGTAAATAATGAACAAGGAATGGACAGTCCAAACAGTTGAATTCGTGAGCACCACTATTGCATGGTGCATCTTTAATGCCCCAATGTTGTTAGCCTCGTTACAGATGTGGTCACTAACAACAAATGACAGAAAGCTGCTCAGAGCATAAGATAAAGTGATGTTTCAAGCAATATCAAGTGTCTCTTGAGTTCTTCAAAACCACTTTCATTGTTTCTCCAATGCTTAAATGACTATCAACTGAGAAGGCTGAAGGAGGAGAGCAGAACAAAGTGATGCATCCACTTTACAGATGGATAGGCAGTGCACTGAAGATGAAGTGATGCAGTAGAGAACCCTGTCCAAGCTGGTACCCAGACAAAGTTCTTTCACTTGGGCTGCTAACCATGCTGCCTTTCAGAACTACTCATTCCCAGCATAATGTGTGGGTTGGTTCTTCGCACGCTTCTTGTTTTAAAAATGATACTGTCTTCCAGCCTTTTCTAAAGAGTTGTAGCAGGATTATATCCTCTAATGATTCTTCATGGTGACTCATTATCTGTATTAGATTTCCATTATTGCTAGCTGTCAGCTGGGGTTTTTTTCCATGTAGCTATTACACTAGGAATCTGGCATAGTGTAGGAGCTTAGATACTATTATTTTCAGGCTGTAGTTCATAGATTTGGTGTCTTGTACTGTATTTAATATTTGTTATTATCTCTGCCTTAAACTAAAATTATTATCTGTGTAACTAAATATAAGAGACTATTAAAATTCAAGTGTAATAAAACCTGGCAACCTAGAAATTCCTCCTCCCTGACTGGAATACTTTTTCCAGTTATCTGTAAGAGGAATAAATATCATCCTCTTGTTACTGGGCTGTGTAGTGAGGGAGGAATGTCTGAAACTGGGAATGTCTGTGTGGTTTTGCAGCACAAAGTACTCGTTTGCTGTGATAGAAGCCACTGCAAGAAACAATATTAAGTGTCCTAAACTGTTTGCTCTCAAAAGCAGCTTGATGCTCCTTTGGGAACAGTACAACAAAAGTGGCTCCTATCAACAGAAAAGAAGCGAAGCTGAGGGACAAACATGGGCCCAAGTAACATCAAGCAAAGGTCCTGGCTGTAGCTGGAAGTAGTGTAAGGTGGGTCTTTTGTCAACCTGCTGTGCTTTTGTGTACTTAGCATCTCGTCTTTCTGATGGGTAGTCATGGGTCAGTCTTGCAAGAGGTGACTGCAGCAGAACTGGAGTAAATGGAAGTGTGAGCAGTATCTGCCTTTTGGAAGATCCATCCAAAGGTGACCTCTGAAGATAAAAGTCTGTGGGTTCAAGAAAGCCCTGGAAAAAGCGGTTTGAAAGAGAAATCCAGTGAGGGCTGGGTAAAGAACTAGGAAGTCTGTTCTTCCTGGCTTTCAGTGGCTTGCAGTTCAGCTGGGGGAAGTTCTGAAGTGGTCCTTCTTCAGATGTCCATTTCCAACCACTGCCAGAAGCAAGGACAGGCTCCATGTCTGTGCAACTATTCTTATGTTCTCATGACTCGTTTCACATGCTGGATTACGGTGCTGTTTAACACAAAAAGAAAGCAAACCCAGGCTCCCCAATACTGAACAGAGTAACTCAGGGAAGTGTAGAGGCAATTTAAATCCACGAAAAGGCAGTTAATCTAACGGTTGCAGTACTGAAGTAGGAGTGAAACTACCTTTGGATTTAATGATAATTTTAATTATATTATATTACAGGTTTTATTTTTTTAATCACAAAATGAAGAGATTTGTAGCAACTTTCCAAGAGTTAATAGTTGTCATCTACTGTGTTGTACAAGAAGGGTTTTTTGGGGAAAAAGAGTAGATCTAGGTAGTGCATATTTAACTACACATCAACTGTATAGATTTAACTTGACTGACACTTGAAACACTATGTACAAACAGGTTACATGTAGTTGCTCTCTCGTTACAAAAGTTTCTTTGCTTTGTTTGGTGTTACTAAAATGAAGTCCTTCGACACAACTACTAAGTACTGATCTTAAATGGCACCATTAGCGAATTAGACATTCTCTATAGAGAAGAACAGCTTGGCTTTCTTTAACAGAAAAATAAACTTCCTCTGAATTGCACAAAAAGTCATTAATGTATCTGTGCACCATTGAATTAGCTAAAAGCACAAATTCAATCTGGGTACTCTCTGATCAATTGACATAGTGTACAACAGACAAGTTGATGAACAGTACAGGAGTGGATTTATATTGGTTTGTTTTTAAAAAAACTTTTCATACCATTGAATATTTAAGTTCTTCCCTTGTATTTTGTTGGAGTTTTAACGATATCTAATTTAATTAGCTTGAATAGTTTAGGTGTTTCTTCTATTCAACTTTTGAAAAATTCTCAATGGAAATTTATGACTTTCTGGTTTAGTGGAAATTTTTTGTCGTGGACTGAAATAGTGAAGGAAAGACATTTAAATTCTTACTGTCGTATTAGGGATGGGAAATTTGTTTCCAAGCCAGCTGTACTAAAGTACACTATAATAAAATCTCAGAAGTATGAGTAAAAGATGACTCAAGGGGCAAAATTACAGCATTTTTAATGCATAGATCTCAATGTTCTATCAAGAAATCTGCTTTGAAAGAAATGAAATGTAAAGCAAGGCTAGCTCAAAGATGTACAGGAAGGAAATTCTCTGCTATTCTTAGTCTCAAGAAAGCACATCTGCTGAGTCTCTGAATTAACTCTCTAGAGGGCTCTCTGCACACAGACTAACCACACCACAATACTGCCCAGTTATTTGAAATAAGCCTGATCCCTACTCTGTGCCACTTAGACATCTAATGGCTCATCTACGCTCCATGGGATGATGCCTCTGATGATGCATGCACCCGATGACTTTGTCACACCGCTTGAGTGTCCCCACTGTGCATGGGCAGACTTGATGTGAATGTCTACCGCTGTACAATTTTGGACCTGCATATTCCCTGAGCATCCTGATGGTGATTCATGTAGTTAATGTTTGTCTCCTCTTACAGAACTTCATTCCTAGTGTCTGGCTGACTAAGATGCGTATAACTGCGAGCAGGAGGGGGTGGGAATAATATTGCAACACCTTCTTTTATATCAAGTGTTCAAATGTAAAGAACAGTCCCTTTCCTGGAAACGATGTACATGTAAGGAAAGTTTTAGACTTTTTGTATAAACCTGTTATCTCAAGGCAAGTCCATCCTTGTTTTATTTGTGGATTTCTATTCAAGATCTGGCACCTAGTAATATTAAAGAAAAAAAGATGCAAAGTGCCGTAACTTAAGAAAAAATGTTCTACTTTCCCCTTTCTTATCTGTGGAGATAGTAAAGGGATTAAGGCTCCAAGGTAAAGATATGTTGAAACTAGGATTTAATTTTTTTTTTTTTTGGTGAAAAAGCTGACTGTTGTACCTTTAAATGGTGGTTTGCAGAGCCTTAAGTTGTAGAAAGCTTATGAGATTTGGGCAGGAAGTTAGCCTTGTCACACATGGTTGGCACTGTCGTAAATTAAATAGACTTCAGATTTGCGGTCATCAGTGATTTGATCTTGTTCCCATGGCAGGTAAAGTGCACGAGCAGAACTTCGAAGTGGATTTGTTGGCACTACTTCAGTCTGAACCTGAATGATACCTTTAACAAAAAATAAGATACTGAAACAACAACAACAAAAAATCTATCGAAGGTATCATCTTGGATCTAGTGCTCCCTTAAGCAAGGAGGCCCTTTTGAACAACTCCTCAGGGCACCCACCCATTTTTTTCAAAAGGCAAGGATAAATTTCAAAACATCCAAACCCACTTTGTAACTTCCCATTATCTCCTACCTTTTGGGATGAGAATATCTTGAGTAACAACAGCTTCTGCAAGTCTCTAACTGTTTGTGATTTCCTTAAGCCGATTACAGTCCAGGGATTTTGTTTGTTTGTTTTAATTTTTTTTTTTTTACATGATGACTGGGGTTGCTCCCCAAAAGAGGGATAGGTAGATGGAGAAAGAGGAAGGGCTTACTTAGAACAAAGAAATTTCTCTGTGCCCTTTTAGGATACATGAGAATTGAAGCAGTGATGTGTATTTTCAGGGCTGTAATTCAGGTGTAATTGATCTTCCAAATATCCATCCGGAATATTGGAGAACAATTCAAAACTTGCAGTTTGTTCTGGTGACATATTCAGCTTGTGTGTGAGTTGTTGACAAGAGTCTGACAACTGCTGGGGCAATCAAGAGCCTGTTCCTTAATTGTTCTAGACCACATGTTAGAAAAATTCATCACTAACTTGGTCAAACTGCTATTGGAAGAGAAGCTGCTTATCATGGCTTGTTGTGCAACAGCACAGCAGCACTAGGAGTAATCAATAGTGAAACACACTGTTAAATAAAGCCAATTAGAACCTGTTAAAATATCATTCTAGAAGGAAAATCCTATCAGTATTTATGTGACAGAGTTTCTTTCTGAACTGGTGCGTTGTTATTCTGAAGGAACAGAAACGTATGAACATAGTTCCCCTCAAAGCATGCAAACATGCGTGCGCAAAGCATTCACCTGTGCTGGAATGGAGCTGTGGGGTTTTACACGTTAGCTGTTAAACATCTCTATTGTACGGATATGCAATAGCGTCACATAAAGGAACCTGTAGCTTGGGTGGCTTTCACAGCCTTGCAGAGAACTCGATTTCTGCCGAGTCTTTAAGCCCTACGACTGGCACAAAGTTGCATGCTGTGCAAAGGTTCAGGTCACCTGGGGGAGGTGGTTGTGTTTCAGAGTGGCAGAGGAATACTTCAGGTAGTTTAATGCAAAACAAGGAGTCGGGCACAGAGACACTTCTCAGAGTGGTACCCGCTCCTACAGCGGGGTAGACTTCGGAACCACAGCCTGCGAACACAGACAGCTCTGCAGGTGGAGCTGAATGGATTTGATATTGAACCTCGGTAAGGGTGAAGTCTTCAGAGACTGGGGTTTGTGGGTTTTGTTTGTTGGTTCTTGTTTGTTCACTTTGAGGGGGTCTTTGGTTTGTTTTTTTCCTTTACCTGTTTTCTGGCAAATCAATGGGTACGATTTCACAGTGCTTCTCTTTTCAGTGTGATGGTAATAGGTACAAAAGCCATCAAACGGTGATCAAAGTTGTATTTGAATGCCTTAAATACGTAACATTCTTTGTAGTGTGCCAGTCTGTGCTTGAGAAACCCATACGTAATAATTAAATCTAATAAAATCTGTAATGGTGCTGTTCGTATTGTGCAATAAGGATCAAACTAGCCTGTGAATCTGCGAGCCTGCCAGAAACCATAACCAATTAAATTCTTTATAATGTCTATGAAGTTAATAAAAAGCCTGCCTAGTTCAGAAATACTAGATAACTTTCTCTGTAGACATAAGTTATATTAACCTTATAATTCACATGCTGTGAATTACTGATCTTCTGTCCCTGTATCTAAGAATGGGAAAATTACTATTGGGTTTGAGAATTGCTAGAATAATTGAGAACATACCTTCTGATGCCTTAAGGTGGACTGAGAATCGAGGTTACAGGAATGTCAGGGATGAACTCACCCTGCTTTTCTTTCACTGAATAGCTGTAGCTCATGAATACAGACATGACTTATGCTCCTGGAATCTGTTATCTTGTGAAGCTAAATATCTGGCACTGCTGCTAGTCACCACAGGTTCATGAAATCCTGATGTATGTTTCTACAAGCAATGCCCTTAAACTCAAAAGCTGTGTTTTGAATTAATTTTCAGGGTTTTTCAGTAACAGGAAGTTAGGGATGTTCTGTAATTAGGTTTTTTTGCCTTACATTTGTAGGAAGGCACTTTCAAATCCTGATGTGATAATTCACGCTGGGATTCATGGGTGATATCTTGTATAGTAGTCAGTCTAGGACTTTTCTATCATGTCACCTTTGGGGGACTTGTTTTTGTGTGACTCAAGGACTCAGATCCTTGAGGATCCAATATGTAAAGGATGGTCATCTCCAGAAGAAGCACTTTGAAGATAGAGGCATATTGCCCTCTTTCTCCCAGCCCCTCTTGCAGCTGATGCAGAGAATGTGGCCATGAGGGTCTGTCTCAGCCCTAGTTCTTGAGTTCCTTTAAATTACGTTGATTCAGCCTTGGGATCTGTAGGGAGAGAAGTCACCTTGGCCTTCTCCCCCATCCTGGGCCCGTCTGATTAATGCTCAGCCATAGCTTTGAGAAAGTATCTATATTTTAAAATAAAAAAAAATTAAAACCCAGATAAATTAGAACATAAATGATATCTTGATTTCTTAAAAGCATTTGGCAAAATCTGGCAAAGTGACTTTAAAGGGAGAAAACAATAAATGACTTTGAGTGGTAGGTACCTTTCATGGATCAAAACAAGCTATGAGAAGAAGACTTCATGGGTTAGAGCATGGGAAAAAGTAGTTTGGAATACGACTTTGAGCACAGATTTGTTGATGATTTAGGAAGTTGTATTAATCAGTGGTAGAAAAATTGTCACAGTAGGTGACGGACCATTTGGAAAGAACAGGGAAGCTATTCCAGAAGAACTCAACAGAAGGAGATGTCTGGTAGACTTCAGGTTGACAAATGGAGATCAAAAACTGCATGGTAATTTTTATAAACTCGTAACTGGTAGGTCTGAAACTAACTACAGGAGAAGGACTTACTGCTGCTGGAAGAGAGTAGTAACCATCTTAACTGCTCACCAGTGCCCCCAGAAAACAAGAATGGGTATAAATGAAAAAATTAAGTTATTAAATTGCTCTATAAGAATTATAGGGGGAGTACACCTAATGCTACTCCTTGGCATAGCATAAGAAATCAAATAAATTGAAAATTAATGAGTTTTAGAAATTAGTTTTAATACTCAATGAGGTATTTCTTATACACGTTTTTAATGGAACTGGTTTCTGCAGAATTTAAGGATCTGAATAGGAAAAAAAGGTTTCAGCATGAATGAATGTAGCTGTTTATAAGATTAGGTAAAAAAAATAAACACAGATTTCAAGTTTGTTTTCATTGGACATACCAAACCCTGAGAAAGGAAATTAAACAGTTAACTGAAATTAACCTGCCTAGGAATCCTGCATGGGCCTTCCTGAATACTCTGAAATCATCTAAACAAGCAGCTATTCAAAGATTATTCTGCACAGTCTTAAAGAAATGATGGTTTTATGTTCCCGTAGTAGGAACTATGTCTTCTGGCTTTGTGAATACATATGGAAGATGAAGCTCTGAAGCATGGTGCCTCTGGGACTAGTCCGTACCCGAGGCCAAGCACGTTTCTAAAAATGTGCTGCAGCGTTACCTGGGTTTAACTCCATTATGATAGATTATGCTCTACTACAATTTCAAGCTTGCAAAAACCTGGAATAATTGGTCCAGTCTGATTTTCATCTTGCATCTGTAATTTTTGGCCATTGTAAAGTGCTGAAGCTGAGAAGCTAAGTAGCATTAGATCTGTTAGATTTATACATAGAATCTATTTATATAACTGTATGGAACCCTCACTAATGGTTCCTTTCTCAAACACTCTCTGTACATGTTCTGAGATTATATAAGATCATTTCTTTGCAAAAATCTTCCTGGGAATTACTGATGTGCTGATGAAGGGGGGTGTGTGGAGGTGGAACTGGACACGTGTGGACAGAATGACTGGAAGAGGAGGAGAGAAGAATTGACAGGCAACTACACTAACTGTTGGTGGAGCTGTATTTGTGTTAGTGCAGCCTAAAAAAAGCTGAAGTGGAGGGGGGAGGAGGGGGAGCCAACCCTGTGCGCTACCCTGATAGCCCAGTTATACTAAAACATCTGTCGCTTGCTTAGATGCTATTTACAAAGAGATTTTTGTGCAGATGACAAGCACAGAGCTGCCCCTCTTCTGAGGAAGTTACCCAGCAGCGTTATTCATCACCACCTGCTGCTTTGTGAGCAGCAAGACGTACAGCTGGTACGGGGCCGAGGAGAATAAATGTCCGAAAATGAGGATGACTGAAGAAGGGGAGGGGGAAGGCATAAATCCCATACACAGAATTACCTTGTGTCATCAGTAACATGGCAGTTGGCTTTGGAAGGTATGCTGCAAGGCTGCATGGAAAATACAGGCAGCATCACCTTGTTCAAAATTAAGTTATATTAACTTCTGCAACCTGCATTTCTATAAATGACTTAATAAACCTAGTGAGGGAAAAGTGCCAGGGTTTTAATATGTACTGTAACAACGGTTATGTATGGAGCTGGCTGAGGTTATTTTGTCTTTTTTGGGTTTATTAAGAGCTTACTTCAAAATTTATCCCTTTCAAGTCATCTTTGTGCCCTCCACCCCTCCTTCCCCCCCACAATTAGACAACTCTGGAAAAACTGATGCATTTTTATTACAAGAGAGACCCTGTTAAAACTGTTCATGAGTCTGATAAGTGGTGTAATCCTGCCAAGCGTTTCGTTTGGGATTGGGGCTGCGGGTGCCACATGGTACTGTGTTTCTAAATAAAAACAGGGAGGTATGCAGCACCTAAAGCTGGTATCAGACTGTGGATCCTGCCTAGCCCTGCCTGCCTCTAGCAAGAGCTGCAGGCTGAAATGCAGCATGAGTACCTGAAGGCCAATACGGTGCTAATCTGCACGCAATGGAAAACAATGTTTAGAAAACCGCAATTTGTTGAAGCTTGAGCAAAGCAGATGGGTGATTTTAGAAAGGGCTTTCAGACTGGATTAGAGTATTCAGGGATCTCAAACCTAAATTACAAACACTTGTGTTTAAAAGCAATGTTCATCTGTGTTCTGTGTATGACCTTTCCAAAGGGCTGGATCTCACTTGTGGCTGCAGACAGGCTTTGGAGTTACAAATAGTTGAACTACTCAGGAGATCGAAGAGCTGCCCTACAGAGCTTAGTTTATTGCCTTTTCACATTAGTTTACTTTTGCCCTTGCTTCATAAAAAAATAGCAAGTTAATGCATAGAATGTTGCTTTTTATTGGAGTGGAATTAAGAGTTTCTCTAAAGTAGAATAGCATAATAGCAGGGTTGAGCTGTTTTGTTTCGAAGACATGGTAATTATCCTTAGCGTGAGTATATTTAAACAGATAGACTGGAAAAATGGAATGAGTACACTAGCTCTGTCTCCTGTTATATAAAAGCCACTGTGGTTACCTAGGCTGTATATTTACTTGCCTCAGAGCGTTTCTCCAATCGGGCTCCATCAGGCCTACAGAAATTATGATTTGCCCAAGGTTGGAGAAAAACAGGAACAACGTATTGCATGCAGAAGATAATCTAGCTGTAGAAAATATGCTTTGAAGACTTCTGCGTTCAGTACTATTAATGATTCTGAAGCAGGCTGAGTAGTTCCTTGGGTAGAAGCATGCAAGCAGGGAGAAGAGACTGTGAAGAGACTGTGAGGGTTTGAAGAGTTTAAAGGTCAGTGCAGTGACATTGGTTAAGAGTTGGTAAAGGCAGTCATCTTCCTCAGAGGACAGCAACCCACATATCACAGGCTATCTACCCTAAATCCTACATATTATGTTTCTCACTCAGGTAGTCTGTTATCAAATTAACTTTTTGGTTGCCTTCCCCTTGCCCCTTACAGTGCTGTACCAGACTGTGCAGTTAACGTTGTCTTGTGACGGGCTGTTGCCAGGCAGCTGGAGGTGCTAGGGAAAAAGAAGAAAATTATATGCCTGTTTTGTGACCTGCAAATGTCTTCTTTCTGTTAAAATCTGACAGAATCAGCCCCAAATCAAGGAACTACAGCAACCAAGTCTTGAACCATCAAACATTAAAGGTCATGTAGTACCAATTTAGTAAAGGTCGAAGAAAATACAGGAAAGTTGGTGGAGAGGATTTACTACTTAATGTGGAGTGTTGTAAGTTGTGATGTTTCTTAGGGGAATGAATAAACTGATGAACACGAAGCTTAATTTGCACACGTAGATACATAGTATTTTTTAAAGGTATTCCTAACATTTACGGAAATTTCCATGGTTAAATATTTATTTTTAAAATTACCACTTCTATACATTAGCCTTCACTATCTAACGAAAAGTGATTACCTGAAGGATTATCTTAAAATTCTTTATAGACTAAGATGTAATTTAAGGAACTCACAGGATGGCCAGGGTGAAGTTTTAAAATGTCATGGTTTGTCCTAGTTTAGTAACAATACATTACTTGAGCATTGCTGCTGAGATTTGAGTGAGTTAATCTTTGAGTCATGCCTGTTGTGATATGGGTAGAAACCACTGGCCAAGAAAGTCTCTCAAGTACAGTATGAATTACATGCTGATAATTCTTTATCCTTCAGAAATGGTAAACAACCTTTCCTCACTTCCCATCCCTTATTGGATGATATTAAATACGAACATATTGCTGCATGCTCTGATTTGCATGCCTTTGCTAATAGGCTTACGCTTTGGAGAGTCAACAAAACAAAAATCAGTATTGATGACAATTTAGCTACAGATTTGATATTTGAGGAGGGATGCAAAGACTGTACTGTTTAATTTTTAGGCTGCAGTAACACGATACTTCAACCTTACTCTCCAAGAATCTCAGCACCTCCTTCCCTAACTGTTGCTTTACATAAAACCCAAACCACTCCATTATGCCTTCCAGCATAGACAAGAAGATGAGCAGAAATATGTTAGAATATGTTCACAGGCAATGGGACTTTGTATTTTTTTTTAAAATAAAACCTTAAAGAAAAATCATTTAGTCTTGTTTCTTTTTGCTGCTTTCCTTAATTTTCCAAATTTAGTTTTCCTCAGATAGTCCAGCTTTACACTGGGTACCCTGGCTACAAAAATGAGCCAAATTGAAGTATGTCTCATGCTTCACCAGTCTCTCAGCAGCTTATTTAAAAATACAAAACAATATGGCACCTTAAACTGGGAGCGATCTGCCCTCTGAGAAAGATGGAGAATGCAGCTTGAGGAGGATGGAGCTAGAAAAGTCAGAGAAGCATTTGGTTTCTTTTGGTGTCTTGTAGGGAAGGTGATATGAGAAGGTGACTATAACTGCAAACTCAGGTGAAACTATCAAAGCACATGGTTCTGAATACATGATTTCATCATTATACGCCATGGATTTAACAGGCAGAACAAAGACTCAGTTTTCCTAGTGAACTATGCTGTAAAGTGCTTTTTCTAAAGGGTTTATTGAAATGCCAGTGTACTTGGGGCCAAACCATCCTACCTCGTGCAGAGTTCAGATAAATGACTTTTCCACAGAACTTCTTGTGGTTAAAGAATGGATTTGAAAGCCACAGAGTTACATGTGTAGATGCTGTGCTTTAATGCCGACCTTCTTTGCATGAGGCTTTTGTGGCCCAGTTCACTGCTATGACAAAAACCCCGTATCTCTTCTCCAACCTTCTAGCCAGCGGTTATTCAACAAGAAGAGTAGATGTGTTCCCCATTGCAAGAATCCACCTTTCTTGAAAGAAACACGGCAATGTACCCAGCCATGAGTTGACTGAATAGAGGTGACTTGGAGCTTTGTGCCCTGCCAGACAGTCCCTTGTGTCATTCTTTGTTTCTCCAGTTGAGCTTTCCAGGCATTAGTATCGGTACATCTTCCTTTTACTTCTGCTAGTCGAAAACTAGATTAGAGAGATGGGAATGGACAGAAGATCTAAGGAGATAAGTGGTGCTCCTGTATTACTGTTCAACAATTTGCATGTGACTATTTGGATAAATATTTTTCCTAAAATCTGTAAGGACAGCTCATGAATGAGTGAAAACTCGTATGTACACGTGAAAGTAATACAGCAAAATGCTTCCATAGAAAGAAAATTTATCTGTCTAGAAGAAAAAAAATCCTATCTATCTATCATAGGACTTAAGTTGCAGTCACTTTAGCATCCATTTAAACACAGACATTCCAACTGGGTTTTGGAAAATAGGTCTGAACTCTGCTGTTGAATATCTTGCCTACTTGGCTTGTTCAAATCTTCACAAAATGAGTGTGCATGGGTGGTGCCTGTCACACTTCTGAAGGTGTTTTCCTTCTGTCCTGCAGCACTGCCCATGAGGCAGGAGAGGGCTCTCTGCTCTTCTCATTACGTTCATCCAAGTTAGTCTTTTGGGTTTTTTCAGCTACCTTAACAGTAGGCTTAATAATCTTCTTATTAAATTACTATTTTTGCATTTATGACAGGTTTTGTATTTATGTGAACATAATCTTACGTTCTACTCCATATAAAGAAAAGAAATTAGGGATCGTGGTTTGGAAGCACGTTCAAAACTCCCATATCACTTTGAGAAGTGAGCTGGGAAAATGTAGAGTTTAAGGATTGTAGTTGTAGTCTCTGGGCTCTGCTAAAATCTATTAACTGAATCAAGCTCTGTTTGATACTAGACCTCGTAGGTGACACATGGCACAGCCTATACTTGACCAGATTCCGAATAATGATGATAAAAGGGTCTATTCTATGAAATCTAGCCATGATGCGAAAAGGTGAACAGAACAAGAAATTTTACGTTATGCCACTGCTTGGAAATTCTGCTTGATTTCTTTTGTTTAAAGACGGAGAGTAAATTCTTGTAAGGCAAATGACAAACTAGAATTACTGTAAATTTTTTTTTTTGGTGGTTTTGAAAAATTGCACCCGTGGAAGATTTCTGAAGAATCTTAATGGTGTTTGAACTTAGAAAAAAATAACATTAAGATGATTTTTCTTTTGATATTAGTACTTTTAAAATATGACCTGTGTGCCACTTAGTATGTGTATCAAATTAGACCCTTGACTTTAATTTGAAACTGCAGATCAGTAAAGAGAATACGAGATTAATCCTGAATTGCTATAAAACCTTTTTAGGCCAGAGTTTGAGAAAATATAAGACAGTGATTTCTCTGAGTTAGAGCTGCCGTAAGGGTTTTCACGATCTCAGCTCGACGCTTCTCTTCGCTGCATGTTTGAGTTTTCACTGTGGGGAGGATCACAGATGGCTGAGGAGAAGCACAGATGCTGTTTTCCTACTGTGATTCCCAGCAAAAGCATTGAGTTACTGTCTGAAGTTTTTCAGGTAAAGAGAACAAAACTGTCCTGGTCATACCTGTTTCTGCTGCTTTTCTGACACTTTACTCTGTTTGTTACGATGCACTTGTGGGGACTATATGTTTTAACCATCAATGAGGCATGTGCTAAATCTATATACATTAAATGAAAAATAAATGTAGTGATGTGGTGGTCTGCCAGGACTGCTTCAGACTGTGCTCACCTTTGTGTTTCTAAAAAAAGTGCAATTGTTCCATTGTAATGCAGAGACCTGCAAGATTTTTTAACTATGCAATTATAACATAACATTAGGGCGACAATCTCTACTGTTGATATAATTAGCCATTTTCACTGAGTTCCTTTAATTCTGTATTAATGACATTTTGATATGATCTTGAAAGTATAATCCTAATGCATGTCATAGCTAATAATTTTTGAATTAGAGCTACACTTCTAGCTTTTTAAAAAATCAGGTTTTTAATAGGGTATAACAGAAAACAGTTGAAAATATGTGAAAATTCTCATTATTTCAAGGAAATCCAATTATCAGTTAAAGCCTTACATTGCTACTTTATTAAAAGAAGTTATGTAGACTTTTTTGAACAAAGGGGAAGGCACACAGTACATCGTTGGTGTGAATAAGACCAAGAATATTAGTAGCTTTTAAAGAATGGTGAAACATTCTTCTCTGCTCACACTCTCTTATGGCAGCCCCTATTTGGCCATAAAAGCACTACAACCACTTGTATGTTATGAAACAACAGAATAAAGCAAACTAAGTACAGAGTGAAGTGCAGAACATTTGTGCCCATCATAAACATGCTATATCAGTTCAGAATGACACGATATGGGTGAGGTTTGTGTGTGTATCTTCTACGCTACCATATTACAAGTTATCTGACTATACTTTTGAGAGACTGCTCCTGGTGTTATTTAATGTGCAGGCAGAAATACTTATCATGCAAATCCCATATGAGAAGCTATCAACAGTAGCTTCTCTGGGCAGTTTCCACACGCCACCCCCTCCACTCTGCCGTGAGTATCTCCAAGTTATTTCACACCACAGCTTCCCAACAGGTAAATGGTGATCAATCACACATGGCTTTATCAAAAATGCGTATGTACTTTGGGGATAGGAGTCTGAGTAGCACACGTACCAGCCCTGGTAGTTGGATTATCTGGATTGGGGTGTTTGTGAAGTTCAGGACTGAACTGTCCTAATGACTTCCCTGTAATAATGCTCTCTTGGATCACATTCAATCTCATTATAGCTGTAGAAGACCAAATGCTTTACAACAGATTTAATTGGATTTAATTTCTTTCTACACAAGGCTCCCTTTTTCTTTTTCTTTCTGCCTACATACAAGCATACATACCATCTTACGTTACTATTTTAAATCAGGAGGGGGGAGAAGGGGAGCAGGAAGCAAAATTTTTAAAGAGAAACATTCATTCAACTTTTCAAGGGACCTATAACCAGTGTCTCCATTTCTAAGTGAAACTTTTTGGATGAAGGAATGCCAATGAATTGATATTAAAAGAATTGGTGCCTTAAATATGCTGTATTATCACTAAGAGGAGACAATTCTTTAAAGAATTCTCTTCTACAATAAAAAAAAAAGTTGTTTATCAGACAACTTCAGCCTTATTTGATGTACCGAAAAACATTAGAGAAGTCCTCTTGAAACTCCAAACTGATTTTAAAATAAATTACATAATTTAAAATGGAAACAAGTCCTTAAAGCAATTCTAAGCATACTCTGGGAGTCTGTTGAAATCTGATATGCAGAAGAAGTCCTCTGTGAAACCAGTAAGAATGGTTCCTGACCTCTCCAGGACTACTCAAGTGTGACTGAATTGTCTATTCTTCCTTGTTTTTTTAAAAATGTTATTAAAATACTGTTGCCTACCCTTTCAGGTTTAAATCAATTGGTCTCATAGAAATGGAAAAGAATATTTTGTGAGACATGATTCTTATTTTGTCTGGAGGATTATCGAGTAGCTTGTTTTAAAGAAGTCAAAATTATCCAACTTAATATTAGTAAACTAAGGACAAATTATTTCAGAGTTAATGAATAATTTACAGATTGTCAAACCACTTCAGATGCACGTATTTTTTCTGCCTTCATTTTTGAATGAATGCTGACTTCAGCAGAGTTGAATTTGGCACGAGAAGGCAGATCTGCCGTGATGTTGGTCTGCTGGATTTAAGCAACCTCAGTCTGAGATGCTCAAACGGAGTTTTATGGTCATGAGTGCTGACTGAAACGCTGCTTTCGAAGATGTCCTAATTCTTTTTTCAGAGACCCTGGTGAATCTGGTGGCGTGTTTGATTTAAGTCTCACTTCCTGCAGCTAAGAGGTGTTTCTGAAACCTTGGTCTTGAAGTGCTCGGTACAGTGGAGTCTAAATAACCACCACCACACATGACAGCAGCTACACGGTTATCAGGAATGACTTGTTCTAGATGTCAAAGGAGAGACATCGGTAACAGCTTCTGAAGAAGCAGCGCCCTCGAAAGATATGTTTCAAGTTTCCTGATATTACTGCAGGTCGTTTGGTAGATGTTTAGGGTTGATCTCTGTTCTTGTACAGCACAACTTATGCAGTAAGAAGTAGAGGAATGGATTTCCCTTGTACTGTTTTCTTCTCCGCCTCCTCTTCCTCTACAAGTTTAAGTTTATGGATGCAGAGGTTCAGCACAGAGAACACAGAGGTCAACACAGAGAAGTCCAGGAATTCCGGAGGAAGTTGGTTTTGTAGTTCTGTTTTCCGGGGTCCTAGAACTGCTTGTTATCTCGTTGTGTAGTGGTTGGATCAAGTCTCGTTATCACAACCAGAATTACTGCAGTTAGAGTATTAGTGTGGAACAAAGGTAGGCAGTTCAGATATGTTAAATATTAAATACATAATTATTGCTGGTTTGGACAGTGGAAAAGGTGTTTTGTAGAATGAAATAAAACTTTTTTTTCCTCTGTAATCCCATACTCATGAAATTGCTCATTTCTCTGTACTTTAACAGCGAACCTTTTGGCAGCACAGTATTTGCTAATGGTTCAAATGATAATTTGAACTGAAAGTCTAACCTGCTAAAAGCAGGGTTAACAATGAGGTTAGAGACACTTAAATTTACTTCCTTATTATCTTAATAACCTTCCTTCTGAATTGGCTGGTTTCTTAGATGTAAAAGGGTTTACCTTGAAAATCTCTTTCAAAGTTTAAATGACCTTCCAAGGGACCTCAGTAGCAGCTTTCCCTCAACTCCTTTAAGCTAGAGTCCAGTGCTGTGGTAACCAGGATGGGGTTTATCTAGAGGATTTTTAAAATTTTTTCTGGGTACTGAAGTTAGGCACTGTCCTTGGGTAGTTGCTTCATTTTTTTTTAGCTGAATACAACTGAAGATGATGTATTGATGAGTGTGTGAGCTAGTATTCTAACACCATTTTATGTGATGTGGTATTTAAACTTACAGCTAGAATCTAATTTTTAATACTTAAATTGAGATAATAGCGTATCAGACATCCTCTGAGATGCTGGGGAAGTTGGATTAGCAAACTGTGATTCTGAATATTTTTGCTATGTGCAATGCTTGTAAGAAGCAATAATAAATGCCCTGTCTCACTTTAAACATATACTTTTAAACAAAGGTGAAATATACCCTCCTGAAGATGCTGCTAGAAACTCTTCCACACTTCTTACGCACATTTGTCACTCGTGCTCCTTCCTTTGCCATGCAAGCAAGTGTCCAGCACTCACCGTTCAGAGCAAGCGAGTTCCCACAGAGTTTTATAAATCATGTGCGTTGAAGATTGGGTTGGGATCAGTTGCCCCAAAGCTCTCACCTCACCAAGTGGCAATTGCTAAAGCCTCAGGTTTCCATCAGAGCAATAATACGCTGCTGCATTAGTTCTGCTATGTGTTTGTGCTGGTTGTGTCTGGGGATATGAAATATTAGGGCAAATATATTGAAATACTTCACCCTGAGACTTATGCTTGCCTCCTATTTGGCAAGAAAGTTTTGCCCTTCCTACCGTTTGTTAACAGTTAGTTAAATGAAGGAGCATTTCCAAAGGCAGAAAAACCCTTCACTGGAGGGGCAGGAATGAGAAGGTGGAGTAGGAAAATGAATGTCGCACCTCTTTTCAAAAGTTAAAGTGAAATCCTTTGTTGAGGGGAGAATGAGAACTCTAAGAGCTGGAGAGTCTCCTAAAGTCATTTGTCCCTTCTGCTCACCAGCACTGATGTCTCAGGACTCTCCTTGCACTCATCTTGCATCAGTGAGGTCTATAATGTAACTGGCTCAAGATAATTATCCTTAGGAAGTGACTACTGGTGCCTGCGGTTTTGTACTTCCTCCATTATTAAGATGTTATTTATCAGACAGTATTCGAGATTATATTATTACCTGAACTCAGTGTGTCTGGCGAACCTTTTAAGACATAGAAATTCAGGATCTTGATATCGAGTGTAAAAATGTGTCAAGATACTCTTCTCATTATCTAAAATGCTGCTTCAGTTTAACAAAACACATGTACATGTGCCTGCGTATGTATAAGTGTACGCACACATGTATGAAAACACATAAAAGAGCTGGCACGCTCCGCACTGCAGAGGTGACACAGTATCTGCACCATTAACATAGCCTACCTCACAGAGCGCTGGACTTAAGACTGGGTTAGGCGAGTTCTGCTCACAGCTTTGCCTCAGTTGTAGGTTTTTTCACTAATAAAAATTTACCACTGTAAAGCACCCTAATATTAAATGAATTATATTTTTTTCCAACGATTGTGTCCTTATTCTTCTGAAAGTCTTCTGTACAAACTCTTGTGCATCTTCCACATTTAGAATTTCAGTATTCAACAGCAAGATACAATAATGGTGTTTTGTCAAGTATATTTATAGGAATTTCTCTCTGCTAACACGCATGAATTCAACATAACTGAATACAATATACGCCATCATTTCATGATTCCTGTTTATTACCATTATTTCCAAAGAATGAAAACAAAATTAGGACCCCTGCTATATCGCAGTTACTGCATAAATAGGGGCCTAAGTGGATCTTTCTGCTCTGGTAAGCATGAGCCTGTGCTGCATTCTGCCAAGGGAGACAGCTGATTCATTTTCCTCTCCAAAGCAGGCAATGATATTCCTACACTATTGCTGTATTTAGCCAAACTTGCAAGAACCTGTGTGACAGCTAGCGCTTGAAATGCCTTGGAATTTTGCAGTGAGTTCCATTGGTTTCTTCTTATATTTTTGTGTATGGTTGTTTATAACAGAGCAGATATAATCACCTCACTTCTGCCTGCTTAGCTAGGAGTAATTATCTATCTAGTAAGACTCAATAAATTTGAGCCAAGAAATAGAAAGCTTTTTTTATTAGATTGAAAATGTGAAATTTCTCAAGGGCTCTGCATGTCTGGTGAGTTGATATGGAATATTTATATCCAAGGTCTTTGAAGTTGTCATATATTTGTATTTGATCTCACTTTGAGTGTATGCAGCACTAGGCAAACTGACTATACAGTCGAAGTCTAAGAAAATCTGCAAACAATTCTCTGTTTGTTGGTATAAATACATTATTCTGAAGACGCACATGAAGCTGTTAAAATACATCTCCTAAAAAAACCCAAAGCAAACCAAAACACCCCCAAGCCTTCAAAACAATAGAGAGCTCCGGGTCAAGGTCAGTTGAATGTGAGGGGGGGCGGAAGGGAAAAGATGCCTCTTTAGGCATGTCTTCAGGCAAGCAGCTTGAGCACAATCAAGCCTGACAAAAGCAGCATTTAAGATTAAGTGCCCAGTCCTTATTTATAGAAATTTGCCTCTAAAGGTGCAGGTGTTTCTTTTGTCCTACCTAAACTCACCGCTGAGTGTTTCTCTTCCCCGTGAGTACGATTTTCGCTGTGTGTATCTCCACCGTGAGGGTGGAACTGGCTGCAGTCCCTGCTCAGCCCCCGTGCCCGCTCCCAACCCGGCTGCGTGCAGGCTGTGCCCCCGCTCCCGGCCTGCCCTCAGCTGCGAAAGCTTGCTGCAAATCCTCTGCCCTGAGCCCTTGAGGTGTCCCGAGGCTGAAAGCGAGATGCAACAGGCTTGGTAGGACATTGCCTCCGAGCAGGACTAAAGCAGCAGTGCTGGTGAGCAGGAAAGCTTCCTAATTGTTCCATCGATTCTGACCGGCATAGAGAAATTATGCAAGAATGAAGAGTGATGTCTGGGTGATGGAGCACTGTACAGCGGCAGACTCCCCGTCCTGGAGCCACTCAACCACTTGTGGAGATGTTCTCCCTTGCAAGTCTGGAAACACCCTTGAGATGAAACCAAGACCCAGCAGCAGGCCTCTCTAGTCCACACCCAAAAGATGCAGATCAGTAGCAGAATTAAAAAATAATTTCTCAAGTTGCAAAATCTCATGAGTTTTTCTAAGCTGACTGCACATCATCAGGCATAATTTTCTCCCTTGATGCAGCAGTGCCTTCCCCCGCAGCGCACCCGGTGTGTGTGCACACAAAGGAAGGTGCGCTAGCTGCCGAGACACGACTGCGAGGTGCCTGGGAGCCTGGGAAGGGTGGCTTTTTCTGGGAGACGAAATGACAAGCTGACTGCACTTTTTATGACCTTTTTACTATTCTATCATAAGTATCCATGGAAACACGACTGTTTCTTTCATGCTGGTCGTAGCATCAAAATAACAATAAATGCTGATTTAAATTAATGTGGTTGAATATAACTTGCTGCTAGGTGTGCTAAAAAAATAAATACTAGAGTTGGGACACGAGGAAGAGGCATCAAATACATAATTTTATCCTATTTTGGCTCTGTACATCGCCTCTTCTTGTTCTTCTCTCCCTCTCAGTTTATTACTGAAGAATGTAACCATTTATTAATTCTGTTTGTATGCCATGTGAATGGCTGATTAAAGTCCATACTGATTTCAAAACAATTTCTATTCATTTCAGACAATGACTATGTATTTGCTTTGATGGATTCCGTAATTACTCCTTAATAAACAGTTGAATACAGTGACACACCAGCTTAACCTATGGAAACTTTTATGTATGTAATATGTAATGCAGTTTCTGGATACCTTTCCTATGACCAGATGAGCACACAGATGACCAAAACTTCTTGTAACAATCACAGTTCATTCACTATTAGGCAAATGTGGGGTTTTTTTGGTATTGCGTAGAAAGGTGGTTCTTGTTTAATGTTATGCTTTTGTATGATTTGCCATCAGATGAGCTTCACTTGTGGCGAGGTAGGGAATACTTAGATTCTGAAAATGTCTTTAACCACCACGATTCATTTAAAGCAAAATTAAGATCAGGTGAAACACCCACTGGAAGGCAGGAAAACAGTCTTAATAGCTCAGAAGTTCTTATCAGTTGCTTCGGGTGATGGGCTTTTGGAGATGACATCAATGTTTCAAAATACCCTTTTGGAAGCTATTTCTGCTCTCACCTTCAACTTGATGTAGTGCTGGGGGAATGAATGCCTAACTGAAATAGGAACTTGTGAATTCGTGCTGTGCAGAAATGACACCTTTCCACCTTTTCCTGCCTCTGCACCGCCAATCTTGGCTTGGCTAGGCTAGAATCACTTCAAACAAAGACTCTAGTTACAAAATATTGGTGTTTTTCATTGTAGTGTTGGTTTTTTTTTTTCCTCTCTAGGAAGCGATGTTCCGCTGTAACCTCGGAGCGAAGCGCCAGGCAGCGTGTGCTGAGCCCTCCCCGGCCGCCGCTTAGGCAGCGGGTGCCAGCGCATCCTCCCGGCCCCGGCTGGAGCTGTGGGCTGCGGCGGCGGCAGCAGCGAGCTGTGCCTCGTGACATCACTCCTGAGCCCCAACCCCGCTCGGAGCTGCCTGCCTTCCTCGGTCTGGTGGGCTGTCTGCTGTGGCGGAGCCAGGACCCTCCCGCAGCAGGGCGGGCAGCTCCCCCGGCGAGGGGAGGCTCAGAGCCGCGGGAGGAAGAGCCGAGGAGAGGAAAGGGCCGGGGCGAGGAGCAACGGAACGGCGCAGGAGCTCCAGCATGAAATTCATCTCTGCTTATTACTTGCTGCCTCTCTTTCCTGCACTGGTCTTCAGCGCTAGGTGAGTACCGAGAGCGGGTTTGCTCGGAGTTCTCCGGGTTTGTGGGCTGTTTGTTTTTTTTTACGTTCAGAGCTCTCCGGAGAAATAATACCGGCTGCAGCATGTACTGGGGTAGGAAGTTTCGAGCAGATAGCTCCTCTGATCCTTATCCCTCCTGGTCCTCTGGAAGAGACTGAGTTCTCTTGCTTCTAGGCTTTATTTTATGATATAAGCCAGCTGCTCCCGTACAAGTTGACCCACAGCTTGTGTGGTGTAGCGAGACAGTAACAAATACAAGCTTTGTACTGACATCACTAAACCCCGAACGCTCGTTCCATTGGCAACAAGGAAGCCAAACAGCTGCAACTGAGAACATGCTGATGTTTTCCCTTAGCGTGCAAAAAATATAATCACTGGAACAATCTGATCTCTGTTTAGGTTTTGATATCCCAACATGGCCCCAGGGCTCACCTTTTTTTACTGGGAAAAGCAGGTGAGATATTGCAGTGTTATCTCAATGCTAGGAAACGTGTTAAAAAGTTGCTGCCATCTAGAAGCGTTCCTTTCTGTGCGAGTATAATAAATCACTGAGGAAACATGGGCAAAATCTGTTGCTGCTTAAAAATAAAACCAGTTCTGACCCTGCAGTGCTCTGATATTACGCACTGCTTCGTGGCTCAGAGATAGTATATTGTCCGTGCTGTAGACATAACATGTTCAGCACAGAGAAGATGAAGCTGAAACACTGTCCTGGTGTCTTGATGTGCACAGATGGAAAGTTAATGCAGGGTACAGAGCAGCTCTGCTCCAGTGACACTGCTCTCAGGTCAGGCTTCTTAACTTCCAGGTCCTTACCGGAAAATCAAGCTCAAATTCTGACTGTGGTGTTTCTCTGCTGTGTAACAAGTTTATAGGGTGCGTGGTAATAAGTCCGTAAAGCGTGTTATCAGATATATGCAAGTACATTTATCAGGGAAATGTGTGTTTTCCCTTACTCTTGGTCTCTTCCTGTAAAATCGGTGTCAAAGCAGCTTTTTGCAGAAGCACTGCATATTAAAAAAGAGAAAAAAGAAAAAAAAGAAAATAGCATGAGCCCGCTAAGTTCTCACAGTCAGGTACAGCAGGCGCACATTTCTGTATACTCAAAACACAGGCAAATAATAACAGTAAATCTCTGCGAGGGAAAAGGCAAATATGAAGGGAGAAATGGGGAATGTGAAAATGCTCTAGTTGCTCTGTTACTTCAGCCCTTTGGAGGGGCGGTTATTGCCGAGGGCGGTGCGCTTTTTCTGATTTAGGGACTCTACAGTGCCAGTCCATACAAACCACTCCAGAGCTCTTTGAAATATAACATGGCAGGAAAAATTGTAATATAGCGTGATTCAATAACTATCCCTTCTGATGTAATAAGGGATCTGAGGAAACATTCACTAGCAGTCAAGTGTGAAACTTCCTGTGCATTTGGATTAATAATTTTACACTCATTTAAGAGTGATGCATTCTTTGCCAGAGTTAAGAAGGGGAGGAAGCACCGAGACAGCTTTTGCAGATGCGGGTTTGTATCTTGCGTGAGCTTGTACACATTCAACTGTAATGAAGAGAGATGTGTTCTAAATTTTCATATTTTACTGTTTTTATAAAGTGTCTTACAAACTACTTGAACATAGAAGACTAAACTGGGACAAGGTATCTAGTGAAAAGCCCTAAAAGCAGGTCCTCATCTTCTTAGGAAAAGATTACCTGTATAAAAAAAAAGACCTGTAGCTCATTCCTTGCTAATTGCTTTGCTTTGATTATTGTGGGAAAAAAAAAAAAATTCAGATCCCTCCCCACCTTTCAAAAAGTAGTTGGAAAGAATATGAAGAAGTTGAAGTTGGCATGTGAATACTAATAATGAACAGTATGGCTCTGAGGACAGCATATACTTTCATAAGACTGTAATTTTGTGGCACACAATTTATGTTCTTATATAATCGAGGGATGAGAATGATCAATGGGTGAGAATTAAAATTTCACCCAAGTACAGCGTGTGTTGCAAAGTGAGGTTTTGCTTTTGGTATCAGATTGGTCATTCTGTTAAAAAGGAGACAGAAACTGCTGTGGAGTTGGAGATTTATAAAAGTCCTGGACTCCTCCGTTCCACAGTTGCTTTCAGTCACTTCATTTTTAACTGGCTGGGTAGAAAGAACAGAGTCATTTTTCAACAGCACATGATAGAACTTTAAAAAATGATAGAGTGCTATCAATATGCCATCTACTGGAAAGAGATTATGCTTTAATCTCCTTCAGCAGACGGCAGTTCTGGCTGTGGCAGTCAGGATTTCGTGTAAACATATGGTTAATTCATTGGCTGGACCCAGAGTGGGTTTGCAGGGCTAGCTGCGTTTGTAAAAAGCAGGGTCTGCTATCCTGCTCTGTAAAACTGCTTGGCTAGGGGCAAAGCAGCAGCCTTGCAGGGCAGAAAGTTTTCCATTGTGAGGGTTTATTTTTTCAAAGCTTGCACAGAAGCACAGGATCTCCGTTTCACACGCTGGTGCCGAAATCAGTGAGCCCAGCTCTGCTGCAGAGGTGGACAACCGCTGCTTTTTGTTCCTCCTCATGTGGTGATGCCATCTTCTTTGTGTCGTGTTGTGGTGATAGTTTTGGCAGACCTCAGCATGCCTTCGAGCCTAACTGTAAACAAATATGAATCGATGAGTTCAACACAGCAGGTCACCTTGTCTTATTTCATAGTGTGGCTGAAAAGAGGAAAATACACAGCTATCGCTTCTAAGATCATGTTCACTGTTAACTTTTGATTTTCAGAACGGTACGCAGCTAACATCTCAGCGTGGTCTAAAAAGGTATGCATGAACTAAATGCCTATCAAATTATAGGAAGTTTATGTTTTTGAAATGAAGAAACTTTTCTGTATTACCTAAACTTGTGTTTTGATGTGGCTTTGAGACACAATGGTGACTCTCAATCATGTTTCCAACTGGTTGTAGTGCCAAAGAGGAAACAAGATCGAGGTGTATTTGCCTGTCCGGTTAACTACGGGTGTTTTGATGGAATAAGTAAAAATTACTGTTCTAAAATCAGTCTCATCTAAAGTTAAGGACAGATTTCTTGAAGGCGAATTTAACTTGGTAAAACTATTCTGAAGTTTGAGTTTTCCTGTCCACTTGTTTATTTCCTTGGACTTCTCGGTTCTGGCAGATCCAGTGCAATGGTTATATACATGTAATTTTTTTCATGGTATGCTGAAGTTTTTTCACATTACTTCAGAAATGAGTCCTATGGAACTGAGTGCTTAGTGAGTGCACATAGCGTATAACTGGCTTAGGGTCTGATCCTGCAGCCACCAGTGTGCTCTTGTGGCTCCAGACACCTAAACATTCGGACTGGAGAACAATTCGCAGGAGGGAATGCTTGCATGAAGTCAGTCACTGGGGTGACTAAATAAGTAAATTCCTTTCTGTCCATACACAAAATAGGACAAAGATGCCAGACATTGAATAATTTGATTGAAGGAGGATGCTTTAGAGCTGAGAACTGGACCATAAACCCCACAAGACGCACTTTAATAGCAATAATAGTATTACTACTACAGCAACTCGTTAAATGGATGTACAAAGAGTAGGGCTGTAAAAGGCAGATCTTATTTTAGTGGCAGAGACACGGCTAGTGATAATTTTTTTGAAAAGTGCAGTTCACTGGCAGCCTTAGTCCACTGATAGTACAAAGCAGTCTGTATCATTGGCTTCGGAAGAATGTCACCTCCATAGTTTGTAGCAGGGTACGAGTAGCGTGCACAATTCTGGTAGGTTGATGTGGCTTAATGTGAAGCTGTTGGGTGTTGCCTGGTGTATATCTAATGCTGGAAGTGCTAGAAGTATAATTAATTCACTTTAAACATGAGAACGTGACTTAAATGCTTGCTTTTTCCCTGGACATGTTTTCAAGTTTGACTATTTTCTTTACATTTGTTGGGTTTGGTAATTATTATTTAAGGAATATGAAAATACTGTTATCTTTCCTTCCTCTGGGATAAAGGTGCGTGAAGAACTCAGTCTGAGACTTGAGGAAATATAAAGGGGAATGTCTTTGTTCTTATACTGAGGTGGCAGAGGGATAATGTTGAAAATCATGGTTTCTAGTTGGTAAGCTCTTTCCTATCTTAGAAACAATTTGGGCTATAATCAGATGTTGAAAGTAACTGTTTTTCATTTAGACTGATATGGGAGTAGAGGGAGCCTGGCTTCTTTCTAGATTTTGGGATGGAAGAACGAGGCTCACTGAGTGCTAATGGCCCCGGCTGTAGCCACAGCATTGTTACGTGCTCCAGCAGGTAGCCAAAAGCGCTTCTCGCTTTGAGACCTCGGGCGGAGGTCCAGCAGTGTCCTTCCATTTCCCCATGATTGACGTGAACTCTGCAGAGTGGTAGTAAGGTACTTCTGTAGCGGGAAATATGATGCATTTTTGCTGTAGGTTTGATGGATACCGAAGACCATCTTAATATTGCTTTCTGAATTCTTCCAGAAGTGCAGGGGCATTAACTCCTGCTTATAATTCCTTTCACGCTTACTTTTGCTGTCTGAGTTTTCTGGGCCGTGAAAGCTTTCTGGTTTCTATCAATGTGGATGATGATGCATGTTTGGTTAATGGCTTGTAAAGACTTATATTTGAAGTACAGAAGTGGCATTTAGCATATGGCTTGGGACCTTACTATACCTGAATAACCACGTGCTTTGCTGTGGACTATGTTTAAACATAATGGGACAAATTTAGCAGTGGCACAACTCCATTATTTGAAGAAATGTGTTTAGCTTGGTGGCTTTGTTTTGATGACTTATAAGCAAGTGCCTACTACAGCAAGCTGGAAGATATGTGGTGAAACAAAGCCTTTGCCTTCTGGGAGACAAGGTTTGAGCTCCAGTGATATATTTATAAAGGACAAAACCCCAACAACCATACCCTCCCAAACAAAAAAAAAAACCCCCCCAACCCAGACAAAAAAACCCCAAACAAACCCAACCAAAACCCAAGAAACAAACCAACTGATCAGCAAGCCAAGAAAACCAAACTGCCAGATATGGTGGATGGAGAGACCTTTATTTTGGCCTGAGCGCTGTCACCAACCGTACGGCCTTAAGAGCGTGCTGCCACATCGAATCTGCGGGCTGCAGTACAGCGCAGAGACTTTCAAGGTAGCTCTAGGTGGGGTACCCCTATCTTGTGTGGAAAAGTAAATGAAAACCTGCTGTAGGTGGGCTGCTTTGGCATCAGAATTAGATGGCTTAAAGCTAGTTTGGGAATCCCTGTACTTAAACTGCACTGATTTCTCTGCTGTTACGGTAGGGCTACTTTTGGTTAAGCATGATGCCCTTGAAGTGGTCTGCTTGCTATGTTATCATATTCTGGGCTAAAACATTTCAAAGTGTGCCATGAATTTAAGGTCACCAACAAATTGTGAAAGTCTTTCTCAGTTTGGACAGAAATACTAAAAGATAGATTCTTTTGTGATGTCTTGTCACTTATGTTTCTGATTTCTGGAATGTGAAAGTAAGAAGGAGAAAGAAAATGAGGGGAGGGGAAGAAAGGACGCTGCTAAAAACTTTGGTAACCTTCAGGAAAGACTTATTTTAGATTTGATCTAATCTACGGTTAAAATATTCTTTTCCATGTGATCTCAGGTAAATCAAGAGGATCTCTAGAATTCAGTCCTAATGTACTAGAACAGTTGGAACTCTGCTTGTTATGCTGTGTATAATGCGTTTCTGCCCAGGAGACTTGCCGTGGAGTTTCTTCTGACATTTTAATGTATTCTTTGTGTTTAGAGAAATTGTAATGTTGACGCCATCCTGTTCCCTTCTCATTTATTAGTTTATAGCTAGGGCAGAACGTAAGGAAATCTGAACCTAAACTGGTAATCCCTCTTTCTGTGAGATTGTGGCTTCAATATTATTTTCTACGTTTAGCAGAAACGTGGTCACAGATAGTAATCTTTATGATGTCGCACTCTGCAGACAAGTAAATCTCATTTATGCCACTTGTCAGAACCACGTTTCTTCTCACTGTCTAATTGTGCACAGTGGGTGCGCCAGCTGCCTTGTAAGGGTCAGCTCTGTAAATATTCTCTGAATGGAGGACTGGTAATACGTGTGTCAGAAAGAATCAAGATATTTCATACCATCCTTCAATCCTAATATTGCACAAAGGTTCAAGGTGTGTATTGTTGTGTTTGCTATTTCGAGCACATCAGAGTGACAAGTACCTTTTAGAAATGCAGGAGAATAAATATGACATTGCACCTAGTAACAGTTTCTGTGTGCTATTATAGATTTTTCTCCCTTTCCTCCTTGTGCTATTACTTACTCATCCTACCCCTTACCTCATATCACTCTCCTGTTTATTAATCTTCTACTGTGCATTATCTTAGCAATGCTTTTTGTAGTGTTCCCTCTGAAGTCTCTGCTGTATTTGTTGACACAAACAATACCTTGGTGAATCGTGACAGAAATCAGTTTGTGTGACTCTTAGAAGCTGAAGAAATAGGTGTGTACGGAATTTCTCAGTATCTTGCTTGTCAGTATTGATTGAGAGCTTCTATGGAAAGGAGCAGAGCAGTGTCAAAAAAATTCTGGTATGTTTTGTCTCTATGTGCTGTCTTAGGAAGATATGCTGCCAGCTAGTGTATTTTACCTAAATTGTTGTTTTTCCCATCTATTTACATAACTTCTAACTTCTCCACACAAACAGCTTCCAGGCCATCATGCTCTTGCCCACACGATCCGTTTTATCACTGGCTTTGCTACTCTGTTCTCGCTTCGCGGGCATGAGTCCACCACCTACGGAAGGACAGGCGAACGGGGGTTTATGGCGGGGAGCATGCTCTGTAATTTCACGGTAGTGTAACGCTTTACCTTATTTGCAGCAGCTGTTATGGGTCTTTATAAAACTTGGTTTGGTGTCAGGGAGGGGAAGGGAAGACAAATCACCTAGTGCTGCAAGTGGTAAACAAAATGTGGTTCTTTGCTCTATACGATATAGTTGTTGGGTTCTCAATACCTGGTACTGCTTTTCAGGTGTTTCTGTGATGTTGTTGATGTCAATGACTACAAAGGAGGAGCTGTGACTTTGTACCTTAGAATTGCTTGGTGAACCAGGGGACCGAGAGTGACAGTAAGACCAGGACTGCACTGTGTCCGCCTTATATACACCGTTCTCATCACGTCTGAATGATTTTGCAGTCATGTTTGTTTCAGGCCAACCTGTGGCAGCAAACAAGGAGGGGGGAAAAAACTGTTATTTTACCGAAATGTGGAAGATAAAGAAAAAACTACGTGATAAAATTGAACTGACAAGACTGAAAAGCAACTGTGTGCTGGGTAGCATTAGATTATCTATTGAGGAAGCTTCCTCCTGATGGAGCATAATGAAATGTGTGCTCAATGTGCAAAGAGAGAATGTCTCTTGAAAATGGAGAAAAAATCAGTTTTACTACTGCTGCACCTACAGCTTTTTTGTAAAGAAATGTTTTTCAGGATGGGGTGAGGCTCAGCCAGGGTGCAAACCAAACAGCTGTTTGTAGGAGGTAGTTGAACCTTCGAGCCGCTTTGCTGAAAGTGATCAGTTGAAGATTAATTCTTATTTTCTGTGCCAAAATACACAACATAGCCATTGCATTCTCACTGCTTATTAGTGACTGGCAGTGTCCCTCAGCCCCCCTGCAGATCTACCCCTCCGTTCTGCGGAGAGTACAGAAGTTCCTGGCATGTGCTCCTCTAGAAATAGGCACGGTGGCTTTTTTGTTGGTTTAGTTTTGTTTCCTCCTTCTTTCTGTGAAGGAAGCCAAGGTTTGTCAAGGGACCAGACATTTTAGAAAGGCTTAATACCTTTAATCTGCAGTGGATTTTCTTTAAGTGAGCTGAATGAGTCTACTCTGATGGCTTTTGAATTTCAGAAGGGGACAGCATATTGGCTACACTAAGGCTTGTGAGAATCTGAATGTTAACAAGAGCAATGTGCTTTGGAAATTAGACTGTTATTCAGTTGCTGTACTGATGTGTATGGGGGATACCAAATAGTTGAGATCGTCAGCGATCCATCCTGACCTCTTCTAGAAAGTCTAGCCTTGCAGCTTGCTTTGTTTGGCTCTCAGCTGAGGATTACGGGTGTTTCACTTAATGCAAGTGGTAAAACATGGGAAATGGATCTGTGACCATGGTGCCTAGATGGCAGTGGGGCAAGGGGCAGTCGACCCACGGCAGTGTCACTGCTTCTCTTCCGTTTCCTTCATTAAGCATCTCTAACTTTGCCATCGGTGCAGTCAGTGCTATTTAATTTGATTTGAAAACTCAGTCTTGGATAGAGTCTCTGTGAAATCTCTGCATTCACGTATGAATGAGGTATGAAAAAAATGCACTCCTTGAGTGCCTATGTAGTGAACAGAGACTCCTCTGCATTGTTGATGTTTTGTGGGGTTTTTTTATTTACTTGTAAAACAACTATCTGCTGTCAGTATACACAGATGCGCTCTATTTGGCTCAGGAAAGCTTATGAAAGCAGACATTTAATTTAGTATTTTTCTTTCACTCATACCTCTGTCTTTGTCCCTGTTTCAAACATCCTAGTTCCTTCCCTAATTTCTACTCAGCTGGAGCTCTTTGGCTCAAGGGAAGATTGTTATCTGTTCCTGGGAGCAGGAAGAATTAAATTGCTGTGAAAACTAAAGAGTAAAATCTGTTTTAAAGAAATAGTAATCAGTCCTTCAACTGGACTCAGAAAAAAATGTGCATTTTCATCTCTTTTAATGTAATAGAATGTGGTACTGCCTGTTTCATACATACCTAGAGTGACAAAATGTAAATAGTTTCTGAAACAGTGAAGAAGAAATATAGGACACGTATACCAGAACTAAGTGCTTAGGGAAAATGTTTCCTTTGTATGACAGGTAACAGAATCTTTGTTCTTGAGAATATTTGTGAGGACTCACCTGTGGAAATAAGTAGATGTTTTGAGCAATTCAGTTGGTGACTAAGCTGGAAACAAACGTATATATCCAAAGACTCCTCCCAGCCACCGGATTTGCAGGGAAGCTGTTGGGACTTTCACTATACAAAGCCAGAAGTGAGAAATTCTGGGACCTAAGAGGATGAGAAAAGATATCAAAGGAGGGAGATGGGAAACCAGACTAACGCTGGTATTGTTAGAAGGAGGTAGATGATAAGGAACATGACGTGGTGAGTGAGTACGTTGGAGTATTGATACTATTCTAGAGATACTCTATTTGCCTCTGTCTTACCAGAGGGTACCTACATCCAGGTGCTACTCTTCCTATACAAAGATGAAAAAAATGCTGCGTATGTCAAGTGTGAGAAATCATAGGAAGGAAGGAGACTGTTCTGCTCTGCTTGTTACTGCTCATGACTTAGAAATTATGATACTGGTGTGGGTGTAATTCTTAAAGATAAAATTATTTAAAAATATGGCTTAAATACTCCTAATAAGCAAGCAGTATAAATCTAGCATTTTCACCTCAATTCTAGGGCAATAGAACAGATTCCTCTTGTGCTACACATACCTGTACTCAAGATTTTAAACCTCATGAATTACTTTCACCTAATAGTAACTTAAGGGTAAAACAGTGTTTACAGATAACACTGTTTTATACATAATGTGTGTGTGTGGGTGGAAATCTCCTTAGTGCTCATTCCCGCACACCGATGAGGATGGAGAGAATTCTTACCTGTTTCGTGGTAATTTAATGAAAAAGAGTGACAGTGGGAAAGTCTCTTCATTTGGAGCAGATGCAAAACATCATTGTCGGTGCTGATAAAAAGAAACTAAAGGTTGCAGAATTGTCTCCAATTCCATTAGTGCATTTTTTGAATGTAAAAAGTTCTCTTTTGCTCAAGGGAAAATACATAAATATGTATAATGTGTGTGCCTCTGTATAAGAATTTGTAGTTGTAAACACATAACGATGTATGAAAAATTGATTTTGGGCTATCTTTTCTCAGTGGCTTGAATAGTTCTATATAGTTCTGCTTGTATAGAATGAAATGCTTCCAAACAGCTGAACCTTGCTTTCAACAGCTAAGGCATCAAATTCGGACACCCATTTTGGAGGTAAAAATGCCGCATTATGTCTACAGATAACAATAGGCTTTAATTTTTTTATATCCTGCCGCTTCCTTCAAATGCAAGAAATTATTCTGGGGACAGGCATCGTTTCTGGCAAATATGTTAAGCTGGGATTATTCTGCTAACTTCCACTTTTGCAGTCGTTCAGTTGGACAGTGTTGCACTTCAGACTGAAAAAGATAGAACCTTCCTGTAGATTCCTTGTATTTCAACAGAACGTTATCTTTAGTTCTCGTGCCCGTTGGTTTCTGCGGTTACGGTGTAGGTCTAACGCTACTGGAACAGCAGAGAACTCGGAGCCGTGTTCCGTGCTCACTGAGCAGTCTGTTCTCCTGGTGGATGTTCCCTGGCTAGGCTGGGTTATCAGTGTGGTCTCCTGTTGCAGCAGCGTCTGGCACATCCCGAGGGCTGTTCCAGACAACTTCCGTATGTACGTGAAACAGTGGGCGCTTTTCATGCTCACTTCTTAATTGACTCTGAAGCTTTTGCACAGTTGGCACGGCAGGTACCCCTCCAAATCTACTTTAGAGACAGATCTGAATCTTTTCAGGCCTCAAATCCTTTTATGAATTGGCAGCATTTCATATAACCTCTAAATCCATGTGAAAAATGCTAGTTGTGCTGTTGAAAAGACTAGGCTTCTAAAATTGGATTTCAAGCATGATTGGACCAATAGGTGGGATGAGTAGAATCCTGCATCTGCTTTTGGGTAATAATAGAAAGAAACAAACTGAGGCAAAAGATTTAAAAAATAATCAAAAACCATGCTTACGCTGCTTGGCGTAGCTGGGCTTCAAGGTATCTCTGTATTGCCTTTGATAATGAATGAAAATGTCAGTCTTCACAATTTCTACATACAGAGATGACAAGGCATGAAAAAGTGATCTATCGTATATGGAATTACATATCTGACACGGCAATGGGATCATGGGAAAAAATGGATAATAAAATTCAGGCAATCTGTTCCCCTCTGGACAGATAGGAGTTGTTATAAACTGTTAATTCTACATTTAATCGATACGCATTTCACTACTTATTTACTTTCTTGAGAGCTGCTGCTCTTACCATGCTGTAATGATACCATATTTACAGCAATAGTAGAAATAGTAACCTCCTATGATTACTATGTTTGTATTTATGCTGATTTACAATGGCTGAGGATTTAACACTATCTTTGGCTGTTGTAATGATTATTTTCTTGGTGCAGTACTTTAGACTTCTGACCTGTCAGCACAGTGCTCCTCAAAGAAAGAGAATAAAGTAATGGAAGTTTTCAATAAGCATTAGGATGTATACTTACAGAAACCACTGGGAGTAGGAGATAGTGATCTATGAAATTGTATCGTACAATAGTAGTAATAACTTCCACAAGACGGGTAACGGAGGTAAAGAACAGTGTTCATTTTTTTACCATCATTACTCTGCCTTGCAGCATCGTTTTCAGTTGAGATAATTTGAAATTGATGAAATGGTCTGTGTTAGGCTTCAAATTTTTATTTGTGTGGAGAATCATCAATCATGGCATACCAGGTTGGAAGGGACCTCAAGGATCATCTGGTCCAACCTTTCTTGGTAAAAGCCTGGTATAGACAAGATGGCCCAGCATCCTGTCCAGCTGAATCTTGAGTGTCCAGTGTTGGGGAATGCACCGCTTCTCTGGGAAGGTTATTACAATGGCTGGTTGTTCTCATTGTGAAAGAATTTCTTTCTGAAGATGAAAAATGGGGAGATTTCTTTTAGAAAGAGAAAATTGGTAAGATTTCTTTTCCTATCGGCATTCCTTTATTGTCTTGCTCCATAAACCTGTGTAGAAATTAAGGTATAAATCTGGATTTAAGTGGTAAAAAGGATGAAAGCCTGCCTTCACAAAAAGCAGCTGTGGGTGGTTTTGGACATGGTTAAGGTCACTGCTTTTTTGTTTGATGTCGGTTTTCAGCTTGGCACTAGTCGAAGGATCATGTTGAATTTACTCGTGTAAATACTTGTTTCTTAAAATTCTCAGAAGATCTGGATTTCCATTAGAGCTTCATTTGAAGTATTGGGAAAAATCAAATGGTAGAAAACCAAATGAATTGGTGGGTTTGGCACGCTTCTGGCTAAAGTAAACTGAAATTCTCCCTGGTTAAACCTGTATAATGAATGTTTGTTGCTACAACCTAGGGTATGTATAAGGAGAGTAGGTTGGGTTTGGAGGTTCAGTTGTCTTCCAGACAAGTTCACAAGACCACTGTGTTCACATGTGGAAGGAGAAAGAGAATAAGAAATTGGTACTCAGTTTGGCAAGACAGAACCAAGACAACACTTGAAGGCTTTTTGGATGGAGAATTCTTCTGTTGGTTGTTTGTTTATAGACAAGCGGGTTACAAATTGTTTTGTAATTTGGCCTTTGATATTTAGCTCTAATATCTCTAAAACTGAAAATCTTACTGGAGGAAGCCTTTTCAATTCCTGTTGTTTTCCTTTATCCCCCACTAGAAGAACAAAAGTATGAGGATTTACTTAAATATGCTTCATGATTTAGATCTTTGAAATACTGATGTGCAGTTCATCCTGATTTGTGCAGCCTGCTGGCATATTTACTTTGCTGCTCTTTGTTCAGAACCTGTGGAAAAGTTCAAGCATCTTGCTTCCTTGATTCTGGGACTGTGAGGGGAGAAGGCAGACTCCTGATACAGATCTGAGTGACTATCTCTTGTGGTGTGCGAGCTGTTCTCAGCTGTTCTGTGTGAATAAAAAGTACAGGAATTAATCGTGTGTTCTCACTGTCCCCACTTTATGGCATCCTGCTACCAATCGCACAAGGGCACTTGGATATGCTAATCAGTCTGACTTAACTTCCTTTTATCTTTCCCTGAGAGCTGTCTCGTTCTGTGAAATAAATTTTGTGGGGTTTCTTTTTATTTTCTGAATGATATTTATGACTATCTGAAATATTTGCCCTTAATGAATGGTTACTAGAGTAGTAAGGCACCTATGGAATCGGCAGCATCCCAGATACATCCTTAACAGCCATTTGTCACTTGAATATTTTAAGCCTTTGATGCTTTAAAAGTTGTTTTCCCTTTGTTGTTCTTAATGGTTGCTACTGAAAGTGGTTCCTAGCATATTGCTAGTTCTCTACATAACAGGAGTAGTGAAAACAATGATTGAATATTCTAGCACTCACCAAATTAGTACCGATCAACTTAACAATGTGCCTTCTGGAGCGCAAAAGTGAAGAATACAGGCATGTCAAGGTTGTGCTTCCATTTATCTTAGAATTCAGTAGGCAACTCCAAAGAATGCAGTGTGTATCTGTAAGTAATTGGACATGGCTCGTCAACAGGAAGAGTTGTACATCATAGCTGAAGGATGGCTCTGTTGAAAACTGAATTTGGGTATTTTCATGTTTAAATTGTGGCTGGATCTGTGCCACTGACAAAAGGAGACAACAACAGTCCCCATTTAAGACCCACCATCGGAGGTCAGTGACTACACCGCAATGTAAGAATCATTGTGGTCCCTTCCAATGTCGAAGAAAGAAATGCAGTAGTGTGTTTCAGAGTCGATCTGGCTCAGATCATCAGCTGGCATCTGCAACTTTACTCCAGCTATGGATCTGGCCGCTAACCAAATGGAGACATCTTTTAATTGTGAGCACTGTGTCTTTGCCAGTTCAATTAGCGCTTTCAACGTTTTGATCCAAATCGGTATTTAAGACTTGATTCTTGGGCTGAGCTGTGTAAGAATGGCCAGTGTTTAAAGTCAAGCATGAAAAATAATAATGTTAGATGACCTCTTGTTTCCAAAACTAAAGTAGCCCATTTGGGATAACTGCAGCATATAAGTGGAGCTCTCCCTAGACCCCTCTTAGGGAATATTTTCTAGCCTGCGTGCAGTTTGCCACCCTTCCAGGCTGCATTCACTTCGTGTGATACTGATCGGTCTAGTGCCTTCCTGCCTTCTTTTGTACTCCCCTGCCCAGCTACTTCCAAAAGGTTCCGTATCGCTTCTGCAGCGGGCGGAAGACATGGAGATGGAGAAGAGAAAATCAGGTGTTTGTGTGGGATGTAATGATACCTTAATGATATTCTAATGATATCTAATGATATTCCAATCACACACTCTCTTTCACTAATAGAGAAAATGTGCTATGAGTAGGCTGTTGAAGTAAACTGTAGTAGCTGAGTCTACTTTTGTGGGTGCTGCTTTTTTCCTTTACCTGCTTAAGTATTTGCAAAATCTGGAAGCCGCGATTAAACAAGCGGGCTGTAGGGCTCTATGCTGAGAAGATAGAAGTGAGGTCCTGTTTTACCACCGACTGTTTACATCCATACTCTGACCAATAAGATATCTCATCAGTAAGACTCATATTTCTCAGGCTCACCGTCTTTTTTCCTTTGTATTCACTTAGTTCCTGCTTAAAGGAGCTCATACGTTGTGTTTTCCTTTGAGTGAATTGGGCATGCTTAACCCTGTAGGTATTGCTATCAGTTGGCTTGTGCCATCTGTTTGAGGGCTTTTTTGGTAATGTTGTGACTGATGCTGGGTTAGTTTTTAGCCTGTTGTAATGGTTACCATGACTGTCTTTTTGAGCACTGGGGAAGAGAGAATACTTTCTACTTAAGAACGTGGCTTTGTGT
Source organism: Bucorvus abyssinicus (assembly GCA_009769605.1). Lineage (NCBI taxonomy): Eukaryota > Metazoa > Chordata > Aves > Bucerotiformes > Bucorvidae > Bucorvus > Bucorvus abyssinicus. Next base: position 14,638,472 of record CM020043.1, on the reverse strand, counting down.
TGCCACTTGAAAATAATAATCCTTAGATTTGCCCTAGCAGTGTCACAATGTTTACAGGTGTGTCATGGATATAAGCTGCAGTGCTTGAGGGGAAATATAAGGTAGGATGGTGGTAGGTGAGATGTAGGATGTTTACTACTGCAGTACTACCTTTGTGCTGCCTTGCAGTCCTTGCCCAGCTCCCTTCTATATTACTCAGACTCAATGTGCATGCCTTTGCCTTCACACTTAGCTTTGGCTAGGAGGAAAAGTGATTTTTTTAATGCTATTTTTGTCTTTGTGTGCCCGCTCCCCCGCACCCCCCCATGCAGTAGGCAGTATTGTAGCTTCAAGTCCATGGGTCTGGGAAATGTACAGGAAAGAACTGCACCATTGAATTAACTCATACTCAAGAAACTGAGCTGAAAATGTTTCTGGTTTAGCTTTCATTATGGGATGAAAGGAATAGGGATAGAAAATCAGTTCAGCTCCAGGAAAGAGGAGGAGAGAAGACAGATAGTGAAGTGAGACCGAGATTGGAATCCCATTTGTTTCTTCAGCAGTGTTATGATACTCAGTGATGTCGTGTGTTAAATACCAGTGTAAGGAAAGATTCACATGGTTTCACTGTTAGATAACTAACACATGTTGGGCACGCTGCAGTAAGAGAGAAACAAATGTTTTCTCTGAAGACAGGACTGTAACTTTCGATTTTAATTCCAGCATGAGCTGAAGCATGAATTGTTGAAGAACTTGGTAAATGAAGCACAACTGAAACAATGGGGACACAAAGGAACGCGTCCTGTTTGCTGCTCTCCCACGGTTTAAGCTTGATAGCTTACGCTGCTGTGAAGAGAAGCAGCACATCTAGGACTTGTGCATTTGGAGAGTCTCATGGCGGGTATGAACGGTCGCTTGTAGAAAATCAGTTGTCGTCATGCAGTGGAATGATTTCCACAGGTAACAGAGACAAAGTGCAGTAGCACTTCTGGAGGAACTGATAAGTGGTGAGGGATGGAGAGGAACATTGCTTGACAGAAAAATAGAGATCTGGAAGCAGGCGACTTTGTAAAAGCCTGAGTTACAGTATTGGGGTTTCCTTTGAGACTGGCTATAAAACTAGAAATAAGATAGAGGAAGAATCAAAGCATGAAGTTTTATGCATGTGTTTCTCTAATTCACATAGCGAAGGACTATAAATGCCTTGACTTCTCCAGTAAAATGGCAGAAGAGCCAGTTTACTTCTTTCTTACACTTTACCTTACTGGTGTTGAAATATTTGGTCAGAAATGTACTTATCTTCACTATGAAGCATTGTCTGGATGGATTTCAACCCAGGGTCAGAGTCTTGCAAATACAGCTGACCCACGGGAACTGGATCTTGTTCCCATACACTTGTTTTGCTGTGCTCCAGCTCATCAGATGGTTTGGTTTGTCTGTCTGCACTAGAATCCCAGTTAGCCTTGTGGCACTTAATGTCATGCTGCTATTTTTCCCTCTAAAGGAACTTATGGAAACAGGATGAAGAGAAAGGTTTTGGATGAGCAAAAATGTGCGATGGAAATGATGGACTGTCATAAAAGTGCTGAGAGGGACATGCTAATGAAAAAGAATCCTTGTTTTCCTCTTGGTTTATTTCACTGGCCTTAGAAAATGACCTTTCTAAATGTTTTTTGGTAAATGCTGACAGCGTAATCTGAGCTGTTTCATTAGAGCTGTGCTTTGAAGGATAATGAGCAAAACTTGCAGAGAGCAAGGCATCAAAAGCTATGCTATTTAGAAGCAGAAAAAAAGAAAACTATGCCCTTGCCTTTTGAGATAAAACCATTAGGGAGATGTGATACGCAGAAGTTAACTGAGGAGCGGAGAGATGCTGCGTTGTAAATGGATCTGGAATCAAACCTACACAAAATATCTCTTTGGGGTTGTTGTTACTCCATGACATTTTCAACAGCTGGCAGTGCTGTCCAAGTAATGCCTGCCCGGGTGAAACCGGGTTGTTATTTGCTGTGTTAAAGATGGTCAGAGTGCATTTGCCTGCCTGTGCTGCTCTGCATTATGCTAAAGCCAAAATCCACTGCAGCTGCAGTTCCCTTCTACCCTTGCACTCCTTGCCCCCCAAAATCCACCTTAGACAGAATCGTCCTGTGACAAAACAATAAAGAAGCTGCTATACGTCGGTTTCTTTGCCATGAAAACCTGTGCTCTAACTGCAGGACATAGCTGTACAGTGGATGCAGTCCTTTTCAGAAAGCCTTTACAGCAGCTGAGTCAGCATTTTGTGGAGAGTTTTGTAGGGGAAATGCTGTGGCTGAAATGATGCCTTTAAGGTAGTGATGTGTCTCTGTAGGAAATATTTCCAAGAAAACCTGTTTCTCCATCTTTACTATGTCCTAACTGTGCTCAGCTAAAATAATGGACAGTGTGGCTGTGGTGCTGGTGGAGGTACATCCGTTACCTGGCGTTTTTTACAGACCATCCTCTTGAAGCATGTTGAAGTTAATACTTCAGTGTTTGCAATTTCGTACTTTATATGACAGAACACAACCCGTGGTCTCCAGCCAATACATTCTTAAATACTGCTCAGGTAAAATGTATTCTAAGGGGGCAAAAAAAATAATATTATTAACTTGAAAATTTTAGCAGTATTAAGAATCTTTTATTTGTGAGTATAAAATGCAGTATGAATATAGTCATTAGTTATTCCTTAAAACCAACATTCCTCAAGGGCTCTTTCCTTTGAGTTACGAAGAATTGTAGGAGAGAACTGAAATACGTTATGAATTGCCTTTTTTATTCTGAAGAACATCAGTAGACTTTAGATTGAAATTAAGTGGGTCTTCCTGAAATAGATATTGCTTAGCTCATCGTCGTCTCTTTCTATCATTTTATATATACACAAGATAGTGTAATATTTCTAGATTTGGATCATAATTCATGTTACAGGTTTATGGTGTTCCACTCTGAGTTGGTTTCAAATGAAAAATCCATAGTTAGCTTTTCCAAGTTTTGATAATCTGATTCCACTAAAATAGATGATAGTGAAATAGCAGCAAATTTATATCTCAAAATGAGGCTTTTTTTTTCCCCTTCAGCCCTAAGGACTTTTTAGGTATTTCTTTTTGGAGAATTCACTGGGAAGCAGAGGCATAATGACATAGTGACTGGCAGCCTGGTGTAAATCCCAGAAAGGACTGGGGCTCGCCTCTTCTAATCAATCACAAAAAATTTGAGTGTTCACTAGTTCATTCCTGTAGCCTCCAGTTTAAATTGGTGGATTGAAATAGTCTAATAAATAAGTGCCTTTATAAAACACCAATGCACAACAATTTTTAGTGAAATGCAGTTTTGATGAAATTCAGTGGTAGTAGGTTACTAGTGAATTCTTGAATGAAAAAACATCATAAATATATCTTGCAAGGAAGGAATTTAGCATCAAGTACATGCAGTGATATCATATAATTTCTGCAACTCATCCGTTTGAGTTTAAAGACATTTTAGATTAAGCATATAATTTCCATGACAAAATATTGTGTTAGAATCCTGATGTGATTGAAAATGATGTAATTATTTTTACTTAGCTGACGTATTTATGAAGTCAGTAATGTATTAGCTGCTGCCTATGTTATTTCAAAAGTATCCCTGGAGTTTTGTACTTCAAATCAAATTTCTTTTCAGATGTTATGAGCCTATTATGAAAAAAAAAACACCTTTCTTGTCAAGCTACTGTACTTGATTGCTGACAATTCAATATTTCATTAAACAAGAGATGGACTCACATAAGTATGAAATGGAAAAATGGAAATATAAAATAAATGTGGTTAAGAAAGCCTAGGAAAAGGTGAGAGCTGATCCTGTGCTGAACATGGTTTTGTTCCTCTTAGCTTGTTGAATATGAGCTGTTTGTACTTTTAAAGCAAGGTGATGCATTTCTAGTGCATCTTTTAATTTTCTTTTTATAGGCCCTATGGTAAAAAACATTTATGTTGTCACTCAGAAATAGAAGATCAGGAAGTATTGAACTATTGTATTAGTACGACTCTTCAGACTTCATCAGTTGTTTTTTTCTGTTGCATGATTACTTGACTTGGTAATAGAGAGCACAGTATTTTCTGAAGAAAAAAAACCAACCAAACAACAAACCCAAAAACCAACAAACCCACAAAAAAACCCAACCAAACCAACCAATCAAAACAGAACTACCAAAAAACCAACAGACCCCAAACCCAAATAAACTGAAGACATCAAAAGCTTTGCAGGAGCAGTAACAAGGGATGTTTCAAATCTGGCAGATCAGTAGTTTTTAGAGAGACTCTTAAGCCTCTGATATAACCCCATAAATGCATAAGTAACCTCCACAAACATAATGAAACTACACTATCACAGTAATACTGTGGGTTTGTGTTTTGTGGACTAAATGTTGGTCTTGCTTGAAATCAGAAAGATTTGCTTTGCTTGACTGTAATCAGAACTTGTCCCCACTATCAAGGACAGCGTGTGAGCATTTGTTGGATGAATCTTTCCTGACAACACTTGGAAGTAATAGCAAAATAGAAGCTTGGTTCTTGTTTTACCAAAGACAAAACAAGGTTTCAGCTTCTGTGATTGAGTTACGTTTCAGACAGTGAAATTGGACTTGTCCATCAACTCTCCTGTTGTGGATTAATATCTAGATGTTCTAGGATGTTGGTAATCTCTAAGAGTATCTTCAAAAAAGTATATTTTAAATGTGCTTTCAAACCCAGCAAATTGTAGTTACGTTAGATTAACAGCAAAGAAAGTACATAGGTAGGAGGTAGAAGGACCACTATGCACGTAAAAGTTTAACTGCATTCTGATGCAAATCATCAGGAGAGTTGTTTTACTCCGTTTTCTGACAGTAAAATGGGGTGAAGTGCCTTTCCTTCTCTGTATCATTTAAATGATAAATCTATGTCTAATAAACTCTTTGGAAACTGGTATTTATTCTGGTTCCATAGGGAGAGATCAAAAACTCTCTTATCACCTCTAGTTCAGTGTGCTGTAGAATGAGGTGAACTGTACTAGTGAAGGTTGTTTAGAATGCTTATGGTTTAAAAACCATAATTCTTTCTTACTTTAATTTGATACTACTAAGATAGCCAAATGATTCATGGTCCCCTTGTGTAGCTTTTTAGTACGTACCCCCTTCGAATGGAAGAACAAATTTGCTTTAGTCTCCTGTGCTCGTCCTCTTCTCGTGTTGTAGTTTGGGAAGAGCGATCGTTGTCTCCTTGTGCTGTGCTTTTAACCTGCTCGGAATTCACGCCGTAAGGAGCATGGGGTAAGCCTTTTTAAGGAGTCGCCGGGCAAAGCTGCTTTTAACCTGAATCCAACGTTGTAATCCCACCCCTCTTCCTGCGTTTTCGTGCGGACATCGCAGCAACCAGCCAGCCTCGGAGGGTGCATGGCCGCTGCGTTCCATTCATACCGCAGGCACACAGCACCCGTTCTGGTTGGTACACGCAGTCATGCAAAAACTGCGTGCCACAGCGCTTATGCGCTGTGGTGGTTTTCAGGCTGCTGTCGTACGGAGTGTGCTCAGACCTGCCTCGCAGGTTTTCAGCATTTTGGCGCTTTGGTTTTGGACTTGGCGTTGGTTAACGATCTTTGTGTTAGCCTTGCTTTGGATTTACTTGTGCAGTGCAGACTTGGCACTTTTTCTAATGGGAGATAATTTCTCTTCTCTAAGTTTAAATCATGACTTAGGTGTCCATTCCTGGAACAAAGGAATGACTAAGTGTGATCACTTGTTCCCTCTTTGCTTATCTCTCTAATGTCTTCCCGGCTTTTGTCATCTCTTCTTTCCCCGAAAGTCAGAACTGTAGTTAACTTTGGCTTGAAAAATCATTAATGAATGTATTTGTTTCTCCTAGTATACGCTGTTATCGATGCGTTATCTTTGTTCGTGGCATTCAGACTTTCTCTTTAAAGCACTCTGAATCAGACTTCTTGCTGCTTTCCACTTTCAGTGGGGGATTAAATGATGTCATATCACACGTGTACAGAAACAAACTGACTTGGTCACAAAGATCCCAGCTGATAATTGGCCAGGGTTTGGCTATCAAACTGAAGCCAAATTGAGGTAGACTTCAGGTTAAGATCATGGCGGAAAAGTATTTGATTGTTGTTTCCCACTTTCTTTTTTGGTAGAATAAACACTATAGCAGAATACTCTGTTTGTCTTTTGTTTGGTGTCTTAGAAGTGTGTGCCATATCTGTGGTATCATTGTGCCATTGACCAAACGAATTGATTTGTTTCTCCTTTCAGAACTGTTCCATTTTAGAAAAAAAGGAAATTAGTATCTTTACCAAAAAGTGGAGCTTTTTGAAGTTTGTCTAGCATGAATAGTCTAATGTGCAATGTCTAGTGAATTAGAAATCTAAAACCAATTAAAGCTAGTGTAGTAGTTTCTATATCTTTAAAATGTGAACAGTTCTTCTAAAATACTCTGTTGGATATAAGCCTACAGATGACTGTTCTAAGGGTATGCTCTTGATCACCAGGAACACTAGTGAGTAAAACAAACAGTAAGCCCCATTTAATTCCGTTCATTTCTGTGAAACCTTAATGTTGTAGCGTTAGAAAATGGGTAGAGAGTGATAGTAACATCCCACACCAGTGATGACTGCTTGATTTTATCTACTGAAAACCACTAACTTCGGAAGACTATTTTAGTGAGTGATAAGTGACCTAAAAATAAACTTTCTGTTTGGGACCTAACCATGGTCTTCTGTGTCTCTCCTAAGGAATTGAGCACGTGTAACTGCTTCAGTGACTCTCCCAGTTAAGGGAGAGGATGCCACTCTTTCTTCCAGTGCATTATTCTCTGTGGCCTCTTCCACAGAGAAGAAAGCTTCACTGACGTGTGAAGCATTTGAAAGGACTTTTTCATAACTGCGATTGCAAAGTCTTGTATATTGTGATCAAAACTGTTCAAATCATGTCACTGAGACTGATTTGGCCTCCCACAGTTTGTACAGGATCCATAATAGGTTTGGGGAACAGTGGGAGGAAGATCTAACTTAATTTCCGTTCCCGATAGGAGAACTTGACTGGCACCCAAAATATATCAAATAAGAATGCTCCTCCTTCACATCAGCTAGAAATGATAAATATGGGTATTTTCATATGACTTTTACTCCCTGTTGTTTCATTTATGGATGGACACAGCCCTAAAACACATACATCATTCTGTGAATTGTTAATTTAATTTTCCTTGGTCACAGGCACTGATGATCTCCTCCTTATATTTTAAAATTATTTTGTAGACTATTTTTACTAGCACTTTAGCTTGTCTAAAACAACATCCACAGAGGCGGTAAATACAAAATGTATTCCCCATGAGCATTTGCAACAGAGAGTAAGAGTAAGAACTATCTTATGTGGTCAGAAGGAAAGAAGCCCGAACATGAATGGTTTTCTCTTGTCTGACCTGCAAATGTACTTGTGCATTTACTGCACGGAGAAAAGTGGAGTGATAGCGGTGTGTGGTCTTACCACCTCTGAGAAGTAAATGGACATAGTGGAAACAAGCTTTCAGCTCTCCCGAGGGTCCTCGCACATGCCTGCAGCTGGGAAGGAGAAGGTAACAGTGGGAGATGGTTGGAGCGTACCGGACTGTGGAGGCTCTCGGGTGTTTTGGGCTGTTACTCTGAAACTGCGTTACTGGGGATCTCATGAGATCTGAATTAGGCTGGAGACTCCACAAGTTCGTGGAAGAGGACTGATTAGGAAAGGTAGGGCTCTTTCAAATCATTTGAGGGTCAACCGCAGTTCAGTTACAGGCTTCAAATTTTGTATTGCAGACTTTAGAGCATAGACAAGCATAAAACAAAGCAAACAAACTTTTACTGGTAACAGGAATGATGATGAAATTGCTTTTTTCCACATAATAACGGAATAATCTGTACGTATAGATGTAAATCCATGCCCTGTATGTGATAGATATTCTGGTGGTGTGAATAGCGATGGGATTCTATAATGCCTCAGAGAGGTCCAGGTACTTGTGTGCTGCTCCTGTCTGATTGTCTTCTGCTGCTGCTACTTCTCTTATCAGATAAAGGTTTGTTCAGTCTTGTTATTTTCACTGCGTATTCTTTTCTTTGTCCTGAGATCCTGACGGCTTTCCTCTTCTGCCTCTTGTCTGCTTCCCTCTGTTAAGTTATTCACCAGTTAAGCAGAATAAGGAAATTCTTCTACAGTCTTACTCGGCTCCACTGAAGGGCTCATAGCACACCTAAGACAGAAGCCCCAGGCAGGAGCACAGTTATGTGTAGGCAAGCATAGCACCACAGAGAAAGACAAGTAGCAATTGGATGATTTTGGTAAGGACAATTCATAGAATCATTAATCAAAATGATTAATTGTAAAACCAATTAGATGTTTTTTTCGTTTCCTAGGCTTGGCCTTGAATGAGTCAATTTGGGGTTTTAGAGAGTAAAAGGTTGCTTCTGTAGAAACTATAGCATGAATTAACATGCTTCTGGGGCTTTTAATGTCGAAGATGTCTTGTAAAGCGTAATTCCAGAATCATAAAGTGCGTTACAAGCTATTTGTACAGTCTTAGGTCACTTACAACTTGATGTGCTGTAGTTGAGATCAAATTAACTAGAACTTTTTTGTAAAACTGTTTTAAAGTAGACTTTGAATTTTGTTTGACTTGCTCTGTTCATGCTGTTGTGTAGGAATGCTCTGTGCTGTGCACATGAAGTTCCTCTAGACTGCCAAAAGTAAATAGAACAATAAAAGTTATAGAAAGAGCAAAGCGTAAAAATGCATTCCTTATGCTTTGTACTCCTCTGCATTAAGGATCCTTCAGGAGTAGTTTCAATATTATCTGAGAATCAGAAAATTATTAGAAAAAGAGTTAGTGGCATGTGTTTTATTAAGATCTTGTTAAGATTTTAAGATCTAGACTTTATTAAGTTCTATCCAGAAAAGTTTATGTAGTGCCATTTAATACAGAACATAATGATTTTGGCTTCTGTGCACAAGGATAAACTAATTTTGGGGTTTAAAGTTGCGTTGTTGCCGTACTATGTTCGGTACTGACGAGGCCGTTATGCTGTCTGCTTCTTCAGCGTCGAGCAGGAGCAAACTTACTAGACTTAAATGTGTATCTCAATCAATTTTTGCTTAATAAATTTTTGTTATTAAGCAATTATCAAGATTGTGGCTTTTGGAGAGTAAGGCATACCACGAGACCGTGCCTTAGAAATTTGATGTAGACTGGTAGACCCATAGTCATGAAAACAACTACTCAGGAAGACTTTTTTCCCGTCCTCTCATACCATTTTCATGGCAGACCCCAGTATTTCACGCCTTTGCATCAGAAGCACCTGAGCGCAGGATGATTGTTGTCAATGATGTTGTTTTGCTAAACATATTTGTATCTAGGGGAGAAAGGATTCAAGATATGCAAATTCTTGAAGAGAAATTATAGAGAGTACTTAAATGTTGAAGAGAAAATATGAAGACTACAGAAAGATTGTTGCTGTTGGATGCTTGGTTAATTTGGTCAGTACTTGGCTTGCCTGGAATCAAATCATTGTTCTTTCTGCTCCACAGTGGATTTGGCCACTGCTTGTTCTGAGGAAGTTTATTAATTTTTCTTCTGCTTTGGAATAAAAATTTATCTTTAATTTTGTCTATGAAAATGTCCATATTGAAACATTCGTGTTGCGAATTTAAAAAAAAAAAATAGTTGTTTTAACTATTTGTAGGGTTGATAACTATATCGATTAGCTTCCCTTGCGAGGTTTTGTTACTGCCCTTACCTGTGCTGAGAGTAGAGAGATTTACCTGACGGCAGGGATAGATCTGCAGAAGTTTTGTACGCACTAGAAAGCAATTATATTGATCATATATTAATGAGTATTAACTTCCACCGGGGACTTGGTATTCTTTGTGATTTTTCACACGTAAAGCAGATTATGGTTGCCATGGTGTAGAAATGTATCTGTCCTGCTTTCCTTCATTGCAGAAACGGGTCGGCTTTAATCCTTGCCCGTCAAAGTTGTAGAACAGGTTGACTCTTGCAAATCACATGGATCATACTCCTCTGTTCCTGTGTTTCTTAAATAATCATCCAGTTTTGGAGGAGAGAGGGCTCGATTATCAAGGTAACTGTTTCCAGATATACGCTATGAAGGTAATCAAAGTTTAAACGGATTCTGCCTTGGCACGAGAGAGGCGTGATATAGATAAAGAGCCTTTTCCAAGATGCCTTCCTCCTTTCCACTTAGTGCTTAGTCACTTGGTTGAGTAAGTCCTGCTTCTTTCCACAGAAGTGTTTCCTAGTTACTGTTAAGATTTTTTCTTCTATAAAAAAAAAGGCAGGTTTTTTTGGGTTAACGAACTTTCTTGGGATGAAAACGTATTCACTTCAGAACTAAACAGAAAAAACCCCAAACACAAAACTTGGCAGAAGCTTATTCTCAGTTGGGTGAGTGGGGTTTTTTTCTGGCAGGTTTGCCAGTGAGTGGTATTTGTTTGTTTGTTTGACTGTGGGTTGTTGGTTTTTTTTTTTTTTTTGCCTTTCGAGGGGGTTGTGCTTCTGGCTTTTTTGGGTTTGTTTGGAAGGAGCTGTTTTGCTGAATGGAGGGAGGGCTTGTTGCCTGGAGGTTTTTTGTGAAGGAATTCTTATATAATGAATGGCTACTGACGATAATGATCCCTGAAAGCTGGTTGTTTGGGTTTTTTTGTTTTCCCCCTCCTTGTAAGTTACTAATATAAGTGGTTTCTGGGAGTAATGTAGTTCTCTAAAAGTACGTTTGTGAGTTAGTATAAGGTTGAGTATATTTAGGGCCCTCACTGAAAACATAAGCATCTTGGCTCTTTTGAATTGGTGAGATGATGCTAGAAAATGGAATTGAACCAGATGAGGTGCTTGTGTTGATTTGGTACATTGGGAGAGTTCAGCAGTACATCTGCTGCGCTTCTGTGGTGGCACCTGCTGCTTCTTTGGCTTTCCGTGTGTCATTTCATCTTGTTCATTACTTCCATATTAGCTTTGATTTTACTGCAGGAATACTCCATTCGTGTAAAATGTGCTTAGAGTTTCAAATTTGTAGATGAGAAAAGATGGAAGGCCAGCCAGCCGGGTTTGTGTTCACCTCTTTCATTCTGTGCTCCACTTCTTGTACTTCCTTTCTGAAAACCACCCTGGATAAAAATAGCTGCATAAATGACTGCAGGCGTTGTCATCTCTTGAGAGAATAATACAGTACAGGGGAAAAAAATCAAATCGTACACAAACCAAGAATTCAAACAGTGCGGGATTTATTCCCAGTTCTGAATTGTTTGTGGCTTTTTTCGTATGATCTCAGTAATGTCACTCTTGGGTTTTTGTACCTTGGTTTTTTTGTCTCTCTTCTTCAGTCCTTTAGACTGTGTTTCTGAAAAACGCTTGAGGCTTCAACAGTTTTAATAAACTCGCCAAAGTGCTTCACGGAGGAGAGGACATCTGTGTTACAGAGGTGAAATGGGAGCTCAGCAGACCAGCTGAAAACTGAGCAGTACAACTATGTGTAAAGTAGTAGGCTAATTGCAGAGCTGCAATCATACTGCTCTGCGGTTCAGGGTTAATCAGAAAACTCTATATTCTGCTGCAGAAAAACATTCTGCTCCGGAATCCGTTCTCAGTACTTTTAGGATACGTTTGGATGTAAATGATATTGAGAACATTGTGCAGTTGAGCAGAACGGCCAGTTGTTCTCTTCACACGGAATGAAGAAAGCCCAATTACCCGCCTTGCGTGAAGCTCTCGGTTATGCAAGCAGTTAGTTTTAAAAACGAGGCCTAGAATATTTTCCATACAAATGTGTTTCAAAGACCTTCAGAAAAAGTTTGCTGAGTAGGTGGAATTATTGCTCAACACTATACTGAGACTTAAAATTTAGACCTTATATTCAAGAAACTGTTCAAAAATTCAGTTTTGGAACCCAAAGTGATTTCGGTTAAGCATGAAGAGTGAAGTTTTATGATTTTTTTATAAAAAATGTTAGTAAGGAACGAAATTATGTGTGTTTTTTTAGGAAAGTACTCAAAGCCATACAACAGTTGGTTTATCTTGTGTATGTATATTATACATACATGTGATAAATTGAACCAGCAACCCTCCAGAGATGTGTTTCACTCTAGGCATAACCAAAGCTGGTGCAATGCCTTTTACATTAATAGAAATCTGTGACAAATCCAAATTTAAAGCCTGACATGAGAGTTTGGATTTTTTTTTTTTATTTGAAAATCAGCATATTAAGTACAATTTGATTGTGGAGGTCAGTGAAATGTTTTGAGTAAAACCAAACCAAAAACAACCAGAAAAAAATAAAAGGGGGGGTAGGGGAGCGGTGCGAGGAGAGAGAGCTTCTTATGCTTTACTGTTGTCTTGGAAGAAAATTAATTGTCAAACTGAAGATGTCACCAAATCAGTCATAGCCAGTGTGTGTTTGCAGGGATTTATCTTGGCACTGTCCTCAACCAGGGCACATGGTCAAGAGGTGAAGGCAGAGTGAGGAGACATGAGGATCACCAATGCAGGCAGCAGAAGAGTAATAACCAGGTCCTGAGTCTCGAGAAGCAGCATGCATCACTCTGAGCAGTAAAAAGCTATTTCTAAGCATTTCTGGTTCTGGACAAACCAGTTCATTTTCCCAGTGTTGATTTGTTGGAACTACATTGGGAAGCAGTTAGAAATACTTAAAATAGGGTATGGTCCTGCTGTCAAAACCTATGGATAACCCCAACCCATCCCATGAAATACACAGATTACAAGCATTCTTCCACAGTGCTACCAGCTGAAGGATATTTAGGTGCTTTATATGTTATGTGAATAATGTATCCCCTGTGCTAGAAAAAATGCTAAAGCGTAGCAAACCCAGTTAATTCGACGGGAGAGTGCAGCAATCAAAGTAGAAGTAACTTCTTGTGCAGTTGTTGCTCTTGACAGCAGGAAGGCTTGAAGAAATAGAGCCTTCTTGAATAGTCTAAATTCTGTATCAGAGAGTCAAGCAACTATGTTGAAAAAGATAAGATTTATGTGGCAATATTTGGCAACAAGTCTCTATGAAGTACAAAGCACGTGAAGTGTGAAGCTATGACATTGACAGTTTCAGGGAGAAGAAAGTCATCAATTATCTAAACCCAATAATGCAGTGGAAGTTTTTTCATTTATCAAGCCAGATGGCGTGAGTATGACTACAAATGGAGACGTACTGGTCAGAGACATGCTAAATTAGAGCCATTCACCTTGAATGCTTTGTTTGATTATGATTTCAAAAGGCATAAAGCCGGTGATGTTTAAAATTAGTATGCACTTGAGATTTTTGACAAAAGTAATTGGCAAATGAAGCTGAAAGTACTTAGCATGATTAAAATGTTGGGCATGTGTTCTGTAGGGCATAGCAATTTGGGGAATTTATACCTAGAAAAGTGATTAATGTAAAGTAAAAACAAAACCTCCAGCCCCCCAATCTATTAATTTAATTGTTGAGTTCCTACTTAGTGTCGAGTTGCATTCAAAAATCTTTGCTTTGTGAAACGTCATGAATGCAGAAAGGTGGTGAGAACACTGATTCATCCAAGTGTGAAAAAACCCCTCTTTAACTCTAGTCATTGCTCTTCAAGCAGAAATTTTGTACCGATAAATTTTATAAAGTTTTAGTGGAGGTAAATGTTAAGATTCTACTTTTACTTATGTAACTACATGTGAATGACTGAAAAAGTTTGGAAACTCATTGTGACAGATTAATCCCTGTGTATTTGTAAGAAACTGAAAAAAATTTGTTGGAAGTACAGAGATTTTGGTAGCAAATCTCAATACATAGAATCGCTGGATTTGCTCTGATTTAAGAGCAAAGTGTATTTAAGTGTATATGGCACTGCACTCAGTGGACTATTGGCTCTTAAAAAAAAAAATATTAAAACATTCTACGTACTCCAGCAACGTACTTCTAAAGTGGTGTTTAGACTTTCATATGAAAATTGATTGTGTTCTAAAAAAGACTCCTGAAAGGGTGAAATCACTCAGTTGTTTGCTCTCTGATACTCATTTATGGGGAGTTCAGCATTGTAATATTGAACATTTATTTTAAGTACCACTTTTTCTGGTATCTTCTCAAATCAGAAATTATACTTACTTGATGCACAACACTTTCTGTCCTCTTTTGCCCGGTCCTCCTCAATGAGCAGTTTAAAAACCCTGTATTGTAGGTTTAGATGGAGCAAACATCTCCGAGCAGCATATGGTGGGTCACGATCTGTACACTACAGAAAGCATTATTCCAGCCATTCAGCCAGCTTATCTAGGAGCTGCAGCCAGTCCAGAGGCTGGAGAAGAGCCAGGACTTTGTGGGGCTTTTGTGATTAGTCTGAGGTGAAACAGTAACTTCGGGTTTTGGTTGTGTTTTTTGTCTAGCCAGCTTTCAGTTAGAACTTCTGCAAGTACAAGTTACTTTCTGATCTAGAGATCTGCTTCCTGATCTAGAGATCTACAGCCAGAGCTGCTTGTAGATTTTCTCCCCTGGAGTATTTTCAGATGCCAGCTGAACTTGCTTGTTAATTTTAAGTTATAAGCCGTTTTTCAAGTGTAGTATTAAAAATATATTGTGGTCCAACAAGTGATTTCAACATCTCATCTTTTGGAAAGGCATCAGAGTGACCCAGAAGGTCTTAGATGTCATGACTGTTCTTTAGTAACTGGTCTCAGCATATCAAGCAGTTTAATTGGGACCACATAATTTACTAGATGAGTTGTTTGATTTCATGTACATATATTTGTTTCCAGCTCTTTATGGCTCCTATGGTTCATTTACTAGTAATTTATATTGCTTGACCACTAGGAGGGTCTTTAATGTGTCACCAAGTTTTCTGGCAATAGAAGGTCACAAAAGAAGGATGATGATGAGAGAAGTCATTAGAAAAAATGACGTGAGGCCCTATCTGCTTGTAGAATTCCTGTGCTCGTGCTTTTGCTTCCTGTAGGAGGGTGGAAGAGATAATGACAGTGAAGATTTCAAAGTAACTGATGTGCAGGTGCTTGCCTGGTGAACCACCGTCCCTATTCGGGGGACCAAGACCTTCAGCTTGTGTGACCCTGTAGAGCTAAATACAGACACGCTCATATGAAGTATAGTGGCTCTTCTAACACAATTATTTTATATTTAGTAGCTGCACAGGTTTTATCTGTTACCAATGTGAGTAGACCTTTAAACTAAGTTGAGCACAACTTGTCAGGAAAGAACAGGGAGTGGACAGCCTGCCACATGACTAAACAGAAAAGCCCTGTGTTAGCTATTTCTACAGGGAGGTGGGGGAGCAGAAGCATCTTGTAATGTCAGAGCACACACGGCGTAAGATTGTGCAGCTGTAAATGTGTATTACAGACATACCCCAAAATCCCAGCCTGCTTGTCCATCAGCACATCTCAAATGATGTTCTTTTGTCTTCATGCTGACAGAGGCTGCTCGGGGTTACAGGAACTCTACTCTGTGTTTTAATAATTAAAATTGCATCCAGATTCTAAGGATGCTGCCTAGAGAAGTGAAAGTGCTTTGCATCCAAACGACTCACTAGCACGCAGGCAAGCGGTGGCACTGGAACGGGCAAGCAAGTGGTAGAAGAAATATCCCAGCAGCAGCATTGCCCGTTCAGGGCTGCTCTGTAGGAAGAATGAGTAACACTTGTATTTGGCATAACCAAGTAGGTTCCTTACTCACGTGCTCCTTAGGAAATCAAGCCAAACAAGAGCTGTAGAAGAAAATGGAAATTTACACAAACCCACTAGCTGTGGACTTGGTGCCAAGGGTTGTTTTACCTTGAGAAGTCTCTGCGCTGGGTTTGTAATGCCATCGAGTGTTTTTAAACTTCTTGTTCCCTGGCAGGGCATCTTCAAAGGAAAAGCTAATCTATTATTTCATTTGTTGCAGTGAGAAATCTGTGTGGTGAGATTAACGAGAGTGATCCTGTGATTATGTAGAAGAGAAAATACTTTTCATGGAACAATAAAATAGGAAGTAGAAATAGTCTGACTCTACTTTCCTTTGCTGAAATTTTCCCTTACAGAATGTCAGAGGAATTGGTCCTCGTTTACAGGGATCTACATCTCTCTGTCTAGTAGCTGCATTATAGACATGAAGTACCATGCGAAGAACATGAGAATAGGACTTTTAATATTTTTATTCCAGGCTTGGTGAAGCAGAGAGGAATGCCTTTACAGGTACAAATCACAGCTAAGGGAGTGTAACATAAAAAACCGCTCCAGAATGTTTGCACGTCCTTTTTTTCCCGTTATGTTTAACCTTGTGGAATGCTAAAACCGTTAACACGAAATGTGCGTGTGTATGTAGCTATAATGCAAATCCAAATTTCCATCTGCAGCTGTAAGTTGGAATTCTCTTTAGAATCTGTTCCACTCTGATAATTTGACATGAGAATATCCCAGTTGTTTGGCAATACATAGTTTCTGATTGAGGGTTCTCAGTGATTTCTCATGACTGTGGTTTACAAGGATTAGGTTGTTTTGCTATTGTTGTTTTGGTGTTTGGTTTTATGTTTAATAGAAATGAAGGCACTTTTTGTGTTTTGAATGCTATTGCAGTCAGTAATAGCCCCTGCTGAAAAAGAACTAGACATGATAGTTTTTAAAGCAGTGTCCTCTATAATGTTAGTATACAGGAAAGGCACAAAGCCTGAGAATTTGGGAGTGCCATTCAGTGAGAACAATGCATGGTCTTTGCATGCATGGCAAGGGTTACAAATATTAGTCTTTCTCAGTGAAATTATTTTTAAGTCAATGGCCTTTCATATGCAAAGGAACCTAAGTTTTGTACCTGCTTTATGAAAGAGCAGATTTCTTATCTTGGTGAGCTGTCATTGTGCCATCAGCTTTCCAAGGCTGCAGAAAGTTTATGAATTGGTAAACAAACTGTTGAAATGTTTATCTACTTACCAATAATTTAATTGTAAAAGGGACATACCTTTTTTATCACACTTGTCAGCTTAGTTCAGGAAGTAGGAACTCCAGTCGATATCAAGAGAGACCTGACTCCTATGCGTAGCGCTACTCTGGACCCGCTAGTCTGAACTTGAGCGAGTTGCTGCACGTGGGTATGCCTCTCTTGTCCCACTTGTAATGTTGTGATTTGTCTGTTAAGCAATGCAGGGCAGAAATAGTTACTTTTCATAATATTTGGAATTGTGCCATTCACAGAGGGCCTGATTACCAGTGTCAATATTTCAATTGTCTGGGCTCTACTGTTGCACAAATGTATAACAGACTACAATAATAATAATAATTGAATTTTAGATGGTAAAGCAGAAAGAACACCTGAGCTGTTAGTTTTTAGCAATGAGTGATAATGGAGCCTTTATCTTGCTTTTTACTGTGTGTATTAGGAATAGTTCTCTTCCACCTGTTTATCTGCAAACCTTGATTATAGGAAAAACAAAATCAGAAATTAATAGCTTTAATCTCTAAGGCTTGGAAAAGAACAATACATTTATCATGAGACACCTTATTCCATTGCTGATTGTGCTGCATTTGTCCAATTAGCTTTTGCTTATCTTTGAACAACATAAACTTTGCTTATCGTAGATCATAGACTAGACAGCTTCAGCTGTACTTAGAACTTCTCTTTGTGCTTAGCATTACGAAACACAAACCCATTAAAGGAGATTAACGCTCAGCACGTTTTCACGTACACTGAATGTTTTCCTCGTCATATCTGTGTCCAACGGAGTTCTCTTGAGCACTCTTTGACTTCTAGCAAGCGCTTGTTTAAATGCAAACTGGTTGGTTGGTAAGACCAATGCAATGATAGTAGTGGGAAGCAGTTAACCATGGCACTTCCTTAGTGCCAGTTGTGAATAGACTTTACATACTCTACAAATCGCTGTGATTTCTTGAAAGATTTGTCCCGATTAAGTTTCCCTCCTGCTTTCCAGGATCTAAATGTTTGAGTGTTACTACAGGTAATGCTGTTTCCCCAATAGTAAAACTACACTCGTTCAGTCCCAGTTATAAAAATAGATGTAGTTCTATGGGTGTATAATAAGGTAGAATTATGTTGTCAACTTTTAAACTCAAGGTCAGTCCTGTTTCCTGTTCATTCGGCTGCATTCTCTGTTCTGCCTGCATCAAATTATTCATACAATAATTCCTTAGAGAAAGCAACCGTGAGTGACAGAGAGGTGGCCTTTACTCCCAGGTGCTCTCTGATGTGTGTTGTCTGTCTGCAGGATGCCATTAGACACCTCCTGCATGAGCACACCGGGGCTGTGAAGTCTTTGGTCACTTTGTTCTTGATGTGCTTGGGTGAGAGCAGAGGGAAATAACACAAATAAACCTAACATGGTGGTGAAGAGTCCAAGTCGTGCTACCTGTCACTTAGGTGGCAGAATACTTCAGGCGAATCTAGCTGAAGCACAAAACCCCCCCAAACACAAAAGATTTTTTTGTTCATGAGCGGCATGATCTTAACTGGGGCTGAGACTGCTGTGTGGTTTTTATCCAGCATGGATTTTAGAAGGATCAAAAAACTAGTGAATAGTTTAGTGTGACAAGAAAAGTAGCTTCAGTAAACCCCCATAACCAGCTCAGATGGCTGACTCGTTAGTGATGCAGTGTTAGTGAGATTCTCTGAACCGGTGGTTGTTTGCTGACACAAATAAAAGTTGTGCCTGAGTTCCAGGCGGAAACATGGACAACTTCAATAAAGATTGGAAGTTCAGACCAATGCTCTGAGTAGCAGAGGTGAAGAATGAAAAGAACCAGTGAAGATGAGAGCTCAGGATATGCTGTTTCATGACCAGGAAGCAATTAATGAGCATAATGAACAGTGCATCCAGAACCACGTTGCCAAAGGTGACATATGCAGGAGTTAGACTGCATCAGCCATCTGAAAAAGGTGTCCAAGGAGAAATGAATATTCTTAAAATATTCCATCGATCTACCAGTTCTGTAAACAAGGGTCAGGGAAATGGATATTGTGGGAGGAGAGAGAGAAAGCTGTAAGCATAAATGTACGGTGCTGATAAGGGAGAAATTTTCTCCAAACGTGCAGCAGAAGAATGACATTTAGGCAGAGTGGCAGTTGTAGCACGGGTAATATCAACTTTGTAAAAGCCTCAACTCTTCGTTTTTGCACCATTGTTTATTAGTCTCTGAAAAACATCACTAATTGGGTGAAATCCAACAATAACAATGTAATCACTTTTGCAAATTATAGTAATTTGTTTTGTTTCTGTACTGCAAAAGGCAGCTTATGGAGAGTAAGCACATCAGAAATTGCGGACTATTTCTGTATACACCGGACCTCTTCCAGTTGTATGTTCAAGGACCACTTCTTATAGGAATGCCTTAGCATGCTCCAAAAGCTGTTCTAAGAAAAGACACCCTGTGCAACGGTCTATAATGCAGGGTAAGATTTTTCTGTGGGTATTGTAAAAGGGAGAGGAAGCTTTGGGAGATTTTCAGTGCTAATAACGTTTTCCCAGTGCCTGCTGTTTTGCCCCTGCTCCATCTGAAAGCTGGAACCGCCGTCATCTATTAGCAAGTTTCCATAAAGGCCACAGAATCTCAGTAATTTTGTGGTTTCATGTAGAGGTGATGCGTAGGGAGCAAGGCAGCAAGTACTTCCACATGCACTTAACATTTAGCTGGTATCGATTTAGTTTATTTTGAAAGGAGTCCAGGACTGATGTGCTTGGAAGATGTTTTCATTAGTGAGGATGGCTTTATTGCTATCAGCTGGACAGTACTTTTAATAATGAATAATTATTGCCAGGTAAATGAATTAACCGAGACTATGGTTGTAAGTATTTATAAACCTGAGAACTAGGCAAGCAGCAGTTCATCATTAGTGTTTTGTGAAGCATGAATTCTCAAGTTTAGCACTATGTATTTTGATTTAATCGTGAGTCTGGTCTTGAAAAGGTCTCTGACCTTTCCTGAAAATCTATAGAGCACTCTTAGGCCAAATAACCTTTTTGTCTTGCTTGTAAGTAAACATATAATTATCTTACCTTCTGTTGGTAAGTCTTTTGGAGTATACTGGAAGCACCTCATGTGGAATTTATTAGGCACTTGACAAAAGAATTTGTCAGCTGTGGAACTCGAATAATTCAGAAGCGTGTAGGCTTTCTGTATTGACTACATATGTAGTTGAATAAGAGCCGTGTATGAGACTGCACTTGGTGGCATTAGTATCATAAAATACAGACAAAATATGATGATTAAGTATTAATTTCAGATACAGATTCTTAACTAATTTTTAGTCTTAATTATATAATATTAATATCCTTACTATCTCTACTCTTAACTGAAGATCGCTGTCGGGCTTTTGCTCTCCTTTTTCTTTGAGTCATTCAGAAAGTGAGGAGAGCAAGGGATTTTATTATACAAAAAACTGAACATTTTCATATACTCTGAACTGACTGTTGTTTCATCTGAGTATTGGAGTTTTTTGGTGTTGGAGGTGTTGATTTCTCAAGTGAAAGGACAGCTATTTTGATTGAAATTATTTAAGCAGTAGTTGTGCTACTCTTTTGAGTCAGCAATTTTTGTGAGCAGCCAGCACTTAATCTGATATCAGAGCAGTGTCATGCTTCTCCCATTTTCAGATTTGCATTTCCTTATGTATGCATTAGCGTACTTTTTTGTGAGGCGTATCAAGGAAGTGATCTTGCCGAAGCTTTATCGAAACCCTGATTCTCTGACTGATTGTACATATTCACTGGTGCTGGCGTGGACAAGGAGAGAGGGTCACGTGGTGACTGTCTTAAACTTACTACAAGGAATAAAGAAAGGAAAAGATGCCCCTTGATGTTGTCTTTAATTCACTAATCTAACAATTTGAGATTGAGATCCAGTATTGACCTGGCAAATCAATTCCCAATGTATTTCCAGCACTCCACGTTGAAATGTGTTTTATCTGAACTGAGAGGTGCAAAAACTTCTAAGATATGTTTAGTATGTTGTAATTACTGGGGCGTATTTGTGTGTAGTAGTGCATTTCTCCTTCCTGTACCTACTGCTGTGGGTACAGCAGTATGATGGATCTCTGTGCACAGCAGTATGGTGCCTGGGGCCGGCTGAGTCTTACGGAGTCAGCCCTTGGCATCTGCACAATTGACTTTGGTCTGAAACCAGGCCTGTGCTGTTGGCTACAGGTTGCACGTGGCCATAGTTAAACCATGTGGTTGGGGTGAAATCCTGATGGTGGGATGTTCATGAACTTCTCCGGTGGCTCAGCTCAAGTACAGTAAAGAGTGTTGGCAGTCTGCGCTGAATTGAGATTTATTTTTTACTCTTTACCTTGGGGTTTGGAGCTCCAGTGGAGAGATACAAGTAGAATTTCTAGACCTACATTATTAATTGACTTGAGAATTTTTTATATTGATAACTGTGAAAACAGAATGATATGGGCGTTTGGCAGTGCCAAGAAACTTTGAAAACTAAAGGAACTTTAACTGAGCTCATGAAACATGTACACTTTACAGTAACTGAACTCCACCACCTAGATGATAATGGTCAGATAGTGAAGACTCAGAGATAGGCATTCACGTAGATACTGCACAGGCCAATTTCTGTAGTTTTATTAACACTCTCCAGTCAAAAGCTTCTGAACTTACATGGATTTTTACAGGGCTTCTTACAGCCAGCTTATCAACGCTGAAGTATGTGCAGATCTTTGCTGGTGATACTGTCTCATAAGCAAAGTATCAGTGAGGGATTTCATTCTTCTCATCTCAAACTGCAAACAGCATTATTAAAACCCTTTCTCATTGTTTAGAAACCTGTAATGCTACAATCAGTAGTAAAAGAGCTGTGTATCTATTACACACCATACTGTAAAGATACATTTTCCTCCTCCATTACCTGTCAGCTCAAATTAACAGCCTGTTAGTTTAGCTATGATAAATGCACTATATTTAATGCAATGGGACAGAGCCTTAATTTGAGCACCTAGTATGATGTCAGCCTAAATCTCCTTCAGCTGATTTAATTAGCAGAGCTCTATGTAATCAAATTTCAATTAAACTTTCAGACTTGTGCTAGGCAAAAAGAATCCCTTCACAAAACAAAAAAATAGAATTAGGTCAGTGATAAAAGTAATTTGCATGTTTGGGTTTTTTTTTTTTGGTAAATGTGTTGATGAATTATTAAACACTAGGTGTCTGTAACAGATTTCCAGAATTTAATGAGCTTTCCTAATTTGACTTCCTATACTAAATTGTACTATTCTTGCATATTTATAAACTGAAAGGTGTTCATCAGTAAAATAATTCATTGATCTATTATCTCTTATAAATAATGGCATTTTTTTTTCATATTCAATGATTTATTACCTTAGATGATGCAGAAAAAAATGGGTTTTTTCCTATGGGCTAAAACTATTTAACTGGTTTGCTCATTTCTTTGTGAGGTGTAAAAATGGGATTATTTTGACTCCTTTTTCCAAAGTTCTCATCTGGATGTGTTGTGGGTTCAGGAATGAGCCAGTTGTAGGTGCTTTGTTCCCCGTGGTTGCTGCTCCTCCAGCTGGAAGACACTAAGTTCTTATTGAGTGAGAAGTTTAGGAGGGGACAGAAGCCCTGTCCTGGGATGCTACCTCCCCAACATGGCAGAAGCCAAATTTCTCAAAACCTGCCTTGACTTTCTCAGTGAGACGCTCAGCGCCCTTACTGTAGTATGTAACATCGATGGGCTATGAAGTGTGCGTTCTCGGGGTGGATTTATGTTTCTGCACAATATTCAGCAGCGTTGGTGCTTTACTGTGCCCCAGGCAAATGCCCTGGCAGACTGGAAACGGTACTTGCTGGTTTATCAACTTCTTTCCCCTTCATTTCAATCTCTTTGCAAATGCCTCCATAGGTGGGATTTTGTTACTTTTGGGTGTTTTGCTACCCATTGAATGACTTGACTCTCTCTTGGCTGAAGTGTGCAGAGGAAGCTCATTACATTGCTTTTCTATAGATCTTTTTTCTTTTGCCTTTCAGGCATATAAGTCCTGTATGTTTCTCTGGTTTGTAGTTGCCCTAAATTCACCATTTCCTATATGGTGAGTGATGTTTCCTCATGAGTTTCCATGATCTTTGTCTCTCTTCATAGATACTTTTTTTTTTTTTTTTTTTTGGTTAGGGGAGTGGAATAGTAGCTCTTAGATACATGAATGTGCTGATAATGTTAAGAAGTGCCTTTGAATTAGATTATTCATACAAATTCAAGGAAAAAGAACAGGAGCTCAACACTTTACTGAAGAGTAATGAGTGATGAGGCCCTGTTTAGAATCTCCTTTTTAGCCTTTTACAGCCACATGGGTATTTCAGGTGTATCTTTCCTCTTCCTACCTCCCCTTCCTTCCTTCTTTCTATTTAAATTCCTAAGATTCTTCCTTTTCCCAAAACTTAATGGTTTTACACGTTCGTGTGGGTAGATGAAAAGAACTAGTAGGCTAAGAAATTACTTTTATGAATTGCAGAACTATAGGTGCAATCCTTAAAAATTCAACCCTGTGTTCTTTCTGATTGACTTAAATCAATCTGAAATTATTGTTCCTTCTTATAAATATCTTAAAGCTAACAGGGCTGTTTAAATTCTTGATCCCATTTGTATGGCAGATTAGGATTCATCTTCATTGAACATGCAGCTTTAAGCTTTAATGTAAAAACCAATGATTTCCTGTCTCTCTTTTTTTTTGTAAATTAAAAGGCTCAAGACATCTCCTATAACATTCTCATCAACGTCGCTGGCTTCATTTTATTCCCAGTATCGTGCCTGAAGTTGCAGAAGAGTTTTGTTCATTAGAATTACAGCCGCTTCTGAAATATTCCCAAACCAGTCCCAGTTCTTGCCTGTGAAGAGATGTTATGTATTCACAGAATTATTCACGTAATTTTTGCTCTGTGAAATGCACATCAGCAGTCCCAGTGCTACATTTACAATGCTCAAACTGTGATGCTTTATCAGTCTGAGCACTTCTCTCTCTAGGAAGTGTGGCTACCTGCCCGTTCTAAAAGGTTCTGCAAAGTTAGGGCTTTCTGTTTTCTTGTGTTGTCCTTCTTTTGTGTGACTTGTTTATTTAAACTGTGTGAGTTTTGTTCCCACAGTGCACGGCATCTTCAGGGTAAGGATTTGAATCATTAACTGTGACTAACAAATGACACCATTTCCTATAATAATTTTGAAATAAGTGATGATCTGTTTCGAAATCGTGTTCCATTTTATATAAGAACTTGTTCTTGTAGCCTCCAGGCGTACAGGTGCTCAGAAGAGGAAATGGTACAAGCTTTACCAAAAGATTTAATATATTATCTTAAAGCAGAAAATGTCAAAATCCCCCCAACTGTGGCACAACAGGATAATCAAAACACTTCCACCTTTCTTCAGCCTACACTAATTTTCCTTTCATTAAAACATACTCCAGATATCGAGAGCTCTGAGATTTTTTTTTTTGTTAATAGAATTCCTTTTTCACAGAATAGTAGTACTCTTCAAGGCCACTTTTTTATTGTTCGATATGAAATTTTTTTAGACAACCTAAGCCTTTTATTCCAAAGCTCGGCACTATTTAATTTAATTTTATTTTTTAAAGCCAATAGATGAATGAGACATTTCTACGCTAACAGAAAACCTCGCACTACATCTCAGTGCAGTCCTTCAAAAGGGAAACACTTCCATATGTTCTTGAAAGTGATGGCACAAAGTGTACAGAAGTTAGTACTTGGGAGAAGAAATGTTGTTCCCCTGGAATTAACTGCTTGGAAAGGATGAAATCTAAGATAAGTATAAAGCAGTGCCCGCTTCAGCAAAACTTGAAGTTCTGCTGGGTGTTCTGGGACCATTCTGGGCAGTTTGAGATAAAGGTGCAGATCAAAGTGTTGAGTGAAAATAGCCCAGGCATCAGAGCCATTTCCAAAATGCAGATCCATTGCTCTGTTCAGAGGGCACCATTATTTCCTTGTCCTCCTTGAATTTACTCTCACTCTTCCATTTTCATTCGTCAGACAAAAAATGAAAGCAAAATTCTGAAACCAAGACTCAGAAAAATAGTGTTTGCCTGAGATTAAAACCACTAACCTCGGAGTAAACTTGCTCTTCTGCGGTTCACAGACACGGAGAAAGAAAATATGAAGGACAGATGTCTGGAAGCAGAGTATAGCTAGCTCCTATGTGATGAAAACGGATCCCGTTCAGTTCTGAGCGTGGCGGTGGGCTGACTGTACAGAGTTTGCACTGAGTGCGGGGAGAATGCAGGGAACTTCCAGTCCCCTCTTTGCTCTCTTTGGAATTCAGAGCTCACGCTGAGGCATCTCTTATTTCTAATGCTCCTTAGTTAGTAACTATATAGGAGAAGCCTGTGGGTTTGCCTCAAGTCACCACAGTTTGCTGGTTAAAATATTTTTTTATGGCCTACAATGTATATTACTTGGATGAGAAAATGACACAATTTAGGCACCAGTGCCAGTTTTTCCATTTTCCCTCACAGTTGAGGTTTCTCAGTCAGTTGTTCAGCAGAGCTCAGACAGAGCTCTCTCCGTTCACTAAGGCGCAGTATCAACAGTAGCAGCTAGAGAGAAGGAAAGCTGTTGGATGCTGACAACTAATGTAATGTTTTCATCTTACTTGTTAAAATAATGACCAGAGCAAAGTCAGAATGACGTCTGTGCAAACACAAAGCATCTTCATCTGTCTATCCCCAGGAGAAATGACAGAAAGAAGAAGGTTCATAGCAGCTGGCAGGATGGTGGGATCATGCCAAAAATCAGCTCTGCTGTATTCTTGGAGGAGGAGGGATAATTTAATTTACTTCAGTGATATAAGAAACCAAAGAGACAGGGTACTACAGAAGGTGAGAGAGGTGGAAGTGGTGTTAGAGATCTAGGGGTGTTTCATCTGTGCTTTTATACAAGCGATTGTGGGTAACAGCAAAGGCTTCATGCAAAAGGAAGTCAGCACAGTTGTAATGATCAGGAAGTGTTCAAGAATTTTTGATAGGTCCAGGAAAAATTATGACACTGCTGAAATGTCTTTCCTGTATAAAATTGTTAATTTGTATTCATTTAATGGAAAAGCAATTGGAAATCTGAATCCTGCTACTTGTGGTTAAAAAAAAAAAACCCAAACAAAAAAAAAAACCCAAACCCAAACCCCATAACAACAGACAAGTAGTGGCAAAAGATTATCAGCTATTTCACGTTTGCTTTTAGTTTTCTTCTCAGATGTTAGAAGAAGGGAACTGAGGATGGTTCTGAATTGAGGACGCTCTCTAAGTTCGAAGCTGTGTGGAGGCATAAGGATATCAGGGAGAAAGCAGTTAGTGTGGTACGCTCAGGTGTGGGGTGTCAAGATTGCCGCGAATAACACAATCGTCCTGGTCGTGGGCTTGTATCTACTGGGTAGGACCAAACTGCAGCTACCAGCTGTGGTCGTGTGGCTGAGCGAACACGTACCAGATGGGAAGTTTCGGCTATTACTGCTGTGGTTTGAAACTGTTTCAGTGAGACAGAAAATCGTTTTACCCCGCTGAACTGCGCCCTAGTAGCACCTCCCCATTCTTTTCCTCTGTTCTTAAAACTGTAGCTTTTGAGGACTGGAATATCTCCACAAACCGTGATTCTGTGTAGCATCAGAACCACCAACGCAGGAGGAGATAATCAAGAGAACCGGCGGGCAAATTAATGCACGTTTTTGCTGTGTGATACAGTGGTTTAATGAATGCTAATGATTGACAAAGTTGCTTCCACGTTTTACATGGTGTCTCTGCTGTTCTCTGGCAGAAAAAGGAAATGCTGCTCTCGTTTCTATGGCTGGTAATCGAGGTGAGGTTGAGCTCTGCTGGTAAAATGCGATTTGAAATTTCCCTAGACTGTAGCTTTTCATTTAAATAAATCAAGCCATGAAAAGCACAACCCTTTGCTCCTCTAAATTATATTAATGTATCTGAAGAAAAGGCATTACATTTCTCAAAAGGTTTTAAAACCTACATTCCTTTGTACTTTATACAGTTAATGTATTTCAATTATTTGTTATTACTGTTTTAAATTAACCTATAATTTTCAAAATTACCCAGGTATTCTGTAAGAACGTTACTTTTCCATCTCTTTGAAGAAGGTTATACTTAGATGATAATATAATTTTTTCAAACTGTTCAGGGGAAAAAAAAAATCCTTAAATATTACAATGAAATGTACGTTATAGTGTAAAGGTAAGATTCATTACCTCTCTGTCTTTTCTCCAGTAAAAGTTGCTTTACTTCTCCAAGGACATGTGGGTCATGTTACCATCCCATCCCACGCTCTGTATGCTGGGCACCAGGGCTCTATTCTTTTGGCCTACCTGGGTACCACGTGTTCCGTGTCCAGGAACTCCTGGGAATGTCGTTCCTGGTGTACAACCAGGTACCTGAACAGCACCCAGCCCAACGGTCGGAAGGCTTGGACAGTCCCATTCCAGAGCACTATCATCAGACTGCTGTTGCTTTTACAGAGTAGATGATAACGGGCGTGTATATATTTGCGCATGGATGCTTACAGGAACTATTAGGATTTGCATATGCTGGGCAGCTCAGTATTTCTGTTTTAGCTTTGTCACCATTTCTGGAGTGGAATTGAATCAGACTAGACAAACAGAACTAAGATGCATCACAAAATGCTCAATCAGAAATGCCAAACAATTTACTTCAGTATTTTTGATCAGAATGAAAATCTTCATTCAGGTGAGATTAACATTTAATATAAGTGGCTTCCTTAGTTTGAGACCTTTGGGTTTTTTTCTTGTAATCACTCTTCTCCCATTAGCTCATTTAACTACTCACCCAGAACTACTCATTCTGGGATGGCTGAGTGCAGCAGAGTGAACGAGATGTCTCACTTTATCTGGTGATGCTGGTGCTATGCTTCAGCTGTTGTTCTCTGGAGGAAGACTGCAGTTATTGGTTTAGTTTTAAACAAAACAGAGAAAAACGTCCGTCATCTGTAGTAACTCTGCTGCTCTGTGTTGCTCCACGGCCCTTCGTGAATAAATTTTATTTGAAAAGGAGGAAAAAAGGGGGGTGGGTGGGGGGTGGGTGAACCCAGCTCATATGTTGGAAGAAAGGCAACGCAGCTATGCTTGGACAACATTATTTTTTTGATATTTCTAGTCTGAGATAAAACAGTAGTTATGAGCTCCTCAGACAAGAACTTTTAAGTGAAGGCCTTATCGAGATGATAGATTATTGTAATAATATTTTTTTTTAAACACTTTTTATGGTGGTGCATCTTGGAAGGAGTAATGAAAAACAAAGTTCTATAGAAAAAGAACCGGTACTTCAGGAAAGACTGTTTTCATTTATATTTTTTTACTTGGATCTTTGATTTTGTGCTGAATGCTTTTATTCTTTTTTTTTTTGGGGGGGGGAGTATTTTCATTGTAATCTCTTGATTAAAATGAAGGATGTATTCAAGACAAAGTTAACCTGTGGAAGAGGGAAATACTTTGTCGCATCTGCAAGAGCATTAAACTAGTAGTAGGAAAACATTCTTTAATGTACTGTCTCTTTAATTCATTTAATTGTTACATAGAACGAATTTATTTCTTACAGATTTTTTTTTTTGCAACAAAATAGTGTTTAAAAGCCAGAATAATTTTACCATTACTGAAGTCACAAACTTGAAAAATTTGCATTTTATTCTTACTGTAAATTATACTTAGTATTGAAAAATGTAACTTGATTATCTATGTCTTTATACATATTTTCTTTGCTGCAAATTTTTTTACAGTGTTGGCTTATACGGTCTAATGGTGGTTCTTCAGTACTGTGTATGGGACAGGTCGTGTACATTTTAATACACACAAGTCCACAGCAGTGAAACCTTGAAGTTTTTATCTGTGCCATGACTTCCATCTTTGCTCTGCTATTGACCTCCTGAACTTACTTTATTAAAATGGGAAGAACATAATTGCGGTCTTAACAGAGCCTACAGAGTCACTCGTGCCTGTAGCAGCTTTTGATGGGCATTCCTCAGAGCACAACCGTATTTCCTGCTGGTGTCAAATGTTTTCGCTGCTTTTGCATTGTCAAATAATAGCTCAATGCCTCTCTTGAAAACAGAAGAAAATAGATTTTGAGCCTGTTTGTTCTTACATAGCACTTCCTATCCTGCCTAATGATGTCGTGTCACTGTCACAGTTCTTTGATGTGTAAAATAGGAGTCACAAGTTGTAACTGCTTAGAGTAATAATTTTCCTCTAGGAATTTGCTCTCGCAAGAGTTAAAGATAGTTTCACCTACTTTTTTTTTTGTAATTGGAAAAGTGTTAATTTTTCAAAGATTATTAATTTCTATGAATTTATGATGGATGAATCCATCTAACCTGAAGGGATTATGTCACAGATTGAAAACAACCAGCCAGTATAGCGGTATAATTACTCTGAGTTATAAGGAATTTAAATAAATATCTGGACTGTGGCGTTCTCTGGGATTGTTACACAGTAATTTTATATTTTGAGAAGGAGTTTACGTGATGCTTTCAAGCATTCTGCCATGTATTTAACCCACAGTGTTACAAGCCATATACTGTGTTGGACACTGTCCTGTGGTGAGATCTTCACAAGCTTAGCAAGGTTAAAGTTTCATCAAGTGCCTGCTAAAGTCAGAAGATCACCCACTGAGCCCTGAAATTCTGGCTAGTCTGCTCAAAGACTTGAAGCATCTAGACTCAAAGTACTTTAATAATTAACATTGAATATAGCTTAAACCCTTCTTGAGTGTTAATAGGAAAGCTATCAAAGCATTCTTCAGGCGACTAGTTTTTGTTTGTTTTATCCCACGTGTTAAAAAATTTATTGCTGATTTCAGAAGCATTAAGAAATGAATAATGCCAACTGTGAAATGATGCAACTGTTTTTGCACTCTGGCAGTTCACAGAACAGGAGTGAGTTATGAGCCAAAATGATTAACTCTCAAAGCAGACATGGCTTTGTACTGACTGCATTTGTGTAATGGAAATAATGAATTGCGAGCTAATGGATGAAGCAGCTGCATTTCAGATGAAATGTTAAATATAGCAGGAAATATGTCTGCTGTTGACATCCAAATTGCTGGAAGAATATGGACTTGTGCCTAATAGGCAATATTTGGGGTTTTTTTAATTGATGAAAAAGTGGACGTTACGATTGCCTAGACTTGTTTATCAGGGATAAATATAAAACACTTCATTAAAAATGAAGGAGTAGCAAGGGCATTAAGTGCACGTTAGCAGACCTTGTAAATGTGAAGACTAAAGGGACTCGAGAAGCTCTAAAGTTTACAACCTCTATGGGTATTCATTGTGATGACATTGGGAAATGTTTGTTTAAAACCAAGAAAAAAGCCGAAGTTCACAACAACAACAAAAAAAAAGATGATGAAACTTCCTTTATAAGTTATTGTACTATGTATTAGTTGGATTTTTGGTGTAATAGTAAAAGAAGTTTAACTCTGCAGAGAACTTGTCAGTTACGAAAATGATGTCATTAAGAGCTTCAGAGCCATCTGCCATTTAACAAAAAATAGCAGAAACTTCCTGAAGAACCATGTGGATCATGTTTTTAGACAGAGTCTGTGTTTCAGAGGGAGTGGGACAAGACTAGGAAGCCAGAAACAAGCTTCCAGACTGTAGGATCTAGATGTGGAAATGCATTTATTTAGGTATATACAATCTGTAAGAAAATCGCATGAATTAGGAGCAAAATTCTTAATGCACTTTGCTTCCTAACCGTTTAGATACTATTTTTGAAATAATGAAAGTGTCCTTTCTTTATTTTTATTACAGTTGCAATAAGTATTAGTCTGAATTAATACAACTCTTTCATTTCTCAGACCACACTAGTTTTTTATTTGCTTAAAATGGATCATTAATTTTTATGGTATCAGCATGTTCTGATTGACTTGGTTGTTCCTGAGTAAGAGACACCAACTGGTTTGAACGTGACCTTGGCACAGAGCTTGAGAGAGTGGTGCAGCTCAGAAATGTGCTTGATGAGCATTCTAGGAAGGGATCACTGTTTATCAATAGCTCCAGGTATAATTAGTGCCCCTTTGCTTCCCGAAGAGTGAAGTAATGTCGCTGGTTGTGTCTGTTAAGGTTGTCACTGGCCACTGTGTCAAAGAAAAGTTACTGGAACCGTATAAAGTTCTCATATATACCCTATCTTTGGAGACTTGCGGGGAGCATTGCGTTACATAGCTGTACTGAAACGTGCGTGAGGATGTTCTCTCTAGGAAAAAATATTTAGAGATATCGATGTACAATATTGCTTTTAAAAAACCCCCATCGCCTTTTTGGGACTCCTAGTGTAGTTCCTGGTTTAGGTTTAGTCCCCTTATTCTCTTTGCTTTCATTCCTCTATCTCTTTTGGACAAAGGATTTGTTACTCAGGTTTTCATGAATCAGAGCTTGGCTGATCTGTAATGATGTTGTTAAAAGTAATTCACAGGCCTTTCTCTTTCCATAGCTTTAGCGAGTCCTATAAAACTTGAAAAATATGAATTCTGCTCTCTAATCAAATCTAAAGTGTCAAGAGCAACTTAATAAATCACACTTCTGAAAGACTAAAAAGAAGAGAGAAACTTGGAATTAAAATCAGTAACGCTAGTTACGTGTATCTGCAATTTGTTTCTCCATATACGTGTGGGGATTGTTTGAGAATGCATGAGACTGTTATAAAGAGTGGCAAATGTTCTGTGCAAGGAAGTCTTGCTCCCTCCTAGTAATTTTAAAATTGCTATTAAAAAAGTATTGCTTGAAGGACTTGAATAGTCATGATGGTATTTGCAAGGAACAGAGTGATTTTCTTCTACCCTTTTTCAAAGAGGCTTGCGAAGCCTAAAGCACACCTGCCAACGTTGCCGTAAAGTATTTGAAGGTGCTTTTATCTGGGGAGCAAGAGAAGTCAGTTAAAACACACATGAAATGTCTGACTTTTTAAAAGCCAACGATCCGTTGAAATAGGTGGAAATGTAGTGCCCTAGGACAATTTCTCTGAAGAGCTACCTAAATGTGATACTGTGACTGCATGATGAAGGAAGAAAAGATATTGTCATTATTGTCTGAATAATACGGAGTAAATTAGTATATTGCTGTAAAACAGAGTGTGTGTGTTATAGGTGATAACTGCAAGAAATGGTATGAACGTGGTTGGCTTATGTTTGCATTAAAGTCAGCCACTTATGGAAAATCACTTTCAAATGACCAAGGACCAGCATTTCTCTGTATTTTTCCATATTTCAGAGGTTTCAGAAGATTAACGCATCCTTTATAAATTAAATTGTCATATTCAAGAAAGTGTCATGTTTTTTTCCTCTCCAAATGAGGAAAACTGCCAAGGATTTTTTCAGCTGCTTCTGCAAAATTACTTCTTTTCTTGAGGTTAGGAAAAGGTTTGCTTTTTTTTAAACCTCCTCAGGTATCTAATTCTAACTGCTTTCTCTGAGTGTTTATTTGTTTATGGCTCGTTAGGGTTTTTTTTTAAATACAAGTGAAAATTCAAGAAGTGTAGATCTCTTCATGTCAATAACTTCCATCAAAGTAAGAAACTGGTTATATAAGAAACTGTTGTAGGAAGCAGTAGAAAGACAATTTTACTCAAGTGTCTTAAGCCTCTTTCACCTGTCTTTTGTGAAGGTATATCTGCTTAGTGAACCAATGCATAAAAATGAAATGAGTGTGGAAACACTCAAAGTAAGGCCCTGAGCACTGAAATTTGTGGAGGAGGGAATATATTTTGTGAGTGCTATCATTTCTGCATGTGTAGGAAAAAAAAAAATACTAGAGGGTGCATGGCAGTAGAAAATCCCTTAATTTGTCTGCTGAGATGCTGTGATGAATTCTGTTAAACCTTATAGAGGCTGATAAAATCTTGACATGTTCCTGAAAGTATTTACAGAATCACAGGGTGGCTGAGGTTGGAAGGGACCTCTGGTGACAGCCTTCGCGCAACTGTCTGCTCAAAGCAAGGTCAGCTGGAGCAGGTTTCTCAGGGCTGGTTTGAAAATCGTCACAGGTGAAGACTACACAGGTTCGCTGGCAATCTGATCTCTGTCAATTAAAAAGATTTTCCTTATGTTTAGTGAGAATTTCCTGAATTTCAATCTGTTCGTCGAAAAAAAAGTTAGCTAAACATGCTTTCTAAGTTCTTGAACTCTTCTTCACTTGCTGCAACTATTGCTAGGTTATGACTGCAGGGACACTGATAATGTGATTCATTTACTGACATATTAGGAAATGTCAGTTGCTAATTTTTAATTGTTTTAATTTCTAATCAGTGGAATAATTACACTCTCAATCTAGAGCTGATCATCATTACGTGAATACACATATAGGAAATACAAGGCAATTATGGATCTGAGCATCTGCTCAAGCGTCACCTTGCAGTCTCTTCTAAAATTCTGGCCAGAAGTCCCAGATGCTTCTGAACTCTTATTAACATGAGAAGGTAGAAATGCAACAAGTCCTGTGTTTCAATGGTGGCTGCTTCAGAGGAAGGAGTATCTGTACGGATATGTAGAGTAAAATAATTATCATCACTATTATTTTGAATTCAGATGTTCTAATCCATTTATTTATCTGGATTTTTGTCATTCACTAAACTTCAGGAACATCATAAAATGTGAGAGAGAATATGATGAAAATAGAAGCTTGCAAAATTCTGAGTAAAAGACCACTTTTCTACTACGTAAAACATTTCACACTTTTTCCTTAAGGACACTGAACCAGTCTAAACCAATGCTATCCTCTTCTCTAGCTTTCATTTTGAAGGCAGGTGA
This sequence comes from Bucorvus abyssinicus, assembly GCA_009769605.1. Classification (NCBI taxonomy): domain Eukaryota; kingdom Metazoa; phylum Chordata; class Aves; order Bucerotiformes; family Bucorvidae; genus Bucorvus; species Bucorvus abyssinicus. The sequence goes on along the minus strand of CM020043.1, from coordinate 14,604,683 downwards.
GATATGTAGAACAAGCAGTCATTGACATACTGTAACGATTGTAAATGAATGAGTCAAAGATGGCCTTGCAAAGTAGATCTTAATTTCCTTCTAAGTCTAGGAGGATTTTGTCTTTCAGAGAACCTTTTCCTGCCCCTCTCTGCGCCCCTGTCGAAAGAAGGGGAGGGGAAGAACAAAGAGATAGGGGATACGTGCCCAGGTTTGGGTCCTCACTGCAAGAAGGACATGGAGGTGCTGGAGCGTGTCTGGAGAAGGGCAACAGGGGAAAACTGCTGTGCGCTGCCCCCAATCTAATACCCAAATCATTGCTCAGGAGTTGGTGTTGATTAACAGTAAATTAAGTGAGAATTTCCCAAGCTGAGACAGATTTGTCTGTGCTGGCCCCTAGCAAAAGAAACAGCAGCCCTTGGATTCAGTTTGTTCAGAAGTGGAGTTCCCAGATCCTCTGCTGAACAAACATGCAGATGTTCCTGACTTAAAACAGTATGTAAGCGAGGAAATTATTGATACTATGGTGCCTTCGAGAGCTGTGGAAATGAAAAGCCAACCCAAGGTCAAGTTTTCGGTGTAATTTCTGATTCCATTTGTTTATTTAGCCTGAAGAAAACTCATGAGATGTAAAACGTTTGACTTGTAATATGATTCTTGAAAGCGGTGATATACTTGTACAAGAACACTCAATATAAAGGGCAGCTGTCAAAAAACTATTATATAATGAAACCAGGTTTAAAAGGAAAATCCTGAGTTCAAATTCAAGATCCCGGTCCAATTAAATGATTAATGACACATGCCCTTGAAATTAATTTGAGTCGCATTTCTAGAAGTCCTTAATTTTCATAATGAAACACAAATGGGTGAAGTGCTGCTTAAAAGTACAAAAAAATTACGTGTAATTAATTTTTACCCATTCAATATATGTAATATTTTTACACTGTGTGTGCATTTTTATTCTTGCATCATGAGTGTCCTTTCAATAATGGTGGATCAATAAAAAACACTGGATTTCTTTCTGTTTTGTTTTTTTTAATTGAAAGGGAGGCTGTTTGCAGGAATTTGTCATTCATTTCAGACTTGCAAACAGAACAGCTCAAAGTATGTGTAGCTAATAGGAAAGTCAGTCAGGTTTAGGTCTCAAAATATTTATTTTTTAGTAATATTTTATTGGCTGTGTTTAGTCAAGATGCTTGTTTGGTGTTTACCACATCTTTTAAGAACCAGATGTCACTGCAGTAGGTAACATCAGTTGAAAGAGTGGTCCATTGCTTAATTCTGCCTTCCTAGAAATTTCATAAACAGGGCAATGTTTTATAAATTGTGGTTTCAAGGCAGCAGCGAGTCATTGGGGCTTCCAAGAACATTTTGTGGTGCACGAGGGGGTTATACATGTCCGAAAAGACTAATGGGTGCACAGAAATGACTTTAACGTAGGAAAATGTTGAATGGCTGCTTACCGGGAGCTGTGAAAATGGCAGCTTCTCTATACACCTTTTAGACTGTAAATAGATGTAAAGGAATGATGGGGTTATAGAAAAACCATTAGCATTGCCTGGTGCTGTCCAGCAGAAGATGGGGAACTATTTTTATCTGATATTTACAAGTTAGGTGCCTTCATCTAATTCCAATGAACTTTCTGACCGAAGTCATCAAACATCAGTCCTTTAGGAGTCTCTCAAATGCCCCAAGAAATCTGAGGCTGCCACCTTTCCTTTAGCCACTAACCTTCTTCATGTCCACTCTGGGCTTCATCCACTGAGGCCGAAGAAGAGTCACCAAGGGTGGCTTTTGGTGGTGGTTTTTTTCTTCAGGGTTTCTCTATTTTAGAATTTCCTCCGTTTCTTCTGCAAATGAATTCCTGCCGTATGAGTTTTAGTGTCTCTTTACAGGTTGGGGGAGTGCAAGGCCAGGCTGACAGCAGGCAGCAGAGTGCCCTTTGACTCACTTTACTGCAGCACGGCCAGTAGTCTCCTTAGGTGTCTTAATAAATGAGGATTTCCTCTGTCTCGTGCTCAAATAGAAAGATAAAAGTAGTGTAAATAAACGGCATATTTATACTCAAAAAATATTTTTTAGTTAGAAGACTTTGCAAGAAATTGGAATGATTGGGGGAGTGTGTGTGAAATACTTTTAACTAGGTGTTAAACTTGTTATTCTGCCCCTGCCTTCTTTTAGTTTGCTCTATTTGCTTCACCTTTTTCCAGTTAATAAGTACTGTGTGTATTCAGGACAGAGTAGAAGGTAAAGATTAGATTGGAAGATAGATGGTGCTGTAATAAATGCTTCTAGGTCAATACTGGGCTGGGGATGGTTTTAGTTACAGGTTGCAGATCTATAACAGAGCAACTGACAAATCTCTTCTGAGTTCAGAGTTTAGGTATGCCTTAGAAATCCGCTCTATTTCAGTAAAATTTGTGTTTTCCATGATCAGTGTCAGAGCTGAGACTGATCATCATTTTAGTGGTGCTTGCCACCGTCTGTGGTGAATCTTTCTTCATTTTTATTTGGAGATAAACAGTTTATAATACTGTTTTTAGAGACTGAAATAATCCTGCTTACATTTCCTCCTGCTGCCAATCTACAGTTTTCTGAGGTAAAAAAAAAATAAAATTGAGAACGATACAGATTGATGTTTCATACCTTTGTTCCCTCCATAATTACTTGATCTTCAAGCAGGCTTGTGGATTCATAATTTGCATAGTATCACATTAGTCTCCTTGATTGTGTTTGATAGTTCTCTGAAGAACATTCATTACCGTGGAAATGACAACATAGTCCATTTTCAAGCTAATTGCTGTATAGAACATAAAAATAAGTTCCCCGAGGTTTAAATTGCTCATACAATTCCTGTGGGATGTCAGTCTATGTTTGCCCACTGTACCTGGAATGGTTGAGACCGTTTGTACCTCAGGACACAGGCTGCTCGACCACCAGGAACCTGCAGGCTGACAGCACCTAGGAGTAGCTTTATGTACAAAGTATTAGACAAACAGGATCTGAATCATTAAATAACAGATTACAGCCTCAAAAATCAGCCTTTACCCATTCAGGAGAAAGATAGCGATAATAAATTCTTAGCTCCGGGGTGTAAAGAGCATTTGTCTTTTCTGTTCAGCTGCTGGAACCTTAAGGACAACTAATTTCTGTATATGCTCCTGGGCAGTGTTATGTCATTTCCTTGGCGGCTGTGGACAGCGGAGCACGGGAATGAGCTGAGTACCACAACAAGAAAGTGCAGAAAACCTGCTTAGCATAATACTACATCATCTATCCATCTTCAGGTGTATCTTTGGGATTGACAGCAGCACTGCGCTCTGGGGATGCTGAAACTCAAATGGACCGTGTTTGCTAAAAAGAGCCAGACATCACATAGCTTTTTAAATGAGGGCTCATTTTTCTGTTTCTTCCATGGTGTTTACATCAGGGATTTTCCTGGGTGCTCACAGTTCTGCTCCACTGGTGTGTAAAGAGAGTAGCTGCAGAAAAAGGCCCCCAGGCTGTAGGGTTCTGCTTGCTGTGTGTACGTCCTTCCGTGTCCTTTAAATACAGTGCTTTCCCGACCTCTTGGCAGTTTGAACTTTCGCAGAAAGCGTTTGAAAAGAGGAGGACAGGAAAGCACCGAGGGTGGACTTGGCACCAGCTGCATCACTGGTTTTGGACTGTGGAGTCCTGTGAGTTAAATGTAAGGAAAAATATGTATTCTAGGCTTAACAAAAGGTGATGGGACCAGGGATAGGTTCCGTCTGGCACTGGATGTTTATGTTTGACAGAGAAAAGGAAGCTTGCTCTGTTTCATAAACAAAAGCAGTTCCTAGGAAAGATCCTCTATGTTAAGGGTTCACCATTAAAACCATCACATCCAGATGCTGCTTTTTTCCACTCAGTTTTGTCTGTTTAATGTAAATATTTTCATGCTGTTCTAGTTAAAACCCTACAGCCTGCAGGGTAAATAGGCAGCTTTGCCAAAGATAGTGTAAGCATGAGGTGTAAGCAGGCGTTACAGGGCAAAGCTTAAACAGGTCGAGGAGGGTGTTGCAGTTACCCGGGAAAGTTTCAGTTAACTGGACAACTCAACTGGTTTTTGCTGGGAGCAGATTAAAAAGTAGCTCCCTGCTTCCCCCCACAAAAAAAAAAACCAAAAAAAAACCCAAAAAAACCCCTGTACCAGAACTGGTTTTTACTTTTTTCTTTTCTCTTCTTTCCTCTGAACCATTTTTGCAGAAGAGCCGTAGCTTCATAGGTTATCTCAGACTGCACAGTAGAAAATGATGAATTAGACATCAGATTTTGAACACCTAGGCTCCAGGGATGATAATTTCTTCAGTCTGGCTACATTAAAAATAATAGCATAAAAATACCTAAAGTAGGCTGTAGGAACTTAATACTGGACTTTAAAAACTCACTGTCATATGAATGATAATGGATGAGAATTTAATCTATCCTTGGAAACTGGCAGTAGGAGACTATTCGAAGATCTCTCAGGGAAGTATAGAAGCTTTCTGAATACAGCATGAAAGCAAAGGTTATAAGACTTGGAAAAAACACCAATGAAGCTAAAATAGAAATTAGCTCCCCTTTAGCTGTCCTTTTAAAACCAAGAGACTCTCCTGCACGCCTTCTCTAAGTGTTGGGTGTGTGATGCTAGCCAAAGGTACCTTGAAAACGTTAAGCTATGCAAGTTTGATAACAGTGAATCCCTTTTGTGCCGTCTTTGTTTAAAAATGCTGGTATATCGCCGGGAGCAGAGTGTGCGTGACAATCAGTGTCAGCCCTTCCTTCCCCGAAGAAATCTATACGCTGTCTAAACTATGCTGGAGGAGCTAGCTAAGAAAACGCCTGTAAGGGACTAATCCAGAATCTTGTACAGAAGGCAAGGGTTACCATTTTATGGCCAATTCTGAACTATACCACAGTCTAGATTGCAGGTTTTATGATAGATATTAGCTTCCAGTATTGTTCTCCTGTAGCTGGTGATTAATGAAACCTGATGTAAGAGAGAACTGGTTTTCACTGAGGGGGCTTAGCAGGAGCTGGAGCTGTCCCACAATTGAAATCCAAACATAAAGGATGCTGTTTTGCATTTGGTTTGTTCTCAGCATCGCCTTGTCTGTCAGGGGTAAATGCATGCCTGGAATATCTTCAATATGGAGCTCTTCAGTGCCTCCGAAACTTGGGAATAAAATAATAATTAAAATAAAGTTCAATAGAAGATGGACAGAAAAAAATTTATCAAATTAAACTTACTGTAAAATTTGTTATCAATATTGGATTGTTCTGCAAAGGCTTATCATAGCAATAATGGGTAACAAGAAATCTTTGCAGTGCACACCAAGAAACCAGCTGTAGTGAAGGCAGAATTCTTGCTTCAGGCTTGTGAGCATTAGACTGCAAACACCAAGTAATTGACTGCTCCCAGTCCTCCTGTCCTTTCTCCTGCTTACTTTTCTAGCCCCACGTACCAACACCGACTGCCATGTTAACAAACGTCTTTTCAGGGAGCTAAGACTTCTTTTTCCTTCCTCAGAAGTGTTGTGCAGGATCGACTGCAAGTTGGCTGTTGATGTCATAAGCCTTTTTTCCCAGTCTTCCTTGCCTAAAGAGAGAAAGGTGATTGAACCCAATTATTTATCGATCGAAAAGTGACATTTGTTTTTCTTACCCTTAAGGGACGTTGGGCTCTTGGTGTTACAATATGCAACGAAGCGAATGTGTCAAAACTCAAAGCAAACTATCTTGAGAGCCAGAGAGGAAACCGCCTCCTATCTAGGGTGAGGGTTTTTTACAGCTAATGAGCTGTATTAAACATCTTATATTTTTAAACATAAACTTTTACTTATGGGTTAAAAGTAGCAAGGTAGGATGGATAATTATTTTGTATTCAGTTGCCAAACAACAACGACATTCAAACAAATTATATTTCCTTTTTCCTAAGTTCCAGCTCTCCAATGTTACAGAATCCTGGAAGTGTTCTCTGTTACACAGGCTGTGTATTTGTACTACCTCTGCAGCTAATTAGTCATTCCAAAAGGTGAAATGTGAAATACTCATCAATCCCATTTCTTTACAGCTGTTTTACTTTGTATAAAATAGACTAACACATTGAGAATGGTTTTTTTTTCCTTTTTGAAAGAATAATTCACGTGAGGGCTATATAATTCTCTATAAAATGTGAACATCAGGAAGAACTGCTGTGTTACCTTGTAAATGCTTTAAAAACTAGTTGCTCTATTGTCAGGAAGAACAGCTAAAGCAGTTGAAAATATGAACCAAAATCTCCTACATAGGAAGAACAAGGCCGTTGAATATGGGGATGTAGCTTTTCCTCCTTCAATTCTGTAGATTCCTTATTACTTTTTCCTTTCAGCAAAAGCCATTTCATGAAACAGAAAAAATTAAAATACTTTTTAAATTACTCATACTGTATCATTTAGTATAGTGCTCTCCCTTCTCTTGTATTTTGCCAGATTGAAGTAAAAATGTGGGTACCTTGAGAAGGTGATCTACTGAGATTTCTAGCGATCCAACAAAACCCAGCGCTGCATCACTCCCTGGGTTCGTAGGCACAGGCAGCTCTAATAACCACATGAATGGCTTTAGTACCTCTAAGACTGCTTCAGATAGGAATAGTTGTCCCTTTAAGAAAAGAAATCGTGGTTTAGGCTAGCACGCATTAGCTTCATAGGCTGTGTAAGAAGAGCAAGTGAAATGCCGTGTTTTGGGTTTATCAAGCCAAGCCTGTGTAACTGACAGAGGAAGGACCGCTTCTTGTTACCGTGTTGTGTCTTGAAGTGCTGTGAGGAAAAAAAGTGAATGAATACTAAAATTGTTGCTGTTTTTCCCTCTTCATAAAATTCATCACAAAAGAAGTTTAACAATGAGAATTCAACTTTTTTATTTATGATGTAACCAGAAGAGAGTAAAAATAAACAGCAGGCACAGAGTTGTGTAATGCCTGTGTAATTCCTGGTGAGTTTGCCACTAGGTTTATAACACAAACGCGAAAACTTGTGCTACCAAATACTGGGATCTGTTTCACTGAAGTAGATTAGATGAATTTTCAGGGATTTTTCGTATGAGAATGGAAGCTCTTGACTCGTGTCAAAGAGTTTTACGTTACAATAATTGCCACAAAATATTTATTATGGGGGTGTGGTGCTCAGCCAACTTTGACTTGAAAGCCTGACTTTCGGTAGTAATTAATAACCACTTCAATTTTAAGTGAATACAATCAGAAAGACATAGATCATTATATAGCTCCTAATGCAGCTTCCCGTGGTCAACGTTGACCACTCTGTTGACATAATAGTTAAATTGGCCCCTTGGCTGTAACTAATGTGCAGCGAGCCACTCCTGTTTTCACGTCTGCATAGTCTTTGAAAACTTGACATATGGGTGAGGACGTACTGAATGCAAAGATAAAGAATCTCTGTTTGCCTGGACAGTAGTCCTGCTGGTCAGAGAAGGGCTGCCACCTCTTTTTGCTGCTCTCCAGTTGTTTGATCTTCAGTGCTTCAGTTATTTGATCTACTAACCATCGCTATAATTGAACTGCATGCCATAAATAAGCTCTTACAGAAAAGCACGATGATTACTTCCTGAAAAATGTGGGTAGTGGCCAAGTCTTGCAACACGAACAGGGAGAAAAAAATGCAGGTAAAAGACATGTTGGGTTTTGAGCAAGCCTGTAAGATCCCTCAAGTGTTGGTCTTAAAGCTGCTGAGTTCATGTCTCCTACCTGCCATTTCTGCGTGTTTGTGAGGGCACAATGGAGCTGGGCGTTGCTTGTAGCATGAATGGATGTGTGAAACATGGGAGCTTGACATATCCAAAGTCTTTTATCACAAATAGCACATTTGAGTCCTGAGCTACATAGGAATGTGTAATTTTGTATGTGCAAGCGTTTCTTTCTAAATTCTCCCAGCTGGGAGTGTGTAAATATATCATCAAGGCTCTACATCACCTTTGCTTCTCTGAAGTAACTGAAATAAATACGAGAGCCCTCCTATGATAATAAATAGTACATATAACTAGAAAAGCAATTTTTTGTAAGATTTCAGTGTTTTCAGTTTGGTCCTCAACAAAAAGAAATATAGAGGAAAACACCTGGTATTTTGGCTCTGCGTTTTTAGATAGAACCCTGTACATACAAAGGCTTTTTTCTGCTGTGTACAATTCCTTTCTTGGTTTCGTGTAAGAAAGTGGACCAGCTGGAAGGAGCAATTGGTCTGAAAAAGCAGCTGTTATTTTGTGGATTTTTTATTTTTTGAGAACAATGAACCATTCGCTGGGAGAGGGGGCAAACAATGGTAGAGCTATCAGAAAGTCAATATCCCGGATTTTGTAGTCAGCACAAATCATAACATGGATATGTTAAAACCAACTTTCACAACTAATCCTTTCTCATATCTAATAATACCTTAATTCAGTATAATTAAAATCCTTCATACATATTTTCTTTTCTGGGTATAAATGCTGCAAGGCAAAATACATCACTGAAGAAGGTGGGCTTGTCCTTGATAAGTGATCTCGTATTGTAATTCCCCTCGAGAAAACCATTCTGCAGTTCAGGTACGAGCTGAATCAATAAACCCTGTAAATTGCGGTTGGGTTATGTAGGTTATACTCATTTTCTAGCTGCCTTGGAATGTGTAGTGGTAAATAGAAGTGTCTCCTTTACAGCCTCCTGAAAGACAGACTACTGTTCACTTTGGTTTGGGAATTTGTAACCAATCTCTGCTGAAGCTGGGATAGTTTCTTGCAGGCGGAATGCTCCTCAGCCATACTTCTGAGCACAGTAGGGAAGGTTTTTCAAACCCACACGACAGGAGAGGATCTTCCCTGAGACTCTGTCTGCGTTATCCGAGGTCCAGTAACAGCAAAAGAGCTCAGTTGGTTTAAGTTCTCAGTGTCTGCAGAACAGCAATTAACGTTTTCAGCTCGTTCAAGACTCAGCCATTATCAAAGACAAGTTGAATATAGGTTCAAACTAACTGAGGTTATTTAAATAAGTTACTGTCTGATGAGAGAGGTTGACGTGCAGTCTGACCATCACCTGTTTTTCCTAACACAGGTAAATCCTTGCGCATCCACTGCACAGGAGCACGGTTTTCAGAGAGATGAGAATACATGCGGATTAGCTGTCCCAGATATTTCCGTGATCTTTGTTTTTCTTGGAATCAGGAGAATGTTTAAGTTATGCCTAGAGTTGTTCAAATTTTAATTGAATTCAGGAACATCTTTTGAATGAAACTCTTTACTTTTAAATTATGTATTAATTTTTTATGGGCAAACAAATAATCATTTGAACAGAAATGATGAAATCTGGTATTTCGTGCATTTAGGAAATATAAATTCTGCAGCAACGTTTGTAGGCTGGAAGTTGGACAGCAGACATGTATTAGTATGCTGTTAACCTGGGAAATCTCTCCAGCATGACATGTGTGAATTTACATGATCACAGCGATGTTGCAGTGGTGCTACAGCCTGTGCTTTCCAATTTTGATATCATTTTGGACATCATTTGACAATGCAAAACTTAGAAAAGTGGGTGACAGTCATGCTAATAAAAAATACAAATACAGACAATTTCATGAAGTTCTGTCTGGCTCAGTTCTGACCTAGCGAACATGGACTGAATACAGAGTGAAGAAAGCTCTTCTTTTTCAGGAAAGAAATGATACCAAATATATTGAACCATCCTCCTGGCTTTGCATGTGTGGCAAATTTCAGGCATGTTCATGCACCATTCTTGGAAAGAAACTTTTGATCTCTCAAAGTGTGTTGATGAGGTTTGCTGTGTAGTGTCTTCTGCCATTGATTCTGCAATGGGAACGTCATTTAAAGCAGATAGAGAATGAGAAGAAAAAAGGAATGTATGGGCGCAGCTGTTCGAGTCAATTAGAGATTCTCTGGGCAGGTTTAGTTCACATAGATCTCAGTGCAGCTGAGGAAGTGCTTATATCCCCGGAAACCTGACAAAAAATACAAAATCTGAAGTTCTGTTCTGTTCCATCTAGAATACGTAGCAGGTGCTGGCTGCTGCTGGAGGCATATGCTGAGAGAAGCGTTAGTGTCTGAGAAAAGTGAGGTCTGTAGGAAGGGAGCTGGGCATTTGTGTTCAGCACTTCAGCTTTTTATATCGGCTTATTAGCATAGCTGCACTTCAGCAATCCAGAAGGATTCTCGCAAACACAAATTTGCATGAAAGTTGATAAGAACATTGTTCTTTAGCACTTGATTTGCAATCTGTACGTGGTAAATTTAGCTGTTTCTTCCCTCCCCCTGTAATTCTCATTATGATGTATTCAGAAAATAAGTATATTCAATGAATTAAGGAGATTATAGTGGGAAGGGACAGAAACATTTATATTTGCACTTGATAATGCTTTCTGTTATAAGTTATGCTGTGACCTTTGAAAAACCTCTCAGATATGTCGTTCCCACAATCTCTAAGAAGCAAAGGGAAAAGTTGTAAAGTTAGTGACATCCTGTCACTGGTCCAAGTCATTCAAAGAGGAAGCTGCTGAGGAATAAGTGTCCGGTTGAAAGTGGGGCGTACACATGCAGTTTGTCTTGTAGTTTGTCCTTCCTCCTTGTCACAGGAGTGTCATGACATTGTCTTGATCAAGAGTTGAGTAACTGCCCGAGCAAATGGCAGCTGAGTGGGATGAGCCTTGGTACGATCTGTGGATCCACAACTAACAGCAAAGCAATACCTGAAACTGCTGGAAGTTGTTCCCACAGTGTCCCCGAGGGCTGATTTGATTGTGGGCTTATAAAACTAACCACTCAGGGGCTGAGGGGGAGGCAATGGATTAAAAAAAGAGGGTGAGTGGGTGGAACCATCACATGCTGGTGCCCATCTGCCACCCATTGCACAACACTGAGACCCTTTGGAGAAAGCGTTGTGTTTCGCTCAGGCATGACTGTGCCTGCTCGTTGGAGTGGTACTTGGGGAGCACCTCAGGCGAATGGATGGGCTGGGGTTGTGGAGTCTGTCCCAATGCAGTCGCTCCCTTGCTTAGTCCCGTTAGTAAATTGAGGTTAGCAGTGTCTCATTACTGGTGTGCCTGTTCCTCTCGTGGCACTGTTGTCTGTTCACTACGGACGTTTACGTCCTCCAGTGAAAAAAGTGATCCAGTCATGTTCTGGATTATTCAGATACTAAAATGATAAACTGAAAATCCAACAAAAAAAAGTTTGTGTTTCTGAAATGCTTTAGGCAGTGGACAAGAAACACCGTGGGAAAACCATTGGAAAGAAGGGAGGAAATTGCCTGAACATTTTGTCATAGACCTTGAGTGTCTTCTGAAATAGGAATGTTAAGTGAAAACCAGAGATTTAACTGAGTTGAGCCAAATCTCACTAAAATCCTACATACTAGTAATTTTCAGATCGGATGGATGACATGGTGATTAATGAGTGTAATTCCTACCTAAGGTTTCTATTATAAAGATAAAATTTTATATCCTAGTATTTGGAAATACAAATTTGTCTTAGAAGAAAAAAATATAAACAAACCTAATGTAAAAAGGTAAATCAGGCCTGTTTGGCTGATCTGTTCTATCACGTTATCCCTTGGAGTCTATCCATTGCCTCATTAGTCTGTGTTTTCAGATATATTTCTGACGAATCGTTAAGATATAAATACCACAGGCAGTTTTTATTAGACAATTACATTTTATTAAGCTTAATGGTGTGAAGACTAGCTTCATACAGACTTTATAAAGAGAAAAATCAATATGGTTTTAGGTATTGGTCCAATGGGAATAGCAGTTCTTCCTGAGCTTTTTGCGAATCACTTTTTTTTATAAACTTGAGCTTCAGAACATTTTTGAGAGAAACAGAAAGAAACATTTCACAGGACAAAGAAGTGTTGAAGTTATACACATAGCTGCGTATGTCATCTGTGGAAAGGAGAGCCGCAAAGTAGATAGATACTGCGCTATATTGCAGTGCTTTCTGCATCCAGCTTTCTCCATGGTTGAATTGAACCAGCTTGCTGTGGTTCAGTCGGAGAGGGCTTTATCTCTTGTGTAAAAAATTCGCAGTATTTTTTCAAGTGTTAGAGAAATAATTTTGCTTTTATGTCCCTTTCATTTATTTTGCATTTCGTGTTCTTTAAAATCTACCTAATTTCTTCTCCTGTTTTCAGTGTTACTCTTTAATATTTCAGAAGTTAACATCGTTTGGAAATTTCCAGTTCTCTTTCTTCCCGGGTACTTGTGTCTATTCCTCGTGATTTGCATTCACTCGTTGTTTTGCATTTTGTTGTTCCTAATTTCCCTGATGCAAATTACGCTGAAAGCAGTGCTTTGTTATTAAGGAGTCAGACACAGCAGTGGACATCATGTGCGTTATTCAGACTTCTTTGTTCCTTACCCAGACCTTGACAATTCCGTTGAGCTCCTCGGATATTGCTGACCCTCATTTAGATATCAGTTTGCTCTTCTGAACTTCATGTTTATTTTCTGCTGCTTCTATATCTGCTTTTCCACCCGATGACTGTTGTGCTGTTTCTGCCTTTCCCCAATCCACATTCTCTCCTATGAGACCATGCCTTGATCCTCAGCAGATACAGCTGTATTTTTCTTGTCAGCTTGCCTGTCTTTTCTCCTTACTTTCTGTTTTATGTGGTCGTGTCACCTTGAGAAATACAAATGAAGTGACATTATGGTTAAAGTCAGGGTAACAGTTTTGGTTCATTGATCGATATATCTTCCTAACAAGCAATGTCTTTGGGAGCTACCATCTAATTGTATTTAAAATAGAAATTAAGAACCTCTGTGCAATTAAAGAAAAATGCCTACTGCAGTATCCACGAAACCAAATTCCATTGCTCTCAATAGACTAGGGGCCTCCCGTTAAGTACAGCTTTCAAGAACATGGATTTTTTTTATCCAGAACAGAACTTAGACATATTTAGGTTTTATGAGTCTTCGAAGAAAGTGTTTGAAGTTCAGTGAGGACAAAGTCCAAGATGTGGAGAATAATTTTTATTAGTTATATAATCAGAAGTCAATGGAACAGCATCATCGTTGTGCCAATACGAACAAAAAAGTAACAAAGAATTGTTTCAATTAGTTTTTAATATATGAAAGAGCTTAGAGAAATTATTTGCAGCATGCATGGTCCTATGTTTTGTGCAAGTTTTTCACAGTGAGCTGAACAAAGTTAAAGGGGCTTTGACACCATAAAGAAAAATTTAATGTTGAGTTGCTCAAAGTTGTCGTTTCTGGCAGAAAATGAACTATCTAATTCTTTCTGTCTCTTCTGCTTATTGTTCTAAAGCCTCTATAAAGGGGAGGTCATCTTGGGCAAGGACAGACTTGCTAACAGAACTGCCAAGTGCTTGACTTAGGCATTCTAAGGGGCTTGGATTTCACTTTCCTCAATTTGTGCCAGATTGAGTAAAAGAAATACCTAGAAATTCTTCTACAAGATAGAACATAATATTCCTGCTGCGTTTCCTTTAAAAAGCAAGAAGCTGTCTTCTGAAAGGATTGCAGGATTTTTCTTTTGTATAGCTGTCTAGCGGATGGATTAAAAAAAGGAATAGAGGAGGTTTACTGCAGGCAAAATACTCCAGGAAAAGTTTACCGAGAGTCCAAGACAGATTGCAGTATTCCCTTGGATGAGGCTTTATTATTCTAAGACTCGAGGATGCATTGTCAGAAGAGTCAACTAAAACTGACAAATTTTCTACTGATGTCCAGGAGCCAGGATAAGAACTTTTATGTATTTCTCATATTATGTGGCTTTTGTAACAATTTCTGTAGAGAAAGAAAAAATTGGTTTTATCAGGTTATCAATATTGTCTTTTTCAGACAAACACATGCTTGCTCTGCCACCACTGTAAGCTAATCAGAAGACAATTTATCATAGTGCGGACCATCACGTAGTGAGAGATAGTCCCCAGGAGAGCTTGGGTTTGATGCTTTGCTATGATGCCTTTTTTTCTTGATTTGCCAACAGCGAGTTTATAATATATATGCTAGTTTTATCCTCAATTTTATCCTGTAGCACCAATTTTGCGACAAGTTCACCTTATGCTCTTGATGCCTTTTTTTTTTTAATTCTTTCTTTTTACAGTTGTGGGGCATCCACGAGTAATATTCCTTAATCTCAGATTTAAAGTGCATAAACAAAATCTAAGTATTAAACTAGCCGTATGACTTGCCTACAAAACACAGTAAGAGTATAAGTTGTTTATATTTGATGCCTTTTCAACCATGAGGTTGTCCTTACTCTTTCTGTCCCTTGCCTATTTTAGTTCATAGCACTGTGAAGGAGAAAAAGGAGGCAGTAAAATGGAATGTGAAAGATTTGTTGGCAAGAGTTTCCATGATTCAGAGAAAAAAGAGGAAAAAAGGGGATATATAGGCTAAAAATAAGGAGTTGTTTTTTTTTTTTAATATTCTGATTTTGGTAGCTTGTGGAAATACCTCCACAGAGATGACGGCAGCAGTTCCAAGGCTTTGAGCCACTGTGAAACACTATAAACTGTACAGCAGAGAACTCCCCAGCATTAAACTTTTTCTTCTTGAATTTCTAAAATTCTGTAATTGTTTGGAACATTTTTAGTCAGACTTGGGGGGGTTTATTTCTTCTGTTGAAAGACATTAGTATTTAGTTTTTGTAATTGTCTGGGTTGAATAATTTTAGCAGAAGAGCATGTGAAAGGAGAGAGGAAGAATTATACTGAACAGGCTTTTAGTCACGTTTGAGCAGGACTACTGCAGCAGTTAGGATGCAACAGCAATTTAAAATATTTGGAAATTGGGAAATTAGAAAAATTAAGAATTTAGAAATTGGAAATACGTCAAAAAAAATTGGGAAATTTGTTTCTACAAGACAAACCTTATATAATCATGTTTTGTGATGGTAGGAGTTTGAATAGCAAGGAAATGTTTTTTTTCCAGGGTTCAACATCTATATATCTCTGCTGCTAGTAACCCAGTTCTTTTGTTAATACCTGCTATCTCAGACGTGTGAGACAGGTGGACTAGAAATGGAGGCGCAGGTACATCTTCTCTAAATTCTTAAGCAGAGAAAGGCGTTTGAAAACCTGTAACTAAAGTTATGTTCTCACAAGTCACTAGGCTTTGACAGTGGAGGCTGCTCAGTGCGAGTGGTTTTAATAGATAAGAAAAAAAAGCGTTGCTGGTTATCCAAGGAACCTCGTGTAGCAGTACTGTATTTAAGGTAATAACATGGAGGTCATCGACAAAAGTTTGAGATATGCAGTAGAAAATCAGACCAAAGGCAGTATTATGGAAATAAATGATGAAGAATATCAGAACTGAAAAGGGTAATGTTAGCTATCAGAAAAAAATGGTTCGGTATGAATGCATTTCCCATTAAAAACTAGATCCTGTAGATCTGATGTGAAATGTCAACTCGACGTACAGAGGACATGTCCATTTTTATGCAGCCTGTGTTTGAATAGCTGTAAGGAGTTTAATAGCGTGCTTTTCAGAAGATGTCTGTTCCGTATTACAGCTGCATAAATCCAGTAAGGGTTCTCGGCAAAGTGCCTGCTGAGTGAAAGCGTGGAGAACGGAACACGCTCGACACCCCTCTCTGTGTCTGGGAGGACAGTGGGGTCAGTCGCAGGGTTTTGTCCAGTCCTTCCTCGTGGTGTTAACTCTTTGTGTTTGTGGCCTGAGCACTTTTCAGTGGATGAAGACGAGTTATTTGTGTCCTTGGGTCGTTATTTTCAGTGTGGTGTTACTCACGATGATTCAACTTGCCGTTCCATTCCCCAGGGCCAGGTGTCTACGCCAGCTGCAAGTTTTCCAAAATCTCCTTGTGCTCCTTTCCTTATTGATGGGAACTGACAGTGGCATCTTTTCCCCGATGAATCATTGATTGTACATGGCCAAGCGTCTGCCAAAAGGATGCTCAATTGGTTTGGTTTATTTATGATGAGTACATTAAAAACCATGAGGAGATAGATGCAAAGGGCCCAATTCTCTTTCTGCTGCCTGTGTAGAAACCAAACAAAATCCACCAGCGCTGCTACCATTTTCTGGGCTATTAACATGAGAGTAGGTCAGGCACTGAAGTCTACTTAGGCGGGCCTAACCCGCTGTAGTCATACAGTACTGACAATGTGATTTTTATTTGCACTGTTAACAAATCAAGCCTGGACCACAAGATCATACGTGACACTCAGTAGGTAGGGATGAAACCTTCCAACGAGATATTTTGCACAAATTATGAAGGTAAATAAAAATTGTCTTTGTCTTGCCCTAAAACCTCAAGTTTTCTGGTCATTTTTCTTCCTCCCTGCCCCATCCCCAGGCTGAAACACTGTTTAGGTAATTGCCCAATACAAAACATAATGTAAATGCCATTGGAGTGTGGAGAACAGTTGTATCTAACAAGGGCTTATCTGCTGATCAGCTTAATGCTTGTGATTATTTATCAATCATGAATGTGATTTTTAATGCATAATGATTTTTTCCGATTGCAGTTGTTAATTCAGAATTAACTGACATCAAAGTAGTTGAAACACAGGTTGGATACTATTATAGTACGTTTGATGTATAGGCTATAATGATATAGACTATATATTCCACACTTTATTTAAATAACCTGATGAGTCTGTTTGCTGATTGTTAATGAATAACTTCCTTCCCAGTGAATTTCTAGATAAAAAATGCTCATATTTAGAAAGAGGGAAAAAAGCAGCATTACAGTGGTCTGTTATCATTATAAATTATTTCCATCTCATTTGCTTATTTTACTATCTTAATTTTGCATTATCTTAATCTTCAGCTTTCAGATATGTTGATTTGGAATTTTGATGAATCTTTTTCTCAAGTGAATATAATCCATGTTCATGTGTACACATCCGCCACCAAGAATATCTTCAAAAGATGGCTTTAGAAATGCCAAAGCAATCCTGTGTGTTACAACTGTTGTCTGGGAGCCGTATTTACTGTTTATGATGCATGCGAAGGTGTGAAAGTTTACAGTATAGTCTTAGCTTTCGCTGCTTTAAAAAAATGTCCAAACCCTCAAAACTCTGACTGTCTCACAATCTCACTTAATGTTCTTAGAATTTACAGTAGAATTCCCTGAACTATTAATAGCAGTTAAAGCAGGAATGTTTTTTAAATAGAGCAACTTAAAGAATATAACTGATAACAGATTTACTGGAAGAAACATTTATTTAAGTTTGGTTTAAACTGCCGATTGTATTCCAGTTTTCTCTTTTGTTTAAGGGTTGGGTTTTTTTCAGTATGGTACATAAGTGTCCCTTAAATAATTGAAATCTTTATAAAAGTTTGATTTCAGAGATAGGCTTTGTAAACCTAGTGGGAAAATAAAATCAATTTTACTTTGTCCCGACAGTGTGTATTATTCAGTAAGAAATAAACTCAGTCCTTATTTTGAAGACTAAAAGCTTAACTTCTAATTTTAAAGGAAATAACAGTCGGAGGTAGAGTGATCTCTGGGGCACAAGTCTTTCGAGTTACTAGGCGTTTGCTGCATACTGAAAATTAGAATCTGTTGAAATATTTACTATCATCTATTAAATCATGTCAGTAAGAATAGCAGAAGAGTCAAAACAGCCGACTAAACTTAAAACTGTAAGGGAACACCAATCCCTTGAAAACAAATGATGCTGGTGTTTACAGTGCTACACCAGCAGGCTGAAGGTGACACTGAAACAACTTGCAGTTAGAGTACTGCAGATGACCTCAACACGCAGAGGATTGCAAAATGGATCTCTTTCATAAATAACGTTTTTAAAAGCACATTCATACACTAAAATGAGAAATGTTCATTTTAATGCCAGGTGGATATGCTGTTAATGACAGGTTATTTTGCAGAGTGGTGTAACTGGTGTAACCTACCGTTCAGAGGACAGATTTGATCTGTGTATAATTACATAGCGGGTTTCCAAGGAACGGGTCTAACTTACGATGGCCACATATACTGCAAAATGAGGAGTCACCGGGTTTTGAGGACTGGAAGGTCTCAAAGTCACTGGGATTTCTTGGTGTTTATGGCAGGGTGGTACAGGGTGTCAGGTCACAGTCACTGCGTCAGCTTCTAACAGAAACGTCCTGTAGTACAAACCTGGTGTCCAAGTTCAGCATGGGCAAATTGTTCAGGTTGGAGCTTGTTTGTCTCTGAGTTTAACATTTCATTGTCTTCCTGCTACAGTTCCTGTTCTTACTTCCTCCCATATGGGGAGAGATGATGCCATCCTTCTTAAAGACCCATATGCTCCATTCAGCCATATACCTCGATATAGATGAGATGTTCTGTCAATTTAAATCTTCTCTGACTTGAGAGGAGTTGTGCTGATTTAGTCTTGTGGTATCTGGTCCATTCTCTTTACATCTTGCAGTTTTTTCTTAATTAGACAAATAATCTTCTTGTTAGCTAATCAAATACAGAGCAGTCGGCTGGTATTCATCAGGACAAAATTCCGTATTTGTCATTATGTTTTGTAATTGTGTTTTCTAGGTCGCGGTGGAAATATTTTATTTTTAATCTAACAGTAGCTTCAGAAAATACACTGCGCTTTTCATTTAATAGTGCAGCTGCAGAATATGGGCATGCTGATGTGAAAAAGTGACTTTATTTCTTCTATCTCTTCAAATACATGGGCACAATTCTTGGACACAGTAGTGCTAAGAGTCAAAGCTTGATATCAGAGCTAATATTGTCCGGAATTAAAAACCTTTGAGGACCTAATTAATAGATCTCATAGCTATGCCTTGTATCTTCATTATTTTTTCTTTTTTTTTTTTTTTTAATTATCTTCTAATAGTTCTGGGTTTGGTTTGTGACCCACTGTGATAAGTTGGTTATTGGCTTTTTGTCTCCTCCTCCCTGCCCAGGGTGTTACACAAGATAATGCGAAAGAAAATACTGAGTGTGTGCATGGCTTATGTTAATAAACTTTAATAATTTAAAAAATGGGGAAATGTCCCATTTTATGCAGATTGTCAGTATTTAAAGACAATAGAGTGAAACCTGTGCCAAAGGAATACCCGGGAGCAGCAGAATTGGTTGCTTGGGAGAGATGGCCTGGCAATGCCCAAGGTGACCTGGAGTTGGAGGGGGGTTACTTTAAAGTGGTCGCTAAATCGGACTGTTCCCACTTGCAGGTAATTTTTTTTAAATGCAGGGTTTAACTTTAACCAAAAGCACGACATTTCAATGGCAAAAGAGACAGTCAAGCACTTTTCGTGATGCTTAAAGAGGACTGGAAGCAGTGACCTTATTGAAGCTCGCTGATGGCCTTAGCAGAGGGAATTCCTCCTTGACCCCTGTTCCCTGGCAAATTAAAATGGGAGTATTTGCTGAAGCTTGTCAGGCTGATTACACCTGTGTGCTTGGTACTGCTGAGGTGATCCAGCTCTTTCTCAGGGATGTACACCTTGTTTAAAATCACCAGAGCTGGGACGCCAACAGAAGAACCTGGAGGTGTTTCTGTATAAAACGTAATGCAGGAGGTTTTATTTACATTGCACGTAACCAGCAGACCATTAATAATTGACAGGTGTCCCAGCACTAGCTAGAGTTCAGTCATTAGGTTCTTCCATTCAATTTGATAGAAAAATTTAGCCAAACCCTGCATGTAAATAATGATAAATCTTGGAAGTTTCATAATCCTGGTACATAGATTTTCCTGTGAACCCATGAGGAGTTTGACTCCATGACCTCCGTTTGAGATGATGTGTTTGTGGTAACGTTAGTTATCCAGATCACTTAGGAATGCAGGTTAGTTCCTAGTCGCTAAGTAGAGCTGAAGCCTGGCATTATCTCCTTGCACTGACTGCACCCCATGTCGTTCTCAGAGGTACTGCTTGTTCCCCCAACAGGTCTACAGTTTTTCCTTTCCTCTGGTGGATGAACATAATCAAGGTGGTCTGAAAAAAGTTTCTTGAAACGAAGTTTATCAGCTTATGGAAAGAAAAAGCAAAACATATCGAGAGAATAAAATATGTTACTGAGAGCTGAGCTTTTTATTTACCGTCTGTGGAACATATCAGATAGTAGATTTATTTTCCTATTCTGGGAAAACTTAACAGTTTTTTGGGGGTGGGGGTGAGGTGAGGGGGGTGTGAGGATCTCTCTCCTCTTTTTCCTTTCAGTTTTCCTCTAAGAGAGAACTTTTACTGTAAAACCAAACAGTTCACCTAGTAATTGTGCTGAAGGTCTTCACTGAAAGTGGTGGGTGCTGCGTTGCACACCAAAACATCTCGGTTCATATTTTGCAGCAGCAAGCAGAAATTGGAGATGTTTTGTGTTTCATTAGAGATGCAAACTCAAAGAACTCTGTGCTTTGATTTTGCAGCTCTCTGTCAAAGCCGAATATAGTTATTGCTGAAACTTCAATATAATGTTATCACTCTTTGCCTGAAGTCTTATGCTGATGAAAGAGACATTTTATTCACTTTCATCTCTTCTAGGTATCCAAAGTATCATTTAATATAGAATGATTTTCTGTTTTCATAAATCTGTCTTATTTCGTGAGCTGTCTGTTGCTAAAATAGATAGGACTGATATTAGATAGCATATTTGATTTGCTTTACTGAGTTTCTTTGCTAAACTGTGCCTTCAAAATTCATTAAAGGAGCAGTAAGATTCCTGTTTAACTTCAAGGTCTTGGATCTGATAATAAAATGGTACTGATGTGTTGCACAGTTGAGGTTCTTTCATCCCTCCTTCTTAGAACCAGACTTCCAGGAAGGAGGGAAAAAAAAAAGAAATGAAATCAAGTTATAGAAGGAGCAGATGTTTCAATTGACTGATCAGTCTTCCTCAGAACAACAATTTAAAATGAAACTGTATGTTGTATCAGAAAGAAATGTCATGTTTGATTCTTTTCTGAAATGGACTATGAGAAGTGGATCTGTTTCATTCAACCTAAACCAGTATACATTGAATGTATTTCATTGTGTGTTTTATAAATGCTTTAAATTGTATAGTTACATTCCAGGTAGAAATTACTGTTTTGAAAAGGATAGACTATGGTGACTGAGCCATTCATCAATAACTAGTTTTGATTTCTCTTAGCACGTTTGTTTGTTCTAGTTTATACTGTAAGGAGGTTTAAGTGAGGAGAAATAGCGGAATGAAATAAATTTCACAAAGTTAAAATAGATCTGAATAATCCTTTCTTCAAATTACTGGGTGTCACAAAACTTCATACTTTCAGAGTTTGGCTTGGTTTCTTCCAAGGAGTATCTTCTAAAACAAGAAAAATCTCACTCTATGTACCATCACACATGTTAAATACATCCTTTCTGTCTCCTGTTCATCACGCACAACGCTTCAGTTGCAGTGTTTCAGTCTGATAATTTGCATATTCAGATGAAGAACATCATTTTGAGATATAAAACATCTGTCTTGCGATGTCAGGAGAAATCAGTTGTTATATAGGTGAACAGGAGAACACGCTCCAATTAGGAATCTACAGAGAGTGTTGGAATTAATTCAATTTGGATGAACCAAGACTGTTTTCAATGTGCATTGAGTAATGTTTTGAGAAGATCTCATGCTTTTATTTTCTGTGTTAGACAGGGCTATGAAGAACTGGAAAGACAGCTGAAAGAAGTCTTCAAGGAAAGGAGCAACATCCTGCGTCAGCTGTCAAGGACTTCTAAAGAACTTGAGGGGATTAAAGTAAACCTCCAGGTTAGGTTCTGTTTTGGTTTCTGTAGGATTGTTCAACTTTACTTTTCCATATTGGTATCGATTTATTACAAAGAGTGGGGCTTTCTTTTCTGGGTATGGGTTTTTGGGGTTTTTTTGTTGTTGTTATTGCTGTCCTTTTTTAAATATGTGAATAATTTTCTTAATCTTGTCCTTAACATAAACCTGATGGTCTTTTTGCAAACATAATCCTGATGAGTTAGGCCCTTTGGCCGCTTACTCAAAAAACCAAAGAAAATATGAAAATAGAGCATAGTGAACACAAAAGGAAGGGAAGGGAAGGAAAAAATATGTTTTCTTAGCGGTGTTACCACAGGCTCGTCCTGGCAGCTGCTATAAAGCATTTCCTTTGCTGTTGCGGGATGCATCGCTGCTGATGAGTTACCTACGCTAGTTACTGCTATAGTAAGTACCACCTGGTTTGGCTGCGCACTTTACCTGCCTGACACGGACTTCACACAGACTGACTGCACTTACCGCAGGGCATGGCTTTACCAGCGTAGCTGACAAATTGCGCTAGATAAGCCTGCAGCTAGAGCTGAGTCACCTCCACGTCTAACTGCCGGGTGTCGTGGGGAGGTGGAAAGGGCAGCAGTCAGATGAACTCGGTAGTCAAATCAGCTCCTCAGAGTGAAGAGTAGATCAAACCTCCTGCTTTGGATTTGAGGTCCCGAAATCACCAGGTGTTCACTTAAGAGCACCCGTGTATTTTCTGGATATAGTCTGTCGGTCCGGGGAAAACATTCAGATCAATGCTGAGTTCAGATTTGTCTCCCTCTTTTGTGCCATTTTAAAGGACAGTATTTTTCTGACATTGCATTTTTTTTATCTTCATGTTGATCTAAGATAGATGGCAAAAATGTGAGGAGTAGAATCCCTGTATCTGTTCTGTTTGTTCACAGAAGGATACTGGTACTGTGCATCAGTATTGTGCTATAGTATTTTATTATGTTATCTTGGTTTATATTCCAGACTTCGCTAGTTCTAATTGCTGTGAACTCTTGAATCTTTTTTTTTTAAGTACTTTACTACTCTTTATTATTGTAGGGGGTTTTTTTACTGTTTAGAGAAACATGCTTCTCCTTGTAAGAAAGTTGTTTCAGAAGGGGATTTCTCATGCAGCTCAGATGAAGGTGGTATTTGGCAAAATTATCCTATTAGATGTTTTAGACTCAAGATTGCGGACATCCAGATATAAGCAAAGAGCTGTGGTATTATCTTCTGTATATACACACTTCTATTTCCCATAGGGTTTTAATGCTTTTAGTCATTTGTTTGTTTCTAAATACACTTATTTTATTAACTCTCATTTAATGTTTGAAAAACAGCCCTGTACAGTTAACTGTGCTGAGTTTTGGCAGAAGAAATGTCAGGCTGTTCCTCCGTTTGTCACAAGTGGTAAAACCGGTAATACACCAGGAGCACTCAGTGAGAGAAGGATAAATTAATCATTTCACAGATGAATAATATTAAAGATCTCTTTGGTAATAGAGTTCTTCCTTTGCTACCAGTCTTTGAAAAATGATGAAGCGTCAGCCAAAAATGATGTGCAGAAACTTCTGGAACTGGGCCAAAAGCAAAGGTAAGACCCACCTCCCCCCTTCTCTTCCCATTTCCAGACTGAAACCTGTCAGAAATTCCGTCTTTCCTTTAACTTTAATCTATCAATACTCCATTGTTTTAGAGTCTGCTGATTAAAAGAGTAAAATAAGGATGGAGAATGCTGTTTCGCAAAGTTTTTGAAACAAATTATGTATTTGCTGTTATTGGACCTGTGTTAGGAAAAGATAGTAAAATGCTATTGTGAGATAGCTGCTAAAGAAAGGGATTTTGAATTTCTTGGGAGGACTTAGTCATGAAATGTTCTTTTAAAAATAAGAAAATCAGAACTTTTAGAAAATTGCTAGTGGATGGTAATGCCCAGTTAATTAAATTATTAACTTATCTCAATCTCTGAATTTGGAGATGATGATATATTCAGGCCTCTTAATTAAATATTCTGCATGTAGACACTCACAATAACTAGTCATTGTGCAAATGTCCAATACTTGCTCTGGATATCTGTGAGAAAGGCAGTTAGGAGGACAGAGGAGTATTCACTTCAAATTATTCATTAGACACGTAAGAAATAATGAGGTTCATGGCTGGGAATGCAAGTTCTCAGCCTGGTCCTTAGTCTCAAGTCCCCTAGTGCTTCATCACAAGTAACTAATCGTTCTACCGCTCGTAGTTCTTGGAATTCAGACCAGCACCTAACACCACAGCTTTAATAACAAGAAAACATAACTAACAGAGGGATCACTTTGGCTGAAACAAGATGATATAATGAATGCACTTATATTTCATAATAGTCCTTACAAAAAGAAATATTCAAAAACTCAATAAGGTTCATACTTCCTTCACTGTTAGAAATGCAATAATTAAATCCCATGGGCATCTTATTACCACTAAAATGACCTTCAGCTCTTCAACACACAATAAGATCCATAATACAATACCCACATTGTTTTACTGTGACAGAGAAGGATCAGATACATCTGGATCTTTAAGGTATTCCAGAAAAATCTATGAGTTATGAAAGCAAGACTTCAGCTGATGTACTATTTAAACATTTCTATGTTAAATAGCTTGGGTGCAACTGAAGGTATGCATCGTCTTACCTGCCCCTGTCACGGACTCCATCTTTCGTGTACGAATGTGTTTTTGTAGTGGTTTGATTGTTGTGCAGCTTTTATGAAACAGAGGGATTAATTGATTAAAAGTACTAATGGACTGTTTAGTAAATAGGTCTTAGTTGCAGATGGGAAAATTTTACTACATACTACAAGTATTCTTCCCAATCTCATTATATCACCCCTTAAAGTCCCTCAAGGTCCACCCAAAAGTACCCGTTGACTTCTGCTTTGATTCAGCTATTGAGTGTAGTGCACAGCAGCGGTTCCCAGAGACAGCCCCTGCCTGGTGCAATGTGCTGCTGAGCAGCCCTCACCCTCCTGCAGAAAATAAAAGCCTTTTATAGTATACTCCAAGAAAATGCCTTGGAGCTACGGCAGGTAGTTGACAGCTGTTTACAGGTTTACTGGATTTCACTTCCAGAGAGATGTGGAAGTTGAGGGTAAGAAGGAAGCATTAAAAATGTGGCAGGGAACCTACCTCATAGAATTTCTCTGAGGGTCAGGGTTTATTGGCCAAGAGCCTCAGGCTGTACTTCATCTGGAGTACCTGCAGAACTGTTATCCTTAAATCGATTGTATTTGAGCCAAAATTCAAAATATACCCCAATATTAAACTTGCAACTCCTGAAAGAGGCAGGCGAAGGTTGAATTTTATCAAAGCATTATTTATTTCTTTGTGTATTTATTTATTTTAAAGCAGGTATAAACTGGTTCCTATTGACCATAGCATGGTTCCATTTTGGGGCATTTTCAGTCGCCCACCCTCCTCACTTTATTGGTGCCAACCCTTTTTGCTAGAGATTATATACTGGCAGATGTTTTGCACAGCAGGCTGCTCAGTAGATGTAAAAGGTGGCCAATTTCCATCATAGATAATTTTTGTCTTGCGTTGGCACTGTGGTTTATGGGGTCGTTGTGATTTTATTAGCGAGACTCGTAGACGCAGTACATCTGTGTCTGTTACCCTGAATAATTAAAGGTGCCCTTTTTAGAATCTGAAGGATTATTTCCTAATGGACACTTGTGATGAATTTTGTGTTCTGTGTTTTCAACAAACTAGGGAAGAAATGAAATCTCTCCAGGAGGCCTTTCAAAAGCAGCTTAATGAGGCAGCTGAGAAAGCAGAGAAGCAGCAGGCTACGGTGAGTGATTCCCTGTCCCTCTTTCATTAGTTCTGTTTGTTTCTTCTGCCTTTTTTTAATCCTTCTGCCTTGAGAGTTTATTGTTAGCTCAAATAACTTTGCACACAAAAAACTTGGATTTTAAGTGTATGTTAGTACTCTACAAGCTTCAGGAGAAAGGAGCTGAAAAAAGTTTCTATGTTCAAAAGTGCTAAAATCCCCGTCTTCACGAATTTGTGTGGGGTTCAGGTGCGTGCGTAAACTTCTGGAGACTTGGGCTTGGAGACTTGGGCCTAAGTCCTTCCCCTGTCGAGGTTCCCTTCATGGACCTTCGTGTCTCATCTGTACCAAGGTACACTGTCATACATCCATGGACTTTTTTGGAATCCCCACCCCTTTTCAGCCACACAGTAGGTAGTAGAGTATCCAGGTTTGGCCATAGGAGATCTAATTATCGCTATAGGAAGGTATTAAGTCCCATTAAGATTTTGTGCTTTAATGAAGTTCTGTTTCTGGATAAATTGTACACTTGGTTGGATTTCTGTGTATCACTAAAGGAGAAGATATAGTCAGATTTTGCTATTGCAGGGGGGAAAAAAGTAGAAGCATGTTTTCTGTTTAATTCTGAGATGTAAAAAGGAAATTTTTCCTCTGTTTGTTGATAGTATGCCTATAACAAACACCACTGAGCATAAGTTGACTGGATAATCTCCAGAGGTCCCTTCAAACCTCAAGTGTTCTGCGTTTCTAACTCTAAACTTGAAAACAAGCGGCTGCAAGGGTTTGTAGATCTATTTTAGTTTCGTGTTGGGTAATTACTGGTTTATTTATGAAGATTATACTGTCTTGCAGGCACATAACAAAGTGTTCCTCCAAGACAGAGCTTTAAAAATAATTACTAAATTAAGCAAATATTTACAAATGCCTTCTTTTGTGTTTTGTATGTGCCTTTATGCCCTGGTGAACAAAATAGGAGTTTATGCCCTTGGTGCATGAGGTGTGAGAGTGCGTTTGACATGCTGCCTTCTAATTAGAAACAGCGTAGATTTTGAGCTGACATACTCCTTTTGTAGGTTTCTTTCAATTAATGTGAGCTTTGAAAACATTTTCCCCTTTGTGGCTCAGAAGTCTGAAGGGTGAAGATACCCTTTTACCCATTTTTTGTACCCTACGACACGTACTTAGTGGATTTTTGGTACTTGTGGTTTTTATCTAGAGAAGAAAAAACCTCTTTTGTTCCTGAGGGGAGAAAAGAAGTAAACGGAATGCTATATGGCATTGCTAAAGGATAAAGTATTGGGGGGTCTTCCTCAAGAGCCAGGGCAGCATGTATCTAGGAAAAAAAAAATCTGCGCTTGTGTTAAGATGGTTTTGGACTGAGGCAAGATATATAGTCCCAAAATAAGAAAAACCAAGATCCTAATTGTCTCTGCTAAGTGCTTGGAACACGCTGGTCAAAACTTATCTCTTTTCAGGTGCACGGACACATTCCCAGTAGCTTTACATGCACAACGAGTTCTAGTCCTACAAACTAAAGGTGGAAAAAAGATTTAATCTCTGAATTAGGTTTTGATATTCCAGACTGATTCAGCTGTGGGTTAAATAACTCTCGGGTGTAGTGAATAGATTATTTGCCCGGTTGTTCTTTGTGATACAGCACTTTTTATCACGGGAGCAGCGGTGCCTTGCGTAAATTCAGCCCACGCCCTAGCACCAGGGAAGAGCACAAGACCAGTTCTACACAAGCCAAACACAATCTAATGTTAACTGTAAGCAAAAATATTTCCTAGTGCAGAAACCAGGGAAAAACGCTCTGAGTTTATAACAGAGCTTGGCTCGGAGCATTGTCAGCTCATTAGGGAAACTGAATTCTTGAGCTGTATTTTAAACTTGACAATAATAGAATATTAACTTTGCCACTGATTTCAAGGAAAGCAGAACTGTGTCCTTGGTTTGTGACATTTATTTCTTTATTCCTTAGGGTACAATGTGCATAACAAAGCTCACCAATACAGTGAGACCGAGTGAATATTCAAAAAGTGCTTCAGGATCCTCAGATGAAAGCTGCAATCGAAATGGAAATAATATTACTGTCACCCAGGGTTACTTTACACCTGGTTTCTCCACGTGTCTCACCTGTTTCTGAAAGCAATATGAATGCTATGAAAGAAGGTCTAGGTACTTTGAGGCAAGCCTAGCTAGAGAACAGGAGCTTGAATTTAATTCTAATTTAATGAATTGTGAGTCTTGTTTCTAATCCAGTTTAAGCACATTTTATTCTACCGGCTTTGGTGAAGTAAATCTTGATTTTCATCAGAGTAAATAAGAATAGAATTACATTTCTCAAAGCCAAATGAATAAAACACGGAAGGGGGGTTGGAAATACATACCCCTTTTCTGAGGCGGCATACTACAGTGCTTACTGTATGGTAATTGGCTGTATATATTCAACTGGGAACGCCTGCCTGAGGGTGTTCTTCATCAGGTAAATGGAAAAATGTAAGTAAGAGTTTACAAGAATTAAGTCAAATTGCATGAAAAATTACCGAGAAAGTATTCAAGGACTCTGTCTAACCCCAACGAACGAAGGAGACGCCACAGCAATACGTTACACTTTGCGTTCATGTCTTGTGCAATGTATGGCAAGGCTCTTCACAATAAAGTTATGCCTCTTGTTTCAGCACTTTATCTGGGCTAGTAAAACGTACAGAGGAATACTGGTTATGATAAGGATGGCCAAAATTTTAGTGCAGTCCTGTGTTGCAAAGTTCAAGGTCAAAGAGTCTCCCAGAAAGCCTTGGGTTGTGAGGGAGCTTCTCTAGAGATCATCTGACACCAGCAGCGTGGATTATTTGTATTTCAGGAAGCATTCCTTAAAGAGGTACAGCTTGGGAGTCCAGAGCACCAGCCTGGTTTAGTTACACAACATGTATATAAAACGTGTGAGACAATTCCACATAACCTGTTCTCCTCTGTAACAGCTGATGAAGGCTGACAGAGCTTTTTGTACCGTCCTTATCTTCATTTAGTATCCAACACCGCAGCGATTTATGAAAGGTTGTTATGCAGTGAAAAATACTGTTACTAATGTCAAGTGGAACCATTTCTTCCAGAAACAGAATTAGGGACCATGGACTAATTTTCACTTTTTATTAACAAAAAGGCAGAGGGCAATGACACATGTAACTTGGAAGTGTTTTTTCTTTTTTCTCTTTTTCCCGGTGAATTTGAATAGGTGTGATTCTGTATCTCTGCGTCAGTAAGAGGCTCTTGGGGCTTTTCAGAGAAGGGCTCTTCGCTTGGCTGTACTTATGTTAACTGCTTGTATCTTAAGAATGGTTAATTATTTAGGAAGTGACCTTGATGTTTGCAAAGTTGTTTCTCATTAACTGCAGTTAAAGTTTCCAGAAAGAACTGAATAGCTCTGGATGATGGAGAAAGTAAAGAATGACACAGGGAAATTCTCAAAAATAGATTGGCTGAGTAAGCTTAGTCTGCCTTTTCCATTTTGTTCCTGTTGGTATTTTAAATCATGCTAACAGTTTTTAAAAAGACATGATGATGGAATTTTTTGACAATGCAATTATAGTACCGTCTGTCAAAATAAAGAATACGCCTGTAGATTCCTTTCCCAGTTGCTCAGTGTTCACTGTGGAAAATGAGAATTAAGTAACACATTATGTATGACTTGTACAAACAAACAATGAACAATATGGTTATTTTGAAATCAGTAGGGTTATTCTTAGTAACAAAAGACTAACAGAATATGTGGATTTAATTCGGAGATACACACCACCAAACAAGAATCCGAAGAACCTCCACAAAGTCATGCCTGCAATATTTCTAATAAAAAGATCAGATGTTCATTTCACTTGAAAAATATTTATTTTTTTAATAACAGCTCCTATGACAGGTCTTGAAGACCTAAATGTCTCTTTGACAAAAATCTGTTTTATTAAGTAAAATACAACTTAAAAGCTTAAAAGTTATCTTCATCTAAGAAATCCTGGTAGGTAAAAATATGTTTAACTTTGCTCTTGGAAGTAGTTAATAGTTCGTAGAACCCTTGTTCCCGGAGGAAAGACGCTTTCCTGTGCTTTAGGTAATAGCCTAACCAGTTCTCTCTGGCTCTTGGAACCAGTTCCTACACTATAACTTGAAAACTAGACCACAGAAGTTAATGTTGGGAGTGTTAGGGTTTCCAGATAGTGCGAAAATAATGATGTATTAATGAGCGTGTTCCGATCCCGTCTCAATTGCTCATATCTTTGTCCTGAGCAAGATACAGGAAGGCTGGAGGTAAGCAAATAAGGATGCGGCTGAGCCTTGACTGTGTGCTAATGATGGTATATTGGTATTCTTCCACCCTTCCTCTGTTGTGAATAACTAACTATTGTCTGACTCTCAGAATTAGATCACTGCCATCTGCTAAAGCATTCTGTATTTCAATGGGGGAAAATTTAATTTGAACATTTCAAGGTCACAAACCGCTGTGAGTAAAGGCCACTGGATGGAAGCTGTTGCCTTTAATAAACGTAATGAGCTCTGAAGCACACAAAGCTCTGAGTACCTTGGATGGCTGTCTCCAGGAGACAGAAGCAGTGCCCTTGCTTAATATCGCGAAGTTCAGCCTTAGAACAATCTGTTTTCATTAGATATTTTCATAATTACAGCTAGGTAGCAATTAAAGGCAGCCAACATGTGGAAAGAGGTGAATGTCAGACGAGAGCTAAGAGTGGGTAGAAGGGAGGAAGAGATGTAGAAAGTTTCTTGGTTTCAATTTCTCAGTTTCTGTGCCTTATAATTTAGAGCTGGGTGTAAACGTCCAGTCTTGTTTATCATGCTATTGGGATTTGGTGATTGAAAGTAGGATTTTTAAATCTGCTCTGGAAAATGGTATTGTGCCTTGTCCTTAGGACTGCCTAAAAGCATCACGCTAACGATCTGATACAGACCGAGCAGCATTAAAACGTGAAAGTACAGGCATGGATGCACTTAAATGGATACATGGGGTTATCTCTATATTAGCTCCGGTTGCCAAGCCATGTAAATCCCTCCGAGGTAGCTCTCCGTAGCTGTTCTTCATGACCAGGTGGTTCTTCAGTTATTACAGATTTAGCAGAAAAGCTTTAAAAATGCTGTTATAATATCAAAACAAAATGAATGACTTCTTAATATTGTATTTTTAAAAAAGAAAGGAATGTAAATTTTTTTTTAATTATTCAGGTAAGCTAAACCAGTAAGTTTACACTATGTAAGTGATCCATACCAGTGATATCAGATACATGTGCATGTGAATAGTAATTAACACAAATTACTGGTTTAACTAATGCGCTGGTTAAATGATCAGTATTATGGTGTCTTAAATATCTCTCCCCTAGAAGATTTAAGCTGATACTTACAAGCTAGGTATAGAGAGCACACAGATAATAATTTTGGTGTCATACCTCTTTAATTATTTCATATATAGTCAGATTTAGAAGTGATGTCCTTTGAAGGCATGTTAATATTCTCTTGAGAGGACTAAGAAAGGGAACACTCTTTAACAGAGGTCAGAACGTTATTTTTGTCAGTAATGGTAGGTGGCAAATCTTGAACAGCTGAAAAACCAAACCCCACCATGTTAATAGTTACTTTATGTTTTGCCCTGTTAATCCTGATCTCATATTTTGATTGTGACCTTTATTTTTTGTTGTGCAAAATCTTCATATTTGTTTTACAGTGTATGTGGTCTAAATTCCAGTGTTAGTGGATGCGATTGCTCGGCAAGTGCTGTATGCATTAATCCCCTGTTAAAACATCACCCTCAGTAGCAGCTGGATTGGAGTTAGTTCCACAACCAAATCACTTAGAGTAAATTTGGGAAGAGTTCGAATTATGCATGTCAGGTGGCACTAGTCTCGTGGTCCCCCTACCTGCTCCTCTCTCTGAAGTGATGGTGGTGTTCTCTGACTTCTGGTACAGATGAGTGTGATGTCAAGTCCAGCGATGGTTATTCAATTACTGACCTCTGTCTACTGGAGCGTGGACGTGGTTCTCAGAACAGCTGTCACATCATGCAGATTGACTGCCGTTTTTTATCTGCATGACATCCAAACCATTAATCTCTTGGTCAGTGTCTCTGTAATCTGAATCTGTTTTCCTACAGTGGTTTTGTGTTTCTTAACAAGTCTGCCGCACTGTCAGAACAACTGTAGTTTCCCATGAATGTTGGTAGATTTGATAGGGGAGAGGACACGGCATGGGGTGTCGGGTATAGAGGGATGAGTGTTTTGCTAATTAAGGTATCCAAGACCACCTCCTTTGAGGTGGAAGGAGTGTGTTGTTCTAATCCTAGTTGTTATAATTACATCCTCCTTTCTCCCATTATGTTCCATAAGCTGGGATGAAGATTTAGACTTTTTAATACTATCTGAACCATTTACGTACAGCTATTTTCTTCTGTTGATTCTAAGTTTTCTAGTAAATATCATTCCAAATGTCTGTAGTTTGAGCAAACACCTCGCTGTAACCTATACCAATTTGGTATACAAACAGAAGTTTGTTTGTTTTTTCAAAGCTGTGAGTAGAGAAAAAAACAATTAGTAGTTAAACTGACGTTCCGGTACATTTCAACAACTCATACTCTACATCTCCTTAAACTTGTAGATTAACTTTTTGAAGACTGAAATGGAAAGGAAGAGCAAAATGATCCGTGACCTCCAAAATGAGGTAAGAGGAACATTTGATTGTCATCTTCATTCGAGTTTACACTGAAAGAGATTATGGTTTGGCTTCATTTTTAAAACCCGTGTTGGTGTAGTAGGAATATACACGTCCAGTGAAATATTCTAAACACAAAAGCAAACAAAAATGGCTGTGTGCATTTAAAAATAGGATTTTATTGGATCCAGCAGTTGACTCCTTGCTGCTAGAGCATGAGTCCATCGTACACCTCTGGCTTTTGCTGTGCTTCTGAGTTGTGCTTTTTCAGACAGGAACACTTGATTCATTTTGACAGATTACTGATACTCTGTGACACTTCATCCGTAGTGTTACCACCTGCTTCAAAAACAGACAGCAAGAGGAGGAGAAAGGAAATGCAATCTCAGAATTGAGATTCTTAATAAATTTTAAAAAACCCACATTCCTAAAATGTTTTCTCAAGCTTTATATGTCATTAATATTAATCCCAGATTGATACCAAGATCCAAAATAAAACAGAAAACACTTTTTATTTAATTTTTGTTGGTATTAAGCTGAATTTATTTTGCCATTTGATCTGGAATAGAACCTTAAAACATTGGAGCAGCATCATATTTTTTTCCTTCATGTGTTTTTCTCCCCAAACAACCTGCCTAAATCAGGATACAGTGTCCCTTTCCATTGCTCTATTTTGCAAAGAACTTGCCCTTGGAAATATTTTATTCGGATGGTCTCGTTCTGTTACAAAGCAGGCTCCTTGTCTTTATCTGTTATGTTCACTTCTTGCATTTTGCTCTTCTGAGTTTGATGCGTATGAAAACTTGGTCTCTTTAAACCACTTATTTAAACAGTGATCTCTGATGTCTTTGGTCTATGCGAGTGTATATCCGAAAACAGTGCACGTTACCGTTGAGCTGGCAAAGGAAACGGTGTCTTTCTCAGTTTCTCACGTTATTGAAGCCATGTTCGCAGCTGTCTTCCTCTACGCTCACAACTGCCTTGCTTTCTTTTCCTACCTGTGATCATTGGGTGCTTTGCAACGGAGCCTGATAATTCCAATAAATCTTCTCAGTCTGATCCTATTGACAAGCCATAAAAAATCCTGTCTCTTATTGCACGCCAATAAACAATTCACGAGTCAACATTCAAACTGTCTGACTGTTCATGAGTTTCTTAGGTAGGTCAGTAGTAATATTCTGTAATATTTAGTATATTTATAGCACGTTTTAGAAAATCTGCCTGAAAGGAATCTTTCTTTTGGACACCAAAAGTATTGGTTTCTCAATTTAAAGACGGAGCCATTCAGCAGAACTTGATTTTCCTGATACCCTCCTGTGTGAAGCTGCATGAGCTGACTGGGTGAACTGGATGTACTGGTGTTGCAAGCATTTTAGTCCTATCACGGGGCCTTTCAGAGAAACACCTAATTTGCATACCTACAGGATCCGTTCTCCTCCCTTGAGAAAATTTTTCTCAATTCTGAGTTGTTCCTCGTGTAGCCACCTTAGTTTTATAAAGTCGTTCAAGGTTTTATGGGCTTCTAATACAGCATTTTTAACAGCTTCTAGGCAGGTTGTGTGGGTTTTGGTCCTTTGCTACTGTCAGAGTTTGTTTCTATTTGCCTTATTTATGTATGGTAATATTTCAAGAGATGGACTGTGAGTGCGCTGGATTTACGTGCGTTTTACCATCCTGCCACGGTGGTACCTGTTACTGAAGTTTGTTAGCAGTTGCAAACAGCCTTGAATTCATCCCTAGGAAACCCTGGAGAACAAACCAAAACGATGTCTCTTCTTGGGGGCTGCAGGTCATTTACTCCGTAGCTTCTTTCAGTCTCGTTGCAAATGTCTGGCACTAAATGAAGCTTCAGGCTGGTTGGGGTCTCGCTGCTATATGAAGGATGAAATAGATTTTGATTTCCCTTTAATGTACTTGGCAAATCCTTAGAGAATAGAAAAACACACAGGAAAAGTATAGAAAAAAGTATAAACTGTTCTTAAAAAGTATGAACAAGTATCGAAGTATAAAATTTTTACTTATAAAAGTAATACTGTAAACTGAGTGGTTGACATTGAGGAGGTTATAAATATTTAAGGCGTACTTTTGATATGTAACTCCACTATCCTGCCCCACCTGGTTGTGGTTTTCTCTGGGTTTTTAGGGAAGTACTTTGACTACAGAACCGCAGAGAAGGTGGGTAGGGGTTTTGTGAGCGAACAGTTTCTAGAGTCCTGTATAAATGTTATATGGGGTATCTATGACTGAGCCTTCTCAAAATGCAAAAAGAAAGAGTATCTTGAAAAATTATAATTAACCTTAGAGGCAGAGCAATGATTAAACCAGAGATATTGGTTTAGGCGGGAAGTAGAACACATCAAGCAAATAAAACAAATTTTGAGTTTCCTGAGGCTTTCAGTGATGTGCGTTCTAGTCTATCTCACCTGCTGCTGCTCCTTCCTCCACATATGCAAATTCCATAGGATGTAACTATCACTGAAAAGTTCCTAGAATTATTCAAAAAGATCCATCTAATTTGTATTACTCATCTCTTCTAGGTCATAAAATTAAAAAGGGAGTGTGTGGGGGGGGAAGTTTTAGTGAGAAGAAAAAGGCCACATTCTTCTCTAGGGCAAAAGTGAATTCATGTCTAGTGCTCTGAGCTGGAACTACAGAACCTCCTGTAGCTTTTGGCAAATGTTTCAGACTTGACATGGGAACAAAAGGATTAAATCTGCCAGAAGGAGTATAACAACGAAGACATAACTAAGGGAAAGAGACTGAACATCCTATGCAGCAAAGAGAATATGAGGTATAGAAAAAAAATGCAATAAGGATTTGGTGTTCTAGGTTTTCAAAATTGCATGAGAGGTGATAAAGGCCGGTTTCCCCCCCACTCTTCGTCCCCTACCCCTTCTCCTCCCCCAGATACAAGGGTTTTGCACACCTATATATTTAAGAGCAACGATGATATGTAGATTAAAAAAAAAAAAGGGCAGGAAAAATGTTTGATGCAAGTATTTCACAGCGCGTGCATTCAGGTGATGTATCTGCCATTCTTTTAGTCCCACCCTATCCAAACACCTTCATACAGAGAGGTCTGCCCAAGTGATCTTCTTGTTTGTTTCTAATTTAATCAAATTACCTGGAATTTTTCCTTTTTTTTTTTTTTTTTGTTAAATGTTGTCAACTTGCAAGGTGTTCCAAGAGCTGTAGGAAAAGGTTGTGGGCACTTATTTTACACTTATTTTAGGAGGAAACACAATAGTGCTTGTCAATAAAGAAGCAACAGGGTCCTAGCATGCCCTGGAAATCAGAAACTCCAGCATTAGGTTCTTGGCTCAGACAACTAAGCTTGCCTCGAGAGAAATTAGATTTGAGAGCCTTGCTCTCAGTCCTTCTGTGCATCTGCTACTGCATGGAAAAGGAGCCAACAGCTATCCCTACCTAACAGCTTTCTATTCAACTTCTATATGGCGTTTGCCAGTTCCCTGACAGCAAGTTCACTAACACCAGCTTTTCTGGAATTTCAGTAATTGTTTCTGAGGGTTTCAATAAGGACTTCGTATTTTGACAAAGCTTTGACTGACTTTAAATGGTAAACATTATGTTTCTGAGGTCCTGCCTCCAGTCACTGAATATATAGTATGATTTGTAAAATTTTTTTATAAATTTTTAAGATGTTGTTTGTAAGATTGGATATGCTATGTATTTAAATAATTGATGGCATTTTATATGTATTTTTTAAAAGTGCTATCTGCATATATCGACACAGATAATGAAAACAGAATTTCTTTCTAGCTACTCGTGTCCTTTCAAATACCGCCTTCACCCTCAGTTTGTATCAGCAAATGGTGAATTTTGCAATCTCCAGCTCTTCCATAACTGTAAAAATAATTCCCTGTTTAGTTTGGTTCTTTCAGCCATTCAGCTTTGCAAATCAGAGACAGGAATAGACAACCGCAGCCTTCCGACTGAATGCAGCAGCTGTGAGGGAGCGTGTGAGGAGAGGACGTTGTTCAGAAAGGCAATTTTCAGGCTATTCAAGGCTTTGATAAAAAAAGAAGTTAACAACAAAACTAGTCCCTGGTGTGGAGGAAAAAAGCGCCAGATAGAGTGCATGGGGATTATGTGTCCAAAAATCCTGTCTTTTTTAGATTTTTAGAAGGATTGACATGTAAACCAGTAAGCTCTTATTTTGAGAAGTTTCTGTTACTGACAAAGAAGCAAAGAGGTTTGGGAATTCAGAAGCACTGGTGGAACTAAGAAACTTGGCAAAAATGTGGAGTAAATTAGAACATGTAGAAAGTACTTTGAAAAATTTCGCTTTTGGAGCTGGCTTGTTACGGAGTGGGCAGCTCACTTCCTTCACATCAGTCATACATCATTTGGGGAAAACGATGCCGAAACTGCTCTAAAAATGAAACTAGACCAGGACACTGTGTTAACCCTTGTTTATATCAGAAAAGTAAGGGGTCTTAACAATTGCTGTTCAGCGTTTAGAACAGGTCGTTTTGGGTGCCACGCTGAGTGCATATATACGTGATGGCTCAGGATGCGAAATGAATGTCTGTTCTGCGTGGATGCGCGGTGTGCGTTTTGTTAGTTTATCACTCATTTCCCTCACCTTGAAAAGCCATCTCCAGTTCAAGGTAAGCGTCCTAGCTGGTGTACACTTGTATGAAATTTCCTTAGGATGAGTCAGGAATTGTCCATAAAAGTTAATAAATGCTGTATATTCTCTATGAAAGGTAGTGAAATATTACTCAGCTTTGTCCCATGGACGCTATAGTTGCCTCACGTTAGAAGTCTGGATTAAAAAAACCCATTTCTCTTATTTATACTATTTAATTACATCTGATGAGGTAAGAAATGACTCTCTCGTCATATTATCTTTGGGCAAAGCATCTTACAGTATCTCTCTGTATATCTGCATTAAAGTATGTTCATATCTTTACAGGTTTGCAACAACCCCCTCTGTTAATAGAGTTGATCCAGCAGTTTATATCAGGCAATGTATTTCCTTGCTGTTTAGGCTGTGACAGAACTTTGAAAAACATGAATTACATAAAAGATCTATAGTACTACAAAGAAAACCAGGAGGAAAGTGAATTTGACTGGAGCTCTCAGTTGTATGTGTTCTTTTTGCTAAGAAGCACAGTTTTAAATAACCGCCTTGTAAACAATACTTTTGCTCTATTCGTGTATAAATTGTGGTTATAGCTTTAGTGTCGAGTAAATCATCCTAAACCAGAATTTTCTCCATTCTCTCCGTGCTTAGCTGCACTAATAAAAGGTAACGTCACAGCAGTTTAAAGTCTCACCTGATCTATTGGGAATTTCATGCCCTCCAGGCTGAATTCAATCGAATTGCGTTGAATTATGCTGGGGAAATAAACTGAGAAGAAGAAATGAAATTTTAAGGCTTTGAGACTGTATGCTGATACTACTCTATAAAGGAGGACACTAGTTCTTCTCTCTCTGTACTCTACCGATAAAACTAATTTTTTTTTTTTTTCCCCAAGTATAAAAGCCTCTCCCTGTGAGAAGAAAATTTGCTAAAGCCCTGTTCCCTCTTTGGGTATTGCATGGGTTCATACAATTCAGAAAACATTCTCAAGTGTCAGAGGAGGGAGCACTGCCCAGGCAAAGGTAAATGAGCAGGAAGAGTACAGGAGCGGCTTCAGATACTGAAGGTATATTCTGCTGAAAGGTTTCGAGTTCAGTAGTGTTTCTTTTGAAGTAAAATAAGGTCCTATTTTATTTGTTCTCTGAGGACTTTTACTGAACATAAGGGAGAAGTGGAAATACCATTTAATCAGTTGAAAATGGCTTTTAGGGGACAGTGTACGAGATCTTACAGAAAACAAATCCTACCGCCTCAAGATTGTCAGCGTCCTGTATTTGTAGTGATCCGGGAGCCACGCAGTGAATGGGTTGGGTTTAAAAGCTTTGTCTTCCTGACCTTGTAGACCCAGGAGCATAGGGCTCATTTTCTCAGTTGCTGTTGAGTGATAATCAGAATCAGTGCAACAGTTAAGGG
This sequence comes from Bucorvus abyssinicus, assembly GCA_009769605.1. Lineage (NCBI taxonomy): Eukaryota > Metazoa > Chordata > Aves > Bucerotiformes > Bucorvidae > Bucorvus > Bucorvus abyssinicus. The sequence continues at coordinate 14,566,482 of CM020043.1, read as the reverse complement.
AATGTAATGGACCTGCTGTGTCTGGACCGCTCTCTCCTAGGGACTGCCATATTTTTGGGTTCGTCATTCATTCTTTACATCCAGATCCAGAGTTTAAAGGTTCACAGCCAGGAGCTACTAGAAAGTGAAGGAGGTGTGCAAATAAGAATGTTTAGGTAATATGCATCCTTAACAAATGAGATTAAAACTTAAATGTATACCTGTTAGGGCTCTCTTTTCATCCAGTACTTAGCCACAACGTTTAGAAAACTGCCTGCTTGGATTTTGCCCAGTATTCTTGTCTGTCATCTTTTTGATTAACTGCAGAGCTGAAAATCATGGCAGTGTTCTTTTGGAATCTTGCTGAAGTCATTCTGATGTCTTTACTCAGTTTTCCTATGCTGCCTAGAACACATTATTAAATTCTTGTTTTGACATCATCCTTCTTTAAGTCCAAAATTCCAAAATAAATCTGAATTCTATATTTTTCTTACTAGTCTAGTCTCAAATCTGTGTAAAAGGCTCTTTTTCTCTGATGCTTAGTCTTGTTCAATTGTCATTTGCAGCAAAATATCATCCACGGAGAAAAGAAAGAGTAATTTCCAATGTGTGCCTTCTTTTCCTTTTGTAGGAGATTGCTAATGTGGTAGCGTCGAAGGAAACTTCTACGAACAGTTCAAAGATCAGATCGTATCGGTCTTTGGGCTACAGGAGATATTCTCTGATGATCCTTTTCTGTCTTACTTGTATGCAAGTATAACTATGATCTTTGAATGTAAGAGTTAAGAATAGGAAGCCCTGGTAGTTCCTTCCCTATGTGTTGTTTCAAAAGGCAACAAAACATGAAGCATAAGAGATTATCTGGAACAGTAGAGTTGAAAAGAGCTGTATTCTGTCCTTTGCACACCCCAATCTCAATGACATCTCTTGCACCTTCACCAGGCAACAGGGGCGGCATGAAACCTAGTTAATATCTTTGAACTTGTACAGGGAGTTCTGTGAATCTTGATGTTATCCAAATTGGTGTTTCCTGCGTTGCAGATCTCAAGGGCAAGGAGGCTCAGAGCCAAGATCCAGAGAACTTCGAGCATAGATTAAATAATTAAGGTAAAACTTTCCCTGAAGCTGGTGTAAATTTTGCCATACAGGAAAAGCAAAGCGCAGATCTTATTAATTCATGTTATGCAGACAAGTAGAAAAGTTTTCTTTTAGTACCAAGATGTTAAAATTACCTAGTGGAAAGACCACTGAAAAGGAAATAACCATTGTCCGTGTGGTTAAAAGAGAAGACTGTAAATCAATTCTTCAGAACCTTGAGTAGACACTTTTATCCTTAGATGAAATAATGAAGAACATTAAATAATCAAATTTCCATGGTTCATAAAGAAAGAGAAGGTGAGCTGTTGATTTCATCACTACTACTAATGCTATTGAGTACTGATGTTTGTGTCTCAGGATCAAAACCAGGGACCACCCTTGAGGAGCTCGGAGTCATCCACATTCAGTATCAGAGTGTTCTTTGCCTCCAAAAACACCACACGCTACTCAACAGCATAAGGATTTATAAAGGTGTAAGTGAAATAAAATTACCTGTGGCTTATTAATTTAAAAAGATGCTTGATGAAGTTATGTCACACCTGAATGTTCCTGTCTAGGGCTGAGAGCTCTCCGGAGACCAGGAAGCTCAGACTACTAGATGAGTTGGCAGGGACATGGCTCTCGTAGTTCTAATTAGATTTTCATGAAAGTCAATAAGAATTTAGAGAAAAAACCGTGGTGATCCCCAAATTGATCGTATTATGGTACAAGATACAAAACTTCCATTGTTTTCAAGGGGGTGTTTGCATTTACTTTAGGATCGCGCTGCTGAATACAGATGTTTATTTGCTAGTTCAGTGGAAGCAGAAAGTTATTATTTTTAAAAGTTTTTTTGCTGTTCAGAGGTTTAAATTAAACTAGACCTCTGTTGTTTTGTACTCTTAAATTTTAATCGAGAAGAGGTGCAGCTGGAAACTGTCAGCTTTATACGGTGAGGCGTTTTTCAGCTGAGGGCTGATAGCTTGTGTCTTCATAAAGATTATAGTCCTCTCCTGGGACTCATTATCCTCTAGTTGTAATTTGATCAAACCCAATACAATATTTGGAATAATAATTCCAATTATGTACGGGTATTTGAAGAGGCTAAAAAGATAACAATAACAAACTACTTAATGGAAATTAATGTTAGAATTATTCTAGAAAGAAGCCTCACCCAAAATTCCAGAGTTGTTGGTCATTCATTTTCCTACCTAAGCCAAGGTGTCTATAGAAGCTGTTCAGCTGTAACGTGACCTCACCGTGGTGTTCTTCATGAAACTTCCCCTTGACAGCAAAAAGAATTGGTTCTCACCTACTTTGCACCTATTTCAGCCTGAAACCCTGGAATATTTTCAGATGCCGGACATTTTTGTCCGTGCGAATAGATTCAGCAGGCTTAGGAGGGGTGTTCAAATTTGTTCAACTCAAATACTTGTGTATTGCTTTTCCTAAGGAATATCTCAGCCTTGCTAGGAAGCTTCTTGTCTTAAAAAAGTGTAAATATTGGTTGTGCAGTGGGAATGCTCTCAAATTTGGCTGGCCTCCTCTTATAGAATCGCTGCAGCAATTCACTATATATTACTCTAGTGATAGGAAATAGCTCACCCTCAGTGTCCGGTCAACCTCACGCTGAGTCTTCAGTGTAGAAATGGAGCTATTCTGGGCCAAAATTGCCAATTTTCTGTTATCCAAAAACATTTTAAATGGCTTATTTCTGGAGTCTTCTCTCCCACACTCCTTTTTGAACACTCTTCAACCGTATTTGGGGCTGCAAATGTTATTGGAGGGGGACATACTAAATAGATCAATTGACTTATCACTAATTTTAGGCATAACTCCTCGAGCGAGTTACATTGGTTTTATTAGTTGTTATTTAAGTGCCGTATTGATCTTCAAAATAGCCGGTTCTAGCTATGCTGTAATTTAAAAATACAGTTTTCATTCGCCTGCCTCGAAGTGCCTTTGCCATATCTGTCCCAGTAATTTTGCCCATTTGTCAAATTTACCGATAAGAGCCTTCCCATGGGATGACTCTTATGTTCTTCAGAATTTGATTTCACAATTTTCACAGCTGAAAATGCTCAAAACAACCACCACAGTAATGCTTGAATTACTGCCTTTTTTTCTGTCTCATAAACGATTTAAAACATGTAGAGGATAATAGATGAGGAAATGTTTCTTAAGTGAAATTATCAGGGTTTTATCAAGCAGGTGCTGTTTAATGTATTCTGGAAGGTGTTGTCTTATCTCAATTTTCTTTTGTGAGGAGGGATCTGAGTAGTATTTTATCAAGTAGCTGCATGAACTCAGGAAGGACCTGCATGGATTACAATAATTGTGAAAATGTCAGATTTGTGTGATTCACCCACAAGCTGTGCTGGCTTTTGATGGGTTGTGCTCACTTCCTTTCAGATGTAAAATAACTCTTCTATTTCAGACTATAAATATAATCCTCCATGTGTCAGGTATCCGCTTGCTGGTCATGTGTGCGTGTGTATATGTATGTTTGCATTTGTGAGTACATCTAAATGAAAAACACTCTTCACATAGAGATTCAAATACATATTTATGTGTGTATGAGAATATAGTGTGATGTGAAAAAATAGCTTAAAAGTATCAAGCAGTTGATTCAGTGAAAACTGTAATGCCTCAGTTTCTCTGGATGTGGCCAGGGAACTTTTCTGCTTCAGGTGTTGATTTGCTGATCATATTTCTTGTATTGAAGCTGCAGTTTCCATGTGATGCTCGAATTATTCTTTTTGTGGCAGATTTTTTTGTCCTTATGTAAGGTTATTTTTCAGTCAATTTCAGTGGAGTTTTGCTCATTCACTGAAGGAGATAATTCGATCTTAAAGTGCTTCAGGACAGCACTGAGCTAGAAAATCCACATTTTCTAAATTAGACTCCACAGTTCTCCAGCACTAATTGATGGCAATGTATCAATTTAGTCTTTTTTAAAATGATGTCAGCCTGCCGTCTTTAATTTTGACAATGGTATTCTGCAAGGACAAGTACATTGAACACGAAGGATTTTATGCTGGGGCTCGTATTGAGAAAGCAGGTTAACAGGTTACTGGGCCAGACCTACGTGCACGGGAAGATGTTTCAGTGCCAGATGATGGGGTGGGCATGGTGCTTCAGCTGTGTGGCTTTGGGCGCTCTGCCACTGGGAGGCATGAAAAGGCATTTGGGGAGCTTTTCCTACGTAGAAAAATCCCTGGACACCATAAAAAGGCAAAAACTGAAGCATCTTCCTAAGAAATAGAAAAGCCATTACAACTTCCTTCTCTTTTGGATGTATGTTCTTTTTGCCTGTTTACTTGTGTTCTAAAGGGCAAAGCAAGATGGTAGAAAAAACTGTGATGAAAACAAGGATGTTTCCCTGTGGGGTGAATGCAGGTGGTAGGATTACCTTTTGTTAACTTCCAATTTGTTGATTCCTGATAAAAAACTGCTTTCCATTTAAAATTATGTATGGACAGCAAAAAAGTTGGGCAAAACAAAATTCCCAGGAGACGTGTGATGATGCCTCGTTTGGTGGTTGGCTGTGGCTTCGGCTTGGTCTAAATGGATGAGTGGGAGTAGATGGATGGTCGGTCAACCTCTCTGCTTGTGGGCTGCTGCATCGCTTCAGTAGTCACAGAGGCCAGGAGGATCCCATTAAGTTTCTGAGGTAATTCCCGTGTATTGTCTCTATTAAATCAAACACTTGCTATGCTGTAAATTTCTCATTTTTTCTGTTGAATAGAGTCTGTAGGCACATTAAACATAATGGGCTTTTTCCCCCCTCCCTGAATTCCTAATAGTGTAATTTGTGCTTTTAGAAAAGCTTTTCTTGCTGTGCATTTGTGCGTTACAACCGTGAGCTTTTGTGTGTTTGGCTTGGCCAATGCTGGGCACCCAGCATTTAAACTGTAGATTTTATGGGGATGAGCTTTAAGTCTCAGGAGAAAAGAAGTGAAGGTCTGGAACCTGAGAATTAGAATCTCCTCCAAATATGGGTCTAACTAGATTGAGAAAATATTAGCACCCAGGCATGAAATTCCTATCCTGTAGCTGTTCAATGGATGCTGATTAGTTTGGGGTAAAACTTGCTATTCACCGATATTTCCTATAGTGCCGTTTGTCTTGTTGAATCTTGTTGGGAGTTCACTAAGATACCTCATGGGGCATCAATTAATTCAATGAAATCCTGGGTTTTGTTCTTTTTCACAATGCTGTCACCTCATTTTAATTTCCCAAGGATAAAGCATGGCATGGACATTCATTGTGAAGAGCAGGTGGTTCTTAGCAAAAATGTAGATATGACACAGCAAAGAACCAGTCAAACCCCAAACAGCTGCGACAGATACAAGGATGCAGTGATTCAGTACTCTTCAGGTACTACTTCTGCAAAGTCCCCCTACCCATGTATTATACCTCCTTGGTATACTCACTGCAGCCTGGTTTTTTGGTTTTGTTTTTTTTTTCCTTTTTTTTATTTAAGCTTCATGCTGCTCCTTTGAGCATCATTCCAACCATACACAAGAATTGGCTCGCTGCGTTGGCTCACATGATTATAGCTAATTGCATCCCTTTCTGGGTCAGAGAGTGACTATTTTTCTGTGGCTGCAGAAGGAGAAAAATTAAAATTTCTTGAACTTTTCTATTGTTGCAGATCTAGTTTGATTGCTACAACATGCACGGCTAAATGAGGAGTATTATTGCTTAGGTGGAAAACACACTGCCACTATTTCTCTTTTCATTGACACAGATCCCCAATGGCTGTTGCCAGCTCTTGGGTAAAGCCCCAACGTATTTACATTTGAAAGAAGCAAGTGTGTATGTGCAGTTGACAGGAGTTTTATTTGCACTGCATCGCTTACTTCGACTGACGTCCTCTGCACAGAGCAGGCACAGTGTGGAAATGCAGCAGCCTGGTCCTGGAGATTGCACGGTTGCTGTGCGTTCTGTAAAATTGCTATGAAATAATACCCAAGTGTTGGGATGGTTTAAGCTCAGTGAATGATGTTGAAATCAATAATTTTGAGTTAATTATTTTTAATCAATAAACGCCCACATTTTTTCCTTTGAAAAATGTTTGATTTTCCTTTAATCATTCCGGTCTTTCTAACGTAACTAGAAGTAATCCTGCCAGTGTTAAAAGGGAGGAAATAAATGAATTTTGCCCTAACCTTTGGGGTTTACCTTCTATTATTGTTTTTGATACTTTAGACTGTGTATTTCCAAATCTACTTCACATTTCTTTTGAAGTTGGATTACATATACTTTTAATGCAACTCAGGTGATACTACTTTGTACTGTTCAGTTAAGGTTGACTTTAAAAAACTGCTCTGTGTGTGGTGGGGTTTTTTTTTATGTAACTCTCTCACTTGTAAAGGTGGAGGAGCGGAGGAGCCAGCCAGGACCCAGAGCACTCATGTGAAGTCCTGCTAGTCTTTGCAACCTTATGAGCAGAACTATGTATTTATGGAGAGAATCCAAGACCACTTGCTTAAAAGAAAGAGACTATTGCTCTTTGGTACATGGCTTAGAGTGAGGAATGTGTGTCTTTTATGGGGGCTGCAGACTTTCTGGTTTGTAGAAATCTGAAGGAAAGCTTTCCGAGCACAGGAATGCGTTGATTTTGTGATTCCTAAAGTACATGTTTAGATTCTGCTGCCTTCGGTTTGTTGGTTTTTGGTATGTTTGGCCTTTTTTTTGTAATAAAGTTTTGGATGAGTATTTGGACAGTTAGAGCGATTCAGTTTCATCTGTGGAGCTTTGCAGCAGGATCCCTAGAGCACACGAGCATGTGCTGACTCTCTTCTGTGGTTAAGCCGTGGTAGCTGCATCACCCCTGAGATGGAGACCTGTGCTACAGGTTGGATGCTCTTCACTACCCCCTAATCAAGATGCTGACTGTTCTGTGCCTTGTCTTCCCCTTGCCTTACTTGCCAAATACCTTATTCCTCTGGTTAATCAATTTTTCCAAAGAACAATCAGCAGGACCAATTCTTCTTACACAAAGTAAAATAGATATTATCACTTGGGTGAAATATAATTATTGGGAGCAGGACCACATACCTGCCTGGCTTGGCAGAATTAGTGTCTACATCATGATTTTGTCATGTCTTGGCCGTTAGTATTTCAAAGCATAATTACTTACATTTGCCGGACACATGAGTCTAGGAATCTGAGAATTTAAAACCTGAACCTGTGGGAATTTGGAATGACACGGCTTTATCATTGCTGTGGGATTTGGATTTTAAGAAATAATTATGGATTCCAAGACAGGCAGCTGCTGAGCAGTAAGATCACTAAGTTTGCTCCTCTGAAAATCCAGCTGTATTCAGAAATAGTGAAATGTCTTTTGCCAGATAAAAACATAAAGCTTTTAAAGAGTGTATGTAGCTTTAAGAAGCGTTCCTGAGAAGTACAGCTTCTGCGACCTAGAGCCAGATGTCTCAGATAGTTCTGAAAAGTATATGAGCACGAAAGTTATTAAATTTGCTGGGCAGATGCATTGCTTCGATTGCCTGCCTGTGACTGACAGGGCAATATTCTTTTTGATATCATCGGATTGGGTAAATTACATTTTAACATCCTTTCTTTTCCAAGACAAGTCTTAATGGGAAATCTGCTGACTGTCAAATTTGCTTTCTTGTCTAAACCTATTAACACTTAGATTCAACTAGAATAAAATAGAAAACTCTAAGAAAAAATTGTGGTTGAGTTAAAAAAAGAGGAAATATTAATCCTGCAAGTGTCCTGAACGTTTGTGTATGTTGTGCAAAGTGGGAAACTTTTAGAGAGGGGATTAATATTTCTATGCTTTTCCTTCAATAACCCTAAAATACTGAAAATTCTGGGATTAGAGCACCGCTTTGAAAAGACGACTCTGTAGGTATTGGGCCTGGGGTGGGTCTGGGTGTGGCAAAAAAGCCAAGCTCAGATCTTTCACAGTGTCAGGGAGCCGTGACACGACAGCTCTCATTTCATGAGCCTGCGGGATAACGGTGAGCTGCTGACCTGACGAATGCTGGTGAGGCTGAGACCTGCCCAGAAGCGCCGTGTTAGTCGTAGGAGGTTTTAATACCGTGGATCGAAGGACTAGAGAGCACAGAGAGAGAAGATGAGCAAGGATTTACGTATTTTAAGTAGTTACCTCTGTGCTGACAGCTTTTTGTGCCTGACTTAGTTGCAGCGTGCATTTTATGCAGTGCTGTAAAACACAATCCGCAGTAAGAGCTGCTGTCTGACACTTGCTCAGCATCAAATCAGTGCCGTTCAGTTAAGCCATTTCAGTTAAGCCACCTGACTTTACAGCAGCTGTTTGGATCCCTATTGAAGAAAATACGGATCTCTTGTGCTGGTTTGTGCTTATTGTTTTTTTTTCTCAACTCATACTACCTTATGTCGCTGTTTCCACGTCACTCCAGAACCTGCACCTAATGGGCACATAGGCGACACGCTTGGCCTTTTGGTTCCTGTGTAAGCCTTTTCCTCTAATGGGAGCAGGAAATAGTGCTGGGCTGTCCTACACCCCTCACCTCTCCCTGCCTTTGTAGAGGTGGTGTCATTCCTATCTTCTACTTCTGTGTGCCCACATGGATTGTCTTAATGTATTGTGGGGGTAAAGAATGTGTATTTGCCGTTTGTTTTGCTTTGCCACATCCCCTGGTACTTCATTCAGCTGGCAGACCCCTGAGGATTGCGAAGCCTTTGATGTTGGGGGAATGCTACAAGAACATCTCCATGGCTGTAGCTGCGTTTGCCAGCTCCCAGCACTGAAATCCCAGCCTGAGGCATAAATTCCATGCAGCCACATGAAAATTCCAGGTTTTGTTAATTCAAGGCTCTGCACAGGAACGATGAGCCTGGTGCGTAGTCTTCTTAGATCACCAGACAGACCAATTACTTACTTCCCCTCTCCTCGTTTTGGTCTTACAGTTGTGTTTTGTTTAGCACACAGCGTGGTCATCACCTGTGGTGTCAGCGTGTTCGTGACGTGGTTAGCCAGCACTGCTGGCTGGGGGCAGGGGATGGGTTCAACGCAGGACTGACCCTGCACACGCTGCTGCCGTCCTCAAAGCATAGGCTATCTGGCTGAGTCTCCTATGGTTTCCCTGGTTCTCTTCTGGTTTTCCTGGTCTTTCTTAGGATAGATTTGCCTTCCTCTTTTCATTTTGGGGTGTGCAACATTTTAGTCCCAACCAGGTGAGGTTTTTAAAGCATTCGTGGTTAGTTCTCCAGATGCAGAAGCTTTCTTCAGTTCTTCCAATCCATCAGCGTATAGTGTTTTCCCAGCGTAGTTCTGAATCTGGAAGGAATCTGGAGGAAGTGCAACTAGGTGTTAATTCTGGTGTAATTTTATGCATCAGTTACCACATTCAGCAAAATGTTTTGCATCGTGATAATCTCAAGGTGGAACATAAACATTCCTTATGCACATTCATAGTCCTTTGAGCATTTTAGTGGCTTTGACATTGAGACGGGAGAAGTGACGACCTATCTCTTTCTTGTTCCACAGATCTTTTGGTGTTCTATTTTTAGCATGAAAGGTCCTGTGAAGGTTTGGTTGAATCAATATCAAAATAATTGCTATTATGATTAATATGCCTATGTTCTGTCCAGCAAAATAACAAAGATTATGAATCTAGAAAATGGCAAGTCTCTTTCTCAGAAAGAGAACACTTTGCTAATGTAGATAAACTGCACTTCAGGTACAGAAAACACAGTCAAAGAGATTTTGTAGATATCATTTATCAGACTACTGAGTTAAATACAATTTTGAGTGATAATATAATGACAGTTGATAGTGAGTTTTTTTCAATGATTAAAGTAAGGAAAAACAGACCTCTAGAAAGTTTCCATCTGCAAACGACTCTCCTGTCCTTAAAAGACAGAGCAGTCTCTTGCCCGGAAGGTAGGAGCATAGCATCGTTTTCCTGGCTGCCTTCTTTACTGAAGTGTGCTTTGTCTGCTGAAAGTTTTAAACTGTGATACCATTCAAGGACAGATGTAAAATCACGCAGTTCCTTTCAAACTTCTCCAGAGAAGGTTTTAAATACTTCGCTACCAGAGCTCTCAAAGTCAGGCCTTGAAAGCAAGGTCTTTCCATTGCTACCTGATGTAGAAGGAATAATTCCTTCATCCGACTGAACAGATACTGGCGGTTGTCAGGAGGTGAACACTCGGTAAATCCTACGATTTCTGTGGACATGCATGGTCTATTCTGTTATTTGCTCTTGCCATGCTTTCCAAGAGATTCTCACTTAGATGTCTGAAGCAAGGGGAGAAAAAACCCAGTAGTCTTGGGAAAATGAGGACTCCTTTTCACGGCCATCATGAGATGCTGCATATATGAGGCACCATTGGTAGATGGACTGTCTGGGAATGTTCAGCAGTCCGTTTGGCTCCCATCCAAAATGTCTGAGTCTTCCACTGAAATTATAGCTTGGAAACAAAGATTTATATAACCTGTACAACATAACTGTGTAACTGCAAGATTGCAGATTCAGCTTCAGATTATTCATGGTGACGTTTGCTTTCTATTGGAAAACACATTTTGTCTTCACACGTTCTGACTGTAGAGGTCTTTACATCTGTTAGAGGACTAGCACAGGCTCTGTGAGGTTAAGGTGATTACAGCTTTTCCCATCTAGCCTCTCCTCCTGTGTGTGTATGAAGTTGAATGCATGCAGTTTACCATTGATATCACAAGCTTGTTCTTCTAATTAATCATTTGTCTTTATTACACCATTTGCAGTGTAACTAACTCCCTACGTTACTATTTACAAAATGCAATGTGTATGTTCACGCTTGACGTGTCACCAAAATAAAGCTCTTATAGTGGACTGGCTGGAACACTGGATCTGTATGTGGAAATTTCCCTAAGAATTTAAGGTTTGTGGTCTTATCAAGACTCATCGAAGATGATCAAAGGACTGTTAAAATAGCTCAGAATGAAGTATATTCTGACATTTCTCCTCTACTTTGGGAAGGTCAAAGTATGGCAAGGCAGGTAAGGTGCAGGTTTAGGGACGCTCATTCCACACGCTAAGCGTTGCAGAACAGCTGGACTCATGGCTAAGGTTCTGACATACAGTGCTAATAGTAACTTGCTATCAAGCAGCATGAACTTGTTTTGTTGCAGAAACAATACAGAACAAAATGTGACGCTAATGAAGAATTATAGAATATCTTTTTGACATTTAAATACAGTAAATGGCCCCAGCACTTTGAGGCAAATTACTTTTGGCAGCTTGCACATCAATGCAGCCGTTCAGAGAACGTTATCAATAATAGATGACGTTTGGAATGTGCACAAAAGCAGGATGGCAAGAGATAACAGTAAAGACTAACAGTCTGCTTAGAAAGGAAAAGACTTCTTTTGAATACTGCCTTTCTTTTCAATGTATTCTAAAAGATACTGCAAAGTACTAATGATTTTTCTGAAAGAGGAGGCATGTGCTTTTCTTTTGTAGGCGCAGTTCACTGCCAAATTTCGGAGGTACGTCTTTGCCAAATGTTATAGCCTGTGGGGCAGAGATTGAGCGGAAAACAACATGTGTGCTTTGATACTTTAGGAATTTGGGGCTTTGTCCTTTTTAATATAACTTGGAATTGTGGTCTGTGTAACTCCACAGTTACACAGTACAACCGCTATCATTTGTGTGTTGTCTAAGGTAAATGATCAACAAATCCCCCATTCTCCTTTGCTGAACATCAATACTGGATCAAGTCCTCAACATGAAAAAATGTGATAGTTTATCTACAGAGAAATATGCTTTTGTGGGAAGAATTTTCAATAACTTTGTATTATCACATACTTCTATAAATGACTAAGAAAGTGTTTATTTTGTAATACCACATTGTTACCATTTTAGGGCATGACTCCAAGTCTCACTGAAACCCTGCCTTGACTTCGAGATACTCGCTCAAGTCCAAATTCATGTCAGCATTAATGAAGAGGAGATATTCCTGTCAGAAATAGGAACTGATTAGCAGACGACCAGGCAGATGGCCTTCTATTCCAGGTGTTCTCAAAGGAAGATGTCCCATGTCCTCTTGATTGATTACATTCCCTCATAAGTACTAAGAAATGTTGTCTTCTACTTTTTTAATGATGGTCTTTAACTTCTTCAGTTTTTCACTGAAATATTATTTATTTGCTTTATTTTTTTTTTTCCTGAAAATATTCAGTTACTTTCTCTATATATGTTGTTGAGTCTCAGAAACCAAAGAAGTTGAAACTGTACTCAGAGCCTTTTTTAATTTTTTGTGTAAGAACCCTTTGGAACCTATTACGAAGTGTCTGTATCTTATATTGCTGTAGTTTAAACAGGTGTAAACGTTTTTCAGTAACATGGAAAAATAGCTCACTTTAAATTAGGATACACTCCTTTGCTCCTCCCTTCCCAAAAGGAGGGACCCTGGCATAAAAATGTAGGTTCACTATCATGGGTTGGTCAATGAATCCTGTGGAATTAGCGTTAATGGCTCCAAAAATGTCAGTTGAGTTCTCCACTCCTGTATTCTCTTTGTCTTGCTGAATGACTTTTAGGACATAATTAAACATTAATGATGATGGGATGAGAGTTCTGTGCCAGTAGATTAAGAATGCCATTAACTGCCCATGCAAACTGTCCTGTGCCTGCGTTCGCGGCGAGCGAGCTGTTTGGTGATTTACTCCACGCTGCTCATAGATGACACGGTCTCCCTGCTAATGCAGCCGGGCTCCTTCAAGGCTGAAGAGATCTCATGTCCTGCCAGCTTCTAACATAGGTAGAGCTTGTGTTGCTGCCTGTACCTGTACAGCAGGACAGTGGATGGTGTTCAGGTGACGTTCCTGATGTTTCAAAGATACAGGGATGTGGTTATGGTTTTGCTCTGCATGTGCTGACTGTGGTAAATTGCTACCGTGATTTACTTAACTAGATATAAGACAATTATTACACTTCTACATCAGTTCCAAAGATGGAGCCAGCACTGCATTGCCTCCTGATATGAACTCTACCCTACAGAATTCTCACCTTTCAAACCTTGCCGCACTGGTGATAGTGCCTGCATAGTACTTATTAATTACAAATATTGTTTTAGGAAGTGCTGAAGTATCCTAACCTGAAAATTTTTATACTTGTGGAAATCACTTTGTATTCTATACGCAGGGGTAGGCCACAGCAGGACAGAGGCAAGAAGGTGGTGTTATCTGGTACCTATTATGTAGGTACAGCTCTCTCCATATATTGAATGAGCACAGCATGGTGGGAATATATTTAGTAAGTGAATCAGCCCAGTAAAACTGACTCAGGAATATCTGTTCCCTGATTGAAAGGTATTGCAGTAGCTGCTTCAAAACAGCTGATGTATATTTTAGATGTCTGTAGATCGTACTTGCAAAACCTCTTTTAAAAATTAAATATATTGGCCAAAAAGTTTTCTAACAACAAATACTCAGTGCACTCTCCTGGGAAAATTCAGGAGGCGGAGCCTATTAATATTGAAGTGAACTGAATGGTACGACTCCGCAGAGAGCAGCATATGTGTATTCCATAGTCATCTCCCGCCCTTCTCCTTTCATAAATATGCCATTTATGTTTTAAGACAGATGTTGGCAATTCTCGATCTAAAATATGCTTAATGCAGCATTTCATCCACTGCTGCTGGTACAGCTGAAAAAATGGAATTGCAGAACAGAATGTAACCAGTAGGACCCTTCACTCTCCTAGCACAGAGGAGCTTGTTTTACTCAATGTCAGAAAAGCTTTTTACATTTGGATTATTTTTATTTACATGTTTGGTCACATCCAGCCTGCTCCTTTAATAGAGCTCTCGCTGAGCTTTCTTGTTGAAAAGCAGGAGCTTCAGGCTAACATCTACCGAACTATGTGTTCTGCTTCGCTGATCCCACAAACCATCCCTGGGGCACTCAGCCACCTCTACCAAAGGGAAAGACCAAAGAATCATCAGGTTTATTCTGTAGATAATCCTGTGTGCCATAAGCAATTACCCTTCACTTCCACTATAAATTCTGTAAAATGGGATTCTGTGTTTAATATGCTGTTATGTCTTTGATTAGAATATCTGACACAGAAAGAATTAGAAATGGTGTTTCCTTGCCCATAACAAACTATTGAAATGTCTGGAAAGGTATAACTGAAAATTGAATCAGGCCAATAAATATTTTTGGGTATCATTTTCCCATCATGAGCTATCTTTACTCAGAGATAAGGAAAATACATGGCCCTAACCCCTTGCAAGCCAAAAGAAAAACACCCTGGAAAAAAACGAATGCTTGGTCTAGTACACTGCTTCTTTGCTGTACCTTAAAAATCCAGTTTCTGAGGGATGAGAGATTAAGAGAAGTTCTTTTCCACTGAACTGTTTAAAACATGCATAGAAAAGTGTGCCTGTACCAACATTTGCTATTGCATCCTAACCCTACTAACAATAGTAGTCATTCAGGAATGTGCTTTTTTCTAAATATTTTTTTGTTGTTTTGTGGCTACAGATTTGCAGACTCTGGCAGAGTATTAATTTTGAGATGCATATGTGAAAGTTCAGGTGCAAGTGAGAAAAGTTGCCAAATTTCAGTTATTCCAGATAAAAAGAAAAGCTTTGGATTAAGGAAGAGAGTTCCAGGTATTAGAGGAGTATCAGTGTACTATGATCTTCCTTTTACAGTTCAGATCTGTTCCCAGTGCTTTTTAAAAGGTCTGATTTTATTTTATTGGTACTTGAAGGTGAGAGCAGTGAGAGACAAGCTGCTTACAGGTCAGAGTGAAAACTCTCAACTCCATCCAGCAAACAGAAGGAATGAGGATAGCTCCCAAATCACCGTTCTCCAGGAATGAATTGCAGCATTCTGGGTTAGCACTGTTCTCCCAGGGATTCTAATTGAGAGCACTGGTCAGGAAATAAATCTCACCTTAGAGGAGAGCTAAAGAGCAGAGCCTATTGCAGCTGGGAGACACGCCATTCAAAATAGGATCACAGAATGGTTTGGGTTGAAGGGACCTTAAAGATCATCCAGTTCCAACCCCCTGCCATGGGCAGGGCCACCTTCCACTAGACCAGGCTGCTCAAAGCCCCATCCAACCCGGCCTTGAGCATTTCCAGGGATGGGGCATCCACAACTTCTCTGGGCAGCCTGTTGCAGTGCCTCACCTCCCTTATAGAGAAGAATTTCATCGTAATATCTGATCTAAATCTTTCCTCTTTAAGTTTAAAACTATTAGCCCTTGTCCTAGCACTACATGCCCTTGTAAAAAGTCATTCTCCAGCTTTCCTGTAGCGCCCCTGTAGCCACTTTGTTTACCTAAGAGCAGCTAATCCCAGAGGCTGTCAGCTAGCTGGTGACTAATGGCGTTATGAGTATCTCTTGAATTCAGAGCACACGGATTTCTTAGAACAGTCATGAATGTTTGAGCCCTAGAGTGATTTGATTCCTTAGACCCCATCACAGGTTTTTAACATAAAGAACTGCCATGGAAAAGCAGCATCTTAACTCATTCTGTAAGAACGTTAGTTTGAAAACACAGCAGCGGTTCTCTAACTCTGCTCAGAATGCTAATGGTTTGTCAGGGACTGGCACGGGTGGAGGACTTCTTCCACCCAGCTGCCTTTCAAGAGCACTGAAACGCTTCGTCTTGGGCAGCGGAGAATAGTCTCACGCTACTCTGATCCTCCTGTGCTTACCGGTGGGCTGAGTGAAGTCTCAGCCACGAGAAGAGCTACATAGCTACTGGTGACTGGGCTTTGGTCTGCAACTAGTTATCTAGGCAACCGAGTGATGCAAACACTAATACTGAGGGCACGCAGACTGCGAATGAAATCTTCCTATTAAGCCATTAAACGTTATCATTAAGCATTTTCAATGCAAGCTATCAGTGAATTGTGCTTTAGAAACACAGAAACCATGAAGTTTGTAAGGGGAACAGTGAACTTTGTGTGTGGAAACATTAAAAAGTTAAAATACATTAAAAGATTGTGAGAAAAGAGCATGTGCATGAGGAAGGCTAAATCAAAGATGAGTTACACTGTGTTTGTGTAACAGTATTGTTAGCCAGCAGATGAAATGCATTTTTTAGCTATAGGAAGAACTGTGACTGCCTATAGGCAGGCTCATGTTTACACCCCAATCTGTTCCACGGTCAGGATGGAATCAAATCTCAACTTGTGCTACAGGTTTTTTTCTGTATTACACTTCCAGATTTTTTTACATAGTCAAGTGGGAACGTGACTGAACATCTGCTGTCTATAATGGATCCAATCCCACATGCTGCAGTGTGTTAGCTTGGCATGACTTTAAATACATGTATTTACCTTCTCATTTTTGTTTAGAGAAAGAGATAAAAAAAATCCCAAATAGTCAAAATGTAGACTTTATTATTATTATTATTATTATTGTTGTTATAATTCCATATCTCCTTACTCTGGTTCATTTAACGTTGTGCTGTCATTGCTAGAGCAACTGTTTTATGATGCAGTAAAACCATGGGTCTAGCTACAGCTCTCTGTGCCTAGATACATTCCTGACTTTGCCCTTCCTTTTCTCTGCGTGCTTCCCTGACGCACAAATTATTCCGGATTAATGTTTGGAAGAAGTTGTGGATGTAGCACTTCTCAACTGAACCACAAAAGTCTGCTTTGTTCGCTAGAAGGGGCTCAGCCTGGTTTGATTGGCGCTATTCATCACGGCGAGGCAGAGCCAGATTTATCTTGTATACAACAAACACCTGCTGTCCGACCTCAGATAAAATGTCTGAATTGAAGCTGATTGCTGGGAATAATCTTCTGAGAGGGAAAGTGATTTTCTCTCCTTGAACATACTTTGTGTCCTCGTGCTTTCTCGGGCTAGCAGGCAAACCAAAGAGTGCTGTACTGACGATGTCTGCGTTGTATGGTTTCTTCATCCTGGGTTGAGGTCCTGATGCTGATTCAAAGAGGTAATACCGGTGATTCACATTCTAAACCATAAACATAGGAGTATGAAAGCTCCTATCTGTGGCTGGAGGTCAAGGGAACCTACCTTCAAAAAACGACACCTGAAAATTCATGCCTTTTACATCGGTGGCATAGTTTTACCCTTCTGTTAGTAGACTATGTGATACATCAGATAAAAGTTAATCTCCGTAACTTGAGATTTATAATGATAATAAACCCTTTCAAACTGCACCCGGGGGTAGTTTGTCATATTTCGCAATGCCCATAAACCATGACTCTTGCCTCATGAGCTGTTTACTGTATAGGATACATGAGGAGGGGATGTTATGACAAATACAATATGTAGCTTAATTTTAATAAAATGACTTTACAGAAAAAGAACTAAGACTGCAACAGTAAAACAATATTTATTGAACTTTTAAATGCAGAATTTGTGCTTTTCTTTGTCCAAGTTTTTTAGCAGTGAGATAGGAATTTAAAAAAAAATGACCAAAAGTATCCTGTCACACTTTTCAGCCATTATGCATTGATATCGTAGGGGAACATGGCAGGAGAGGAGACCTAAATTTTATTGAGCTAGAAGTTAGTAAAGCTCTTCAGCAATATGGAAAGAAAGGACCATTGGCATCATGGTTACTGTTTTCTCGGAATGCTCAGGTAGTCACCTCTCTGCACTCTTCTTCCCTCTCTCCCACTCCTCTGCAGAGGTGACGTGTTCGATCTGTCCTGAGAGGGATTGCTGTCTCTTCAGATGTGTGGCGATTATTTTGGCCGCCTACTGTCCTTTGATTCAGGAGAATAAAGGACAGAAGCGAGGGGATTATTTTCCAACATTAGGAATAGAACGGAAGACGTACTCCTCTAGGCAGCCAGCGAGGGGTTTGTAGCTCGCAGGTCCAAAGGCGGGCTGACGAACAGCTATGGTGCTATGGCTTCTTTTATCGCGGTGGGAGATCTTCAGGCAACCTAAATGTGGGGTTATGCCAGTGCTCATATAATGAATTCAGCTTCCGTTAAGCCTGGTCTCACGTTCTGAAAATAGTATCAGAACCCAAATAGAGGATGCAAATGTTGTGTCAGTATAAGAGGAAAGGAAAAAAAAATTGCCCAGGGACTGACAGACCTGTTTGGGAACCATGCAGAAAGCTTTTTATTTTCAGTGCGGAAGCTCTGTGAAGAACAGGTTAACAAATCTGACAAGCTGTCACTTTTTTGGAGGACACAGAATAGACACTGTGTGCGTGTGTGGTACAATTTCCCGAGTGGAGGTATCAGGACAGTAAGAATCGACTACGTGGGAAGAGACAACAGGATTCTTGCACGTGTGGCGACCACTGACAGCATTTTCCTGCACCTGAATTTAGGGGTGCACTGAAACTACTGGGGCAAATGAGCTAAAAGATTTAGTAAGTTAATAGATACTACAGAAACTTGTCTTAGTTGTACGATTACATGCGAACATTCTGGCAAGCAGTTTGGGCTATAAGCTAAGATGTCCAAATACATTAAAATACGTATTTAGTTTGAATGTAATAGTATCCTTTCTCTAAATCTAAAAGGCCGTGTCTAATTGAAATCATTATTCTATGTGATTTTAAGAGGCTATTAAAGACACATTTACAAATAATTAATTCCATAAACTTTTACTGATTTTTTTTTTTTTTTAAATCTGAAATGTCTAAGACCTTTTTCATTAAAGTACTTCACAATAAATGAAATAAAAACTGTGTAAAATTCTAGTTAAACTTATTTGGCTTTTTTTTCTTTGAAGGATGCTTAATAGGAAAATAGAAAGACTGAGAAGTCAGAACTTCTGTCCCGACTCAATAAGCAGTTGTAACCCAAAATTTCATTGTTTGATTGATCTGATTTTGAATAGCCCCTTTCTAGCCAACTTAGAGAACATGTGCCTGACCAGGCTCTTCCTTTTGCAACATCTTAATTCAGAATCGATCGAACCAGGCTTTGTTATGCTTCACGTGTTTTCACCGGTATCCTTCACATACTGCTAGAGAAAATTATCACTGTTAATCAGGATGCAAAGCTATTTTTGATAGTGACATGCGATTTGCAAAGTAACATAAAATCACTCAAATTGTCAGCACGAAGTTGTCGTCTACCTCTGACAAGCTCCTACTTACTCTGCTCTCGATAATTGTAACCTTTATTGCTTGCTCTCGTTTCTAAAAAAGTTATTAAGTGCAGATTAAATCATGTCTATTTTGCCTGCATTCTGGTAACCCGGGTTTTTGTTTTGTTGCGAGTGGGGTGGATAATGAGGTGGCATTGGTAAATCCTGTTAGACCCATCTCCACCTCCAAAATGGAGTCCATCTCCTAACTTGAAATATTTTCATCAAGTTTTGCATTTGAACAAACTCTTTTAACTGTGTTCTTTTGCCAGGCTGCTTTGGCACAAAATGTGGAGACTGTGACAGCCATCTAGTGCAGGGTGCGTCCTGTTGAGGTGGTAGACATGCAGTTCTTCACGTTTTAGGTGACTGCAGGGTCTTCTCGAAAGAGTACACGTAGAAGTTACTTGTGGACTGTTAACGTATTAACAGAAGTGTTTCTTGTAGTAGTTTGTGTTTGGCAAAAGGAAGATAAATGAGTAAAAATGTCAAGATTACAACTCATTCTTGCTTTGGTTCTGAAATACGGATAGAGTCTGTTACCTAAACCAACCAGCGCCAGGCTGTAGGTGGGCTGGAGGATAATGAAGCTAGTTAGTCAAAACTAAGAGATGACTTCCAGGGTTGATTAAGTGCAAGTCCCTAATGGAGCAGTGCCTTTGGCATATCTGTTTGGGCATTGCCCCAAGAGGTGATGCTGATCCTTTCCCATCTACTGTGTGATCACAGTACCACACGGCTCTTCAGACGTAGCCCTGGGGAGCTATAGATGTTCTGGGTGTGCCTCATCTCTTTGGTGTCCGTTTGGTTTTACCTTGGTTCATCTTGTGCAGAGCCAGTTGTCTTGTTCTGTATTTTTCCAGTGATTAGTACAATACGGTGTTGCTCTGTCAGGAGCTACCGTGTCTTTTCAAAGAAAGGGCAAAAAGTAATCAGCTGTGAGACTTAGCAGAGCACCGTCGGTTCTCTCTCCCCACACACCCAGCACTTTGCAAATCCTATTTTGGGAGGCAGAATCTGGGTTGACTCATTCACAATAGCATCCCAATTCCTTTCTGTTACTATGCAGTACTGTCGTCGCCCGTACCAAAGAGCCGGAAAAGATCTGTTGTTTCTGCAGCAGTGTGTATTGGAGCAGGGTAGGCAGCAACAGCGACACGTGTGAAATGATGTCTTATCTTCTCCTTATTTTGGGATTGTGCAAAGGAGGTTTCAAATGAAATTTCGGTTACTTTGCATTCACTTTACTAAGAAAGGTTTTATCAAGACAAACTCCAAGGTTCTGTTTCTGGAAATAAAGCTTACAGTGTTTCAGTGGGATGTGGTCCTAAATTTGAACAGGATGGAATTACCATTTTTTCCTCTCAAGCCCGCTTGTTCTCGTACGCAATGTTCAAGAAAACTATTGCTCTCAGTAATAGATATCCATCACTGAAATATGGTGGGCTACATTTGTGTGTGCATGATTACAGTTCATTAGCACAGGATAAGTTGTTTTTAGTGTTCTTTTATTTCTTGTTAGTGTAAGCGTGTTATGTCCAGCACTATCAAAAGCCTGTTTCCAAACAGTTTTGAAAGATGTCCACGCTGCAAAGAAGTCTTTACCCTTGGCTGTCAGTTATGGGATTACACAAGTGAGGAGTGCAGGAAGAATTACCAGATTACTGAAAATTCATTTTAGCAAGGTTTATTATTTTCCCTAAAAATGAGAAGAAATATATTGAAAATTCCTGTGCGAAAAAGCAGATAGATCTGGCAAAGTGCCATCAGTTAGCTAACCTTCGACAGTTTGGGAGTACTGGCAGTTTTAAATTATGAAATTTAGCAAAAAGACCACACGACTTCGATCGTCAAGGTTGAGTGATGAGATCTTGGCCCTATTACTCAGCTGTTACACTGATTTACGGAAAATGATATTGAACAGTTGACACCGGGTAAGGATTAAAGGGGTTTTTCTCCACTTTTTTACCTCAGCGTATCCAATCGAAATTGCTTTCAGCTGCTAGATTGTTTTGGAAGGTTTCTGTGGGCAGTCCTGTTCCTGCGAGAGCAGGTTTTAATGCCAAGTTGCAGCCTTTCAAATTCTGTAAGAGGACGTTGTGCCATGATGCATCTATCTTGTCTTCTCATCTGTGTCTTTGCTGGTGACTTGAAGGTGTTATACATGTATAAAATGAAACCAGCATGATAAATATTTAAAGGGTCTCTTAATATTTCACTAACTCTCAGTAATAAAACTGTATTATTATTATTATTATTATTATTATTATTATTGTTTTCCCTCAGAACAAAAGCCTCAAGAACAAGCTCTTGTCAGGAAACAAGCTTTGTGGTATCCGTGCAGAGGAGGTAAGTAAGGTTCCTCTCTGTTCTCAGCCTAACACACCCGAAAGAACCTTGTGTCAAAGTCTTTTGTCCTGAGGCTCTAGTATAGGTTATATATTTTATATACGTGTGTGTGATGAGTGTTCCTAAAAGGCTTTCAACTCACTTCTGTGACTTCAGAAGCAACTCAGATGTATTACAAAGCGAGCTGCAAACTCAAGTTATAGACAACTAAAATGAAGTTTGGGCATGCTTATGGAAATATATATATATATCTCTCCCTGTAGGTACATATTATACATCTGTAATATATATAAACGTGATTTCCTTGCCATGATCTCCATGCCTAGGCTAAGACAGGAATAGCTAAATGCTTTTTTTGAAATTAATTTATAAAGACAAGAAAGATTTATTATTATTGATCCCTAGAATGTTTCATTAACTCAAGGAAAAATGGGTCGCTTTATGAAATAGGAGGAAAAACATCTCCCCTCTCCTGAAGAGTGAGCTAGCGAAGAGACTCGATGGAACAAAAGCCCTATTTTTTGGTAAATACATACATGTACAAGTGACTCTATTCATGCGGTCCCTTTATATAACTTCTCATGAAAGAGGATATTACTATATACGAATCTGGTTTAGTCATTCACATGACTTTAATCATGGTTTTTTGCATGTGTAATTTCTGTGAAAGTCATTGCAACTTGCCTGAAACAGAAAATGTAGCACTTTTCTGTGAAATTTTCATAATTACGTTGGACAGGTTTTGTTTATTCAGAACTCTAAGGTCAAAAACAGAGGTCAAAGCTATTTAACCTAACAAGATCTGCAACCAGTTTCTGAGAAATCCCCAGTGGTAGGAAATAATAGTATTTGGGGGTATTTTTTTTCTAGCTTCTAAAAATCTGTATGTTCTTCCTATATCCCTGTAGGTACTTTCAAACATACCACAGTATGTGAATGCAAATATATTTTCTTCCCATGTTTACAGGTTAAAAAATTGGCAATGAGTAAAACATAGCTTTCTGTTTCCCCTCTTTTTCAAGTTTGTTTTTCCTACCTGCACAACATCTTGAATGTTTGGTGATTAACTTGAAGATCTTTTTCCTGATTATGTCTCCTTTAAAATTTGCAACAGAAATGCCTTTAAATCTAAAGGCGAAGCCTAAGGTTAAGTTAAATATATTGTGGTGTGAGGAGCCTGGCTGTCACAGAATTTCAAAAAACTTACCCTGAGCTAATGAACAAATGAAGGCAGCAGATTGTGAGTGTATTTTAAGCCTTAAGAATCTCAGATTTATGAATCATCCTGGCAAATCCGTGGCTTTTAAGCAGGTTTGTGCTATTAGAACAAGCAAAGATGCCACACGAGCATCCTTTTTCATTGTTTTGCTGGTTAGATGGTGTCAGCCAGAGAAACGCAGTGTATTTTCTGCTCCATGCTCACCCAGCATAACAACTGTGTGAAACCAGCATCCTCCTAGTTACTAGATCAAAAACCCTTCATGGATAGAACTGCCTACCAGAATGCTCCTGCTTCTTTCTGCGCTCTCGGACTGCGTGTGGTTAGTGAGCCCCGTGAGCCCCTGTCTCTTTGCATAGATGGGAGCATGCTTGGGGTCCTGCACTGTTTGGATGGATGGGGTTTCATTTTGAGAATTCAGAGCCTTGGAGAGAGGAAGGCAGGAGGGTGCAAATCTCGGGCTTCCCAGGACACAGAAGGAGGCACATGCCCGGGAGATACACCCAGATGCTGTGGTTTAGAACTCGCTGTCACCTTGTGTCTGACCTCTTGTGTCTTGCCCGTCTGACTGCACTAAAAGGTGTCAGTTTTGTGAGACCTCTCCCTGGAAGTGCAGAAAAAACTCCAAACAACCAAACTTTATCACAAAGAATTACAGGTCCTATACGTGCTTTTGAGTCACTTATACCGCACACTGAATACGTGTCGCTCTATAATTCTTTATTTCATCGCAGGTTTGTGATTTAGCAAATGAGTGATACCTCAGGTGCATCTCTTAGATTCCTCTATAGCCATTTGGGATACCTTGTTTCTCACAGAGACTGTGTATTTTCTTTTCAACCACAACTCCTAGAAGACTTTCAGTTGGTTGAGGTTTTCTCATTGGTGTTTGTTGATGGGGAACACATTCCATAGCTCTACCAGTTGCATGGTCCAGGTCAGAGGACGGTGCTATTGGCACTTTCTGTTGTGTAGATGAAATAACAGCAGATAGTTACAGCAGAAAGAATTTAACTGAACTAATCTTGTTATTTGTTTCAGATTTTACGGAATACAATAGTCTGTGTGGCCTTACTGCTTAAATATTTAAAGCAGGTTCCACAATTTTTCTTGATTCATTCATTCTTTCCAAAAGTCTGTCGCCGAATTTGAATGCGCCAATTGGAAAGACATAAAAACTTTCTAAAAGCTCCAATTTATGGAAGATGTCCTACCATCTGTAATCTGTTACGTTTATGGATGTGTGGTAAATGTGGAATAGACTTCTCAACTAGTCCAAGGAGTTCCAAACATTTGGCCTTAACTAATGCAAGAAAACTTGTTGAGTTTGTGGATTTTATGAAAAAGAAGTTATTATTTTGTCAGGATTCTTAAAAGGTGAAATAACACTCCTTGGACAGTTGGGTGTACTATAAAAAAATTTCTATTTTGTTTAAATACATAAAAGAATGTATAGACCATTAAGAAGGTATAGACTATTGCTTAGACATGCTCCCTGGAAAAGCATTTGACATTCATTTGGGTTAAATTCTGCATTTTAAAGCTGATCTAGTTTCTGGTGGTGTCAGAACTTGCTACCTTTTTTTTTCTGATCTTAAAACTAAATGGTTAAATTAAAAACCCTCTGATTTGATTATTCTCACTTCCAGTCAAAAAAGATCCAAGCCCAGCTGAAAGAGCTTCGTTACGGGAAAAAGGATTTGATTTTTAAGGTAAGTTTTGTTTCACTATAGTTAGCTAAAGTATTACAGCACTGAAGTAATCTAGCAGTAGGAAAGCTGCCTTTATAGCTGTAGTTCTCAGGAATCATTTCCTTCTCACTGTACCAAAAAGAGCTCAAGGCACCAGAGAGAGACATAATACCGTAATGCAATTTCAGAAATAGCATCTAGTTTGGTTTCTTTTTTGGTGGTGTGTTGTTTTTTTTTTTTTTCCCCAAGCCGCTGTAACAGGGACAGTGCTTTTTATTAAATTGCTTTCTGGAGCAAGGAAGAGAAGATTCAAAGCCAATAAAGTTGTCTGGTGTCTTTGTTTTTAAGCAGACAAAAGCAGCGGCGAGTGTTTAGTTCATGGATATCTGTATTTATGTGCTCACATACAGCAACGCTCGTGTTTCCTGCTGGTGACCAAAACCCATTGCCCTATTCCGTGGATTCTGTAACAGGTTTTTCATCTTTCTAATTGAACAACAGAATATTTTTCAGACAGTTCCTTTTTTTTACCTTTGATTAGCAGTCCTCCTTGGCAGTGTCAATGGTTGTTCGCACTTAAAGCAAGTCTTTGTGTTTGTGATAAGCTTGAGTAATGGAATGTTCGTTGCGTCCCTGGATCCAAATTCCTGCTATAGGCTGAAACATCTTTACCAAAACTGAAGCTTCTAGAAAAAAAAAAAAGGTCTATGGCTTATAGAATCCAAATGAAAAGCTTGTCCAGCTAGCACATAAAAAAAAAGGGGGGAGAGGAGAGACAAAACATGGAGACATTTTGCTGAAGGGCATCAAGTCCTTGTTAACATGGGCAGCAGTTAATCCCTGTTAAAGGAGGAGGAGAGAGACTCAGGTCACCTGACTGGAGGCTGCTAATTGAGTTGTGCTTTTATTCGCAGCGTAAAGGATGAGGATGGGTGCCATCTTCAAAGTGACTAGAGCTAGAATGACTTCCAGCGGAATTCGTCTCAGTATGAGTTCCAGATTGCCTCCTGGAAGGTTTTGACTCTCTCCGCTGTCTCTCTGTTGTATGCACAGTACTGTACAGATGGAATAGCGTAGACCGCTTAAAATACACAGTGTGATTTGGGCGTTTGGGGGGTGGTTTCCTTTTTTTTTTTTTTTCCCTCCCCACACGCAGGTTGAGTTTTTTATGGAACATTTATTTCAGGTCCTCATAAGACCTAAACCACAGGAATAGATTTAGAGATGAAAACTGGGTGTATTATACTTCTAGGCAGTTAAATTTTTAGACCAACTGGCACTAATGAAAATAACACATTTTTCTTCAAATTCAGTTCAGGTATAATTGAGAGTTTGAACAGAGGGAAAGATTATACCTTCCAATCTTGCCTGGGTGTGCAAGCTTGTTTCCTTTGGCGGAAGCAGAAGGATTGTCCAGTACTATCTCCTTGTTGTTTTCATTATGCTAATACACTGAGATCCCCAAACAGCTCTAAATCGTGCTGGGTTGTGTGGTAACGCTTAGGGAAGGAACCCTTGCTCAGTGCTGCCCACCTGAAAACACCTTTCAGAAGAGGAGAAGGAAAACACGAGCATGAAGAGATGAACAGATGGGAAAGGCTGTCTGGCACGCCACTGGCATACAGCAAATGAAATCCTCCTTCCGATCCTAATTGAGTCGACAATGTCGTGGTTAAGGTACAGATGTAAAGAGCAGGGGTTGTGGAGGAGGGGAGGGAGTTACTTGTGTAATAGTGGAGGCAGAACATCTAGTGGGAGCGTGAGTAGAAGGGTCTTCTCTGACTGGGTACTGATGTCTGTGCTATAGGCTCCACTTCTAATTCTTGGAGAATTACGCAGTACTGCTGTGGGAGGCTAGGAAATATAGCTTCTCTAAAGACTATGTCTACATCTGACCACATGAGTCGTGCCTTGAACTCCTTAACCTACATCAAATAGACATAGTTCTTGACTATGAAGGAATGCCAGGGCCACCAGCTCAGATGCAGGTCCCAAGTTACGTAGGGTGAGTTCTGTTCTGAATCACTTACTTGCAAAATAGGGAAAATGTTACTTGCCTTTAGGGAAATTATGAACTACTGTAATTAAAAACGCTTTCAGAACTTCAGATGGACGAAGTTAATGAATCGTGAAGTAGATTCCAAAGTCCCACATACTGAGACCTGCATGTGCAAATACCTGAAATGTCTCTTGACCGTGTGCAATTCGGTATGACTGACCTCCTGATGTGCTAATTTGATATATCCGTCCTGTGTAGCCAGAAATACTTCTGTCAGGTTCATTTGCTGATCTTTTTCCTGACTAAGGAAACGTGATTTAGGAAGAACAGGGAGCAGCAAGCATATGCCATCCTGCTAACTAACCGTGTGAGATGAGGGGTGGATTCAGTGTGCCATTCTGGTCCGAAGACAGACACGTGGAACAGAGTAGCAGCCCTTTGGTATAGGTGGAAATCTTTTCAGGTATCTGTCTGATCAGGGAGAGGCTGCTGGGTTTGGGCGAGAACAGGTGGTGGTTCATTTCTGGTGCCTTTGACACTCGAAACTAATCAGATCTGCTATTGCTGCTGAGGCTGTTTAGTGACGCTCTGGTTCTTTCTGATAAAAGGTCACAGTGGTGGGTGGATAGCCTTGTGCCAGCCCACAGCAGGGATGGAGCGTGTGACAGCCTCCTGCCTGCTCGTTACTGCCGTGTTACGGGACTTCTGTCCTTTCCCCTTCCCACCCCGTTAAACCTTACCTTTGCTGTCTGCCTCACTGAAGACTTCAGGGAATTCTGCTCTCTGTATGACCGTTGCAAGCTTCTCGTAGCTGTTCACCAGAAGGATGTGAGCTTCAGGCTGCCAGGTTTCTAAAGGGCGTGAGGGAATGCTTCAGTCCGTGCCCATTAAACTATTGTTTTCTGTGGTGGAATTAATCGTGCAGAGAGAGGTGAAGTAAGTAGGGGGGGGTTATTTGCTTTTTTGTTTTGCACAATCAACATCCAGAAACTAGTTCTTAAATTCTGGTAACTATTACTGTCGAGGATTCTATAGTGACTAGAGCTCTGGGGATTAAGTGGAAGAGGATGAGGAAGGGGGAAAAAAGGCAGCTCTCTCCTTTCATACTCCAGTGAACTGGTAAATAATACCTACTTGTAAAATCGTGAGACAGTAACTTCACAAGTGGTAGTAAGTCTGACATGAGTTCATCATATTTGGCATGTTTTCACCTTCCTTATGCTTTCGAAGTGTTTTGTAATCTAGCTGATGAATTATGTGGCATGTGTGTATGTAAGTTTATATTGTTCTGTCTCTCTCTGTGACAAAATGCCAGGCGACAGAAAAGCAGAGTCACAGAAATGAAGTCATGCGCTCAGGGCTGGAGAGGTCGTCACTATCTCTGCAGAGATTAGAGTTCAAGCTCCTGTCAGTTTGTCAGAGTTCGTGCAGTGTGGTATCCTTCACGAGTTGACAAAAGTTGAAATTTGCCTTCTATTATAATGAGAAACTTGAGTGAAATTTTTTATTAATCATTCCTTAAGTTTCTTCATTTTCTAGCTGCCTTTGTAAGTAGGTACTTACTAGTTCTGAATGAGTCCACTCTTAATTGTAGTAATCTAATTATGGTTCTAAAGCCCTAATTCAGTGAAGTGCTCTTAAGTTTAACTGCTTTGCTAGATTGAGGTCTACATTTGTTTCAGGCTCTCATAACCATTTCTTTTTAAATTACTCCTCCTTCATTAACTGTCTTCCCCTCATTTGGCTATGCTGGCCTAGAAGTCATCGCATGTTTTGCTAAATTAGATAAGAATTAAAACCAGTTTGGTATATTTTGTCCATGAAATGCAGACATACGTGACTGTCTGATAGGAATATGAGATGAGGAAAAATAAATCTAGCAATAACTTGCACTATCAGTTCATATAAATAGTTTGTATTTTAAAAATCTATATTCTTTTAATGTATAAGGTGAGAATTATTCACTGTTAGGGTTTCAGTATATCTTTGTTTACTTTTTGGTGATGAGTTTCTAAAGATTCCGCTTCAGAGTTTCAGAAGTATAAATTTCATCTGCTGCTTCATCTGGTTTCCCTTTTGTCATGTAAATTCTGAGACAAAATACATTGATAGACAGACCTAAAAATCCAAAGCTCAAATATGAGCAACAGCTAACTATCCAACGTAGCCTCCCAGTGTACCTGATCTTTGTTCTGTAGTAGAATTTAAATTTAAATAAGCAAGTAAATAGCATCTGCCGTACAACAAATGAGGTAATAAATATTCCGTACACGGTCTTACCGTGAGTGAGATAGTTTATGATTATGCTCCTTCTTCTGAAGAGCAAACCCCGCGTTTTCTCCAGTTGGGTACACGGACGTGGCTGGTTCCTGAAGCGGAGCTCTCAGCGTGGGTGTTTACACTGACTAACCCCTTGCCTGTGGCCCTGGGGGGTCCTTGGTCTTCTCCGCATGTTCAGAGCCACCAGGAGCCCAGGTAATACCATCAAACAAGAGGATGTCTGGGAAGACCAGTGCAGGGCTGAGAGATGAGGGGCATCAGGAAGCAGCAGAGATCTCCCGATGCCTGCCAACCTCTGCTGCTCCTCACGGTGTTCTGGCTTGTTTCTGTGGTGGTACTCTTGAACTCACAGGGTTCTGTGAAGTGCAGTATTGCAAATTAAGAGCGAGATTGTCATTTACCTTCAGGTCTCTTTTTTTATGCTCCTAAATAGTGTTTCAGATGCAGACGCTCACACCTCTAAAGGACTGAGCAGTACCATATCAGCATCTCAAATTTAAGCAAGCCTGATAACTGCTTACGCAGACTCATATGAGAAAGAAAGAAAGAGAAGGCAGGTTAAAAGTAATGTTGGGTTGTTTTTTTTTTTCTTTCAAGGACTTGTTTTCTCTCTGGGGAACACCTGAAGTGACTTTGTATGAGGTCCAAAGGATAATGTGTTACAGACTTGCCTTTCTGAAGTGGCATTTATAGTCAAAATAATTTTCCAAATCTTTGAAACACACATAGTGGTGCATCAATAAATTCATTATTTGAATGTGTGAAAATTCTTTTAAACCATGCATTTCCTATGGTAAATAGATTCAGAGAAAAGCGAAACTATGGGAAATTGTTTTCACATCATACGGACTGGATGTGGTAAATATTTATAGCGTTCCTCTCTCTAACGCAAAATTGATGCTACCATATGTGCTGTTAGCAGTAGTTAATTACATGCCACAATAAACCTATTTCCCAGAGTTGCAAGGTATTTATTTCTGTAACGCAGACTGTGAGATTCTGAGGAAGAGGTGAAATGATTGAAGAAAAACAAACCAAAGATTAAAGAAAACCACCAAAGACCTGACTCAGCAGAGAACTTGTGTTAAACATTTAAATCGTTGTCTGGGCTTGAAATAATTGATTACATGATTTTAAATTTGTGATGACCTTTTGCAGCAGTGCTTTGTGCGCTTGCACGTGCATGAAGACACAGAAGCTTCAGGTTTTCCAAGACAATTCTAACTGCTTGTATAGCCCTGGCGGTCAGGCTTGACCAGGCATTTCATAAATGTAGCTTCTCTTCAGCCACGACTTGCACCTGCTTGTATTCAAACTGTTATCAACGGCAGAATTCATCTGGTCCTGCATGTCTGAAAAATGAGGCCATTTAACATAATTTAGAGGATTCTTCATCATGTTCAAAGTACCATAAAATTCCTTCTTTCCTTGTAGAAGGCTTTCCAAAAAACCAACGTTGCTTTCCTTAAACTGTGTACTTGGATTTATTCAGCACAAAAAGAACGCTCTTACCTTTGTCGTTGCTTTTATATTGCCCAGTAATGCTATGTGTGACTTCTGTAACTCAACGTAAAAGGAGACGAGAGGAGAAAACCGAGGGTGGTTTACTATGAACTTGTCACATCAGCTTCCCCGAGAGAATATTACAACTCCTCTCTCTTTCAGACAGTAGTGTATTTATTCATCCAACCTGTGTCCTCGACATCTGGATCTTCTGCGACATCCCTTGGGACATTTAGTGATGCTTCGTAGGAAAGCAAGTTACCAAAACAACTGTTATAAAATATGAGTCATAAATGTAAATGTAATGCAAAATAGCAAAGGTTTGGGTTTGGGTGGTGGGGTTTTTTTCTTAGTTCTTAAACCAGTGACTTAGGAATAAGAAGTTCTGTAAGCTACAGGCTGACTTCAGCACATTTGGTAACAGCTGAATAGTCTGGAAGAGACTTGCAGCTTGTTACACATTTAATGCATAGCATTTTCAAGTGTGTTGCTTTGAGAGAATAGCTATCAGTGGCTTCAGAGAAGAAAACATTCTCTGAAAAGTTTCCCTTGACTTTGTGGGAAGTGACAAACGAATGAGTAGAAAGTAGCAAACTGAACGTCCTTTAAGCTATATTTTTATTTTATGGTGTTTTCTGTTTGATAAATTTAATCTCATTGGTCTGCTGCAGCTTTTGTTGACAAAAAAAAAGAAGTTACTTTTCTTTGGATTGAGTTTATTTTTTCTAAAAGCCTTTGCCTTTCTTACAGAGGATGAAGATGAAATGAAGAGTGCCCACAATACCAGCAGGCGCTGGCAGATGATGAAATGAAAATTCTGAAAGTATTTGTACAGACTTTTCTTTTTAAATATATAAATAAGAAAAGTTTCTTTGTATTTACTGAGACCAAAATCCACATACACATGGCAATCCCATCAGCAGTGGGTCAGTCAGCAAAAGCAGCTTGCTTAGGAGGCTGTGGAAAATAAACAGGATGTGCCATACTCTCTGACTCCAAAGAAGGTTCAGTTATATATGTGTGTTATTCTTTCACAATACTTACTAATTTTTTTTTAGAAACCTTCAGCGTTCAGACTCTGCATATTTCTGCCGCTTTGATCTATTCTAGTCTATTAGCCTGAGTAGTAGAAAATGTTTTCTTGAATGTCTTAAATCTCCCTTTCTGAAATTGCAGCCTGTTAGATAGCATGCTGTCTCCCATAGACTTGGATGGTACATTTTTTTCAAACCCCTTCCTTTAAAGCAATATTTTGCGTGTTTGTAGACTATTGTCCTGTGTCAGTGTTCTTTTTTAGAGTAACACATGTAGAATTTTTTTTCCCAGTCTTGCTTCTCAGTACATCTTTGTATACCATTAATGCTTCGTGTCAGTCACATCTGAACTTGTTTTCTTTGGTCTCTGTCTATTTGCAGTGCCCTAAAACGGGCACTGAAGTCCAGCGGGACATTTCAGTCACGCTGAGCAGAGTAAAAGGATTTTTGTAGTCTGCACCCAGCATGATCTTTGCCTTTTCTACAAAAACATTCCAAGTTCAGTGGTGAATCATCCTGAGTCATTTATCCCTACTGTTCTATATTCTATGTTTGTTTTACTGATTATTCCTGGCTCTGTTTAGCATCTTATACTTGTCTTCAGTGAATGTCATCCTATTTTTTTTCCAGTTAGTCAGGAAAAAATTTAGATGAATCCCCTCTATGACATACAGGGTTCTGGTCTGATGTCACCAGAATATTTAATCATATATATTTAGTTCACTGTTCAGTTCATGAATGATATATACACCAAATAAAACTCTGTCCCCTGGAGAGGTAGTCTGATCATTCTTTTTAGTACTGGTCCAAAAGCAAATGTTGTACTAATGGATCGGTAAGTCACGACCTCTTCAATTTCTCTCTTTCTGAAGATGGGTGTCACATGTATTCTTTCCCAGTCTTCAGGTTCTTCACCTGCTCTGCTGAGTCTGTAAGAAGACCCATGATATAAAGGAGGGGTAACAGGTACCGGTTACTCCTGGGGAGATTTCTACTGGACACAAGGGGGAAATTTTTCACAAGTGCAGCAATCGGCCATTGGAATAATCTCCTCAGGGAAGTGGTGCCTTGCCCAGCACTGGACACTGCTGAGATTCAGCTGGACAGGATGCTGGGCCACCTTATCTAGCTCATGCTTTTGCTGAGAAAGATCAGACTAGATGATCCTTGAGGTCCCTTCCAACCTGGGATTCTATGTTTCTATGAAAGGTATCTTGGAATTTGCCCCAGACCTTGAGAGATGACCTCGCTATTATTATTTTGAGTAATTATTTCTCTCGTAGCAAAGGTCTTTGAGTGTAGGAGACAGCATCACGCCTGCAAGTGCTGCAAAATGTTTTTCTTCATCTTTAGCTCAGGAATTATCATCTTTGTGCTAATATTACTAGACGTCTGTGAGTAATCAGTCGATGCAGTGATTTGACGGTTAATCATGCAGATCAGGGTGTCTGCAAGGCCAGAACTTAGGGAGTGGTTTGCATTTCATACTCTCATTCCATATGTACGCATAGGTTAGTGCAAAGCCAGGTAGAAAGCTTGATGACATTTTTCATTCCAAGCGTTTCTAATACGAGGTAATGACAAAATCAGTAAAGTTATGTGATTAATAGCTTAATCAGTAGTTAATACTCTTTCACAGAACTTGCTGTATCTGGTCGTGTATGACAGCCAGGAGCACGTTGTTAGGGAGAGCTGAATTTTCATATTGCAATGTGATAGTGTACAGCTATCACTTTGATGACTTGCTTTAAAATAGGTGTGTTTTCTTCGAGAGTATCCTTCTTGGTTGAAAGCCATCAGTATGACAGGAAGAAAATTGGAAGTATATTCCTGAAAGGAATTACAGTGATGGCTGAGGGAATGGAAGTATAGAGTAGACTCTATTGAGGTTTGAAGTTGAAGATTATTCTATTTATCTGTGGATTTCTAGAATGTGATAATTTCACAGAATTCAATTTTTGCTGTTTTGAGAGTAATAGGACTGGACATGAACTTTGTGCCACCGGGGGGTTTTTTGCTGATGAGTCTGGCAGGCAGCATCCTGAGGTGGGTGACTGATGGGCTCGTCTGTGCAGGGTTTATGGGTTAGTATGTCATGAGTGAGAACTGATGTTTTCTTTGACCTCCAGGATAAGAGCTTGTAGAATCTTCCTTGAGGTATTCCTACATTTATAGAATCTTCCTTGAGGTATTCCTACGTTGTGGAATCTTCCTTGAGGTATTCCTGCATTGTAGTACAATGAGTGTTGGACTTTGTCTTCATGCTTTAGGATCCCTTTAGCTATTGCTACACCCTGTAGTTTGGTCTTAGAAACTGCTAGATTTTTTTCATGCCAAGTGAGAACGCTTATGGAGCTTTTGTTTACAACAGTTGTGTTGATTACTTCGGGATTTTTCTTTTTTTCCTTGATCAAGTCAATGTGTTTGTACACTTTTAGATATGTAATTGGATGTTGCCCGCTGGATGTATGATTTTGGTTTTCAGGTTATCAATTAGTTGTGATTACATCTGGCTCCTTATTGGATGCAGCAAAAGGCTTTAAGACAGGATATTATTGAGTTGTTTTTCTCAGTAGAAGCTGAGGCCCCAGGAGAGACAGGAAATTGAAATTTGCTTAGTTGATATCTGTAAAATATATTCGGGCTGTTGCATAAATACCTGTAGTTGAATTTTGGGTGGTAAGGAAGTGGCATGATTACTTGTTAGATAGCTGTCCTGTTGAGATAACGTAGGGTAGGGACCATTGGCTCATCTTCTGTTACACGGGCTTTTATCACTGGATGGCGACTACTTGTTTTCATGAAGCACAAGATATTTTTTTTTTAAATTTGATTTCTTTTGTAGTAGGTAATTTTTTTTTTTTTTCCTGAATAGTGGTATGATGTATTTTTACGACCTTGACAAAAATCTATGTAGAAAGCCTTACCTAGCTTAGATGTGTTTTGCTTGGGAGGTAGATGTCCCTGTTTACTTGGGCATCTTTTTGCTGATGCATATTTTCATTTCAAATGTCATATTTTAGCATTTTGTATGTTGTTGCTGTGACGTTATAATCATTAGTCATGTGTTAATGTTAGTACATTATGTTATCAACACAGACAGAATTGGCTGCTCAAAAATACTGACAGGCTATTTGCAGACATGGGATTTTTTTTTTTTTCCTCTAACAAGATGTGACATACAAGAAGGTGGAGGGATGCCATCACATATATTTCCCAGTAAAGTCATTGCAGTATGTAATAACATAATCCATTTATATCCTTATTGAAACAAATCTCCTTTACGGTTCTGTTTTTTGAGTGGTTTCATGCGGTTTTGGAAATCACAGATTTGCGAAATGTGAATATCAATTTGGTACTTAGTCGTTCAGGGCTATCAGTTTATTTCCAGTATATTTTTTCCAACACAGTTTTGAGCATGAAAAATGGTTATAACCTTTTTAATGAACTGAAAAATCCAATTTTAAAAGTTCCTGTATGACCCTCAGGATGTCATCTTAAGGATATGGACTTGCATTAGATGGTAATGCAGTCTTAAATGGCTAGTCGGAGTTCCTGTGTGGACACGGGTGGTCAGTAGCCAGCAAGAGACAAGGTGACTGAAATCCAGCAGCAGCAGCAGCTCTACCTTCAACTGGCAGCTTACAGCTCTTCAATCAACTGACAGACCTGGTCCAGCTCCCCCTAAATTGAGGAGAGCTTTACTATTAACATCAAATTGAAATTGATGGGGAATTTGACTGACATTTCCAAATGGTTTAATTATAATAATGAATTTGAGTTTGCCCAGTAGGGTTGAAGGAATTTAAAAACTTTGTCACGTAAAATATTGAAAAATTCCAAACTGCTCAAAGATCAGAGAAAAAAGTAGTACTGAGGGAGAGAAGCTGCAAGATGAGGCAAAGCCTCATCTTGTGTAAACATGTAGCAAGAAGAAGGGGGGATGTTTTCTATGAAAACTATGGTCCTAGATCCATGTGTGCTCTATGTCAACAGTGGGCAGATGTCATATGAGTGATGCCGGTGCCAGAAGTACACTTTGAGAGCAACTGTTTCGGCACAATCATTTTTATTCAGTATTTAAGCTTCTGCAGTGCTGGGTGCTTATAGAAATTACCAAGAAAAAAGTCTTTTGCTGAAATATTACATCTGAAAACATTTTCTGCTGAAGATATCAGGACAAGAGGTGCTGTCAGCCTCCATGTGCTAAGGGAGAGAATGGTCAAGCACAACCATGCCAAATGCGAAAAGGAAGAGCAGGCGCCAGCCACGGTGCCCACACTCGTTGGCATTCCCTGGAACTGGAGAGTCCAGAGGAACAGCCAAGGTGGTGTCTTGGGCACCAGATCCTTGGTGTTACCTGGTAGAGGTTGAGGTCCAGAACCAGCCACTCCGCTGGCCCTGGGGCTCCTTGATGAACTGTGCTGTGCAGTGATGGTCAGGAGATCACCTGGCTTCAGGCAGTCAGCATCTGGAGCACAGTGACATGTATGTCCCAAATCGGGTGTGCTTCCTAGCAATTTCTAATATCTTGGCATTTGTTCCAAATCATAGAGAAAGAAAAGTTATTTGAGAAGATAGTGCTGCATCACTTAGTCACCCCATCGCTTGATCCTGTCTCCTGGGAAATTGCTGGCAGCAAATTCAGAGCAATCTACGCGATGACCTGCACCATTAAGTTCTCAAAATAAATACCATAAATTTAATCTGCATTTGGGGAGAGCTTTAGAAATTTCTGTATTACAGATTGTTCACTGATTTGGAGCCACTTTGTGGGAATGAATGTGCTGCTGCTAATGAACACTGTATGTGTTGGATGTTTCAGGTTTTACTTTATTCATCAGCTGAATACGAGGTAATGTTTTCTGAATGGACAGTTTTAAGCTGTATCTTGACAGACACTTTTGAGTTGAGAGATATTTCCAGAAATACTGGTTATGTTTTGTTTGTTTTGCATTTTCCTGGCTGAATTAGACTCTCATCTCCCTACGGGAGATAAAAGGCAGACCAGGCACAAAGGTGAGTGATGAGGCTCTTCTCTTCGTGTGCGTCCTCTGAGCAAGTTTCTACAAAGACAGGTATTTCCCTTCAGTTAGAGGTTGAGTACTTTTCTCAAACCCTAGCAAACCGCTGTTTTGCTTTCATTGTGATGAGTTTTATGTGGAGGAAAAGCATGAGGAGTAGGGAAAGAATTAAAAAAGCACGAAGGTCGCACAAAGGTCTTATTTCCTTTTTTTAATGTACATCCAGAAGAGTCACAAATGAGAGGTAAAAGTGTTGGGGCAGTAATGAGAATTGAGGAAACGTGCAGGCTGTGAGACTTTGCAGAAATGATGGGTTTATCTGACTTTTCTTCTGGTTGTGAGTGCTTGAAACATAATTCAGATGTTGCTGAACATCTGGATTTTGCTGCATGTCTGATTAAATGGAATAACTGCCAAAAAGTGTCATTTTCAGTTCAATTAACACCTTGTGCTACAGCAGACAGTACAGTTTAGAAGCACAAGTCTCTTTTTTTTCTAACATACAAATAATGCTTACAGAATAAGTACAGCAGAATTGGGGTTATCAGATAATTTATTCAAGTTTCTGCTTCAGTGGTTTCCAATTTAAAAAGTTGTCCCAGTTAGAAAATATAATCAATTATGAAATAGAAAGTTGTACAGTAAATATTTTATCTTTTTTCGCTAACATTTATTTAAGGACTGTGCAGGGGAAAAATGGAGTTCAGAATATCCAATCTATTTAACGTGTGATTAAACCTCACTTAGTCAATCATGTTTTCTCATTAAGCAGAATGTCTGATAATTTTGTCCTCGATAAATAGCAATCCTTGCTATGAAATACAATACATCCTTAAAATTCTTGTAATAACCAAATAAAATCCCAATTTATCATGTCTTGAAGAAAACCTGCTCATGACTATGTTTAGTCATGGAACCATGGAATAGTTTGTGTTGGAAGGGACCTTTAAAGATCATCTAGTCCAACTCCCAGTTAATCAGTTACTAATTAAAAAAAAACCAAAACAAAAACCCACCACCAGCAAAAGCCATCTCTACACACTTTATACACCACGCTGAGAAGCTGAGTGAAGTTTCTGGTGAAGAAATGCTAAAAAGCCTTTTAAAAAGCACTTTTTGTCTAACAAGCGGGCGGTGTTTGTAACAGCCGTGCAGCCCCTCACCCTCCTGATCTGAGCCCTAACCCCTAATTATGCTGGGGATGGAATTCATATCCCACGATTAACATGGAATAAATCAGGGATCAAACAAGACTGAGGCAGGCAGCACTCCCTCTGCCCTCCCTTTGACCCACACGTCATGCCGTGTTGGATCAGACTATGGGGTCCTGCTTGTGTCTCTTCTCAGAACGAAACAGGATTTTTTTGTTGTTGTTGTTCAACAAGTCATTTGCTATTGGGTGTGCGTAGTTGTACACAGAAACAGGATTGCTGCCAGGTTTTGCTGACCTGTACCTTCAGAAAGGTCTAGTGACTCGCCTCGCAGATAAGAAACTTTAGGTTTTGTCTGATCCTTGAGGAGAAATGGGGACGACTTGGAGCAGGAGGTGGCTGTGGAAAAGGCTACTGACTAGGCAGATTTGGGAAGGAAGTTCAGATCTACCTTTTCAGAGTAAAATACCAACAAGGAGCTGTCTTTGGAGCTTATTTGTAAAATACTACATTGTTATCAACAACACGTAATCCACTAGTAGTCATTGTATGTACATGGGTATGGTCATCCCAAGAAAGATCATTGGAAAGATTAATGTTTTAGAACAAACAGCGGCTGTAACTTCTCCAAAAGAACAACGCCAGTGGATATCACTGGCTTATTGGCTCAGTAATCTGTGAGATAAAATAAATATATGTGGAAGTTACAGAAAAATTAATGACAATAATCCAAAAAATAAGTCTTCGGAAACGGTGCATTCAGAAAGACTGTAGTGATGTGTATGAGCCTGTTCTTTGGAGGAGTACCTTTCCACCATAGACTGAAGGTGTTGTCCTGGATGTGAGCAGGGTTATCGCAATGTAGTAATTCTGCATAATGGCAGGCGGCAGTTAAAGCAATCACACGCTTTTCCCTCAGCTTGATATGGCTGCAGTTGGGTTGAGCGTGACGTATTACATAGCACCTGCAAGGGAAGCAGCAGCAGTCACCTGCGACCGCTGTCACCCGCTTTCTCTCAACTACCCTGATTTTCAGATGCCTGCACAACTCCTGTGTTGAAGGAAACCAGACTCCCTGAAATGCATAACTGGAGCTCTGGAGTTCCACTGATTTAAACTGCAACACAGACGGTGCTGAACGGGGACTCTGCTGACCTGTCTGGCCCACACCGTGTGGCCATCATCATCTTCTGTGTGACTCTAATCCAGCAATGCAGCCGTCGGCGATGCCATCCTGGCCTCTCGTTCATCACGTGAACGTTCTTTTGTGTCATTTCCTTTTTAATGGCAATTCTAAATATTTATTCACATATACTGTTTTTCAAACCTTGCTTCTCATTAATTGAAACTGTATAATAATTTGTATAACTGTAGTGTAAAAATAGTTTAATACCTAGCAATAATCAAACTGTTACTGATGTAAGAAATCACTTAGTCTAGTTGTAGTATCTAATGAGAACTGTCTCTGCACCAGATAGAGCTAAGCTTTATGTTCAGTCGTTCAAACTTTGACTGGGACCATGTTTAATTTCCCAAATTCTAACGAAATGGAAGGATTCGTTCTGCATTGGATGCTCTGTTGCCAGACTGAGGAACAAACCCGCGCTCTGCTCTGTGTGGAGGGCGTGTGATAGTGATCAGCTGTAAAAGCTGTCACGCAGTGGGAATTAGGGACTGCGGTCGCAGGAGTCTTCCCGACCTCTGAGCTGTCGACTTCTGCTTTGAAGCAAGATGGCCACAATTGTTCGTGGTTTTGACTAATGAAACTGCGGCTGCTCTGGTAAATCCAGTTTTAAAATGAGACTAATAGTTCTTTACATGAGCAGGGAACTGAAAATTCCAGGCTCTTGTCGTTTATCAGTCAGTACAGCCTATGCCTAATGCTCACGAACATCACTTGAGGTGTCTGCTGAGGACCACAGGCGTGCTGGGAGCGTGGTCACTGCCCCGACACAGAGACTGAGGTACCTCGTTTTGTAGGGATTGGGCTAAACAGCATTTCAGTCGTGTGGCTGTACACTAAGCTGTGCTGCAGAGGGCATGTGGTCTTGAAAAGTCTGGCAAGAAAGCAGTATCTGGCTGGGGATGAACTTCAGAAGCCTTTTGAACCCAAGGAGGTGCTTGTTTGGTCAAAATTAAAATGTGCTGCTCTTTAAGGGAGAAAGGAGAGCTTTATCCGGTTATTCTGTGTGCACAGCATGTGCATTGCATAATCAGAATTTGAGAGAGAAAAGTTATCTGGTTAGTCCAGTGCCTTCCTCTGTGGTTCCCCTCATAAACAGGGAAAACAACTAGTGGGGCGTTTTTGCAAATACAGCAGCATCTTCTGAACCCTGCACTCAATACACTGTGAAAAGCCAGATCTGCTCCTGACAGACCGTGCAGGAAAATAACTTTACGTCACAGAAGCAGCCACCCGTGCTTCCGCAGAGGGTGCAGGCTGCTTGCCTGACCCTGCCTCCAAAGGCTGCTCTCCCCAGCGGCTTTCTCGCCATGGTGCTGCATAACATGAATTTTCCTTTCATGTCTCCAGGGAAGGAGATGGGGAAACAAATCCGGAGTTCACCCCTCGTACAACCAGCAGGTAGCAGCGTTTCAGAAGGTGTCCACAAGTCTGAGCACTTGGGTGTTTTCTGATTTCCCTGTTTATGCCAAGTTATGTTTATGGTAGCATCTCGATGTTTAAAACTACAAAATAGTGTTTCAGATTAGAAGCAGAAGTCAGGTACACGAACAAAATAATGAAAATGGTTGGAATAGCTTGAATTTTCCAGAAGGATATTATGGCATAATTCTAAATACTTCATAGCATGGAGTTAATTTTGCTACTGATGTTACAATTAAGAGCAAACTTGCATTCACATAAATGGAGCAGATTTGAGCCCAGATCCCACATAGAAATACACTTTTTCTCATGAAAAAAAAAAAAAATCCTTTGAGGCCTGGACTTTTTGCAAGCAATTCCGGCCCAATTCATACATATTACTCGTAAAATTTATATCCTTTTCTCTCTCACAGGCACTGGATGAAATATTGTGGGGAAAAAAAATGCATTGCAGATGGCATGAGCTTTTTCTTCTTTACTCCCACAGGCCCAACAGCTAACAGATCTGGAGCAAAAACTAGCAGTTGCAAAAGATGAATTGGAAAAGGCAGCCCTCGACAAAGTAAGTGGTGCAAGGTAACGTGAGCGTGTTTATCAGCTGGGAATGTCTCAGCCTAAGTTGACAAACACAAATGGAAGGCTTGCAGTGATTTAGCTGTATGCTTAATTGCTGTACCTGGGAGTAATGCTCCTGAAATCAGCGGAACTCATTAGGATGCATGAAGTTAAGTACAGCTGCAAAGTTAGTTAAAGAGGAGGGCAATCAAATTA
This sequence comes from Bucorvus abyssinicus, assembly GCA_009769605.1. Taxonomy (NCBI): domain Eukaryota; kingdom Metazoa; phylum Chordata; class Aves; order Bucerotiformes; family Bucorvidae; genus Bucorvus; species Bucorvus abyssinicus. Next base: position 14,525,739 of record CM020043.1, on the reverse strand, counting down.
GAGAGAAACATCTCCAAAAACCCCAGAAAGCCGAACGCTGCAATTCTTTATGTGCGAAAGTACACCAACGAGAACGTGCCTGTAACCGGTACGATTTTTATCGGAGGTTTAAGAGTTCCGAGGAAGATGCGGTGCAGAAATGAGCCAGGCTCCTGTTAGGGTGGTTAGGTGCCCCCTTCTGCGGGCAGAGGTGCCCGCTCCGGTCAGGGAGGCTGTGGGGAGCTCCTGCAAGCGGACAGAGCAGGACACGTTCAGTCCTGTCAGATGTGCAACAGGGAAACTTCCTTCCAGATTTAGGGTAGCTGGGAAGAAAATATCATGTAACGGGGAAGCAGTTTATCAGAGAGGAAAAAATGTCCACACGCTGTCAAAGGCTACTTTTTTGGTTTGGTTTTCTAGTATTTTCAGGATCCATAGACATTAAAAAAAAAAAGTATGCCCCTTGCACTAAAAGCATTTTTCTTTAATCTTTAATACTGCAATCACTGAAATCATCTTCTGGAATGAGGATTTGCATCCCTCTATGTAAGCAATGCTCCCAGCGGTGTTTTTCAAAGCTGTGTGTGCGTTTGGCGATAGGTCCTGCGTTCCCCATTAGTACACTGAACAGGGGACTGCTCCACGCACTGCTGTGAAAATCAAGTCTGTTCCTTCTTGGCTCTTGCCACGCTCACAGACACGGTCTCTCGCTAGTGCCGATGTGGCACTAGTGTCTGTAGCAATGGCAGGAGAGCGATGCGTGCTGTAAATACCTTCAAAATACAGTTGTTCGTTATGATGCAGACAGCTGGGAAGAAGAAAGCAAAGAACAGTTGACATCAGGAACTTTTAATGAGAATGCTATTAAGGGATTCTGCCTGCAAATTAAAAGGAGATTTGCAGCACACCCAACTGACTTCTCTGACCCTCCGTTTCTTTCCTAATAAATATTATAGAATTTTAGTTTAGGGTTCAGTTACAGTTCTGTAGGCACAGTGTCATCTTCTTGCAAATCATCACTGAGAGTGTCTCTGGATGGCATCGTTGCTTACATGCGAAAGCGCAGTGCAGGTGGAGGAACAAGGCCAGATTATGCCAGTCAGAATTGCGAGGCAGTTCTGTAAGACTGGAAATACCCGCGTTCGACTAGTTCTAACTGCAGAGTAATAAGACCATTTCAGTCGGAGGTACCTTTTCCCCTTGGTTAGGAGTGTTTCTATTTGATCTGTGCACTGAAAAGAGTTAGAGACGGCCAGTGTCTTCAGTGAAGACTTGGCCTTGGCTGCTTTGACGTTAGCACACATAGTTTCAGCTGAAGGACTGGAAGAAATGTATAAAGCAATGTGCATTTTTTGTAGCATGAGCTGTATTTGAAACGAAGAATGGAGTGATCAAGTCTCAACCTGTACCCATAAATAGGCATTAGTTTGTATTTTCATTTTGGGAGGGTGTCAGATTTTTCTATTAAATGTTAGTTTGTGCTGACAGTGGACTTAGAGTCCCTCATAAGTCTATTCACACGACAGCACTTCTCTAGTTCCTGGGAAGGACCCTTGGAAGGCTGATAAATTTTGCATTACCACAGCCCAAATTATTCTCTATTGTGTCCAACCACATGGCAAGGCTATAAAGAGATCTGGGCAGTCTGAAGACACGCGTCATGTGCTGGCAGGATTCCGACCAGCAAGGAGCTGATTCTGAACCACAATCACACCTATGCAGGACTATTGAGAGCTTTGTCTACTGACATGCCCGGTTCCGATAACGTTCCCTCAAGCCGTACTCTTGTACTGCCTGATTACACGTCTCCTGTCAGCAAAGTCAAAAGAGAGTTCTGCTACCCACAGGATGAAAACTGAGGAACCTGTTCTGCTCTTACCTTTGGAACGGCAAAACAGCTGGCTGGGGTCAAGGCAGAACAAGCACTGGGTGGCAGGGGAGAGGATGAGAAACTATCCTGAGGGATTTCCAGATGGGAGGAGCGTGGTTTCTGATCAGTGTGATTTGCAGGGAGCAGTAGGGTCATGTAGTGCTGTAATGGCCGAGTCTGTATCTTCAAGCAAAATCAGACAGTCTGCTGCCTCTGCCCCTTAGGTGTGTGAGCTTGACTGTGTCGGATGGCGAGTTACGTTCTCCGTGCAGTCACTGCTTGCAAAGGTAGGGGGGGAAACATACCACATGAAAAGAAGTGTGTTAAGATCTGTGGTTGTCAAACAGAAATTAAAAGCTGCCTGAGTCAGATGGATAAAGTAATCCTCCCCTTTTTACACTGCCATTAGGTCAGAGACGCATCGGTCTGACTCACGGTTCATACATTTTAATAAGTAATTCCTAACAAGCGATGACTTTTGATGATAAGGTAGCACTCCTCCTCGCTGCTCGCATCTCAAGGGAAAGACGTTCAGGTTTGTCTGCAAACCAACCAAATGCTGCTCCACCTCCTACTTGGATGTTCCTCATTGTGCTGTGCATTAACAATCTTTTTATGGTTGTCTTTCGATCCTACCATTGAAATGTACCCAGCTAACTGGTTTTGTGCATTATTTTTAAAGAAACCCTCAGATTTTCCCACGTATGACATTCATTCCCTAATTCCAGTTCAAGGGAAGTTTATCTGATGTAAAAACTATGGAATATTTGTCAGGTTCTAAAAAATATTTGTTTAGCAAATAAACAAGGTGGTACATGCCAAATGCCATCACTTAGAATTTGTATAGCTGTGAAATATTTTAATATTGTATTTGTAATATTTCACATATGTAGCCGTAACGTTACTCACATATTTTCCGTCAACTTTGGCCATGGTATACCTTGATTTACGTATCTTCAAAAAATTCTTTCAAGATTGAAATGCACTGAAGTAGCCTGTATTTATAGGTGCATTCTTAATATAAATAATAAGAGGAAGATTTTTTTTTCCAGGCCAAATGCTGCCTAACACCCCCAGAAATGAGTATAAGTTACCTCAATATCTAACAATTGATTAGTTCGGCTAAGTTTTAGTTTGGCTCATGGACAGTAATGGGTCTGGACAATCACATTCCAAACAGACCTGTGGTTTATTTACTATACACTGCAAAAGTATAACGTGGTTATGAGGGAAGTCATCTTTGTTGGATGAAAATCACTCTTTATAACGTGTGGGAAAATGCCAATTACTCTGACAGTCATAAAATCCCACACAAAGTCTGCCTCTTCACAATACTCGCCAACATTGACTTCTCTGTATCTGTTATATGTAAAAGTCTGGATGCTTTGTGATAGTTGGTAGATTATGTTTTTGTTTCTTTTTGGATACAAGAATAATTATTTGCAGTGATCAATGTGGACAAGACTGCATGGAGGGAAGGGAAAAGCGCGGTGACTTTGGTGTGTAATGCACAGTCCTCACCGCGTAAAAAACTGCTTTAAACAGCCTGAATTTCTTCCATTAGTAAGAAAAAGCAGCAACTGCTCATAAATGTTTGCTTTAATGCAGAGAGAGAAAGCAAGCGATTCTGTTCATAATATCACATCTTAGAGAGGTGATGATTTCTTATTTTCCCCAGGAGTCACAGCTGAAAGCTCTGAAGGAGACAGTGCAGCTCTGCCTCTCTTCTGTTCTGCACAGTCAGCCTCCGGCTAAGAACCTAATCCCTTCAAAACCAGCGCAGAAGCTGACATCCCCCGGTACAAAGGGCTCCAAAGCTCCGTTCCAAGTGACAAGCACCAAGGTACGGGTTCTCTCTTGGTTTTGGTTTTTTTTTTTCAAACATCTTTGAAAGTTTGTCCTGTAAGAGCATCAAACTGGAACTAAGGAGGATTTTAAATTCATTGAAAGATTAGGATGAATTTTGAGGATAATTCTAAGCCTGTTTCTGATGTCAATACACTTTTTTAAAATTTGGGAACCAGCTACTTTTTTTTTTTTGCTGAGGAACAAAATTCTGCCTATCACTTGCTAAATGGACCATGTCTGCATAACAAATCTACAAGGAAGATGGATTTGCATCTAAAATAAGGGAGGATGCTAATGCGTAGGATTATTTACTGTCAGGCACTGATAGTGAGTCTGTGGCAATACAGCACTAAACAGTAAGACAGTGTTTGCTTATTGTGGTTTTTGAATGGAAAAGATTGATATAAAAACATAAAGTAGTCTGGGACGCCCAAATCAAGTTTGCCAGAAGGGATCTATGGAATTGATAATAAGCCACAGGGAACATTCCAGTCATGCAAGATGAGGAGGAGAGTTTAGGAGAAAGCATGAGGGAAAAAAATGATTGAAAGTGTTTTCATTCAATAGATTCAAGAATTTTAATATAGTCAAGATTAACAGTGATTAACAGTCCTGATAATTTTCATTTCTTCAGGGTTGCTTTTTGCTCATGTATTCACTTGATTCAATAGATCTAGAAGAAATTTGTGATTTCAAGTAAAAAGGAAGTTTTACAGAAGAATGACTGAAGGACACTTTAATGTCCTCCTTAAATTCCAAAACTCTTTCCTGACGTATAAATAGGAGTTGATAACTCATGGACAATTTGTAATTTTTATAGGGCACTGTTAGTACAGGAGCTGAAACCAAAAATCAGTAATCTTTCTGTATGTAAGTAAAATTGAAATATGATTTCAGATGGCAGAATTTAATGATTAAGCTGGAACTCCCATTGCTACTCTTACAATAACGATTGTTGATTTCTTAACCACTGTTTCATAGGAAGAAACTTTCATTCTCAAGTATTTTTACTGCTGGAAGCAAAGCACGGTATTAATACAGCACGTGGGTATATTAGTTCTTGTTTAGATTAAATCACTGGTTCTGTGCTCTGCGGGAGAGTGGACTCGTCTTTGGTAGGTCATACAGACTGAGCTTCAGTCTGGGACCCCGGGAGCACATTTTCCTAATTAAAGTGGCTGTAGAATTGTCTCTCTTGTTCTTAGTGCCTTCTCTTCAGGGTGGAAGCGTCTGAGCCTCTCTCATGAATGCAGAGGTGAACTGAGGCATGACTCCTCGTGTGGGGTCAGATCCCTTGAAGCGTTTGAGGTCTCCTTGGTTTTACGGGTATTGTTGTAGTGCAACGAAGGGAGTGGGAATGCAGCGTAGAGATTGAGATTTGACTGAAACAGAGAATTCTCTTCCTTTTTTCCATGATCATAGAGATTTTGTTTGCAATGTTCCCGTTTGTAAAATGTATCAGTATTTCTGTGCTCCAGCCTTTTGAGAACCAGCATTTAGTCTGCTGCACCCCAAAGTGCTTGAATAAGTTATACTGCCTCTTTAACAGACAGTGCTGACATTTCCCTGCACTTGGCATATGCCATGAAAATGTCTGAGAAAATAATGGTCTGCAATCCTCTTCTTCCACACACTGACACTTCATTGTTATAAATCTGTGCATTATCTGCGATTATAAAAATCCGCTACTGTGAAATAGGTTGTCAAAGAATCATAGCCAGTCCATAATTACACCCTCTGCACTTGAGCTGTATTGCAGAAGGCTTTTTTTATGACGGCATCCATTCTTCTCTATCTTTTCCTTGGCTTTTTCTTCCTTTTACAAACCAACTCTAAGCACATACATAAGCTTGCTTTTTTTTTTTTTTAATTAGATTTGCATAAACATTTTGATATAGCAGACCTGTATTTTCAGGTGAATATCAATGTGTGTGATTACTTAAATATGTTACCGTATGTGAAAATGGGAACTACAGATGAGCAGCACTTACGCATCTCCTCATGTCTGATCCGCAGCAGTTTCACCTTCAGGAAGGAAATGATGATTTGTCTGGTAAATGTCTTATTTCAAAGATCGTCTCATCCAGCCTAAAAATTGCTTTCTAAAAATGTCGAACTTATTTTAAATCCATTGAAGTGTCCATCAAATGGTGTATGATGTCTGTATCACTCAGGGACAATCATCCCTGGGATTGGGATTGCTTCCTGCTTTTAAAGACAAGGTGCAAACACATAGGTTGTATGTTTGTATCCATAACTGGAAACCATAAGAGCTGAGCGCTCGGCAGAGATGGTGTTTAACGCAAGAACGTGGTGTGGAAAGGACAGTTAGACAAGCAAACTGCCAGGTCTCTGGGGAAGGTTCATTTTAAGAATTGATTTCCTAGTGAGGCATTTTGGTCTTTCTAGAGACTATGATACGAAGAAGCATAAACCAGGTTTAAAAAAATCAGTTCAAGTCAGTGCATAGAAATGCCCGAATCGGTGCGAAAAAGTTGTGCTGTATAGACCAGTAATTTTGAAGAGTGGCTAGTAGAGAGAAGTTCTTACCTTTAAATCACAGAGAGAGTTCCCTTCAAGTGCTCAAAAGCAGGATCAGACGGAGGTGAGTTTTGTGACACGTCTTAAACGAGTTAATATTTATGGTGTAAAAGAACAGCAAGTACAGAACTTACCATTTGAATGGACGCTCGTGCTTCAGACCAACACCATTTCACCTGTCGTGTAGCTGTCATAACACCGGTCCTGGTGCTGAAAGCATTGCCCGTAACAAATGGACTGAGGGCTCTGTGCGTACCGTGCGGTGACACCAACAGCTAAACCCCAGCATGGCCAGAAGGCTGATCATTAATCCTCAGCTATGAGGTCTATAACTTTCTGGATTGTTGACAATTATTTTTATTATATGGTGTATTTCGCACTGCAGTGTCTCAGCAATAACCGTTGTGTGTTCTGGCAGTGGAAAATGCTTTCAAACTAGTCGAGAGCTGTCAGATCTGGGTTTTGTGGTAGCAGTTTCCTTGCCTGGTTCCCCTTACAGAGGTGATGAGCACGGAGAGAAGCGCAGGGAAGGGAGGAGGACTGAAACTCCCCTTTCCGTTTGAATCTCCAGAGGAGTGCCTGAGGACCTGGGTGCTTAAAGAGTATTGTTAAAGGCTGGAAACTGCACTTCTGCTGCGGGGAACGTGGGCTGGCGGAACCCGTCAATCAGAGCACTGGTATTGGCTTCCTGTTGAGATATTTTCTGCACTTTCTGTATCTCAGCATAACAATCAACTCCGTGAATTTATATGGAGTCAGTAGATGGAATGCATTCTTCCTGCATTTGTTTTCATTCCTTTCTGAAAAAGGTTAAAAATATACCTTATTAAAAAATGTAACAATAGCTGTCATTTAAACATCAGTCGCAGTGCAGTGTAACGATAGCTGTGCTCCAAATGCAGCAAAATGCGCTTTAGTAACACTGGGGAAAATGAATGGCAAACCAAAATCATACGTGAAACAGAGGAAAAGACTATTTCCAGCAGCGAGGTTGAGTGGACAGGTGATGGGGGATACAGCGACGCAGGCTCCAGAACAACGGCGACTCGTTTGCTCCGTAGCCTTTCTGCCTAATGCCGAATCGCTGTTTCAGGACTGAACTCCTTCATTATAAACGCCCTGAGGTTTTGGGGTGTCTGTGAACTGCACTCTTGGAAGAGCGGAAGTGCACGTGGATTTCAAACTGGGAACCACAGCCCCTCCCATCTTGTCCATAGCCCAGGCGGAAAGAGCACCTGCGAATGGTGCTTTGGTGTCCTAGTCTTGATGCGGGAGATGCAGGCTGAGAACGAGAACCGTCCTTCTGTAGCAGGGTGTTGTGCAGGCTGAAAGGGGAGCTACCGCTCCGTTGTAAAATGATTTAAAGATCTCACAAGAAAATGCATCACGTTTGTGGTAAAACCTGCTGCGGGGAGCCAGTGCCTCACATCTGTTTTGCATATCGTGGAGTCCAGCATACACCGATCGGCGTGAAAATTCAGAAAAGCTCGAGTACTGTGGGCCATCCTCCTTTTATGTGGAAATGAGGATTTCATTCATTCGCAGTCGGCCCGGGGAACTTTCTATTAAGCCTAAGGAAATGTTTTAGATGGAGCAGGAATGAGGAGAGCTGGTGAGACTTCAAAGAAGGTGCAGGTCTGGAAAGTTGGTCAGGAAAAAGGTAGACTCTGACAGGCATTTTGAAATGGCCGTATAGGAAAGTAAGAGGCTGGGTTTTCGCTGCTGGTGGGGAAATAATGTATTGCGGTTAAATTCAAGCTCACAGTTAATTCTGAGTCCACAGATACTGAGCATCTACTCCAGACACAGAGCAAGGCTGCTGAAAAAATAAGATGCCCGTAGTGGCAAGGGTCTTGGCTTCGTCACTAATTTAATCAGGGGGTTTGAAGTTGTTTCAAAAAACTATTTATAAAGCATCTATGATTTCTCTAGGAGGTCTGAATATTTCTTTGGCTCTAGACCTTATCCATTTCATTCTACAAAAGTAGAAGTGATTGATATAAATACTAATATAAACTAATACAATAGTTAATTATTCATCCTAAATCTTAGTTACAAAATTATATTACCAATAATACTGTAGGATATTCTAATTGTAGAATTGACTAGAAGTTTGAAAAAAAATGATTCCATTTGTACATTTCTTCAAAATATACGAGTAGATTTAGAAGGAACAAAGCACTGTCTGGACTGCGTAGGTTGGACCCAACCCGTGTTTATGAAGACCAAACAAAGTGGTTTTTTAATTGTCTTTTAAGAGTGATTTTGTAGATTCTAGAAAACGAGCAGAATAGCTTCAAATTAATGAAAAATTAACCAGCTGCATGTAGCAATGTATCATCTCATCTCCCTCCCTGTGCAGGTCGAGAAAGAAACCTAAATCAGAACAAATTACTTCAGGAAATAATTTGTTTGCTAAAATCAGAGCTATTATCGTTCATATAATTTATCATAATATTCCAGTATAAATTAAGGTTCTGACCCTTTCAACAAAGCAATTGCAAATTTTTTGCTCAAGAAACTAAGAAAACCCACAAAGATAATCATGGACTTATTTTTGTCCTTATAGGAAAGATTAAGACACTGAAAGCTTTTCTAAGGTGTCTAATAATTTTTCCTCGGGTGACCTCTGTATGACACGCTGAAAACACAACTCAGAAGTGATTTCTCTTTAGGCGTTACATTTCAAACTGACATTATGGCATTGTGTCAGGAAGCTCCCCAAATCCTGGGCGTAATAACCTCACCACAGAGGCTGAACTGAAAAATAAGATATTAGTCTGAATTTAAAAAGAAATTAGTGAAATGAATCGGCTCTCTGAAATTCTCGATACGTATATTTACTTTTTGTTAAAATGGTAAATTTGGTCTGTTTTGTGAGTTTGGAAAAACAAAGCTTTAAAATGTAAAATATTTGTAGCTGCCCTTTCCCAATTTTTCATTGATTTTTTGCCATGTACTTCCTTAAACTTAAGAATAATAAACCTTATTATGCCATCGCTTTTCCTATAGAATGAGCGTTCAGACTGCAGAAAGCAGAAGGTCCAGTATTGTCTGAGGCAACTTTGTTCAAGGGTCTATTTAAAAAAAAAAAAAATCACAAAGGTTAGACCTGAAACAATGACAGGTTTTAAACAAAAATTAAGCCTGTGCTGTGGGCTGCTGTGGGAAATGAAAATCCTGTGTAACTGTGAAAAACATGTAGACTTTTAATTTCATTGAGCTCCAGGACAATATGAATCAATACAGATATAGCATGGCATGCTCGGATTGATTTGGAAATTGTTTGCTCACAATTAAGGAAAAAATACAGCGTATGTCCTCGTAACGTTTATCAGAAGAAGCAGAGGTTGAACCTGAGGGCACAGATTATCCTATCTGTGGTCAGCTGTAAGAGCCAGAGTGGTGAGGGCAGTCAAGAGATCTGAGCTCCATTAAAGCCTTGAGGAAATCAGCCTCTGTGGTACCGCAGTGCTTTTCTACTGCTCTGGTCTAAACCTTTGCTTCTGCCCGAGTTAATGAGGTGTCACTGACACCTGCAGTTCCAGTGACCTGGAGATCACCGCGTTCAGCACCAGGGGCTGGAAACCCGTAATTAAAAAGAGAAAAAGACAATTACTAGATGCAGAGTCAGCCTCGCTTTGTCGTACGCGGCAATGACATACAATCCTGTGACCCTTTCCTAATGCATAAACATTGTGATAATGAAACAGCATTGAAAAATGACACTATCCATTGGTTTAGAATTCATTCAAAGAGCATGAGGAATACTGGTCATCCTCTGAGGTACTCACCGCAGAAGTCTCGGGTACTGTGAGTATCTGTAAGGCTAATGTAGTAAGAAATTTGTTTTTAAAAAAATAAAAGGTAATTTAATTGCAGAAGCATGACTAGCATGACCTATTTCTTCATGTCGGTATCTCCTCTTCTGCTTTTTATAGCTCTCCTTGGGCTCACAGGCTTTTATTGTCATTATGATCAGCTAGATGTCAGCCATAGTCTTGTATTGATGGTTAATGATGATCCGTAAGAGGATGGCAACTCTTCCTCCTATCTTTTACTTCCAGAATTGGCTTCAGGTTGAGTGTAGTTTTGCTGTTGCCTCAGAAAGCTTCCATGGAACTTTTTCTACAGCCCTTTTTCTTCAGGGACTAATTTTTAATAAAACTTTATTACATGTGGAAAAGAATTAACACCAGAGATCATTAAATTGAAAGCTGAAGCGCTTTGCTTTTATTACTTACTTTAAAGAAGTCTTCATTATTAGCACATTATCTTGATAGTAAATTAGTTTTAGAGTTTTTTTAACTGAGTACAATCAAGGGAAATTGAAAATAAGAAGTAAGCACCTGGCATCTCTTATTGAGTCCATAACCCGAAACCAAGATCATCCTCCTTCAAGTTTTAGTGACATGATCTTTATAATTATCTTAATTTCATTAACTATTTGACTCTCTGATACAGAGTATAAGTAGCTGGACTGGCCCATTACGCCGCGGTTCAACTCTGAAATTAGCAGTGGGCTAACGGGGTGACGAGGTAACTGGTAACCATTCATTACTGCACACTTTGTGGCTGTCAACAGCAGGTCAGTTTGCCTCTGTATGAAAAATGCTCCAAAGCCTCTCTCCAAATACCCTCTTTTTTAATTAATGTCTTTATTTATCATACAATAGTTTGGGTCAGAAGGGACCGTAAAGATCATCTAATTCCACTTGCACTAGAAGGGCCACCTTCCACTAGACCAGGCTGCTCAAAGCCCCGTCCAACCGGGCCTGAGCACTTCCAGGGAACCAGATGTTTCCATAAAGTCTCCTATGATCTAGTGCCTACTATGTCCCCAAAAGACTGTGGGTTCATGTTTGACAGGAGTCGCAAAGGGACATGAGTATATCAAATTTAATTTCCTTAAAGGATGTTTTAAATGACCTGACCCCCCCGATTGTTAGGTGTGGCTGATGGTCTCCTGTGAGCCTGGGGTCAGCATGGACAGCTGACAGTTATCTTCTCAGATTCTGTTTCAGTCTGAAACCAGGCGCCTGTGCTAGAGCAGCCTCGTGCCTGCTGTGACGTTTCTGGACAAGCTTCCTTGCCTTTTTCTCCTTCAAAAGGGAGAAAGAGAAGATCCCCTTAATTCCTTCTCAGGTATCTTTCCTTACCTGCTCATACCTCATGAAGTGATGGGTTTTCTAATGTTCCTGCCTCTCGCCATCCCCCCCCCCCGGTGACAGCGCAGATGCCTGGGGAAATGCACAGTATTTCTAATTTTAGTTAAAGCCGCACTTAGCCGAAAACTAGCAACACGTTGTTTTGTCTCGTGACTTTCCTAGCTGGCGTGTTTGTTACGGGTTCTGTTAAATATTACGCTTGCGGGAGCACTGAAAACAAAACTGAATCTACGTGCCTTTGCAGCTGCACATCCATAAACCTGTTTTAAAATTTGTTGGTATTGGCACTTTTTTCTATGGGTGCATATGTAAAAGGAAACACGAAATGTGCAGAGGGTCTAACTAAGCATTTTAAGTGGCTTGCCAACTTGAATGTCAATGTGAAAGTACTCCCAAGGGAAGGTTGCTACCCAAGGATATATTAAAGATTTATTTTAAAATTAGTAACGAGTTCATCCTGTATACAGTATATTATTAATCTACTGTTACGAAGTTTCACTTGATCGATGTATATGGAGCAGAGCAGGAATCATTAGAGGTCGGTAAGACTTTAGTGATCTCTTCTTTTTGAGCAAAAGACGTGATTTGGAAAATAGTCACAAAGAAAATACTGATGGTCTCTGGATATTTTGGCCATTACTAGGAATCTTCTAGCAATTTGATTAAAAACATTGCGTTGAATCATAGGGCCCGAGGAAAGCAAATGGACTGGTGCTTCACCCAAGGCATTCAAGTTCAATTTAGACTTGAGCAATTTAAGAAATCACCTCCTGGCCTACACCTGAATGAAATCTCATCATCTTCCAGAATAGTTAAGCTCCCCCTTATTCTACATTGAATATTTTTTGTTAAAATAACAGTAGATAAAATGTAAAATTAGAAGCTGTTTTATTGTCAATGAGAAGCTAACGTAGTCTGAAGGAAAGTGCTCTCACATAATGGAAAAGCAGACATTCAATTAAAACAAAAAAGCTTTTATTATTTGTTCCAGTCCTTCAAAGTTAAATAGATGATGCTTGAATCGAATGTTTGAAGCAGTGAAAAATGGAGTCATATAATAAATGACTATTGAATCTTTTTTATTACTAAGTATTTTGAGGTAGTTTATTGATTATTTATGGAATTCCATTTTCTTGTTGTCTTGGAACTGTGGTCATGATGGTAATCGTACTGTCAGGTATTTTTTTATAAGAGCATCTGTCTTTATAAGAGGGACTTAAAGGAACTGATGATTGGAAGCAAACAGTTTATTTTGGAAAATCCTCCTCTGCCAGGATTCCTACCGTTTCTTAAATCAATAAAGCCTTTTATTGCCTTATAAGAAGTCAAAGTCTCAAAAGGAAAAGCGTTTCTCTAAGTGACCTCAGTGATGAAATCCAGCTTGTGGTTCAGAAGGGTTCCACCTTCACCAGGTCAGACCATCCTGGGTCTGTAATGCTTCCGGGGTTGAGCATCTTAGGCTTTGTCTTCCTGAAATATGGATATTCACGACTGTACTGTTACTTCCGTAGCTGCTTTGTTCATCTGGGAAGCCTGTAATTGCCGGTAAAGCGTGCTCTGACGGTGTTTATTATTGCTGCTTTGAGGGGTAAGAAGTGTTATACAATGTTCATCATCCCACAGCTAATTGCTTTTTCCTTTGTGATGCCTGTAGAACATCAAGACTGCTATTGAAGCAATGTCCTTATTTTTATTTGGTTGTTTCAGTTTCTTAATTATTAGAACATTGAAAAAAACCACCTTAAGATTGCTTAAGTATCTTAATAGTTTTGTTAGAGAAAGTTTTGGTATCTTCTCCTCTGCAGTGAAGGATAATCTGTTTTAAAACTTAGAAATGGTGGGTAAATGAAGAGAAGAAGAACGTTTATTTATACATGAGGTAGAAAGTGTGATTATATATGTCATGGTACCCTTGAGTATAAATCCATCTCTCTAGCCATCCTGTGCTTTGCAAGCTACAAAATACTAGATATTCAAATTGCCTGCTCCATAAGAAAAAAATTGGATAAAATCTAGCTATTATTAAGGGAATGGGAAATTATAGGTTTAGATATAATGTAATGTAGTAATTTACTTCTATAAACATACTAACAAGGTTTTTCTCTGCTAATACTTACTATATGTATCATGATCCAACAAAACCTTGTGTTTTTCAAACTTAATTAATTATAGTTCCTTTTCCTGTTGTTTTAGCTACACTTACAACAGACCTCTAGATTTGCTGCTACACAAATGGTGATTAGAAGAAATTTGAAGTGAAATGATCCATATCAAGTGAACTGATGCATTCTGGCATTAGACATGTTCTCACAAGTGGCTAGATTATTTAAAAAATAAGACTTCTGCTGTCTACCCCTAGTCTATGATACCATGTTGGAGTAATATTTTGCCATCCGCGAAAGCTGCTTTACGCTGGGAATCTCTTATGTTGTCATACACACTAAAGACAAAAGAAACCCTTGTGCACGTGCAGCCTCACCTGCCACAATATCTGCTACCAAGGTTTTCTATCAAAATGTTGACGTATACCTTGAAAATTTTATTCTACGCCTTTACCACTTGCATAAAAACTCTTCAATAATGCTTTCCTCCCTGCCCTCAGTACCAGAAGTTCAGGAAAAAGTAGTTATAAACACATAGCTCAGACCTTTTTGCTATCCTGCATGTTGTGATCCAGTGTAATTAACTCCGGATTCCTGTGGACATTCATTAGAATAAAACCCTAGGAAACTCTTCCTCTGTGATCTGGTTCAGCTAGGCAGAATCATAACTGCCCTTTATTCTCTATTACCCTTAAGCGTATTTTGGTTTTTAGATATTGGATAAAAGAGCTGAACAGACAAAATCTAGACCAGGACCGTAAATTTCATGACAGCATAATTTAGCAGCTGACATACTGTATCATCACTGGTGAGCACTCCTAGAAGCATCCTTCTGCTCTGAGGAAAATGCCACCGGACTTTGCTGTCCAGCCCGTTGTTATTTATTTTTGAAATTGGGCTGGTGCGAGTTAAGCACTTTCCCAATGCACGGAATGATGCATTTTGTTCTTTCAAGAGCCTGCACGGAACTGTCTTTCCCTGTAAAGCCAATACATCACAGCCGCTCCAGTGCGGCCCTGGCACATTACATACTGGCATGTAAAGTGGGCTACAGCCCATGATGAAGAAAAAGGAGTCAGAGGAACACGTGATGCACTACTAAGTCACAAGTTACTAGGAAAAGATGTGATTAAAGAAATGAGCTGGAAAGAAATTAGTGCATTAGTAAACAGTACGTCCAGCAGCTGCTTCTCTCCCATGTAAACGCTGCTTGTTCTTTATTATGAAAGTTGCTACTGTCATGGTGAAATTTGGGGTTAGACTTCCCTTCTTTATTCCAAATTATTTGCTGTAGGAATTAATTAGACATAGAATCAAGAAATATGGAAAACTTTGAAAGGCAGAGGTGTCAAAACTTCAGCTCTTCTAATTATAGTCCTATTTTTTAATTTGATTTTCTTTAATTTCAGATGTTATACTTACAACTACCTGCTTATCATTTCAGCAGTCAATGCAGAGGGTCCTAGGAGTGCTAGGTGATTAGGTCTATTTTGTAGAATGCTGTAAAAACACTCTGTATTTAGGGAAATACAACCAGGCATCTCAGGTATTTATAACTGGTCCGTCCAGAAGGGCTGTAAGCTACAGATGGACGTTCACCATGGCTGAGTTTATGTACAAGTACTCCTGTGCCGTTCGTCTCGGTATGGTGCTAACGTGACTGTACCCGTCAGTCTGGAAATACCTGATGGCATTCTAGCAGGAACGCCTTTTCTGCAGTGTAGTACCCTGCAAATACTGAATCGAAGAGGATGGAAATGTGTAATTATTAGTACAGCAGCATAACTGTAGGGAGTGGGAAGGGCTTTATAATTACGATTTTTCTCTTCATAAATTTATGTTCTCATTAAAGTAGTAAAATACAAAGAATAACCCCAGCTGTTGTGAAATCAGCTGCCCTGAGCATCCAGAGCAGTCCAGCTTTGGCCGACAGAAGTCAGCAGGAAGAGCTGAAGGAAGGGAACTATCAGCTTCGCTGGTTTAACGCAAGCTCTGTCTCCCCCCAGCCACACGTTGCTCGGTATTTTCTGGTTCTCCCTGCTTTGTAGGCAGATTCTGCAGCTTTTGCTGCTTTTGCCCCTCACTTTTTTTCCCCGAACAGACTACTTTTGATTTTTCCCGTATTGAGTTACTTGATAAGAAGAACTCTCAACAGGAATGGAGACGAATGTGATATCAGCAGACCTGCGTGGGACATCTGGCCCCATTTGCCAGGAGCAGACGATAAACCATGCTTGTCAACACAACTAATAACTTACAGGCATTAAGGGCATTAATTCATTATAGAAAGAAAGCTTCCTTAGATTTTAACTATACAGTGCAATAAAAAACTTGGAACATTTCTAAAATGCACTTTCTTTGATAGAAGCACGCTCATATCAAGCAGATGTGTGAGTTATAATGCACGGAACAACAGCATAACGTCCTTCCCCTCTGTTTCCCCCACTATATTTGTCATTGTCTCCCCGGTACTGGTATTGCCAACATTGTTGTTAATGCTTCTACGTTCAAGAACTCAAATAAAAATAGAGTTGCAAAGTGCATCTGCAGTATCTACACCCAGCCCCATCTCTAAACATCTGTGGGTACTTAAATATTTTTACTTAATACTTTTAATTCTTTTATTTTACATTGAGATTACTTTAAGTGCATGAAGTATGGGCTCATATGATTATTTTGAATTTTATTTATCACCTCTCCTATGTTGTAGCTCCTGACACAAAGTCCAGAAGTATTTGTCTTTTTTCTTTCCCATTTTTTCTTGAAGATACAGGATTTATACTTCAATTTCTTGCCACATATTCTGCCATGACGGAATGTCTGTAACTGATACATCAACCACTGGGTTAAACTGAAATTATTTGGGCTTTAAACAGGCTGCTGATTCTCTGCTTTTGTAGTGCAAGTTCATATTCTTGGTCCAAAGAAAAGATTGTCTATTGATTGAGTTACCCTGTCACCAATTAGGCACCATTAAATGAAAATATCAATGGCTATACCTGTGTTTATACTGATATAAGTTTATTACTATATGTATTGATCTATAGCGACTTTATATTATTTTCTTTTTTCTGATCCAATAGCCCCTGTCAGTAACCACTGCAAGTTCACAGTCTGTGAGGTTCCTCTGTGCCTATGCAGTAACCAACAACCGTGGTTCATGCTCAGCATGAGGAAATCGGTCCCACTGCCCACGACACACTTGTCACGAGATTTTGGTCATGGCTCATGGTGGGGTTCTGATTGCTCATACAGGCAATTGCTTTATTCAGTTACCTGAAGAAAACTTGCATTCCTATTTAGCAGGTCGATAGTCACAACAACAACAAAAAAAGTGACGAACAGGTGAACAGATTGTATTCATCTTTTTATCTGACACATCTCCAAGTCTAAACTCGGTTTGGTCTTGGTGTCCTGTGAAAGACCTGTGCTGAATGAAAAAGGGGTGAGAGACTCAGGGAATGGAAAAAAAAATTAAATAAAAAGCCCGTGTAAAAGTGTGGAAGGAAGTGAAATCATCTTGATAATTTAATACTGGGAGAGAAACCTTTTAGCTTTGAGGATTGAATTAAGACGGCGAAGAATTGTGCATAGTTCAGAAGAAAACTTAGGTGAAAGCGTGGGTTTATTATTTGTAAACTCTTTTGCGTGTGAAACGATCAGTGCGGGGCTGTGGAACACCTCATCGCTGAAGAAACGTGATGAGGATAAGGAGTAGACCCTTCGTGATTGTACGGCGGCGCTCTGGAGCTGGCTGGCAACGTGGCCTCAACGGCCTCTGGTCCGAGAGGCTGCGCTGGCTGTAGAGAGGGAAGAGCCGCTCTCTCCATGGGCTGTAAGTTGTGTCCCCGCTCCTGCCCTTCCGTGCTTCTGAGAGCACACCAGTAACCCCAGGAAACCTGCTTCCCCCTCCTCTTCCAAGGGTGGGGAACTAAAAGCTGAGGGTAGTCCTTCCGTAGATTTAGCAGGTTTATTCCGTCAAATACTGACAGGAGAGTCATGGAGGAACTCTGAGTAGACACGTAGGTGTACATCGTGTGCCTTGGCAGTGCTCTTCAACCAGTGCCCCTCTGTATGCCGTGCCTTAGGGGGTGTGGGCACCAGTGTGAAGAGCTAAGGAAGCCTTCAAAATGGATTATTTACATGTTGGCATCGTCTGCTATGCAGTAAATTACAGGTGCCAGAGTACAGACTAGTCTGGCTCAGGGCACCTCTAGCTCAGCCCTTGGGCTGGAACTTGGGCTCAGCTGTGCAGTGTTAACCCTAAGGGAACCAACCGCCTTCCTCTCAATTTCCAGTTGTGGATGTAATGTCTAGTTTGGACCATCATGAAGTTTGGCACAGCTGCAGTTCTAAATTATGAGATATTTGAAACAAAAATACACGTGATTTGGTGATCCTATGGTTCATCTTCATGTTTCTGTCACGCTGTGGCAGAGCACTCACCTGGAGAGCTGCAAAGATAGAGGAGGTTAACGTCTAACTCCCACTGCAAGTCAAGTGGGAGAAAAAAAGTGAAAAAACATCTCAAAAGTATGATTTTAAGATTAGATTTGCCTCAGCAGAGTTGCATAAAATGGTTTCAATGTGAATTTAAAGCAAAAGATAGCAGCATATCAACTAGCTTTCCTCTGAAGTAAGCATAAACCGAAGTGACGGACTTGCCTAACAAGTCTGAAAGGCAGTGAAGTGGTTACCAAAGAGCCAAAAGCACTTAGACTTGGTCAAGGTGACCCTTCACCCTCAGCAATGTCATCGTACCCAGATATTCCAGCATATTCGGTGCACAAAGTCGTCACACGTGTCTGTCTAGGGTCTCCAATGACAGCAAGCAAGCTTAAATCTCTGTTAGGAAGGCATTAATAAACCCAGCTTAACTTCAGACGCACCATTTAGAGATTAAAATGTGTATATTATTTACTGAAGAAGTTTTGGTTGCTTTTGGGGGGTTTGGTTTTTGTTTGTTGTTTGTTTTTTTTGTCCTCAAAGTGCCAGGAGCTCTGGAGAGATGTGGAATTCTGATGTGGCGGATCTCTTAGCACATGATACAAGTGAAAAGTCCAGACCCACCCTGTTAGACAGCAGAGTAGGTGTACAAATGGTGCACAAGCTGTGCTCTGCAGATGGACATTTTTATTTTTTGAGCCTTATAGTATGGCATGTTTCTCAAGTTTTGACGCTCCTTTGCAGAATGTAAACAGCGGTTTACTCGCCGTCCTGATTTACGTCTCTTCCCACCTCTATATTTTAAATGTGTGTGTGGTCTCAGGAAGCATAAAATGTATTCCCTCACTTCACATGTTTAAGGCCTGAAAGAACACTTGTGTTTGATTAGGAATGGAATTATTTCTGCGGTTTACCATGATTGTTCTTAATTCTGATGGACTGTTATTTCACTTGTTGACCCTGGCTGGGGTAAGCTGTGTAACGTGCAGCACGGGCAACTGGTGGAAACGCAGTCCTATTCCTGTGGTTTCCCCGATGCCGTGATCCTGCAGCTCACCCTGCGGTGGTACCCCTTCCTCGCCTGTGAACCTGGGGACGCTGCGCTCCGCAGGACGCGGTCGGAGAGCCATTTTGGGCATGCTGTTTGTGGTCAGGTCCACACTTCTTCGTTGTTCCATCAAGTTTCAATTTATGATGTGACAAGCAAGAATTAAAAGCAGGGAGATGAGATGGAGACAGTCTTGCGTGAATAATATGTTGTCGTTAGTGACCTGGAGACACATTACCAAAATACCTAAGTGTATTTGCTCTTTTTTTACTTACTTGTCTCTAAAGCCTCTTTTTTGATTTTGATATTGCACTGGTTGCCTTTTTTCTTAAATGCTTTCTGACATATCGTCCTTAATTTCTGGGGTTGAGGGGTGTGTTTTGGGGGTTTAGGGTGGTGGGTTTTGTTGTTGGTTTTGTTGGTTTTAATGAGTGCCACTATCTAGGTGATGAATTTTCAGCTACCCTAAGGCTCTGATGTGCTGAGGTCACTCAGTGCTCTGTCTGTCTTCGTCCAGCTGCTCTGCCTGCTGAATTGCTGACGGGTCTGGGTGGTCTTTGTCGGTGACGGTACAAGCAGGTAGCAAGTGTAGCATGCAGAGGTGGAGCGAGTGTTCTGGTGTACTGAGAGGAGCTGGAGGGGATTCTGCAGCCTCAGTTACGCACACAGGACTGTTGTCTTCAACGTGCACTGGCAAAAAGGGTTTTGAAGTCAGTTGTTTATACTTAGACAGATCTCCTAGAATTAAAGTTCATGTCATATGTTGTCAGACAGTCATAGAAGACCCCGAAAGTCATGCTGAAATTTTCTCTCTTGGATTTCAAAAATGTACTCAGAAGCAACATTTGAAGGACACTTTTGTTAGCGTAAGGCAGCAAAACACAGTAGGGTTAATCCTGCCTTTTAAAAAATTATTAGAAAAATACTGTTATCTCTGCTTTTGTCAGGTCTGTAGCACACAAAATGTTCTACAGAACTGAGTCTTTGAATAATTACAGGATATAAAAAGTAAATATAACTTTTACTAAGGCCAAACCCAGTTATTTCTCAAATTGCCCCAAATTCTATTTCTTGACTTAGAGAAACAACAAATTAAAACTTCATAATTGAAATACAAATTATTGATGGTAGGGATGCCAAAAGTCTATTATTAAGGCCTTTAACAGCACAACAATTCAAGGAAGTCTTGATGTGCTACATGGCAAATCCAGTCATATTTCTAGGCCAGCCGTACAGAGCCTTCAGTAGTAAATGTAATTCTTTCCTTGGCCATTTTAGAGGTTATTCTACTTTTCCTTTTATGTAGGTGGTAGAAGTTTAGGTGTATTGGGTGCAATAAAGTGCTTTGAAAGCAATTTAGCAACTTTTAAGCTCCTAAATGTAACCAACCAAATATACATGCCTATACAGTATAAATAAAGGTTTTAGGATCCTCTTCTCTTGAGATATTTATGCAAAGACTGCCCGTGGACCTTAACGACACGCTATCAGGTGAATTTAAAATCTGTGACAGAATAGGAAATTAATCTAAGGGAAGTCTTTGAACAGAAGGGCTGCATTTGGGGATTTTAAAAGTAGCGGCAAGGGCTGTTTTATAGGAATCCCACCCTGTTCGTAAGGTGCTGAGCCTGCTCAGCTTCCACTCCTATTGCTGTGGTGGTGCCCCGGAGCTGGCAGGACCAAACCCTGAAGTGCTACCAACAGCTGTCCGCCAGCAGTCAGCTCTCCTCAGAACACACGCTACGCGTGCAGCTCACACTCTGCTACGCCAGCAGAGGCAGCAGCAGCCTTCAGAAAAGGTTTGTGTCATTAGCCCAGCTGACGTCAAACACAGCAAATTGTACGGCAGTAGCATAGCTCTGTCGCCGGTGGAAGCCGGGGTGAACAGAAGCTGTGCCTACAGATGGAGTAGAAGACATCTAACAGGACTTGTTAAATTTCCAAACTGCAGTATATGAAATGTAATTTAGTTTCTGTTCTTTAAGGCTCAAAAAAAAAAAAGGGGGCTACAGGAAAGCTGGAGAGGGGCTTTTTATCAGGGAATGTAGTGATAGGGCACGGGGTGATGGCTTAAACTGAAAGAGGGTAGATTTAGAGTAGATATTATGAGGAAATTCTTAATAATTTGAGGGTGGTGAGGCACTGGAACAGGCTGCCCAGAGAAGCTGGGGATGCCCCATCCCTGGAAGGCCAGCTTGGATGGGGCCTGGGCTGGTGGAAGGTGGCCCTGCCCATGGCAGAGCGATTGCAACGAGATGATCTTTAAGGTCCCTTCCAACCCAAACCGTTCTGTGATTTTATAGATTCTTACATATAGACAACTTTTAGCCTGGTCTTTACGCTAGCATAACTTGTTTGAGTACTTTTAGCGAAGACAGACCTGTTTGGTTTTGGCACAATGTAAGCCAAGTGCCCTTTAAATTCGCTTTACAATTATGTCCTCTACTAAAATAGAACAGGTAAACAAAAGGCTACAACACTACAGGTAATAAATGAAAAATTACGTAGATGCATGATGCTAAATATGTTGCATTTTTCACTGTATTAGCAGAAAGTTACTGGGCACAGGTGCTTTTGTAATTGGGACTCATTTGGAAAACGTTAGTGTTCAGCCATCCTCAGAGCTGAATAGCTGGGTTTTGTGGTGCTGTTATGATGCAGTGCCATTTCAAGTGATGTCGGAGTGCCATCTGTCCTCACATTTTGGGGAGTTTTCTTACGTTACGGAAGACGTCTGTATGTATTTAGCTGCAGATCTCAGTTCTGTTCTCTGCAGAAAATTACCACTGTCTTCTTTATTAAGAATCTTCCGTGTAACTGCACCAGCTCTCACCACCCAAATGCAGTAGAATTGCCCTGAACACTGAACACGCTTGGATATCCTCCATAGTAAACTATTAATGAATTTCATGCTCATACAGGTTAGTTCTCTTATTCCTGGAATCAAGCTGCACTTAAGTGATTTTTTCGTTTGTTTGTCTGGTTTGGTTTCAAGTCATAAAGAGGCACACTGAAAAAAACACAAGCTAGAAAAGTCTTGCTGCCAGGACAAGTTTATAGAGCAAATTCAGCTTGTCAGAGTGAACCTAAACTGAAATTTTACTGGGTTGTTATTAGGTCTGACACAGATCTGATGGGAGTGATTAAAGATTTCTATGGCCGTAAGACCCTTAAGGAAATGGTGTCTGATTAGTTCTAGACTTGGGGCTCTTCTTTGGCCAGTTGTCATTTTCTCCACCCTGTTAAAGTGAAAGAGAATTAAAATGAGTCTGAGCATAAGCTGTTTAGTACCAACAATATTTTGTGGGGATGGGTTATATGGAGGTATTCACAGCTTTAGAGATAACAACAGATATAAACTGCAATACAGCAATTTATTAAAGGTTAGGATACCTTGACTGGTTTAAGTTTCTTTCTAATGTTTTTCACACCAAAGTTTGTAGTAATAGAAGAGTGAAGCATAAAACTGGAGAACATAGAATTACTGCAGCGAACCTGTAAAGACTAAACAGAGTCGTGGGTAATCAAATGGCATTTAACGCTCCACTCTCAGGTTATTACATATTTATACAAACTCAGAAAGTATCGGTATCGATCCTATAGTTCCACCGTCTGCAAAGAGAGGACGGGAATTTGTCATTCTTTTCTTTATTTCTGCTTGGAACACTTGATAGCCTGGCGTTATTTCTGTTGGAAACTACTGCGTAGGCGAGTCAAGACATGTACGACTTTAGAAGGGAACAAGTGCTTCACCGTGAAGGGTTTAATTGAGTAATTTTTCTGGTTTTTCCTGTGAGCCATTATGAACCATCTACAGGTAGTTTTTTTCTTGCTACTATTATTAGTAGGAAATATTCTAAGACATAAGGGATGTTCAACTCCTGTTAAAAAACAAACAATCAAAAAAACCACAGGCAGTGGCCTCCTTGCTGTCCTTTGTGCAAGTGAACCTCTGCTCTGTTAACCACAGAGTATTGGAAAATACGTAAAAAAAACCCAAACCCAACACAAAAGAATAATTCAGGCTCTAGAGAGCCTGCGGTGACCTCCAAATCTAAACATCGACCACTGCGATAACAGTTCGCTCAACGTGAACGGTGTCTTCTGGAAGAAAGAACAATCCCATCACTTTTTGTAACTCCCGTGAAATTGCCATCTTGTGCGAGTTACAAGATGATCAGACAGTTTTTTCCTTAAGTACTGGAAACGTACCTTTAAATATCGTAGTTTATTGAATTGTCTTTTTTATCCTGTCAGTTAGGAAGAAAAAGAACCAGGACATTAGCATGGCCTGATTTAAAAAATGAATTTAGTAATTAGACTGGTGATATTTAATCTCGATCTTGTGCCACCTCTTTCTTCTCTTGCACTTGTGCACACATACGCACACGTGCAACGATATCTAAATTATTATTTATAGCAAGAGTATATATCATGCTATAGATGAGGTATTATAAATTACATATAATTATATGTGCACACGTGAGGTATATGTAAGCACTAAGCACTGCTTACAACTACTTAGATTCTTTTATGATGATCGTTATTGATTAAAATATAATTTGGACTGTAAATGTTTAGCCTCACTAGGTTCCAAAGTTGTGTGATATATGGTGCTCTCTTGGGTGTTTAATCTTCCTGAACAACTTCCCTAACAGCTGACTGTGGTAATTTCAGGTTTTGTTTGTCTCATATGCTCATACAAACATGACCATGTCTGCTCTGTGACAAGGAGATGGTGCTGTCTCGTCCTCAGTTTTATTTATAGGTTCCACAAGGTCAGCACAAGGAGAAGTATTTTTAAGTATTGTTTTCAATTAATTTAGGGAACTCTACCTCTCTCTTGTATAATCTTACCAGAATTTTATTGTTTACTTTTGCTTAACCTTCTCAAATTGTGTGGCTTAAGATCTATTCTATGTTGTTTGCAGATAAGTAAACACATCATTTTGACTCTGTGTGGAGAACTGAGGTGCAGCGAATCATCCCAGAGCTGTGCTTACTGATCCTGAGAAAACTGACTGCATAGGTTTTCATGAGGGTTTTTTCCCTCTCAAATGCATGGAAATATAAATAAGAAACTGCAGTTGTTACAAGGAAGGGAGGCAACTGAAAAGGTTGCTTTGAGGCTCTAACAGAAAACGTGTATTTAAACTATCTGAAATACGCAATGCTTTCAAAATAAGATGTGTTAGAAAAAAAACCAGCCGAACTCAGAGCACAATGATAAACAGATGTGGCTCCTTTTTGTTAGTGCATGGGAATTGCTGTTCATTGGCATCTCTTGCCTGTTTAGCTGCCCTCCAGCTGTTGCTGTAGAAGGGCACTGCTCTCCTTTACCAGCCCCTTGCTGCTGTCGTGGAGGCGTTTGGGTATCAACTCAAACGCTAGATGCCGATGCTCAGGAGTCCTGCTCCGTACTGTAAAAGCAAATACATTTTGTATATGACCAGAGTAAGGTGACCTATTATTCTTCTCCTTGTCCGTTACTGTGCTTCTTGTTTGTCTTTAAGCACATTTGTGAGTTTGCTGCACGTTGGGCTCTGCTCTGGTGTCTGACAGTAGACTATCCTCCTCCATCTCTGCAGCCTGGGGAGCACTGCACTGGCTTTCATGTAGAAAAGATGTTCAGTGAGGGATGAGTTCCACTGATTTGAGGTGCTTAGTAGCTAGTACGAATTTTTTTTAAACAATAATGTATATATTATGTCCAACATAATGGACTGCTGGGAGGAGGCTGCATTACTACAAATTCCGCATTTGTAGTAAAGTTATGGAAAGGATGAATCAGGAAATTAATATCTTGTGAAGAAAAGAAAATATATTCTTTTGTTATCCATGTTAAAGCTGTCCTAACAATTTTCACTTCTAATGAGAGTGAGGTTGTCCTAGATTACTTGAAAAACTTCCGATTGTTTCGCTGAATGCTCAGTGTTGGCATAATTTATACAAGTAAGCAGCTATTTTCCACCTTAAAGATATTTGAATATAGTGCAAATAAAATTACTTTAAAATTTAATTTAGTAATTACTTTAAAGTGTCTGAGATTTGTAGGGCTAGGAGGGTGAGTCTGTAGTTTATCATACAATCCAAACCACTGCTGTGAAATGCTGGAATGGCAAAATGGTGCTACTCAAAAAGGATGGGGGAGGAAAAGGTGACAGGACTGACACCTTTTCTTGACCGAAATAATAAGTAAGGCCTTACGTGGCAGTTGGCCTGCGTGCATGTGTGATGTACAGACAAAGTCCCTGGTTTCTGGGAGCAGTCAGACAGAACTGCCTTTGGAAGGAGATATTTCTGGCTCTTGCTCCGTGCACCTTGCCCAGAAAAGTGCTGACAGCTTCATCCACCTGCTACACAAAGAACTGCTCTAGTTTTTCACAGCAACTGCTACAAATCCTCGGGCAGTTATGGGTTTCCTGGACATGACAAAAAGCCATTTCCATTCCGAAGGAGAAAGACACCTCCCAGAGGGATACAAACCGTTTGAGTCCCTGAGAAGCAGGGATGACTCTGGCCTTGGTTGTTTCCTGCATGTAGCCCCTTTGCAGCCCACCCGTTCAGTAGCCGCGGTGGAGGCAGGTGAATAGGAGCACGCCCCCAGTCCAGGGGCATCTCTGAGACTGGCCTCACTGAACGTGCCAGACAAAATGTCAGGAAACACAGCAGGCGTGCCAGAGACAGGCTAGCAAGTCTTCGCTGTAGGTAGTCTTTGAATGTTTATAGATTGGGCTAGTGAAGCCTTCAGCAGCAAAAAATGTGTTTCTGGGCAAAC
The DNA here is from genome assembly GCA_009769605.1 of Bucorvus abyssinicus. Lineage (NCBI taxonomy): Eukaryota > Metazoa > Chordata > Aves > Bucerotiformes > Bucorvidae > Bucorvus > Bucorvus abyssinicus. The sequence continues at coordinate 14,499,959 of CM020043.1, read as the reverse complement.
TCCAGTGATTTCTGCATTTAAAATTTATCAGAACAGGCTATGAATATGCATGTCAGCCCATCATTAGAGAAAAATCATCGTGGCTGTCACAGAACTGGGACTTCTTCCGTGGCCCTTGGGTATCCTGAACTTGCACTCTGCCAGAAATCGCTTAGTTTGTTTGCTTACATTGGAAACGCCATCCCACCTCCTTGTTAGAGCAGTATGAGTATCCTTGAATACATAGTTTGTTTTTTAATGTGGAAATTGAATACCACCAGAAATCCTTAGTGTAGAAAAGAGTAGTCTGTGAGAGTCTAAGTAACAGGAAATAGCGTGTCGATGGAACCAACTGGTGCTGGCGGGTCATCTGGCAAGCAGTCCTGTCAATAACAAACACCGACTAGAGAGCAAGAGTTGTGCAGTCATGGCAAAAAGCCGCGTGGGAAGAAGAAAGATCCGCTATGACTGGTTTTAATACAGGAAAGAATTGAACTCCATCTCGAAGTCAAAAAACCTTTTGAAAGATGGGCTTCAGCTGACCTAATTTTGCAGGTTTATTTAGCAGTTAAGATGAGGATATTATAATAACAATGCGCACGTTGAGAAGAAAGTGGGTTTGGTGTTAGAAATGAAAAAAAATATAAAGCATAACTGCAGGAAATCTCAAAGGCGTGAAGAATTGGGCTCTGTCATTTATCCCAGTGCAGACCTTGGAAGAGAACTCCAAGAACTAACGAGTTTGGCTTGCTTCTGTCATAAGTATTCTGCAAGTTTTGCTGCAAGCGCAGCGCTCACCAAGGGAGTCTAGTTTCACCCACAAGCATGTACGTTAAATGCATGGTAAAGAGCTTTGCTTATTTCAAGTATCTTAAACGCAAAGCTTGGTTTTTAGTCAAGCTTGTAAGGGCTCGCCAGGAAGATGCTGTCATTTCTAGATTATTTCAAAGAAAAAAAGATAAAAGAGTTGATGATCCTAGAAAAACTGTTTGCATGCAAAATCCTGTATTGAAAAGCTTTGAGGAGGGTTCAGAAAGCTTCAAGCAAATCGGGAAAGAGTTCAGAAACTCTTTCCAAACCATTTCACTCTGGAACACTCGATGGCATTTTTATTAGTAAGCTGTCAGCCTAGTAAAGAGGCTTCATTCGGACAAATAATAGCATATTCATTTTTTATTAGGAGAGATTATTTTTTATAACAAAGGATCTTGTTTGCGAAGTCTACCTCAAAGACTCCCACATCATCAGCAAACAGATAAACCTTCAAAATTTGTTTTTCCTGTAAGAAGTCAGACTTAATCTCACAATGTTATAAACTACCTACATAAGGTGCAAGAAAGCCCTAAGGACAGAACTCAAATCCACAGGACCCAGCCGGAGCCCAGCAAGACTCCTCCTTGCCCTCTGCTCTGCTGCCTTCCTTTGGCCACTGAGCAGCTGAGTGGGCTTTTAAACTACAACTGGAGATGTGCAGACCAATGTCATCTTAGGGGAACAACATGAAAAATACCTGGAGAAGATGGTTGTGCGATAGCTGGAGGATGTGATGTTTATCCATTAGAAACCAGACAGCATGAAGCAGTCCCGTCGTTGCTCCCTAGCTTTGGGTGATGCCTGAGCTGGTACAAAATCTGATCCTACTGGTTAAGGCAATCCTACGAAAATTGAAACACCTCAAAAAATCTTGTATTTTGTTTTGGGAGAGAAACAAGAGGAAGATTTCTAGGCTATAATAATAGTAATTTTGTGTGATGTTATGCTATAGTCTAGTATTTAAGGCTGCACAAATGTGAAGCGATCAGGGTAAATTAAAAAATACTGAGGTATCAATACAGTGTATTTATACAGTTATATAGAGCACAAGCTCTATATTAAAAAAGCAGTGCATATTGTTCCTGTTCATGTCCCTTTGAATCTTCGAAGTTGCAGGAAATATAGAAGAACACGCCTAAACCAGCCGACATTTCAGTGGGAGTGAGCTCACTGCTTGCACAAAGTGATAGCCTGGCTTGCAGAGTAACTGCCCCGCAGAGCAGTCCCCTCGGAGCGTCAGGAGGGGAGTGACAGGCAGCGAAAGGAACAGGTTTCTCCAGGTTGCCATGACGTGAGGTCCCAGCAGGGAGACACCGTAGACAGCTGCACTAAGCTAAACCAGTTCAGAAATGGCTTCAGCTCAGAATCCACAAGCCAGAGGAATACAAGTTCTGAAAACGTTTCTTTTTTTTCCTCCTTCTCCCCTCCCACATCCAAATGTGTGCACAAAAGAAAATGTAGTTTAACTTGTAGCTCGTTATGATCTTGCTCAGTAACGTACAGAACAATTAGAGCACCAGGTCACTTTGGCGTGGTCAGTTTTTGGATAGGAACTTGTGATTGCCGTTGTGGAAGGAATCCTTCAGAAGGGAGCGCTTCAATGAGACCGTGTACTGAAACCTTCCCGTAGTAAATTTTGCTGAAAATGCAGTGTATGAAGTGGTTAACAGCTGGCAATATCTGACCCCCGGGGTTTTTTGTCTTTATTCTGTTTTTTCAGGTGTGACTTATTTGAAATTTTATTTATATTAACTGTTCCTTTCCTTTTCTTATTTCCCATGTCCAGCAAAATGCCTCAGCAGAGAAAGAGAATCTTCAGGCGGACTCGAGAAAGGAAGAAAACCAGAGCATCCAGGAGTGCGGATCTCAAGACGTAAGCTTAGCTCACCTAGAAGTAGGGTCTAATCCAGACCGTACAACACACGAGTGCCTTAGGCGAGCGTCGCCGTGCCTTGCTTCCCCTCGTGCCGCCGGTACGCGGGTTCTAAGCCAGCTGCGTTCTGCATTGCAGCGCTGAGGAGCAAGGGCTCTTCGCTGTCAGTCTGCACAGGGATGCTCTCCGGGTGTCTTTTAAAGACTACTTAATGGGACGTGTTGCAGGAGGAGCAGCAGTGGGAAAGGTGGGGTTTGATGTTTCACCGCTCGGACACCTGGCTTGCTCCTGGCTGAAGAGTTGCTGCGTTACAGCGGGGTGCAGAACCCTGTTGACATATTGTTTCTGCCGCTAATCAGGCACGGCTCTCTCAGAGGCTTCATCTCGTGAGCCAAACCCTTTGGGGAGGTGTAGGAGGTGACAGCGGAGTAGCTGCAAGTACATAATCGTGTCCGCTGCCAGTCTAGGAAAGCTGCAAGCTGTGTTTTCCTTATGACACGTCTGACAGAGAGCTCAGTCTGCTGCTGCTCCTGAGGCAAACAGCGTGGTGGGAGCTGTAACAGAATCCCAAATGCAGGTCCTGTGGCTGCAACAACGAGATAAGTACACCGGGAAAAACCAGAAAGAATGCGACAAAATCTGTTGAGAGAGTTATTTTTTGCTCAATGGTCCTAAAAGTATAGTGCTGCCTTGACTAATCTGGAGGTGAAATACTGAAGGCAGCAGGAAAAAGCCTGTTACGACGGCTCTTGAATCAACTACTGAACACATGACCTTCCTCCAAACACACCAGACTGTGGAGGTCACTGGCAGCTTGCTGGTAGCGAGCACAGCAATGTGAAGAAAAGTCTGGAAAACAAATCTCAGATAATTCAGTATCCAACCAATTGTAAAAATCTGTGCATATTATCTGTTTATTACAAATCATGTTATAGCTTTATTAACTACCAGGTATAAGTGACTTCCCCTCTGCTGCATCCTCTAGAGCGGGGCAGAGACAAGCAGAAATTGTGTGTCCAGGAGGAGAATCCATAATTTGTTGTCATGCACCTTTCTTAATGTCTGAAGTTGAAGGACATTTCATTTCTTATTAATAAAAATTGAAGGAGGAGGTGAAAGAATAAGATGTAAAATTCTGAAGTTGGAGTGAACTCCATTTAGATCATGACTAGAGGTTGGTAACCACCTGGGAAGGTCACGGAAGGTTTGATGGAATGTGGGTTACTTTAGGTAGAGGCTGAATTTATTTAGGCTGAATATTTGTGGAAAGAGTTCCAAGCAACTTTTTTTGATGTAAGTGAATACATTGAAGCAGGGAGAAAAAAAAAAACCAGTTGTTAAAGCATTTTACAAAGAGAGTATTTAATTTCTGTATCAAGTAATGCAATTAAAGACATCTAAAAGATGTACTATTCCATAAAACCAAGGATTTAGTTGTTTTGATTAGGGCGTGGTGGTGTGGTTTTGTGCCTCTAGCAACTAGTACTTTTAGCCATTTAGTCAGCGTGGGGCGCTGCTTGGCGTGAAAAATTTGTCTGAGAAAGCAGAAGTCTTGAGGAGTTGAGCTATTTTTCACGATTCTGGTTAAATTAAAATGTAACCCGGTTCCCTGCCTTCATCGAAGTAGCACTAGAATTCAAAGAAATTAGGCTATATATCTAAATTTGAGTAACAGTGTTGGGTTTTATATCATTTAATCTCTCAATTATCACATTTTAAGACCAATTCTATGTTCTATGGGGCTCACATTTTCTTTTAATTTTAAATCTTTAGGTTTTGTTAAATCTGAATTTGATAAAACCTCTGGTATGGAGTAAAAAGTAGTAAAATTAATGGCAGCATGCCATGGGGTATTGGAATTCACTGTGCCGTGCCTTGCTAGATAATGTTCCTTCTTGGAAAAATAAGGAACACTGAGGAATGGTTTTGAGAGCCAAGCTAGGAAAATTATTGTTAGGGCAGCCAAGTGAAGCAGCCATAAACAGTGTGATATTTATCCCAGCCCGACACAGAATCTCCAGCGTAATTAAAAACCTTACAGGTACAGGAAGACACGTTCTCCTTCCATTAAACGGGACTTTTCAGGTTTGTATTTTTTATTTATGTCCTTTCCTTTGGTTGCTGGTCCCAACCGGTGTTTTTCAGTCGGTATGGCTAAGCATCCCTCTCTCTGTCTCAAATCTGTAATCCTGCTGCAACTTCTTTATGGTTTTCTGCATGTTGGTAATAGTTAATGTAGTTTACGTGGAAATGAACACAAATGAGGATTTGTTACAAATGGGGTACAAGGCGGGCCAACTTATATTGGTAAATTTTGAAATTAGATCCTGTTGATCTCTTACCTGTCACGAAATTTGGCATGGGACCTGTCGGAGCCCAAAGCAGGGAGGATATCCTGTAATACAACATTTTAATTATTTAAAATAATCTGAAATTTGTCAGACAAAAAAAGAAATCTAAACTTCAGGGTTTTTAAAAAAGTTCAGATTTTATTTAGATGATGATTATTATTGTTATATTAGAGGAATCTTGTCACCACTGTTTTTTCTTAGTCTTGTCCAGAGGTGTTTTCCCTATGACTGGCTCCTGAATGTCTCTGTGTGGAACCAGAGCTCTGCAGAGCTTTTTTCCCTGTATCATTTCCCTTTTCTCTCTTTCCAAAAGCTTTGGGGAGCCTTTTTTGGCTTCTACACCAGAATCTACTTTGTCCCTTCTGTGTATAAAACAATTCTTACGCGTGTAACCCATCAATTAAAACCACTATTTGGTAATGCTAAAACACCAAACATTTTATAAAGCGATTCTTTTTACCCTGTTCTCATCTTAGATTTCTTGCTCTTTGTCATTCTAGAGTCTTCTCTGATAAATAAAAGTGATAGTGCTTTTATTTACTGCCTTAATTTCCTGCAGTAAACAAACAGCGCGTGTTCATTAATCATTCACTGACAAAGGACACTGAGCATTGGAGCAAAACTTGTACAAGTTTCTAAGCAACCACAGCATTTTGCTTCATTTTTCTCTATCAGTTTCAATTGCAGAGCTTTGATCATATTTTTTTCTCTCCCTTTGCTTTCCCAAGGGAGTAATGAGGAAAAAAAAAATCATTATTATAGCAAAATTTCAACCTGATAAAATTCTTAAAGTGAATTCAGTAGTTCTGTTCCCTAAATGACTATGAAGGTCATAAAAAGTTACACCATCTTAGCCTAACCATCCACTCAGTGCACTCTGCTCTAAAACAGGAGGATGTGAAAAATGGCAGAGGTGTCCTATGAAAATGTCCGTGCACGGTTCACATACATCTTGCTCCACGTCCTTCTTCTGAACAGTGGGGGTGAAATACAGATCTGTACAAATTCATGAGCAAATCTGATAGAACGCGTCCGTGAATAAACTGTGGCCCTAACTTGGTTAATGACAACTAAGGTATCCAGTTTGTCCGTTGACCTAACCGTACCATCCTTTGTTGCTGTTCCGGCTTTAGTGTCTTCAGAAGCAGCTCAGCGCTTTCTCCTGCATCGTACCCTGCGCGCATCCCGCGTAGCTGCCGTAGTGCCTGCTGAAGCCAGGAGGTCTGCAGTGACGCGAGGGAATGCTGAGCCTGCAAAGTTTGGGCTACTAAATCTGAATGATACCCTTTAGCAGCAGCAGCAGAATTATTTTCTAACCGTGAAGGCTGGATGTAATATCATTTAGTTAAACTTCTTGATTTCCTGTCCACTTGTGATTTGTTGCATGATTATTTGAGCAATAAAGCCAGTTCTTACTTGCCGTGTTGATGCGGTGAAATGCCCTTCTAGTTAGGTTGTTCAGCGGTTTGCAGATCAAATTGCATCGTTTAATAGCCAAGGGACATGCTGAATCTTAACTGGCTTTTTGAAAATTCTTTTTAGGTGAAGATGCACACTTGGCTGATCCACCTTTCTAATTTATACATCCAGCTGTGAACCTCTCTAGCTCTGCTGTATAATTCACTAGGTGAACTGAGTACCATAACTTCTGAGATTTTGCATATTTTATTGATCAAGCTGCATATTTTATAACCAGAATTCCATGCAAAGATACTTTGCTAATCAAACTGCACACTGCATTGATAGAGGTGACTATTTCCAGACACATGCCCCGCCTCAATCTTCCTACCTTGTTAAATTTCTCACTTGCTGTTCTCGATATTGTTTTTCCTCTTGTATTGCTTAAGGCAAAATGCACTGGTGCGCAAATGTTATTTTACAAACACAAATAGCTCATTAACGACTGTCTTAAAGTTTATATAGAGCAAGTAGCAAGCGTTCGACATCACTCAATTTGGTCTATTTCTTTACCATGTAGAGGAAAATCATAAAATATAGCGAATGTTCTGTAAAATTAATTTATTCATGGGTGAAATTCTGCAATCTGTCACTAGTGATTAGATACAACACATTAAATTATTATAATTTTTATTAAAATAAAGAAATATTAAGGAAGGGAGGGAAGAGAGGAGGCAGGACTCTCGGCTTCAGAGAAATCCATCTTTGTGTCTTGTTTCACTGCTCTCAGCCATAAAACTATTTCACTGACTAATCATCATTTACTTAATTTTAAGTGAATGAGATAGAGACTCTCTGTGATTATAAGCATCGAAGGTTTGCTTCCTGAATCTGGAGAAAGGGCCTGCTTTTGTGGGCACATGCTAGTGGAGCTGGGACGGGATGTACTGGATTGAGAAGTCTTTCGGACCTGAAGAAACCATCTATAGCAGAATTCCTCTTCATCTCTGACGACCCTGTAAGTGTGACGGTCGCAGTTAAGGCTTTGGTCAGTGTTAAGCTTAGCTGGGTGAGGAAATCACGGAAAGGGGCCAAGGGCTCCTTCCAGCCTGGCAAGGTAAGCGCTGTCTGTGGCTGATGAATAGGGCAAACAATGACTGAACCTCCAGAACTCCGGGGATTGTGCTTCCAAATGGGACCAGGGGTCAGTCTGCCATCCCCGCTCCTTCAGAAACGGCCAGCCGCAGGCTCCCTAAAGGAAGGCAGAAGAAAGCACTGAAGGGGTAGTTAAGGTTGAACTGCCCACTTTGTTCCAAATGCCCATGGCATTAAAGAGACTTTGGCAGTGACGTGAAAATTTGAGAATATCGTTAGCTTTTTTGCAGTCCGTTCCATACATGCAGAACAGTACGCTCATTTTGTTTATACACTTGTGTTAACTTTTCACCATGCTAACAATAATTTGCACTTTTTTAGCATATTGCAAGATTTTCATCATCCAGTGCTTTTCAGCGAGCTCAGAATGTGCGTGTTGAATTATCTTCTCGTTACTGTAGAGCTTCCCAGGTGCTCAGTCTTGCCCACCTCTGCCATGTCCTCCTTGATCTGCAGTCTTTAGCCGACCCTAGATCCACAGACCACCCTTCTGGACCCCTGGAAAGACGTTAGCTGAGGGACAAGAGCAATCCTCTGTGCAAGGGTACGTTGAGGGGGGTATCGTTTCGTACCAGGCTTCCTCCTCCGTGGTGGGCTACCAGGGGTAAGGCTGTGCCCTGCTCTGTTCTGTGGCACTGGAGGGTTTGTGAGTGAGAACGAAACGTACGTGTCTTGAATAGAGGCTTTCAGGGTCAGCATCTTCCCGGTCTTCTCCTCTTCCTCACCCTCCCATCTCCAAACAGGGCAGCAGGAGCCCCTGCTCTTGTGGAGAAGCAGCCAGGTTCACCCTGGTGATCTGATATGCCGAAAGTGCGATTCAAAGCTTGGCAAAATCTCAGTGTTTCTTCCAGCAGGCGCCTCCAAACTCTCCTCTTCATAAACCAGAACAGCCACCCTGACAACATCTCAACCCCTTTATTTTACAAAAGCAATTGTTTGTGCTTTTTGCTACTTCCCAGCATGTCAGGCTACGTTCTGTGCATTTGTAATTAGCGTACCTGTCACAGGAGCGAGCGTGACGGAGAGGGACCGGCACGGGAGAGCAAACCAAACCACCTCTCCACCACGTGCCATAGAGCGAACTAGCAAAGAAAGAAAAGTTTGGTATTTGGCTTTTTTGTCTGTGTGTCACTCCCGGCTGTGAAGGGTTCTCTGAGGCGCTGAGTTCACATTTCGCCGTTTGTCTGAGGTGATCTGTAGCTGAGGGAAAGCGCAGGGGGGTGTTTGGATGTTTATGTGTTTATATAGACACTTGCCGTGTATATACAGACCTGTGTGTGTATAAGCACATAACTATACACCCAGGGGTGTGTGTGTATATATGAATGTGTTTGTACACGTGTGTGATGGCGTATGTGTGTGGGATTCAGCGTAGCGGGGGTGAGAGCCGGGTTAGAGTTACAGCAGGAGATGCTGTTGTACCCACCTGCCTCAGCTTCGGGAGCTGAACCCACTAAGTGCCAAGAGCCAGTGGACGCGTCCAGCTCATCCGTGGTGGCTGGCTACGAGTCCGGCTATTGAACTGCTGCTGGCTGAGGGCAACTGGACAGTCAGCACTGCTGTTCGATCTGTAACATGTTTCTCAAAGATACCCAAGGTTTGACCGTTGGAAGAATCAATACTGAATGCTTTACGGTGTAACAACAGGAAGACGTGGGAGCGGCTTTGTTCACAGAAACAGCCCATTATACCGTCCCCAACAGGGATCCGTGAGGTGTGTTACGAAGAAGAAAACAGCTGTGAGTGAACAAACATGGAATACTGCAGACAGAAACCTTCACTGCTGTTTTCCTACCAACGTGGCCTTTGTTATCTGGTCTACGAAGAGTATGAAAGATCAGCCACTTACAGCATCGCTTTTATCACTACCTTTCGTCTTCTCTAAGGCAACTTTTTTTTCTTCTTTCGTATATATCTTAAATGGTTGATCTATGTTTTTATTAATTTCAGTTAATATCTTTGGATTCCTATCTCCTATTTATTGTCTTGGTGAAATAGGTTAGCTGCATTTCTTCTAGGACGTACACTTGGACTAAATTACGGATTTGTAGATGATCTCGTATTTCATTAGCGTTATTTCTGTCCTCTGCATTATGCAACTTGAAATGCTTTTCTTTTAACCTGTAACATCTTTTGTCCTCGAGCTGCTCACCTAGAAGTCTGTGAAACCCTCAAATTTTTCTAAAAGTGACTAAGCTGAAAACTTTGAATCTAGCTCATTAGTAAATAGATTAAATGCAGGTCCTGCCAGGACCACACTTCTAAACTCTTGAAGCGTTAGAATTTTATTTAAAATTTCTGCTCTATCAATGCTACCCTGATTATTCCCTATAATGTAATATTACTCCAACTTCTATTAGCTGTTGTGTATAGTGGGAAAAATTTGAAAAAGGATCCCCACCATCAACCCCTTTAATTGCACCATCTCGGGGGCTCTTCAATAGCTTCAACAGGACTCTGGCGCCCCTGAAGTGCTGTAAAACCCTTGCCAGTGCCCCGGTCTCTCGAGAAGCTTGCCACAGGGAGGCAGCTGTCTCCTCCCCAAGTAGTTTTCTCAAGAACATGTTCCATTTTTGTATTCACAGCTGTTCACAGATCAGCTTTGTCACAGACAAGGGACTGCGGGAATTTCTCAAGTGCAGCAGCATCGTGAATGCTCTTCCCCCTTGTCAACCTCTTTGTTTTTAATTAACTCCAACCTAATGTCAGCTCTACTAAAAGGGTATTTATAACATGTCTTGATGTTTAATTGGCATGTTATAGGGTGTTTATTGTCAGCATTCTCTGCTGAGCGAGGTAATTCTTGTCGTGTTGCGATTGAAGCTGCTATAGGATGAATTCAGATTTACTTTCTGCTTTCTTAAAGTCTGTCCTGAAAAATGCCTCAAAACATACCAGTCAGAGATTCCTTTTCTCTTTTTGATCATGAGTCCTTCGTTGTCCTAGACACAAGTAGCTTATTCTATCACACAAGTAGCTTGTTCTATCCTGGACCAATGTTATCAACCGTAATACTCAAATAAAAAAGAAAAAGTTGCAGAAATGCCAGAAAACTTCTTAGTGGACATTCGTGGGAGTGTCTTGTTGCAGGCGGGTTTGTGTTCATATTCCCACGAGCACATCTCATGTCTATATACTAATGATTTCCCCCCTTTTTTCATTAATATGTTGGATTATGTCTGATGAGTAGAAAATATTCTATCTAGGCTTGACTTATCTTCAGAATCTTCAAGGACTTCTGCTGAACAGGAAACATCTCAGAGAAAGAGTTACGTTAAAAATTGGAAATAAACAATATTACTGTTCTGTTGGGAAGAGTCTGGTTGACTTAAAACTTAAAAAAACTCATTTCTTTTCACTCCATTTAAAAGTACCACTTTTAGTAGCAAAACAAGAAGAGAAGTTCCTCTGTGAACATTTTAAAGTAAGGGCCAAACACTATCAATATTTTACTGTATTTCCCATTTTAACTTCTTCACTTATGGCATCATTAATCCCACTCCTGAAGGGACTTTAATTTAATTACAGCAGAAATTTCAGTGCTGGTTAAATATCTACTTCAGACTTGTAACACGAGATCTCTTTGGTTCAAAAGTCTACTGTGTAATTAATTTTATTTATGCTGTTGAACTGTTTTCCCTGATATTAAAAAGCATTTGCAAGGAAAATGACATTATTGCTGGAATAAAATGAGTGTGATGGATTTAACAAGCTTTTCCGTACCTGGAGAGTCATCTGACTTCCCCACGCAGGGATTGTTCTACCGAAGAGATTCAGACCGGAGAATCCTGACTGGAATGGAGGTTCTCAGCTGTCTGTTATTATTTCCTCACCCATAACAGACAATATAATTACTTATCTGTTCCATGGGACCACCGTAGGAAAACTCCACTATTTGTGGTGAGATTTAAACATGTGAAAAAAAAGTCTTGCAGCCACATTAGACTGTTACAGGGGTGATGGCAGTATGGGACTCGCTGAGCTGTGAACAGTTTGGGTTGTTCCGTTTCATCAACTCGGCTGAAAAAAAAACCTCAGGGTTTTTTGGTTTGTTTTTTTTCAGGGAAGTCGTGAATATTTTAGGAAAAGATAGGTAGTTACCTCTGGTATTTGTTTTGACAGGTTGGCAAGACATGTTTGGGGAACCGCAATAACTCAACATCTCGTTTGAAGACGGCGGAAGCAGAGCCCAGCTTTCAGGTATGCTGTTCCTGAGAAATCCTCGGGTGTTGTTAGAAGGACGTGTAAAGCACGCAGTGACTCCAAGTACCTTCACACATTCTGCACAAACGGTTTTGGAGCAGAACTGCTTACTCAGTTCAGACTTTGACTGCACCTGATCGCAGTTCATCTGTTCAAAACAGCTTCTGGTTGGTAACAGTTTGCAAAACCTCAATGTTTGAAGAACTAGCCTACCCTGGGAGTCAAATAATGTAATAACGTGATGTCCATAGCCCTGGGAACAAGAGAAGGGAGAGATTTCCAAAGTCATTATGTGTTTGCAATTATGTGAAGCTGTTTGCAGCCACATTACTGACGGGAAAGTCTTAAGCAAGTTGTACATCTGAGCTCTTTGTCTGAGAGCCCAAGAGAAAAAGACAAAATCCAGCCTGATTATAAAGCAGCATCCGACTTGTGAGGGTTTGCACTGACAAATATGCTTTTTTTGGTAGAGATCAGAATCCTTCTCCAGACAGACACAGCTGACGAATATCGTATTGTGTTCTCGTAGTTAAAGACAGGCACATCGGTTCAGCAGAAGTACAGCACTGCGTGCACTGCTGCCAGAGATTTGTAACGGACTTTTTCATTTGCTTATATATGTGTGTATCGTGTATGCGGTGCTTACACTGGCGCTGTTTTCACCCTCCACAGAAGTTGCACGGCCCTCCGTGGACTAAGCCCGAAGACAAAAAGTCACCTGAAAGAAACGAGAAAATATTTGAAGAGTCTGTTAGTAAAAAAGAGAAAAAACTCTAAGCACTGCTAATCCACGTTAAAAATGCCCGTCACTTGCTTCTGTCTTCACATTCTTTTTCGTCCAGAGGCATGAAATGTACCAGGATTCTAAAGCATGCATTTTTCACTATTTTATGAATGTTTGTAAATTAGTCTAGAATAGACCAATTAGTATCTTTGAGCAATAATCCAAAATGGATGTTTGAAGAAATGCTTTGTAATAGTCTGGTTTTAGAACTTTTGTTCTACCTTATCAGTAATTGCAAACTCTAATGGCTGTAAACGTCAGCCATTCTCAAGTCTTTTCTCAGTCCGTTCTATTTCATGTACCTTTATGGCAGATTAGGTTTTAAATCAAGTTAAGAATTAAGGAGCAGTTCATGGGGGGGGGGGGGGAAATCTGTGTAAATATAGTTGAAGTACAATGCAAGTCCTAAGAGCAGCTGTAGAAGGGGAACGGTGGGGGTCCCTGTATACTCACCTTTCAGTAACACCATTTCAAATCTGCTTACTTAACCAATAAAAGATGTTTGTTTCGTTGGTTTTTTTCTAATTGCTATCACAACTGGTCCGTTTTTGAGCACTGAAGCATTGGCAGAAATGCAGGGGTAAAGGGACGGAGGTAGTGAGGGTCACGGCTTTTAGGATGCCAGCAAAAACTTTTGCAGGTGGAACTGAGTTAAAATTTTATAGCTTGGGTGTACCCGGCATGGCAAGTCAGTTCCATCCCTCACAGTTGTGCTGATGTCAGAAGGACAAACATACTTTAAATGGTAACATCCCACTTTGACCGCTACAGGTGCCCCTTGGTCACTCCAGCAGAGGAGTATTTTGGTCGGGGTAAGCTCTGTGACTCCTAGGGTTCCTCCAGTTTCTCACACTCTATGACAAAAAAGCAGTCGGGGGCAGAAGGAAGAGCAAACGCTTTTGCCTCTTTGTGTGTAAGTCATCATTGGACTAACATAGGAATTCATATGGCTCATCTTGTTGAGATGCAAATCTTTCAAGAACTAGTGCCTTAGTGATGTGGCAGAACGGTAGGTTTCCCTGCCTGGCGAAATCACAACCATTTTAAAAAGAAAAGAAACTCATGAGCTGACCACGTGATGGCAAAGTACCGCTCAATAAAATCACGGTACGACTAAAGAAAAGATGATATGTGTTAAGGGTCAAAAGAAGTGAAATCCTGGCCACAAAAATAATCAGAAAAGAGATGTGGCTTTTCACATCTGATGCTAAAATCAATCGTCATCAAATCGTACCTACGAAACACAGTATGAATTGGGTTCAGGCAAATGTTGGCCACAGAGCAGGCGTTTGCTGCATTTCAGTCGTAACCACAACCAACCCGGCTGAAGACAGTCTGCCGCATCTTAAAATTTTCAGTGAGCGAGAGACTTGTGATCCTGCCATACTTACTGCTGGTGCTCATTTCTAGTTATGTCAAACCCAGCATTTTGCATATGGCATCCCTTAACTGAAATATCTGAGGTATGGGCTGAAAAGGTCGCTGTATCAGTCGTCTGTCTAGAAGGGACGTGGAGCTTCGCGTACGTGTCCCAGAGGAATGGGGTAAGCTGTCCTACCCGGCACTCCTCTCGCCTTTCTAAAGAACTCAGCTGCTATTGTCATAACTGCTCATGACCGCTGTGCCAAGGGGTGCCCTGGGGTTGGTGTCCGCAACAAGAACAAAACGAACCTTGTAAGTCAACAACAATCTAGCTTGCTTTTTTAATTTTTATTTTTTTTATTTAACATACATTAAAGAAGTGAAGGGTTGAGCAGGCTGCTGCTTTCTGGGAATGTGCAGCATTTAACTCATGTTTCACCACCAGATAATTAGTGTAATAAATCTGTTTACCATCAGAAAAGCAACATGAAGGAGTGGGGCGGGCGGGCGGGCTGTTGTGAGGTGAAGTTTTGTTTTGGTTTGTTTCCAAAGGATTCCTTGCTATAAGCTTTCTTTTCGCCCTGGGACGGCGATCTGGGGTATGTTTGCGTGCGTGTATGCTTTCACTTCTGTATGTCCCTTTTCCCAGGCGACAGTGAAGATCAGGTGAGGTAGAACTGAATAAAGCCATGTGGGTGAGGAGAATTAATCCTCTAGAAATCTGAGGAAGTCAGTTCTGTCTAGCCTGAGGATTACTTGATTCTCTTCAGACAGGACATGGCCACTCGTTTTCAGTGATGAACAGCTTCACTTCTTGCAGACGATGGCTGGGGGAATCCCGGCTTCTGTTCATAGCTACCGTTTTTAGAACAACGCACACCATGATACAGAATAAGGACAACAATGATGGATTAATTAATCTGTCTATGGTACAGGTGCGTCTGATCTATTTTGTAGGTATAGCTTAACAAATGTTGCTAGTCTGAAGGCTCTAGTCTTGTTTCGAGAGGTTGGGACACATCTAAAGTGAAACCTGCCCTCGATGGTTGTACCTCAGAAATCTACAGTTCAAAGACATCTTTCTGGTTTGAGAGGAAACATCTTTTCAATTATATGTGTAAAAAAAAGGAAAAATATTTTAGAGAGGACATGGGAGTATGTAAAAGTTTGTGTGGTGTAAGTCAAGGGTTTTGAAAAGGAAGGAAACCACCCCCCCAGGAGTGCTGCCAAGCACTAACGTGGCCCGTGGCCAGCAGAGGTGTATATATTCAGATCCCTCCGCGGATCAATAACCGTTCTCTCAGTCCAGCTGTGAGAGTGAGCAGTTTCACACCGCCGCGCTGGGACGAAGCTAAGCAGACCTCGCCGTATCCTTTGATTTGTAGTTCCGCGACATTACAGAGAACGTGGTCATAAAGGAACTTGGGTTTGTGCCATTTAGGTCACGGTGGCCCTCACTTGGTCTCTCTGGAATACTCCAAAGCCCTTTTACGCTCAGGTTCAGGAAGAACCATGTCACTGGGTCTGTTTGCCCCCGGGAGGACTCGTCACAGCACAGGGCAGCACCTCGTAAGAAAATGTTTTGTAATTCCCTGCGGTTGCCTGGCAACAAGGCCATGGACCGTATCCTTCTCTTTGCAAATAGACTACACAGAAGGAGACAAAACGCTTTTCTATTCGGTATTCCAAAGTTTAGCAGTTAGCACCAATGTAATTTCCAGTTTAAGAGCAGGTGAAACGTTCCCCTTTGTAATAGGATGAGATGGATTTTAGATTGTTTCAAACTTTAAACTTCCATTTCGATTTTTCTTCTGCATAGTAGACTTCTCTGAATTAAATCTCTCTTCCTCTCCATCTGTATCTATATGCATACGTATTTGTAAGCATACAGGCATATTGTCTATATGTATGTACATAGATTTACATGTAAATATGCATATACTTATATGACTGTGTGTGCAAATTAAAAATTCTGGTGCAAAATTTCGTCCATGGTCAGATATTACTTTGCATTATAAAATTTGTAACTAAGAGGTGTTCACTTTACCAAAATGACAAAGATCGAGGCAATGCCTGTATGTAAAAATAGACCACCGAATTCCTCCAATTTTCTTGTTGAAAAGCTATGAAAATGTTTAAGCCTATTTGTGCCTGAAGTGGGTCACTTTCTGCAGTAGAACGTGGTGGATCATTTTTCTAGAGTGAATTCTGTTTTAATCATTGGGATGCATGACAATAAATCTCAGCGCTTCCCTGCTTAAGGACTAAGACAGAGAACTCCAGTCCACGGTTAACTGTTTGTTCTGAATTTTTATTTACAGAGGGCATTTTTTATTTAGTTATACAATAACCTGTGAAGTTTGGGGTTTTTTTCAGTAATAATGGGCTATGAAAAGCCAAAAATTACAGTGGCAGTCCAGTCCAGACGTGTGTCTTAGGAAGCGTTCAGAAGTGACTTTTCTATTTAAACGGGAATTTCTTTCAATCCAAATGGGAGGAGGCTCTCGCTGAGTCTTGTATCGCGTTCAGATACACCGAGTCCTGTGTCCCTGCCTGACCTGGTGGCTTTGGGAAGCTGTCTCACTTCAGAACAAACGGTATAATACACCACTGTCTCTAGTGTCGATATATCGATGGGGGATAAGGTAGTTTATTTTTTCAGTCAGATCTTCAGATTAAAAAATGTTACAGAAGCATGTAAAATACTGGCACCATTTCTTTGCTTGTTGAGAAAGAATCCAAATTTGATTTCTTAAAGGGAAGCTCTGGAAGTGGGTGGATTTCTGGAAAAATCTCAAAGCAGTTAATAATAGCTAGAAATACCTATTTGATTTGTCTGTCTTCTATTTTCTGCATTTTGAGTATTCTTTTTTCTCCATATGTGTCTATGTATAAGCTATCTATAACAAAAATTCCCATTCTGGCTCCGCTTGTAAGCACAAAAGAACACCATTTCGTGGTGAAAATAAATAACAAAGTCTGTGTTTGCTAATCCTACTCAGTGGGTGCCATTTAATTTTACTTTTAGTGTTTCTTTTATAGTTGACCAAGCAGTCAACTGCTGTTGGCACGCTTGTGATTAAATACATGTTAAAATGCACAGCTATGCATGAGTTATTGATTTATTTAAATAAACCCAAAACCCCAGACAAACCTTAAATATTAGCCGTACCCAGGGACCAGTAACTTGTTCTTCCAAAAATATTCTTAATGGTGCTGTGAGTCAAGACTATACAAATTAATGATCTGAGAAACTCTAACTTGATTTTACCGCAATATTTTAACCTCATGGTTTTTGCCTTCATTTGAGGCAACAGGAACAGCTCATGCCTAAAGTAAATCACACATGTAAATTATCAGAGCAACAAAACTTTCCTGACAGTCAGTAGCTGTGTCCTCTAACTGAAAATATTTTTCCCTTAAATTTCTGTAAGTTATTTTCAAGTGCAACAGCGTTAGCGATTTACTTCAGAGCTTTCACCTGGATTTGTACAGTGAAACAACAGTGTCCAAAATCCTTTATGCGCTGACTCAGAAAGATAACACGAATTTTATTTTTCCGCAGCACGTTCAGCCTTGCGCTGCAGCAATGATGTAGTGATCTCATCGCACTTTATCATGATTAATAGTTCAATTTTATGGATTCGCGTGCAGTAATTAGCGCTCACTGCGATCGATTAGAGCTATGTGTGGGTACCCAGCGACCGAGTTACGGTGAGCTGAATGGAAGTACACAAAAGCGACTGCTGCGTTGAAATTGTTGTCCGAAGCGGATGTAGTGGCTGGGGCGGGGGAACCTTCTGGTTATGTACGGATAGGCGGCACTTCACAGACGGGCAGGAGAAGCCGTAGACCCAAACTGGCAACACCAGCAGTTCAGTCTGTGTTAGGTGCCTACGTAACCTGTGGGTGCTGGCGCGCCCGAAGTGCCTGCGTTGACATCAGCCCAGCTCAGGCTGCAGCTTGAGGGGTACCTGCCTGCACCCTCTTCTCCACAGCACAGCCAGAAGTCTGGGCTTTGTGAGGTCAAGAAGCAGCTTTTTAGGCAGAGAAAACCCCATCCCCAGAATCCGACACAAGGAGAAAGCATTTGAAAACAAGCCCGTTTGCTGCTGCTGCGCCGCCTCCTTTGCGCTCGCCCTCTGCCCGTCGCTTTTCCCCCGGTACGTGGGCACGGAGGAGACGGGGACAGCGGTACTCTGCCGCTCGCCTGGAGGAGTCTCCTGGCACCCAGCAGCCATGTGGGCAGCGCCCCGTGCACTGCGGCGGGCTCCTCCTCGGCTGCCCCGCAGACCGACTGCGAGCTCACCAGCTCGCGCTCTCCTCTGCTTTCCCCTGGTCAGCTTCCCCAAGCTCCTTCTCCTCTAGGAAAACAAGGGCATCCTTTAGTCCAGTATTTTTTTGTTTAACTCTGCATAGTCTATGGTGGCATCACAAACAGTGAACACAGACAGAATCCACTTTGGTGGACTTTGATCCCACCACAGATTTCAAAGCGACGTGTTTCCAGTCGTTACTATGGTATAGAACTGAAGGGACATTAGGAGGTTTTTTTAATTGGGACATCAGGATTTTTTTTTTTTATTGGGACATTAGGATTTTTTTTTTTTTATTGGGACATCAGGGGTTTTTTTTATTGGGACATTAGGTGGGGTTTTTTTTCATTAAGTCTGGGGGGAAAAAAAGGGGGGGAAGTCTGTTCTCCATGAGCTTACCCTGGACACGAGTTAAATTATTTTGAAATTAAAAGGAAGGTTATACCTGGGGTAGAAGTGCAAAATGGAAATAACAATTCAAGTCACTAAAGCTAGAACATTCCAAAACCAGGGCCCCAATGGGAAGTGTTGAATGCTCCTACATCGGGCGGTTCTTGGAGATTCAGTTAATGCCAGGTCTGCTGTTTATTCCGGCAGTCCTGCCAGTCACCAGCACAGCTGGAAACAGACGGGCACCGTTCTGGTGATGGTGTTGCACGTCGGTGCGTACGCACACAAACACGCTGCCTTGCTCTACACAATGCTCAGCTGGAGAGTATTTAACTAACAGTATACCACAGTTAGTAAAGCCGTGGAAACCTGGCTGTTTGTCACGTCTGCCTCACTTCGTAGCTGTAACTTAAGAGGAATGCTTTTGATGAGTGCCCTGACAAGCAAACAGTATTTTGGCGTATCAAGAAACACTCGGTCAAACATCCATCTTAGTCAAATATTGACCTGTAGTATAAAGTGATGTAACCATCAGGATTTCATCTTATGCATCGAACACCCTCAGTGTCTTTTCCTGCCTTTCTGTCTCGTCTCCTGTCAGCCTGTCGGCTGCACTGTCGCTCTCGGGGATTACGGTGCTGTTAAGTCGTGCCACGGTGGCTGCTAACACAACGCAGCGGTTCCGTCCCATTGACAAAAGCCATTTTCTGTAGGTACGTTCATTTATGTCCCTCGGGTCGCTGAACTCGGGCAACTGATGTGTCAGAGACTACTACCGTTGAACTCCAGATTACCTGGAATTCCCGATGTCAAGGGAAGGGTTGGTTGCTGATTGAAATAGGACCCACATAAAGCAAGCTGTAAAATTCAAGATTGTTTTAGGATCCCTGGGCCGGATTATTTCTTAAGCGTGTAATTTCAGTGAGGCTTCTGGGAACAAACGTTCTGTGATGACCTGAAGGGAAGTACAAGCATTAAAACTAGCATTGGCAGATATACGCATATACTCAACAATCATATATTATATATTGTAATATAACATATGCACTATAATACATAGTACTTACATGTAATCCATAATTTAGATTATATTTATACATAAAAGTTATATTTTTATAATATTACATTATATATGCCCACCCATAATTTATATTATAGACAATATATTCTGTAATAGTATATATAACATATCAGGTCTTTGATTTTGGAGATCTGTACGTACTTGGAACCTTCCTCATGTCTCTATTTTTCTTCATCATGGGTTGACGAAGACAGAACAGGATTTCCCGAGTGAGTATTTTGCTATGTCTTACTAATAAGAGAGGCAGAATTTAAAATCTGAACCCGACTAACTAAAAGATTCCAAGTGAACTCGGCAGGTGGACTTGACCTCGTGTTAATCAGGTGCCTAGGTTAGGGCCCTAAATTTAAAACCAAACAAATTCGAGATTCCCACTTTGGGTATAATTCTCTGTTAACCGTCGTTTCCCAGACAGAGTTTGTTAAGTAATGTTGATTAGCAGAAGTAATTAATACTCACAAAATAATCCCAAGCTGACCTCTTTTCATCTTAATTCCATTATGATTCCTATGGAGGAGACAGATTTTTGGTCGTTTTAATTAAAAGTGCTCCTCAATCAGCGAGCAGTGCTAATCTGACGAATGGCTTTACAGCTCTGATCACGCTTGTGCTGGCTAATAATAAACCATCACGACTTCAGCAGAGTTCACACGCTCGGATACGGGCTTCAGCTGCTGCGAAACGGGCTCATTTGCTGGGTTTTTTACAGGCGCTAGATGTTACTGCAGCAAAATCTAACGCTTGAAAGAAGATCTTCTTGCGGTGTCGTTGCTCTGCAGCTGTGACAGGCAAAGGCTCACTGCAAGTGATGAAATGATATTGCTTTTTCCTTTTCCCCCGCAGAGGAGATGGCTGCCATCTGTAAGGAGCTCCCGCGTGGCCTGATGTTCAGCTGAAGGTAGTGCTGCCAGCTGGGGCTTCTTCTCGGGGTCAGGTAACCTCAGTATCACAGCGCTGTCTGTGACGGGGCCAGTGGTGCGGCATCAGAAACCAACTCTTCCTTGGTGCACGTGCGACAGCTCTGTATTGCCTGCTGAAATAAGACCCATTTTTCCAGTTGCACCCTGCAGCACTCTAAAGGTGCTTTCTTACTCCTTTCCACTCTTCTCCTGATGGACCTGGGCGATCAGACAGGAGGGTGAAGTTGGATTGATTTCATGCATAATATGTGAGATCTAATTTTTTTCTATTCCTCATTCAGGAGTATTTGTTGGAAGTGATGCAGTCAGTGCTCTTTGAAACTGTTCAGTGACTGATAACATCTGTCTTGTTCCTTTCCTCATTTCCTTCTCCCTCTTTCAAATACTATATTAACTAAGAAAAAATGAGCTTAAAAAAAAATTAACGTCCTCTGGGAAACATACTCGTTTGAATTATTATGTAGAGAAAAATAATTCACTAACTCAGAAGAGCCTGCCAGAGCAAAACAACAAAAAAAATTAGAGAATCTTTTTATTTCCCTGGGTTTGCAAAACTTTCAGAGATCCACGTTCTAATTGCTGAATTAAGATCAGTAAAGGAGAGATGATGTAGACAATGACTCAGAGATCTTACTTTTTTTAAGGGCTGAAATAATGAGTTTGGATTCATTTTACAGAGTTGTTGTGTCTTTATTTTCACAACTGAAAGCAAGGAAAATAATTCAGACAGTGACTTTAGAGAAGTATTTGTCTTGTCGGCTGATACAGTTCTAAGTCCTTCTAGCGAGCAGCCGGCTCAGGAGGATGCTACGTCATGGCAATGGGGGAAAGGCACGTGTGTTGCTCTTCTCATGACAGTGAGTAACGGTGTCGTTGGCAGTTCAATGCCCTTTCCAGAATATGCAGTTCTTAACGTACCCAGAACATTTTCTTTTAAGTTCGTAAAGAGGTTTTTTTCCCTTTGGGAGTCAGATAGGACATAGTTTTTATAGCAAGCAAAAAAGCATGGAAGATTGAACTCCTCCTGTAACTAGAAGGGTGTAAGGACAGATTAATCCGTGGTGCTAGGGCGAGGGGTTCAGCGTTAATCCATTTACCGTATTCCATGAAGCTAGAAAGACTGTAGAAAAGAACTTGGAAACCTAAGTGGAGATACCTACAGGTGAGTTGTTAAACATTCCTTTTATACTCTTTAATTGAACGTTTGTTAAGTCATGTGCACGCACCCACCACAAACCCTTCCAGGCTTCGTACAGTAGAGAGAGTGCGAGTAGTGTAATAACACAGATGTAAAGAGGCAAGCGTAGGCCAAATGGTAAGGTTGTTATCTCTCAAAAATCACCTTTTAAAGTGGGATTGGAAATATTTTACATTATAAGCATATCTTAGTGATCTCAGAGGAAAACAACCAGCCCAACAGACACCAGCAGGAGTGCCAGGCTGCAGGTTCAATCACCAGCTGTAACAGGAGCACTTGAAGGTTTCTCTCTAGTCCTAAATTTTTTACTGATATTATTATTCCCCTTCCCAGGTTCTTGTGCAGTAAAATATTCACACCCAACCTTTAATCTGTGGAAACATCACCATGATGTGCTCTGATACTCATCAGAACTACCCTGGCCTCGCTGTTCCGCGGGCTTGGCCCTATCATGTTGGCTGCACCCCCTATCAGTAAGAGGTCTTGGATTCACTTCAAAATTTGAATAATTTTCTTCCTCTAAAGAGTAAAGCTCAAATGGACCAATGTGTGTGCTTTTACCCTGCCTCCTCCTCCTGAGAGCTCCTCCAAGGCGAGGAGCTCGTTGCTCCGGCTGTGTGTATGTGGCGATACGCTAATAGACAGTTCGTTTCCTTGGCAAACATTCATTTCATTATTTAGAATGCAGGAGCTGTAGTCATATACTGGAGATTTATTGTGCTGCAGGTAGTACAAAACCAAAATACGAAGGAGCTGTCCCCACCTTGATCTGTGAAATATGTTTTGCAGGATGATGTTTGTTCCGTGTGTGTTGCAGTGTCCGTAGGCAGAATTAGACGTTCCAGCGGTCTTGTGAAGTCCAAATAAAAAGGAAAAAGGAGGATATTTGTGGGGGGTTTTCCTGATCCTTTTTTTTTAAGTGTTTAAAGAAGGTCAAGAAAAGGAAAACCGACAAACCAACCCCAAAGCCCTACAGTATGAAGGGTCTGAGAGAGGAACCAGCTTGTGTGTTCCGGGATTTTTTTCCACGGAATTTTTCCAGCCTCACGAAAAGTCTTGAGCAGGTTACGCTTGGGAGATGTTAGTCAGGAAGCAATAGATCTGACCTGCCACTGCAATAGGCTTGTCGTCAGTTACACCGCAAAAAGACGAGTCTCGGGGCGTGCGCTGTACAAGGTGGGAATATAGAGAAGCCAGAAAAAAGTCAAAAAATCCTTCTCTGCATGCTAGAGGAGTACGCCCGGCTTTCTAGTCTGATCCTTATGATTACTGTTCAATGGGACGTTAAAACCAGGTGTGAAATCACGGGAAATGTCCCTCTCCATATTCATCCTGCGTGTTTGAAGGACCTATTTTATTCTTTTTCCGTGTTTCTCAGCCTGCAGAAGAACCGCGAGGTGCTTCAGGCTGTATTTACCAGGGCACAGGTACGTCAGCAGCAGCTCCCCTGTCGTTTCACGAGGTGGTTTTAGGCACGCCCTGCTCCTCCCTTGGTCTTTCATCATCCGCTGCGGTCGGGGAGGGATGTGTTAAATTGGTTGATGTCCTAGTGTGTGTCTCTCCAAATTAAAGGATGGCTCCGCTGGCGGCATCCTGCTGCCCGGCACTCACGGGGTGCTGGTTTTCTTCTGCTTTCCACCAGCCCCACGCTGGGGAAGAGGGGGGAGTTACTTGTGACAGCAGCCACGTGGCTTTGCGGGGGGGTTAAGTCAGCAGAGTGAAGGCACCTTGTGACTGATGTTAGAATAAACTGTACTGAAAAGTCAAACTCGGGGATCTGGAGTGCTGGCTTTCTCCTGTCAGCCCCGATCACACTGCTAGGCAAACGTGCTTCCCGTTGTCTTGAGCAGAAAAAGCAAAAACAATCTGAAATCCTAGAAATCATAGGTTCCTGGAGAGGAAATAACAAATTCCTCTCCACTGAATCTGTTTCTTGTAATTAAAAACGGTTTTAATGTAAGCAGAGGAAAGCAGACATTTTCTGCCTGCTGCTGCTCTAGCTGGCAAGGTTGAACAGCGCTAATCCACGGTATCTGTAATATCTCATTAATTTAGGACTCAAGTTTCTCGGCTTTCTCCTTTCTTGCAGTCTCGTTAATTACAGCCGCCTCTATGGAAGCAAAGAGTATGCTCAAAGGATGGAACGGAATATCGTTTTCATGCTAATTCCGCAAAGGAGCGGGGAAGGCATGGGGCATCGCCACGTACTGCGCGTCCCGGCGAGGAGGAGATCACGCAGGTGAAGAGGTCGCAGGCTGAGCGGTGATTCTTGCGCTCTTCCCTTTCCGATACAACGATTTTATGTTTTGGGGCAGTTAAAGGACCTGGAATTTGTTATTTCTACTCCCCAAAGTGGCACGCCAGGAGGGCTGAGCTTGTCTTGGTTTACTGGAGATTTACGCGACGGTAATAATGACGTTTTATCCTGTCAGCGCTTCAGCGTCTACAGCGCTTGGGGCTGAACGTGAAATGTTTTTAAAGAGATTCTGTGACAATAATAACAGCCCATCTGATTATCTATCGGGAAATAAGTGTTACATCTGTTCTGGTCACCCCCGTTTCCCTCTGAGCTCCAGACACAGAACTAGCTCCATTGCTCTGGTACCAAGGCTAACACGGGGATGGCAGCGCGGTACCAGAGGGACGGTGCACAGCTGGGGAGACAGTCTCTACAGTTTCCCGGCACACGTATCGAGCGTTGCACAACGGTTAATGTCTTGGCCAGACTGGCTGTGTCAGCAGACTGCCAGGGCGAGGAATTCTGTCAAGATCAAGGTTGTACGTACTGGACTCGCTGCAGGGAGGGAAGTGAAACTTGACTGAACGGAGAGCTACAATGGATTATCTTTTCAGCATCCTTTATTAGCACAAACCGACCAAAGATCACAAGGAGATGCTGCAAAGAACAGCGCAACAGATGTTTAGATAGCATTTCTCTGTGGAAATTCCTACATTTTTTTATCATCCTCTGATACCAGTTGTCAAAGATTTGCTTGAACCTTGAAGTAAGAATTAATGCTGCTTCCAAAGTTCTTGGTTGCCTACTGTCAACAGCAATTTTAATTCCAACTACATTCTTAAGGCAGAGGAGGATTTTCTGTTATAACTATGGGAATTCTGTCGTTACTTAGCAATTTAATTGCAGGCAGAAGAGTATCTCTTTGTAAATACCAGAGGACATCTTGGTTCAATTCCACTAAATATTTTTACCTCACAGATAGTCTATAAACATCTCGAATTTATTTCTTTAAACTGCTTATGTTTCCATTGCATTAAACTTTTGTGCTCCAATTCTATGACATAGGTAGTGCAAAGCTGTTTTCTTGGTAATAATTTCTTCAGATTGGTACTTGGTAATAATTTCTTAAAATTCTAAAAAAAAGGAAAGTGAAGAAATTCGAGGTTTTTTCCAACATTCTTATTTTTCAGGTGAAGTATTTAAAAACGTGAAAGTACTTATTTCTCTTAATATTTAAAATTTTTAGGCAAAAAATGCCAAGAGTATTAAGTTGCCTGGTTCTTGTCAAGTACGCTTTTTCATCTCTCTATATATCTGCTGAAGAAATTTTTGGTCCAGTTGGCCCAATTCGTCCAAACTTGTTGGAGGAGTCGAGGGCTCAGAGATTCAAAGCTTCTGGAAGTGTTAGGAAAATAATCAGTTGATACAGGAGAGAAAACCTAAAACTGTTCAGAGAGCCTTGTTGTGCCTCTTTCCCTGGAAACCTCTGCAGAATTCTTCTAAGTGCCCCCAAAGAAGAGGTTAAATGGACGTTGGCACCTTCTTGTACTCAAAGGTCAACCAACATTCAAATGCAGACCCCACGGCGAACAGGCTTTCTTGGGTTTGATGGTATAACGAATGATTTGCTTGTTCTTTTGAGCTGAGTTTTCGGGGTGAAAAGGGGAAGGAGGTACAAAGAGGCAAGCAGGCACGTGGAAGTCTAAAATACAGACATAAGAAGCAGAAATGTTTCCCTTTTGATAATCCAAAATCAAATGGGCGAACTCAAAAGCTTGCAGTAGAAAGTGATTCCTAACATGGGGGAAAACTGTTTGTGCATTATTTCAAAATCACAGCTGTTGTTTGGACGCTCCCACTACAGTCAAACACCTTTGAATATTCTGGCAACATTGTCATAATTGGTTTGAATATTGCTTTATGTCAGGTTGGTTTTGACCTCAAATAAGGTTCTTGGGTTTCTCTTGCCAGGGTGAAGTTAAGTTGGAAATGTGAAGGCAATATTTTGTTTCCATTTGACGTAATGGAACCACAGACATCAAGCAGCTTGCTGGAGTATGGTCTGCAGATCAAAATTCATAACCATGTGAGAGTCCTAAGGAAGGGATTTCAGAGACCAGCCTGTCACTATGCTGTCAAATCAATTACATGGTCAATGGTAATAGTGTCGTTCAAATGACAGTCAAGTCTCTCCAAGCAATTAATTTTTTTTTTATTAAATTGCATTTTAAACCCAGAGGACGTGCATTTACTTGTCAGCTACCATGTTATTACAGATTTTTGTTCACTGCATAGCTTTTTTTTTTTTTGTCTGAGCAAATTTATAGACCTCAGTGAGCAAAGGAAGAGGATGAATTTCTTTTATCCTACATTTCACTGGCTTATTATCAAATTATTACGGTCTTTTAACAACTCAGCATTTGTGAAAAAATAAAACCCACTATTTTTTTCACATTTATGCAGATGCCTTGGTATTCACAGTCAGCTTTTGCTAGAAGTTAATCATCAAAGGAAAATAATGAATGTTTACATTACCTCACGAATTCTTCCCAATTCCCAAGCTTTGTTGTACTTTCTAATTGTCTTGTTCCACATTATAAAGTAAATTCTGTGCTTCAAGCTTGTCTAAATATCCCTCCCACAACCAACTATTGTCTTACTCTGTGAATTATGCTCTGGGAATCGAGTACGTTCAGCTGGGAAACACCCACTCACTCGTTGCTTATCCTCTGTAACCATGGGCTCCTACGGGCACTTCTCCTGCATTACAGAGGTGGTAAAACCTGGAACAAACAGTCTTTCTTCTTTGTCTGTGCAGAAATTTTATCTATTTCACCCAAATTATGCTGGAAGAACACAGACACTAGCACGCCCTCCTCTCCGTGCCCTGTCCATTAATGGGTGCAGAGCTCTTGGGTGTAGAAGTCATCGTTAGGGGATGTCACAATCACAGGCAGGTCCATATCTACAATAAGAGACTTTGGGTGGGTCATTCCTGAGGTCCAGTGTGAAATTCCCTGTGTGCCCTCTGAAGCTTTGGTACAAGCAGCTGCCAAAGGCAGGAGTAGAGATTCCTGTGCCCACATCACGTGGCTTCATGCACGCCCGATGCCTTTCAGGGACTCTATTTTGGATTATGTCTCCCTGGTCCTACGGAGTGAATTCCCATCAGCGGCTGGGGCACAGTAGGTGCCTCCTTTGGAGAAACACCATGGTTTAGTTTCATCCACAACGCATCCAGCTGTTGTGTTTGGAGATGACACTGGTATGTAAACTACGCAGCATGAGGGCAGGTGACTCGGAGATCCGCAGGAACAGCATAGTCCTGATGTGAACTGAAACGCTGATGTAGGTGCGGCCAATGAGACACGTCGGTTGATTCCCACAACAGGAGTCTTGCTGTGTTCCTCAGAAAGTAATAAAGGACGAAAGAGAAATGGTGAAACCTGAATCAGACTTTTGAAAATTCTCTGGGAGTTTGCAATCCAAGGATGTTTCCTCCGTCCAGCGAAGGAAATCTTTGTTTAAGGAGAGAGTTGAGCTGTGACTATTCCGTCAGCTGGACGTAGGTTGCGTTTTTAAGATTAGCATCTACAATTAAGTGGTATTTATTGTGATTAAAAAAAAAGCATATTTATGTCTTGAACTTATCTTAGCCGGCCAGAGAAATTTGTTTGAGGATGTTCAATCCTGTCAAATTTGGCATGTCATCAGCATTGTAAGAGCCTGCTTTAGAGCCTTAAAGAGACTTGGAATAACATTTCTTATTCCGAGATGGAACGAACCAGTGTTGAAAAAGAACTACTTTTGGCTCAAATGCCGTGTTTAGGAATAATGTAAAAGGGGAGTTTGAATTGTGTGAAAACTACCGTGCCAGAGTTAAGGGCTGCGTGCGTAGCGAGTGCCTGTATTTCACAGCCGCTTTCTTTTTAATGCTCTGTATGTTTTTATATTCTGCAAATTCTTCATCCAATTACATGTAGTTTTATGCTGCATTAGAATTATTAGCAGAGCTCTGCCCCTTATCACCTGCTGGTAGAACTTTCATTTGCAGATGTGCGTAGTGAAAATGAATTTGCAGCCTAACACAAGGGAAAGGATGCAGGCAGGTAGCGTCGGGCTATTGGGGTTGAACCCTCATTTTAAGACATCTAAATAACTTCTGCTTTCACAGTATTATGCAGGGTTTGGTAAAGGTAATTTTTTTTTTATCATGGAACTATTTCCTTTTATCTTGTATGTTTTAAAAAGCAACACGCCGTTTGACTGTACAATTCAGTGTCATTCCCTCTGCCTTCGAAACCGGAGAGGCAGGTCCTTAGGTCTGATGAACAGTGGTGCAGAACAAGTAGTCTAACCTGAGTAATAAAGAAACGATCCGGCTTCGGGTCTAATTCAACAGAGATTTCCGCTGAACGGCTGCAGCTGTTTCCCTCAGACTCTGAAACAGATAACCTCGCTCCTGTGCTGCTGAGCAGCATTCCAAGTGAGGGGTCTGGTGAGCCAGGACGCGTTCGTTAACTAACGATTCACAGAGCTCAACTCACGGAGAGGATCCGTCCTCGTGCTTTTGTGAGCGTGGGTTCCAGACTCACAGGTGAGTGTGAAAGCGTCGGCTACGCAGGGAGAGTCTGCACACAGAGCGGGGCTCGCGGTGCTAGGACCAGAAGTGAAACAGCTGCTGTGTGAACTGTTGGCCCTTTCTTCGCTGGGGGGCACACTCGTGACCCACAGTATTGAGAAGGTGCAAGGTGCCTTCAGACGAGATGGCGGAGGGGACGGTGTGGAAGCGAGGTGATGAGCGCTGAAAACCAGCCTCTTTTCACAGGAACGGATGAATAGGAGACAGAGAGGAGCTGTGGGGATGAAACTCCTGCAAACCTGAAAGTCATTGTTTGTCTAATTTTTTTTTCCTCGGTGTCCTCCCTCCGAATAATCTGAGACAACAAGTATAAACCACTCCTGACAGTTAATTTGTCCTAGAAATCAATCCAGAACTCTCTAGTGACCTACATTAAATGTCCTAGTTCCTTAATAGGACATAAATCTCTGGAATGACGTTGCCCACCTGTGTCAAGTAATCTGCTTTTCCTTTAAAAAATCACAGATATTGCTCACATTCTCCACAGAACTTTAGTTTCATTATAATCACGGTCCTATCCATCACCACCAGTTTCAGTGTAATTTGTACATTGCCCTGGTGGAAGGCAGAAATTGGGTTTGATGGTTCTGTCTTTATGCAGATGGGAATTAGAAGGACTTTTTGTAATTTGCAGGGAAAGTCGTACAAAGTTCTTCTGATGTCAAACACGGAATATGGTCATATACAGGAAATTATAAACTGAATTTGGGCTGAAAAGCTAATAGGAAAAGTGTGCTATGTTTGTTAGAGTGTGAAAAACTCGTGAAACAAAGTAATCACAAGTGTTTTAGAGTTTTCAATTAGAAATTTGTCTCCCTGGAGAGTCTTAAAAACAAACTGGAGAAGATACGGAGTGCTGTCAAAACGTGTGTGTGGGCAGCGTGGGGATGCGCACAGACCTACGGAGAGAAGAGTGGGCTCGTGCAACCGACGCAGCCGTGAGGCTTCTCCGAACCTCAGTCTGCAGAGACACTGTTTCTTTTCAAAAGAGTGGCACATAGTTCAGCTTAGAATCCAGTTTAAAACTGGTTCATTAAATATTTCTTCATTCTTGGAAACCTGGGGGTTATTTTCTACGCTTTTAACGAAGCAGAAGCTCTGCGTTTAATCATGTTATCCTCTGTAATGAACGTCCAGTGCGAGTGAGAACATCTCTTACAACTGTGGCAAGCAACAAGTTTCTATGGAAAACCAAGAATTTTCTTGCTCAGAAATCTATGCATCTGCTTTGAGAGGAGGGAAGTCACGGTTTTTAGCAACAGTTTTATCTCTATATGAGACAATTTCCTTCATATTTTATACTACATTGTAGTTCTCTTTGACTATTTATATCATGCCAGGTGTTTTTATTAACGGTACTGCCCCCCAAATTTTCAGTCTAAACCTAATCCAGCACTTCTAGAGCAGTACGGGGCAGTATTTCTCACTGCGGAGGTGGTCAGGCTGGGTGAACGCTGGATCATTTGCCACAGGTAAGAGCACTTGTTACCGGCAGGTTCCCCCTGGAACATAACTATTGCCACCTACAGGGGTTTGCCCGAGACAGAGGTGGAGGGGCAAGACTTCAGAGGAAAACAAACCATCGCGGATTTTGCCCTGGTTTGTATTTCTGACGATGTCAGTGCTTTATGCTTATTTAATTTCCATCCAAAACTGAATTTTTTGACCCTGGTGGAAAATCCTACATGATGTGACAGGACGATTCCGGCCCCGTGGACCCAAGAAGTGTGCAGGTTCCCAGGGGCAGAGCAGAGCTCCTCAGCAGGGACACGTCAGCACTCCTGCTGGTGCACAGAGTTGCTGGCTCTTGTTTTGAAGATTTTTCCTGGGAAACCGCTACTTCACTGCGAAAAGAGGGCGGGGAGGGGAAGGAGCAGGTTTCGGAAGACCCCAGAGTAACTGGGTGTTTGTCGTGTGTGCTCATTCTAGAAGGAGAAGGGGTGAGATGAGTTATTTACAAGACTTCAAAGATGCTTGGAGCTACCAGAGTCAGGCAAAGGTTTGAAACAGCCTATTTTATGACCTCTTGCCATACTTGGGCTTTGATTTCTGGGCATTTTTACAAGGTCACTTAGGCTGAGCTAGTCTAAGGAGTTGAGAGCTGTGAGCTGCTGCTGTCAGAGGCAGATAGGGTGAGACTGAACCTGCAAGCCAGGGAGGAGAGGGAGCAGAAAAAGAGGAAGAGGTGCAAAGGAGCTTGCAAAGAGGCAAAAAAATGGATATAGAGGACATTGGGGGAAAGAACATTGATTTGGAGGAGCCATAAAAGAGAACTGAGGCAAAAGGGTGTTCACAGTACGTTTATGGAAGCAGTGAGGAGACCTCTTATCCCCTAGGGGCTGTCTAACAGTCTTCCCTGACTGCCATGTGCTGCTCCCTCTGCCCAGGGCACGAAAAGTCACATGTAAATCCAGTGTAAACTTGACCTGTTTAGCACACGGGTACCCCTTAGGTATTCCCATGAATGCACAAAACCCCCAATGATGTTTCCTCTGTAGGGCCTCCAGCGCTGCCCGGAGATGTATCAAACAACAACGCAGCACCTCAACATCTACCTCCTGGTTCTGTCTCAGTAAGTGCAAACTGAAAATAGGAAGGAAAGGAAAGAAGTGTCGCTCTCTTTCAAAGAATATACCATATGAACGGGCAAAATACTCAGGTGTGACCAGAGCGAGGTAGCCCAGACGTGCCTTGAAAGCAGATTTGTGCAGATCCAGGTAGACCCTTTCCTTGAAATACAAGGAAAGAGAAGAAAAGAAACCCCCCACTGCTATTCGTTTTGGTGCCTGATCCAGATCAAAAGCTTTTATCAGGTCTCAGTAGAGCAGGGAATACGTAAAATCAGGAAATACGTAGAACTGCCCGTGGCAGTAGATGGTTGGTAATGAATTGCCCTGTCAGTGGGCGGAGGCTCTCCAGGCAAAATTGTTCTGGAAGACACCCTCACTGCAGGATACGTGGCACTTCGCTCCATGTATTGTACCGTGCTTTGCAGCACTGTCCAGTGCATTTTGCCCACATACTCTTCCTCTGGAGAGCAGCTCGTGGAATTATTAATGAATTTATTCAGTCAAAGAGATTCAGCCTTCCCCTACTAGAGCCCGCCCTACAATCTTTACAAAGCATTGCTCAGGAGCTGAAGAACATTTTAACTTAAAGTTTTTTTTTAAAGAAAGTTGTAAAACTAGCCTAAAAAATTAGCCAGATTATAAAAAAATAAATATAGAGGGGTTTATAATATATTATAAAACTAACTTGGTAAATCTGCGGGTGTTCTCCCACAGCTCACCCGTGTCAAAATCTCCTGTGTCCCAACTGCTGCTAGGAGAGGACCATGAACGGGACAGCCCAAGGGACCCAGCGCTGTCGGAGGGGTTGCTGGTAACCCCCAGGTTCTGGGTGCATGTGCCAGACGAGGTGCTGAGGAGCACTGAGAAACTGGAGGTGCACATAACCGTTTTATACAGGTCTGGCATTATGGATTATCTGTGGCGGAGTCGGTAGGGATTGCAGATGTTTAGTTTCCTGGTTGCTGGTTAAGTATGTCATTAATAAACTGCTTCAGTATTGACCTAGTTTAAACTACAGGAACCGAACAGATTTTGCCTGTGATACAAACCCACACACTAGCCTTCCACGTTTGAGTTACCAGACACCGTTTCATAAATTTTGATTTGCGTAACTGGGTAAGAAATCATTCACAAGTACCACCAAACATGCTAAGGTGGACAACAAGCACATTCCTGAATTACTGTTTCTTGTTGAAGCTGATGTGAAACTAATTGAGAGCTTGAAGGAATGGGGAAAAAAAATAGGAGTAGATTTTTTTTGTATTTTAACTGGGTAGCGTGCAAGGTGAGGGACACAAGGAAGATTAGCCTTCAGTGGAAAAAGGAGAACTTGCCACGCTTTTTCGTGTTGAATCAGGCTGTCCTGGAGAAGGGAAGTCAGCGTCTGGCCTTCATCCCAAAGGCGATGAGTGGAGAGCGAATTTCCTTAAATCATGTTGGAGAACACGGTGCAGCAGTGAGGTTAAAATCGGGGAAAAGGAAGGTCATTGCATCAGAAGGAGTAAAGGTGGAAACTTGATATATAGTGTAGACCCGTTAGAAAATCAGTTGCAGACTGCTTCAGACGAGGAACACTGTGATGCTCCTGCTGGTTTTAGTGAACTTCCCCTTTCAAAATTTGATGCCCGTGCTCTGCCGTGGAGTTGGGAATTCCCAGCGGCAGGGTATGGCGCTGCTTGCCTCTTACCTACCCAACGCTTGCCCGCGGAAAAGCAGCTTTGCAGATGTCGGGGAGGAAAGTCCCGGAGCCAAATGGTGCTTCAGCAATAACACAGTTGACAGGGAAAGAAAAAAAAAAAAAGACACCTCTGTACCTCATGTTTGTTATTTTTTACCATCTCCCCAGTGGGAAAACATGTTTCTTCATTTTAGTATGTCTCCTTCTGAAGAACAAGCAGAAAAACACTGTCATCATTGATAATGGCTACTGCACTACTTTTTCTCCATGATATGTCCTGACTTTAATGTTAGTTATCTCAGAGATGGGATGACATTACAGAAAACTGGGTCTGCAGCACAGGCGGTTTGCAGTCTGTGCCGTCACTGCTTTCAAGGGCTGCATCTCAAGTGAAAGCTACGGTGTTTGCCCTCCCCAGAAAGCTGGAGCAACCGCCTGTTGTTAGACTTTAATCTCGGCCTGTGGAGATTCAGCCGTTAAGCTCCTATCAAGGTTAATTAAAGTTTTGAAGGCAAAGGTTTGACATGCAGGCATGCTCGAGAGAAACACATTTCCTTGAAGGATTAAATACAAGTCAGTGGCTGGAGCTCTTTTCAGCTCCCCATTAATTCAAGCGTTTGTCCAGGTGATTTTTACTCACCAGAATAAGACCTGAAGGGCTCAGGACACAGACTTGGTGAGGTGGGACCTGAACGCTAGCTGAAGCTCCATGAATTAACCAGGAGCTGTCAGCTGGCAGAACATGATCAAACAAAAACGTAGCCATAAACTGTTTAACAATCCTGAGATAGACAGCGACGAGAAGGGAATTGGAAGTCAGGTAGAAATACATCCTATGATTTGAGAGCTTTTGCATAATCTCTTGAAGACAGAGCACTTTCCTTTCAGATTTTTTTCCTTTGTTTGTCCAAATAGGGTGAAGAGACATAAAAATCCATTTTTAACAGGTCTCTTGCACCAGCTTGGTCTTTCTAAAAGGAAACTGAAGATCCAGCACTTGAAATACCCCAGAAGAAGGATATTAGCTAACTGGATGCTAACACCTTCATACCCCCGATGGGCAAGTGAAGGACGGTGGTTGCATCCTGTGGTTCCAGTGTATGCGATCAGAATTCCAGTGTGTTTTCCCTAGTACATCCAATAGCAACACTGAAATCGGCAACAAAATCGAGGGACGCGCAAACCGTGCCTGCAGCAGGGGCTTGGTTTGGAATACAGCGGGTGTTGGTGTGGATGATGGCTGCGGAAGGACAGATGCCTGTGACTCAGCAGACCATTATGCAAACAGCTGTTAACAAGACAGAGCATCTAATTTCTCTGACTGTACTCTTAATTTTACTCCTACTACGCTGACGGCACATGGATTTCAGTCTGACATTTGAAAGGAGGTCTCAGCTGGTTTATGTAGTATTTTATAACCCCTGATTTGCAAAAGGCCAACTGACTGATATTACTTTTGCGTTCCAGAAAATAGTACGGCTCATAGCCTTCTGAGGAACACGGATGGGGTTTCATTAAACCTGAAACCTAAACCGCTTCTTGACCTTTCCCCAGTATCGCACCTATTATTTTTCTCTCTAAATGATGCTCAAACCTTAAATGTTGTGTCGCGGTTTAACCTCAGCTGACAATTAGGCTCACCCCCGTTCCCCCAAGTGGGATGGGGGAGAGAATCAGGAAAAAAAAAGTCAAACTCATGGGTTGAGATAAGTTTAACAGGACAGAAAAGGAAGGGAAAATACTACTAATAATAATAATAATAGAATATACAAAACAATTTATGCACATTGCAGTTGCTCACCACCCGCTGACCAGTGCCCAGCCAATCCCTGAGCTGTGGCATCCCTGGCCAACTACTCCCAGTTTATATATTGGGTGTGATGTCACATGGAATGGAACAGCCCTTTGGCTCGTTTGGGTCAGCTGGCTGTGCTGTGTCCCCTCCCAGCTCCTTGTGCACTCCTGGTCTCCGCTGGCAGGGCACTACGAGAAGCTGAAGAGTCCTTGACTTGGTGTAAACGCAGCTTAGTAACAACTGCCATCGGGGTGTTAGCACGTGTCCCGCCCCAGACCCGAAACACAGCGCTGCACCAGCCACGGGGAAGAAAGTTAACTTCTTTCCAGCCCAAACCAGGACATGTTGGTATGTCACTAGTATCTATTGCTACTCCTGAAGATGACTTAATCATTCCTACATCTAGTGTAAAGGTCTTGCTTTCGCCCAGGGCTGTTGATAGGATGCATAATGAAGGTCCTCTGTTAAGGATAGGTCAGATAATTGAGTGTCTTATCAGCACCTATTCCACAGCAGAGCTCTGTTTTCCGTGTGCTAAACAGCAAAATGTTTCAGCTCCCAGAAAATGCATCATTTATTCATAGTAGAGCAAGTTATTTCTGAAGGTAGCAGATAAGAGAAGGCTTTTCCTTGACAAAGATGGGCTTTTAACTGGTGCAAATGCCTGCAAATAGGGAATAAAGATATTTAGAAAGGCCATTCTGACATTTCTCAGTGATTTTGTGTTGAAGGGAAACACCCTACATGTCAAACTGAAGTCAGTGGAAGTGTCCAATTTTGGTTTCTCTTCCTCCTCCATTATCACTTATCAAAGCTTAACTGGTCATGCTGGTGTTGAGAGGGTGGGTGGACACCCTCCTCCGCAGCAGCCTGCGACCATGCCAGAGGCAGCTGCTCTTGGCTGCCGGTCCCCAGCGATCGCTGTCCAGGCAGCTGACCCAGCCAAACAGGACGGGAGCATCGGCGGCTGCCTGCGGCCACATCCCAGCTCTGCGCGCCCCTGCAGCGTTAAGAAGCGTGCAATGTAAATGTGTGATTGCATGTTCTCCAGCAAGCTGCTGTCGAAGGGCTGAATGTACGGTCTGCTGTAACGTCTGGTCTGCTTTGTATTTTGCTGATGGCAAAAGGAGGAGATTAACGGCCGGCGATTCACCCTCGGTGTGAAGGGACAGTTAGGGGCTTAGCAGCAGGCAGGTCCCACCGGTAGCAGGTTTGGGTGATCAGTGCTATTTTATCTGCTTTTTAAAATTGTATTGCAGTCTCGGGCAGTTGCTAGGCATTAAGTTATTAAAGTTTACGTATCACTACTGCAAATTTTTCTCCTTGAGAGTGGAAGGTGCCAAGAAGGGGAAAAAAAAAAGGTAACAGAATTGTGCTTCGTGGTCAGGTTACTTTTTATGGGTGCCCGGTGTTTATTCTGCTGCGAACACCCACTATCAATTCCTATAATCACAGCAGAGACTGTGAATCCATCAGAGAGAACATCTGTAAAGACGATAAAGCGATGTCACATTGTCCTCACTATCAGGTTTTTTTTTCCTTTTTACTCTCTCACAGGTGACAGTGGTGATAAAAGAAACATCTGAGGCGATGTGTTGTCCTAGCCCCAGTTGTTCTAACAGCATATTTATGTGTTTAAGAAGTCAATGGAGTCGTCAAAGGGATGACTGACTGAAAAACAAAGTGATTTATTAGGGTGGAATAGAAGGATGTAAATTTTTATCTAACTTTTGTGTTCTTATGTCTTATTCATGAATAAAAACACACCTAATAGACTTAAAATAAAAATATAACGTTGATCCAAGGAGTTGTCGCATGTTGCTTTGTGTCTATTTAAATGCGTGCTTGAACACATAAACTCATCAGCACAGAAGATTCACACTGTTAGTTTAACCCTCCAAAACAACTCTAATATATGTATATACACACACACACACTCTCAGCTTATTCTTCTGGATTTACATCCACTGAAACCCTCACGGGTTTTACTGGATTTGGGATTAGACTGGGGCAGTGTGGCCATAACACCCGTTATGGATAAGCCTATGAACCACGTTCCTCACCCAAAGTCTCTGACACAGACAGAAACATTTTTCAGAGGAGGCAGATATCGCTGGTTTGCCACAGTCTCACCCTGTGCACGAGTATAAATAATGTTCTGTACACTCTTCCCAAGGAAGAGCCGTGCCTGTGACATGATGGAGTAGGTTTTGACCCAGCGAGAACACCTGCATGCAGAAGTGAAATAACAGCAGGAGGAGATGCCTGCAGAGACATGATTGCTTCAGAATCATCCCCCAAATGGTCAAGTCACTGTTTCTGTCTTTATTTTAGCATCATTTATGTTTTCTGTTTCAATCTGGCTGTGCTTAGCCTGGCACCATGCTCACCGTGACTGATAATCTCTCACCCAAGTGCCAGCTTTTGCTAGGCTGGGTGTGAAATTGTGTCCACGGGATGCTCAGTTGATTTAAGCAAAATTGTCTGGGATGCCAGACGGGAGCCAGCACCAGACCTGAGAGACTCTGTGTTCATGTCCGAACCTTGTAGATTCTACCCCGAAAGCTGTGCAAAAAAAAAAAAAAAAATATTAAAAAGAGCACAGTAACCTCAGCCAGATTTTCCGTATGTGGTGTTAAATATATAACAGGGAGCGTGTGGGGACACAGGAGCAAAGGATGAACACCCTTGGAGAGGGAATGTTTCTCTCTGTCATTTCTCCTGTCACTGTTGGTACTTTTCATATTACGCTGCATCTCTGTTGCGGTGACATTGATAAGTTTGGAATTAGGACCCATCCTCCCGACCCGAAAGCTTAGGTTGGACTGAGGTAATGCAAGCAGTCAGTAAGCGAAAGGCCAGAGACAGGTTTTGGAGCGAGGTAATCAGACTGCTGGAGAGGTGGAGAGGCACGACCTCCTTTTGCCGTCAACACCGCTGTGCTTTGGCAAACCCTTCTCTCCAGCAGAGACCTCTATTGCATTTGGAAGTCATCACCTAGACTTATGCTCCGGTTTGCTGCATTGGAAACCTGAATGCTGTAAATCACTGCAGCTTTAATTAGGTACACAATTTACATCGGATGCGCATTTATTTATGACCTGAGCCAACCAGCCCATAAAGAACCATGTCTGTCCCAAGTGACCTGATTAGGCAGAGGGAAAGTGCCAGCAGAGACCAACAAAAGAGCTTGTATTGTCAGGAAGGCTTCTCATCAGGGCTTGATGTGAATCAGGAGTAAATCACTGGGAGTCCCGCTTGGAAGCAAAACAAAAACAACGTGAGGCTTTGCTGAGATGGCTCCTTGGGACTGGAGAACGTACATTAAAGAATTCATTAGCGGTATTTGTGTGATATTTACTTAGAAAGGCTGGAATGATTAGGCAGAAGAGCAGCAGAGGTGTTTGCTTAGCGATTTGTCTTCCAGTAATGGACTGGAAGGCAGGAAAAAAAGAAAAGGCGGAAGAGAAAGTCCCAGGAGGAGGATGTAGGTAGTTGCTATACTCAAGGTAGGGGAAAGACACAATTCTGGAGTGAAGTAGCTAATGAAGGGTAGCGATAGGAAAGCGTTCGGACTGCTGGGACTCAGCAGCTTTGTGTCCCTGTCAGGAGTGACAGGGACAGCCTTTTGCAGTTGAGGCTGTGAGCGGTCTGTGTTTGTCAGGAGCAACCCCTGCGCTGGCTGGAGAACATCTCTGAGGAGCAGTGAGGTCAGTGCAAGGGTTGCTCACTCTCAGTGGACAGTGGGAAGGGGACACAGCGCCGCCTCCCTTCAGCGGTCATTTGCCCCACCACAGGGACTTGGCCAGGATGAATTCAGGCTGTTCAAGGTGGAGTATGGACGAAACAATAAACCACCGCCAGAGCGAGATCAGTTCTGGGGGGTGAAACCTCTGCTGAACTGGAGGAGAGGTGGGGACACCAAGGCCAGGAGCTGCGAGAGAAGCCGATACAAGGTTTCAGAACATAATCCCCAAGTCTTCCGAAGACGCTCTAGATGTTGTGTTTCTCACGGGTCGTGAGGGACCATTGCGTTCACCAGTCAAAACTCCCAGATGTATTTTCTGTGTGAAGAATTTGCATTTCAGTGGGCAAACTGAAAAGCTTCCGTGCGACCCTTGGAACATACACTGCGATAAATGAACCCTTCGGGCCCTGAGGAACATCAGAGAAAAATGATGTTCACAACTGCTTGCTGAGCTCCAGCCTGGGAGTGTCTCCCGTCCGCCCAGGCTGCTCACGAAGCACGATCCGGGGCCTGGACGCCGCTGTGCCGGTTTGGGACGGACCGGCTTCATTTACCTTCGGCTTCGTGGAGACGCCGGGGATTGAACCCGCATCTCCCGCAGGCAGCGCACAACGCCCCGCGCGCGGCGGCACTGCGCATGCGCGGGGGGATATAGACACTCCAGCCAGCCAATGGAGTACTCCTACCATGACGTCCGCACATTTAATTGGCTCTGCTGTCTTGGCACGCCCCGGCGCTTCCTTTGAAAACACAGAATACCGCTCGCGGCGGCCGTCTGAGCTCCTGCCGCGGCACGGCCCGGCACGGCACGGCACGGCCCGGCACGGCACGGCACTCTCCGCCGCGGCCTCTGCGCCGCGGTTACTGTTTTCCTGAGCGCGGTTCGGGTACTTCCGCGCCGCCCCCCGCCCCATCTCTTCTGTTGCCGCGGTTCGAATTCCGTGTCTAACTTGGTCTCTGTACATAACACCTTCCTGTTATCATTATTCAGACGGGGTTCTTTCCGAACTAAACCACGGCCTGACAACTTGTTTCTTTCTCTCTCTCCCCCTTGGGAAAGGGAGGGATCTGATGAGGAGGGTCTGTCCCGTGGCGGGCCGGCCGTAGCCAGCTGGTGAGAACAGGCCGACTGGACTGATGACTCCATAGCCAAACCTGTCCTGAAAACTGCCCTTGTCCACGGCATCCTGCCCCTGTGCTGCTGAGGGCACGGGACAGGGGTCGGGGTCCGGGTGGGCACAGCGCTGGGCTGGCATCCTGCCCTTCGCTGTGCTGGCCTCCAGCTGAATATCTCCAAAGCCGCCTTTCTAAGAAAACGCTCTGGTAGCACCCTCCGAGGTGACGATTCAAGGAAGCAGCAGCTGTAAGGCTGATTTCCAAAATACCCAAGAGGAGTGTTCATCTTGCGTACCCAAAGCAGCCAAGTCTCACCTGCCCGACATCTCTGCCCTGCGGTGCAAGCGGCCAGAGAACAGATATGAGGTGTAGCAGTAGTTTGTTTTAGTGATGACCCTTGTTTTACAGGGAGGGAGTGACTCGATTCCTCGCAGGACATCTGCCTTGAGCAACGCGAGCTGTCCTGCTCCCGGTCCAGGATGCCCGCGACTGCCCTGCGCACTCCGGTTGTATAGAACAAAAGCACTTCTGGCATTTCCTCCCGCCTATGGCTTTTATTTCTCCTGGACATAATAAAAACAAGAATCTAAAGGAGATGGATTGTGTTCTAACTGCTCTGTAAAGACACGATTTCAGTCTGCAGGGGTTTTAACTTTGGTATCCATCACACTAAGCACACAGGGAAGGGGCAAAATGCACAAAAAAAAAGCCACCGAGAAGGTGTAGGAGGTTGTTTATTAAGTTAAGAAATAAAATATGAAGTTCTCTTTTTCCTGGGAATTATGGAACAATGTTGGCTTCTAAAACTTGTTCTTGGCGCTGGCTCAGCAAACTGAATACAGAAACACAGTGCCGAGAGAATACGGAAAAAACAAGCTGAGAACAAAATATTTACATGCGTGGTTCTTTAAATGAAGAAGTAATACAAGCCGCAGTCTGCAGTGTGTTTATATTTCACTAGTGCTTAAACACGACACATCAACCGGGGCTTTACACATCAAATATGACGCTAAACTATAATTTTCTATATGATAGGCTATTTAATACGATATTTCTACTCCATCTCCAGCCCCAATTAAGGCTGCAGCCAACAGGAGATGGAAAGCAATTTTGTTCCTGACACATAAATAAGTTTTAAAGTGCCTCGATACGCTGATTAAGTTATTCATAACAAAAGAAATGCATATATTTCTCATTAATTTCACCTTGAAGCAGCAAAGTACATCCGCTTGAGAATATATAGCATTTTGGTTTTATTTATTGATATTGCAAGGCAGTGCTATAAATGCAACAGCTTTGGTATGAGGCATAAAACTCGCCTGTAATAATCGATTGCAAGCAGGCGTGGATGCAGTCTGAAGTGAGGAATATACCTTTTAATTACCTGCATTAGCTGCTTTGGTGATCCATGCTGGATCCAGTAGATGTAGATAGTTTTTGTAAGAGTTCTAGGAATTGCATACACAGCCAAGAGTGAGCTTGGTTTTAAATATAAACAAGCAGTAGTCCAGCATCTTTTGAACGAATTGGAAAATTTAGACTGGAAGTGTCCATTGGAGATCATCTGGTCCTGCCTGATCTGTGAAGCTGGGCGAACACGAAAGCTGCCCGGGTTGTTCAAGGCATCGTCCAGTTAAATTCTGAATTTCCAGAATGGAGAGTTCCCTGGGGGAAAAGCAGCACTTGAGGAACCCTTGTCCTTTTGTGGATTTTTTTCTCTTCCCTAACTGGGCTATCCCTTGCTGCCACTTCTAACCATCACCTCACATCTTCTTTCCATGCATGTGTAATGTGTAACATATAACTCTCTGCACTTTCCCAGTGTCACATCAAAAGAGACCTTCAGTTAACTGGTTCCCAGTCTACCAGCAACAGCAGTTAACACCAGCCACAGACTGGTTTGAGATTAGTGCAGAAATTAGGTCTGTGGAGCTCTTACCTCTATTTGATTGGCATGACTGGAGTCACATGGGGTTTTATTCTTTAGATGCTAGCTTGACAATGCCACTGGATAAATTAATTTAAATTTGATCAGGGAATTTTTTTGGGGGTGGGGGGTGGTGGTGTAGGGGGGAGGAATGTTCTGTCCTGCAGTTTTTTCTACTTGTTTACCTCCTTCAAATCCGTGAATATTCTTTCATTTCCAAATCCATCGCTCTGGCTTCTGAAAGACTTTATGCAGTGAGTCCTCCACAACAAACTCTTCTGTGCCCATAAATAAAATAAAATACAGACATAGCGTGTAGGAAAAAGTAAGTTCTGTGGCTAAAGTAAGTTTGATGATGTTTCAGTTCCTTTAAGAGTTTTTTTTTCACTTTTTGCCACAGATGGCAGTGAGTAGGTTCACTGCTGTGGAAGGAAAGTGTGATGATGGCAATGGACCCAGACAAAGGTGTGACTCCTCTCTGGTCGGATTTGGACTTGGAGCACAGCCAAGGCGATCTGGACCATGACCACAGGCGCTGCTAGGAGGGAGCACATTCCCCGTTGGTGCTCCTACCCATCCCACTGCAGCTCCTTGGTGTACCACCAGCCCGTGTTCAGGGCAGCTGCTAAGGATGGAGGAAAGGGAGTGGCTGCAGCAGCAAAGATCGGAAAACCCCTTTTGACTGGAAACTCAAAGGGTGTTCTGAGAGGGAGCAGCTGGCAGGAGGTTCCAGCCAATGGCGGGGTGCAGGCGGATTTGTGGTTATGGCTAAGATATAGCTGTACCTGTGACGTTACATTCTGCAGACGAGCTTTTATCCCTCTAATGAGAAGCCGCGTGCTCCACAGTGAGCATTCTTGTGATGTTAGTTAATAGTTAGTGCATTGACGGTGCTTCCTTCTGCCTCGCGGTGTGGCTACGGCGTTTTTCTCCGCGTCTAGCCGTACGCTTTGTCGCTGCAGTGGATGGTGTTTGCAAGCCTGTTGGCTTTCAGAGAAGATGTTACTTCTGAAGAAGAAAACAGCTCATTACCCATGGAACACAGCAAAATGAAAATTGGAATTTTTTTGCCTTGAGGCAATTTGGACCTTCATTCTCCAAATGGCTTAGATGCCACAGTTGTATAAAATAAG
The DNA here is from genome assembly GCA_009769605.1 of Bucorvus abyssinicus. Taxonomy (NCBI): domain Eukaryota; kingdom Metazoa; phylum Chordata; class Aves; order Bucerotiformes; family Bucorvidae; genus Bucorvus; species Bucorvus abyssinicus. The sequence continues at coordinate 14,457,288 of CM020043.1, read as the reverse complement.
CCATGCTTGATACACGTACAAAAAATGGTTGCAGCTACTTCTTTCAAGCCATTTACTCACACGTCCTTTAGAAAAACTGTGTGCTAACTTCACGCGAACTTGTTTTATTTAAAATATCATGAACGCTTGTCAAACCACACTTAACTAATGTAAAAACATATACAGATGTGGTCCAGAGAGAAGAGTAAAATAAAGTTTAAGAACCTGGTTCAAAAGGGAGTTAGAAGTGAAAGGTAATTTAACTAAGCTAGAAGATACCCCCAGTACAGAGGATGGAAATCTATTACAGTGCAAATCTGTAAATCCATCCGGTTATTTCAGTAACCTAATAAATTTCAGCACTTCTGCCTGAGTGTTTATGATGATTTAATAGCTCTGCCTTACCCCATTTATGACCTACTTTAACAATGTAGCATCAATTTCTACGGATTATGTGTATTGTAAACTGAATACTTCAAGAACCGGAACACTTAAACAATGAATGGCTTAAGGTTATTGTTTCATTTTTCTTTTCACAGAATCTTTTCCTGAGATTGTGGATTACAAAACTTCATACATATATTTTTCAGTCTCTGTTTAAAAATGTTAAGATATAACCAGAGTTTTGACAAGCAATATATTTTTTCCTGGTGGAGGACTATCTCATAATAATATTTCTCTTCTAAATCGCGGTTCTAAACACATCCTAAAACCAGGCCACAAGATAGAAAAGCGTAATAAATCTCGGTTTATTTATGAGCGTTTCCTTTCAGTGAGTGATAGCTGAATCCAGGGGAAGTTCATTTAAATTTCCTTCAGTGGTGAAGGTAGTGCTGTCAAAACCAACCAACATCTGTCAAAAGCACATGGTGATGTTTTTACTAGCAATCTTTTCTATAACCACGCTAGTTTATCCACTGTTTTTTCTTGGAAGGCATCTTCTTTGGAGAGTTGAATCTCCAGTGATTAAAAAAGCAGTAATTGCACAGAATGAGCAATTATTCCATTACACTTAAACTGCAGGAATTGTTATACAGCCATTACACGAGGACACGAATTCCTTCAAGAATATTTTAGCCAAAGAAGTCATACGTATAGAAAGTAATTAGAATAGAAAACACCTGATTTACTGTAATGTGGCATTAGCGTGGACCAGCCAGAGAAGGGTTATTAAGCTAGTTTTCGGAGGCAGCATATGGGGATCCCAGGGGATTTCAGGGACTGCCTTCTCCATTTAAAGCAGAGTGCTGCTCTAATTCCTCTCCGTTGTGGCCATCCTGGGAAGGACAAACGTTACCCTCAACCTGGTTTATAATTCCTCCCCTTTTCACTGACCACGTTAAATTTGTCAAGAAATTCAGTTACATTGGAGTGTTGATATCTGTGAGTATTTCTACAGCAATAACTCTTAACTGAGAGAGATGCGGGAAAAAAAACATCCTAAGAAAAGATTTATCGGAATGAGAAGCCTCTTCTCAGCAGGAAGAACAGATCTATGTCTTTTCTCCTTTATTTCATAATATTTGACCCCAAAAAGCCCCCTTTCAGTGAAAAAGCCTGGCTGGTTTAAGATCCAATTTTTGCACATCTGTCATTAAGCTTAACTGTGATTTCATTGCCCTTGCAGCTTTATTCCAGCCGTTCATGGCAAACAATCACATAATTAAAACCAGTGACATCTTAACAGACCAACTGAACCGTGCTTTCCTACTTGTAGGCACAGGCAGCCGAGAAGGCATCAAGGCCCAGGCAAAGTTCTGCTATGAAAAATTCATTAGAGGTCTCCTCTCTAAAGCTTCTTCCTGCTGCCAGTACGTTTTAATCATCTCCACCACTTGGTGAATTACAATAAACTCTTGGGAGGGACGGAAGAAATAAAACCCAGCGTCGTACAGCGCTTGTCAGACCAAGAAGTCCCTGAGAAATAACAAAGTTCTTCTTCTCAGCTTTTTAGGTTAATATTAAATTAATAGTTTATAACTGTTATTTGAAAGACTAAAAACCTGCCACCTCCATGGGGTTTATTTATTAGATGATTCCGTAGCGACTTCAGGGTGTGAAAACTCTCCTTGAGGAGTAGGAAGTTCAGAGGTGTAGCTAAGGTTGTTTCAAAAATAGATGTGCCGCCATGCCGTGAAGAGTCACGGCTCCTATGGACTGTGGGATACAAGCTCTGGGAAAAATCTGAGGGAGCCACGTAACACCTCGGTGTTTAGACCGTGACATTTTCAGCTCGTAGAAAGACTGACACCCTGAAAGACCAAGAGGAAACTTTAACCTCAGTAGGTTTTTTCTTAGTCTCAGTATGTTGAAAAGCAATATATATTGTATTGGGCGCGGTACAGTCTCCTGATAGATATTTAGCTGGGGATGTCGTCCTCAGACGTGGCATCATACGTGTAATTTTGTCATACGTGGATAGCCGTGGAAATGTACTCCCTACACCTTTCTGATGTTTTTCCTGCCAATACCAGACTTAAAAAATCTTATTAAAACCGCTGTGCTTATTGAAATGCAGAAAACGATTGAAAACTAAGCATAGGAATGCAAGCCGAAGGAGAGGAAAAACAAGAAAGAAAAAAGAGAACAGAGCCACCTGTCCTGTTTATTTTTAATTACACCATGCCCTGGTCTGACGTGAAAGGTGAGAAAGGGAAGATTGGCATCGCATCCAATGAATTCATACGCAGGGTAAAGGCGTCGGGAAGCACTCGCCGCAGTGGGGCTAGGTTTGCGATCACAGCGGGCAGAATTGCTGTACGGCTTGTGTGTTCTGGCAGATGTCCTGGAAGAAGGCATTCTGCGAGTGCCCGCTCCCGCGAACCGTGCGGGAATTTAGAGCCACGTTTTCTTACTCCTTTCTCTGCAACTAAACAGCATGTACTGGCCTCGACTTAGCAAAGTCCTGCTCTTCCTTTTAAGTATTTGGGTTTAACTGGTTTATTGCATCCTAGATGGACCTGGGGGGCATTTCTTAGGTTGTTCTGTTATTACACTTCCCTCCTCCCAAGCAGCCCCCAGGCAGGTGAGTGCAGGCAGGGGGTCACCTGGAGCTGTGCTGGCCAGGCGGGTGCAATGCTGCCCGACGCCTCCCCTGATGCCAAGTGCCACCACCTGTGTTACCCTCTACCCATGAAAGCTGCAGGCTGGGGCACAGCTCCACTTCGGCTGAGGAACCGGAGGTGGCTGAGGCTCTGGTGGGGCTCTGCAGTTTTGTCTCCGCTTTCAGAAGTGCCTCTTGGAGCTCCATGTTTTCAGGCTTTCCTCGGACTGGACTGATGGGGAGTGAGCCGTTTCGGCTTCTCAACTGCAAACAGGTATGTCAAGCTAAGACGGGCGATGGTCCTAGAGTTGTTTCTGCTGTTGTAAAACCACGTTCCGTTCCCCCAGACCTGGAGAGGTGTTGGCTCTCCTGTTTTCTGGGGGTCTTTGCTGCTGTTTGTCAGTTCAGTTGTGTGCAGGTCCCCTCTGTTTGTTGCACAGAGCCTGGCTTGGCTCGTTCTCCTCAATATCCCTCATGCTTGGCTTTCCATGTCCTCTTTGCTATGTCTCTCTGCTGTCTTCCCCCAGATCTTCTTGCTGCACTTGTTACAGGAAAATCTGGTAGTGAATAAGTGGCTTTTTTTGTAGGTGGGTGAAGGGAGGAAATGATGTCTCTTGCCCCCCTTTCTTGGTTAAAAAATGTTTTCAGGTCAGTAGATAGGGAGGTAGCTCAAATCTCCAGCGATAAATAAGACTTGCACTACAGAGCCTGGAAAATCGGGGGGTTCTATGACTGAGGTAATGGATGTGGAGCCTGTTCTCAATAGCATTGGAAATGCAGATGTGGAAGGGGTCACGCACTGACTGCACGCAGTCTGTCACAGATGTCTCTGGTGAGGGGGCTGATACCTGAGAGCAGCCTGTGCCCCGAGGCCCCTCCTAAACAATGCTGGGGGGTTTTGTTTCCCCTCTGTTTAACCGGTTGTTGTGATTAACATGAAAATCAAACCATGCCTGAACATTGCAGATGTGTCGCTTTGTGCAACAAAGAGAGGTTTTGAAGGCAGAATCTCCAGGTGACATGCAGAAGTAGGTGTTTGCCTTGTCCTTCAGAACTTCCCGTGGATGGCCTCATGCACTCGTTGTCTTCCAGGAAGAGGGAGCAGGGGTATTTAATTTGCATTAACAGAATGAATGCTTTCTGACGGATCTCCTCTTTAAAATAATGCCTTCTATGCTATCATCTCAGAAATTTGTGAGGATTTCTGGTAATGATTGCTGCATAAAGCTAGCTGTGTGTCTCTGCTAGTGCCTGCCAATCAAGATATTACGTTTAAAAACACCTCAGCTGCTATCTTATGGCGGGCAGCAGCGTTTTACATACAACAGCAGTGTTTTTCACGTTTGTTAAGTGTCACAATTAAAATTGTACTATTGTGAAGTGTGTTTGGGGTAGGAAGTGCTGTTGGTTCTGGGTTAGAACAGAATATCCTCCCAGGCAGGCAGCCTGGGATGTTTCCTTGCAGGACTGGGGATGTGACTGACAGACTGGATCCAACTGGCAGGTGGGAGAGGGGGATGCTCATCTGCAGGAGTGTGCGTGTGCATGTGGGCTGCAAGCCCACTGTGGGTCCGGAGTGAATTCTTAGCAGTTACGAGTCCTACCCAGCCAATGTCAGAGTAATTCCTTTGTTCTATTAAAAAAAACCAAACCCCCAAAACCTGCCAAGGCACAAGTGGATCAGCTCCAATTTTACTCTTACTCTAGAGGAGTATTTGCCTTTGCTGGCAAATGCAAATGTTTCTGTGCAAAATTTTAATTTTATAGCCTTGACTGGTCTGCGTGCCAGGTCTTTGTCGTTACAGCACCCAAAAGCTTTAAAGGCACCTGTTAGCGAATTCTGATGCAACTCTTGTGCTATTGGACTATTTTCCTTATTCCTTGTAAACTGACTATCTGAAAACACCAAATAAACAGTATTTCCATTTTTTTAATGTTCAGAGAGGGAGATAAGAGAATTTTTATTATAGATCTTAACACATTTGTGCTGTAATTTGCTAAGTATCTAGAGCAGAAGTTACTGTTTTCCTAAAGCTGATTTATTTATGGTTTGTCATGGAGCCTGTCCCTGGTTATATCATCCTCTGTGCTCGCTCTTACTGGTGCTGCTGTTTGACAGAGCCATCGTGTACATGGGCTCTGTGGGAGGCTCTGTCAGTGTGGGTCTGAGTTTTGGAGAGGGTCAATGGTTGTCCATTCACGAGTGAAACCTGTGGTGCTTCTCATGTGTCCCCACTAACGAATTTTTCTGTATTTTCTGTTAAAGAGTGTATTACTGCTGTGTGTGTAGGTGCACTGAACTACCGGGCTGATTGTCCTCTTTTCAATACCTCCACTTCTCACTTTGTTTCTTTAAATAATTGCAGTTGGAAGTGTCTCGCTTTTGTTGAGGATACACCACTACACATGTAGTGCCATGCCTGCTGAACTTTTTTGGGTTGTACTAGCAATAAGTAAAACTGCTGGGTGCTCAGAAGTCCCTGATCAGTATTAAATGTTGATAGAAGTACACTGAATTTTTATTTCATCAGATATATTATCAGGCTGGGGCTGCGCGTGGTGGGGAGAACTACTTCAGATTCATGTCCCAACAAGAAATAGGAATTAGTGGATGTCCTGTGAGATAGCATTTTTATCTTGGTATTTTTCAAATCCCTGTTTTTCTATTGGAGATAGACAAATCGAAAGCTTACCCAGACAAGTTAATTAGGCAGTGGGTGTGAATTAATTAACTTGCATACCAATCACATTATTATCTGAACTAAAGCTAAGCCCTGTCTCAGGTGGCCTTCCACCAACAAATTTCATTCGAAAGTATAAAAGCCTCTTCATGATTTGGGACTGAAAGCCCAATAATGTTTCCTTGAATGGACACAAGACATCAAGTCACGTAAGCGTTTAAGTGTGCTTCATTACGGTGGAGAATCCAATGCTTTTTTTCTTCTGGGGGTTAGATTGACTTCTTGATAAGCTATAATGAAGTGCACTTCTCAGGAAGATGGAAAGCTGCAATTTGCTCAGGAGGGGGAGTGGAAGAGCCCATCTCACAGGAGGTGCACAGGGATGGGAAGTACAGTTTATGCAAGGCAGCAGGTTAACATTAAAATGAAAGTGTTTATATGTTTCTTGAGTAGAACTAAATGAATCATTGTAAATAAGCCTAAGCAAAATGATAGATTGTGATTTTAGTCTTCTACAGTGGCCATGAAAAAAAAAATCTTTTTGTCATGTAATAATTCATGTGGAAGGTATTTGAACCAATTCTGCCCTTAATTTTTACGCTTTCTATAATCTAAAAATACAAAACCTTCTGTATTTTCAGCTATTTCACATCCAGTTGTGATAGAGGTTCTCTGCCACATTGCTTTCAGCAGAGGTTTCTCACTGCCTCAGTTCTCAGTAGCTCTCACAGATGGAGGGATGTACTGCTCAGTGTTTCTCCAGGTGGTTTTAGTTAACAACAGGCAACAGACTGAACACATTTTACATCTGCCTTTGTTTTCCACTCATATTGTTAATAGGACAGAAGCTAGAGCAATGTGTAATGAACTATACAACTACATAAAGCAGCTGCGATGTGTTGTCCCGCTTCCAAGGATCAAGATTAGGTATTCAAGGTTGAAATCTCTAAAGTTCTAATTTATTAGAGGTAAACACTTTTATACTGTTTCCAATTCTACAGTATTTCCTATGTGGGGATCTATTTCTTGTTTCAATTGTGTCTAACTTCATTTTTTTCTTAGGACAGTCTTATCCTTCCCTGTTAGTCATCCGTAGTTGTTCTTATCGTACTTTACATTCAGAAAAGGAACTCCTTAAATGCTGTAGATGCATTAATTTGTTTTCTGTCAGTTTATTCAATGATTATTCTCCTTATCTTGTGAAGGGGTATCAAAGCTACTGGTTCACTTAATTTTCCTCAAGTGTTGGTTTTATGCTATGCAGAAAGGACTGAGGTGACTCTCTTGCATTTCTTGGGGCTGAGGTTTCAAGCTGTCTCTAGCTGGAAAATGCTACTGGAAAATATTTCAAGCTCATGAACATCTGGAATGTTAACAGGGAACAGAACAGTCATACAAAGCCCAAGGAGTAGCTGGTTACTACTACTGCTATTTTTCTGGTACGTGTCCTGGGGTCAGTGTTACTCAGTGGCCTTCCCAACAGCGAGTTTGCAGACGCTGAACTGCAGAAAGGTGGTCAAAGTGCAGGTCTGCTAGTCAAAATACAGCCTGCTGGTCAGAGGAATCCTGGCAGGTTGGAGAAACAGGCTGATGTGAACCTCATGAAGTTCAACAAAGGGTAATGTGAAGTCATCCATGTGGAGTGATGTAACCCCGTGTAACAGCAGTGTACTGTCTGGGTGGGAGGCAGTTTTGCTGTAGAAAAGGAGCTGGGAGTTGTGGTGAACACATGGATCAGGAGTCCTCGATGTGCTGCGCAGGGAGGAGGGTGGGCTGCGTATTGTGCTATGTTAGCCGGGGTGGATGGCAGGGGTGTAACTCTTCCCCTATGTTCAGCCTTCTGAAACGGCACCTGGAGTACTGTGCCCAGTTCGGGGCTCCTCGGTGAGATACTGATGTACTGGAGTAGGACCAGTGGTGGGCCACCAAGACATTCATGGGGCTGGAGTGAGTTACGCAGGAGGAGAGGTGGAGAGAGCCAGGTGCCTTCAGGGTCAGGAAGAGGAGTGTGAGGAGTGACCTCAGCATTGCCTAATGCCCCGTAACGTGACGCAGGACAAGGAATGTGATTTAGGAAATGGGAAGTTGCTGTGAGGTGTAAGGTTTCCCTCACTATGAGGGTGATGAAACACCAGAACAGGCTGTCCAGAGGCCAAATAATGCTATCCTTGGAGTTATTCAATGATTCCCCAGCACTGCATGGCTGAACGAGCCCTGGATGACAGACTAGAAGTGACATCCAATGATACTTTCCAACCTAAATTATCCTGTGGTCTAGAGTAAGTGGGGGAAAAGTCAGAGATTATCGCAAACACCTACGAATACTGGTTTTGTTCATTCTTTAAGGGGGTGTTAGTGCAAAATTGTTCTTTGCCTACAGAAATGTGAGTCTTATTGACCTCACCATTCATGCTGTATTTTTCTTGTTGAATTTTAAGTTTCAAACAGGGGATTTCGGGGGGGGGAAGTACTGCTTGACAGCTGCTTTTCTTTCTCAATTCAATACTGTGCAGTAAAGAAAGTAATCTCTAATAGGGATTTGATTTCAAATTTGAGCTTCTGCTTTGTGGCTGGGACTGTAGGAGAAGAAATACCCTTGAATTTTGAAAGGCCTCTGGGTTAATTCTTTATTTTCTGTCTGCAAAATTTGGTGTAACGGAGAGTAAAAGCCATTTATATTCCTTTGTGGTTTTGATGTGGGACTGAGATGTAGAACATACCCTCCTTTCTCCTCAAATGAGTTTATAAAATGCAGTTATGGCTCAGAAGTATATATTTTCTGAAGTGTCTTGGGAAAACCCTGTTTGTATTTGTCAAAATGAATTTTGGAGAGCTTTAACTGATATCTGTGTCTTAATGAGTAGTTGCTGCTGGAAATTGGATTCTGGTTTGCAGTGGAAAATTACAATGTTGACAAGAAGTGCAGGGCTTAGAAGCACCAGTTTAGGGTTCCCTGTAATGTAGATACTCTGAGAATTAATTTTTAAAAATTATCTCACTATTTTCTAAGCAGTTTGAAAGAAAACCACAAAACACATGTTTTCTAAAACCCGATTTTTGATCCTTAAGTTGAAAAATCCATTTTTTAAAATTGGAAAACCATTTAAAGAGCGATTACTATTCATAGTGGATTCTTTGACACTTAGTGAACACTTGAAGGACCGCTTTCAAGTACATTTTTGTGTAGTCTACCTCCTAAAAGCATTTTTCCTTGATTCTTCCATTCATCCATGGTAAGAAGTACCCCTAAAGACCTGAAAAATAAGCTTCAAATCTCCTCAATTAGTTATGATGTTTCATCATTTGAGTATGAGAGTCAACATGAGTTAAAGAAAACTTCTGATACTGCACAAAGTGATAATTGATTGTTTTGTCAGTTATTAAAAAAAGAATTCTTAAAAAAAAAACCAACCCTGATTTTGTAAGATACGACTGAGCAGCTTGGTACCTGGCATGTTCCTGGCTCTTTTCAATCTGGCTGCATAAATAGAAAGCAACTGAAAAGCTTTTTTTATTGCCTGGAAGTACACACATGTTGGTGTGTTGACAAGTCTTTAAATAGTAATAGAGCTGCTACGAACACCTAATGTTAATCACCAGTCTGGAGGGGAATCTCTTCTGAATCACTGCGGTCTCTTCAATAAAATAGCACTAAAAAGTATATACCTGCAGTGCTTTTAATCTAAGGATGTTTAGATAAATCCTATTACCCTGCAGCATGGTATTATCTGTTACGGATGGGGAACTTGGGTTTAGCATTCAGGTCATGAATACTCCACGAATGAAGTGAATGGGAGGTGGCTGAAATGGGTCTTGACTGATCCAGTTTTACGAGAACTGCTTAAAAAAAATAAAATTTGCTTGTGCTATTCAGCTCTTGGAAAAATTTCATACTGAAGCAATATTTTTACTTGAGGAGCTGTTCTCTGGCTCTACAACCATGTGAGCTTTATGCTTTTTAAGAATGCCTGGGCGAGATAATTTCCTGTAATCATGTTTGACTCCCATTCACTCTTAATCAGTAGATGCAGAGAAGAGGACATCAGTATTTAGGAGCAAAGCAGCTTCTTGGAGTAGAAAGAAATAACTTTGCTGTCCCACCCTTGGGGTGGGGGGGGGAAGCAGAGTGAACTTCATTGTTGTGTCTTCACTTATTCTGGGAATTGATATTCTGGTGACCAAGCTGACATGTGAAAGCTTCTGCCTACCTCCGTACAGACCTTGCTTTATATGTGAATTCAGAATGCCCGTCAAATCCGTTGCATTACTTCAAGCACATGATAAATATTGAATGCTCTGGACTGGGGACATAAGATGCTTTTGCTCTTGCCTCATAAAACATTCGAGGGAAGTGGGAACCGTGAGTATTAAGACTGAGTAATCTGCCAGAAGCGTACCTGACTGTCAGAACCCTGTGGTGTAGTTACTTCAGGAACACAAAGCAGACTTCTAAGGAATTTGGAGGTCTGAAATATTTTATTTCTATGTTAATTTAACAGCTCCTCCACCCTCAACCAGCCCTGATACTTGGTGTTAACAATTTGCTTCACCTTTTCCTGCAGGTAGCTGCTAAATGAATATTTGCCAAAATATATATATTTTTTTTTGTGGTAGGAGATCAAGTATGTCAGAAATTTTATGAACTATGTTGTGGTTTATTTGTTCTAAATCTGGAAACATCTTTTAAAAGCCTGTGTGAGAAATATTGTTGTGCAGCAGCAATTTCAGTAGACAAAACTTCACACAAGCTTTTCTCGAGTGGTTTTGACAAATTAGTGACATGTGACGGACATTCAGTTCTCCACAGATGACTTGTGGAGCATGTAATAGGCTGTCATCCTAGGGAAGTGCTTTAACCGTGTTGCTGGATTTGAATCTGGTACCAGAGGTGTGACAAGACAGCATGTAAAAAGAAGTATGTAAGCTCTGACCCCCTGAAAGACACTTTCTCAATTCGTTAAAAGTCGTGCTGTTGGTTCCAAGAGAACCCCCGAAACAGGGCCCTGTTGTGAATGAGTAGTTGGGTGTAGTTGGGTTTCTTAAGGCTCTTCCTCTGCCTGTAGCTACAAATATTCACCCATGTATTTAAATCCTCTCAGAAAAGTGAGGTCTGGCTTTACAGAAACATGTAAACTTCACCCCAGCCAGAATGTAGATCTTGAGCTTTCCTTTTGGAGGAGCTGTTACTTCTGTGATGACTCTACCAAGCTAAGCCTCAACGGCAAGAGCATGGCATGGTGTTAGAGAAGCTGTTACAGTGCGAGTGACGAGCCAGCTGGCTTCGTGGGATACAGGGTAGTCGTGAGGTGGGTCACCTTCAAGCAGGAATGGTGTTCTGCAGTGGTCTGTCCTAGATCTGCTGAGTGGTGGTGATGGGCCAGGAGCTCGCCCGTGGAGTGCAGAGGCAGCACAGAATGAGAAGTAGCACAAAATTCAAAACTGTCTTAATGTGGGACATGGATTTAAAATTATCTACAGTGCCATTTAAAATGGAGAACTGCAAGATACGACTCATTTCATGCTGAGAACAAGTTCCAATGGTACCTGCAAAACAATCTAAAGTGAAGATTTGGGGTGGTGAACACTTGCTTTTTTGTTTTCTTTAAGCTACAAACAACAAATTTTTAATAATGGATCTCAAAGAAATTCCATTTTTTAATATGGAGAAATTACTGCAACACTGGCACTACAACAGTATGTTTCCCCAGAGTGAAGTCTTGCAGAAAAACAGTATCCTAAAGCATTTTATAAAATATTTATAATAAATTAAAAGAAAAGCTGCTCTGCTCATTGGGGTGGGAAGGGAAGAAGTGACATCAAATGCTTAGCAGGCATTGTAAGAACTTTGTTCATGGTAGTGTCTTTGGGCAGAAAATAACGAACCGAGCAAATTGTATTTTTAAACTCGTCTCGAATCAGCGTGAGGCTACGGACTTCTCAGAGGAGCGGCACTGGGGACAAGCAACAGTGGTACCAGAACACCGTGCGTTGCACTAAATATACGCGGGCCGTCTTGCAACTGCGCTCAAAGAGTTCATTTGCAATTAATGTGAATGGAAATTTGGGCTTCAATAATATTTTGGGGGAAATTGGAGCATGACAAACTGTCTAATAAATATGAACGTAGTGAGTTCTGGGTTTAAATACCAGGCTAATGGGAAATAGGAGAGGAGAGGCTGGGTTCTTGTTCAAACTTAGCCAATTTATTTAAACTCTGTATTGTTATCAAGAAAGATAATGCCTCGGAAGATGATTAAGTGCTACTCCTACTGAATTGTTTTCTACCAGTACAGTTTAGGGTGCTTATGAACTTCATTATTGCCACAAATACCTTAGGTATACAAATCCAGTCACTTGCGGTTTTTATATCAGAACCTGAATAGTACTGAAAAATTGCGCAAGTTATAGAATGAAAAATATTTTGACTCTTTCCATCAGTGCCATAAAGCACTTCCTAAAATGCACCTACCACAATTTCTGTCAACTGGCACTAGCGTAACACACAAAGTAAGCTGAGGTCGGAGTCTGGTTGAGCTTGTGTTTAGGACATGGATTAAAATAAGGTAAAAGTGTGTGTATGGGGGGGAAGGCAGGGAAACCCCCTAACCCTCTATACTAATTGCAAACTTTATTTGAAGACTCTCCAGATTTTTGAGACTATAAAGCTTTATATTTTCCTTTTTTACAATATTTCTTCAGATCACAAATAAGAAAATCTGGAAATCTTCAAGTTGTGGTTTAGTGATTAATTTACCCCAGTTAACTTGACATTACTTTATAGCATCAGTATTTATATGTTCACTTAAGTTTTTTCAGTGGTACGTTCCTCTCTTGTAAAATGAGGGCTTACCAAAAACAATCCACAATGAAATTTTGCTCTTAATCTAGAAATACAAATCAGGTATGTGTAATCGAAGTACAGACTGTAACTAACCTGAACAGGTTTTGGTTGCTTCCACTCTTCCAGGCAGTTGGGGATATTGGGAATAAATAGGTATTCCAGAGGTGCTCCTCACTTGCGATGCCAAATGGTAATTGTTGGACAGATGAAAGGGAAAAAATCTAAAAAGTGTATGAGTTAGAGCTAACAGGGATATAGGGATAATACTCAGAGCAGGGAGAAAAACGGAGTGCAATAAAGTAGGTTTTACCCTTAAACTTCTTGATTTTCCTTGTAGGAGGAACTACAGCAAATGAATACATCACATATGAATTTATATCGAACCAAATGTGTGATGCTCAGATACGAATTTGAAAGTTTATTAACACGTCGGGCAAACTGTATTTCCATTTTCTGTCTATACCACAGTGTGGACTCGCCAGTGCTAGAGAGCCTGGAGAAACAGTTAGGATTAATGAAAATTATGGCATCTCTTCCATGAAGTATTGATGCTACGGAGGAGGAGATAAACTATAAAATAGACTGTGAGAGCTAAAGACAACTGGAGATTCAAATCCTTCTCTTCCTTACTGTTGCAAGGGCAGAATTATTTATTTTGTTAATTATAATGCACCAATATTGGCCAGGTATATTATCTCTGGGATAAAATACTAGATATTAACCCTTGCTGTACCATGTTTACTGGCCAATGACTGCTTTCTTGTCAGTTGCTAGAATGGAGAAAAATTCTTGACAAATACTTGAGGTCTATCTGTCCTCCTAGAATTAAGTGCTTTGTGTGAGGTTGTTGTAGCTAATGAAGATGCAGAGTGCCAAATGACTCTTGCAATAATGACTCTGTGTTTCATCCTGGAAAGTTTTTTTTTTTTTTTTAAAATCATTATTCTTCTAGCAGTCAACTCTGTATGCACAAGATGGTTTATGTCAGCGCTGGGACCTTGGCTGAGCTTATGCTGCACTTCCATTGTTACGGGCTTTATAGCAGTGGTGGTGCAATTTGTTTTCAGAATCTTTCTCTCTTTTCTTTCTGTCTCTTAGTCTGGCCCAATGTGTTTCAGAGGAATTGTAGGCAGTTGCTTGGGGGCTAATGAAGTACAACTGCAGATAGATCCAGAGAGAGGCTGCTTCTGTAAAGCAGTGTGGGCTGTACATCCCTCTTAGCAGACTTGTCTCACTCATTTCCTCTTTTTGCCTTGTCTGTTCCTTTCTCCTTTTTAATCTTCTCTTCTGTTCATTTTTCCATACCCTAAATAAGTTAAGGAAGCCCAGTTTCTTGGGGGGAGCAGAAACATCAAAAGTTAATATTCAAGTTATAAAGCTCTGTCCAAACAATGAGATTGCTTTATTGGTGGTGGTTGTAACAGAAGGACCACTCTAGGTCTCGCTTGTCTTAGAGGGAGGTAATTTATCCTTCTTCTGTGACTTTTTTCATTAAGTCAGAGAGTACTGTATCTGAAGAGTTATCAACTGATTTAAAATGTTCCCATTAGTTAGTCAATTGTTAGGTAAATGATAACATTTGTTATCTATTAGGTGCCTAAAGGTAATTTCTGCTATTAAAATTGATCCCATTGATTCCACCCTCATTAAAAAGAAAACCACAAAATGGAAACAGCAGCTCTCAGTGGGGTAAAAGTTTTGTTGAGGTGATTTGAGCTCTATAGTATTGCTTGTTGAAAAAATGTGGTGGGCTGGTAGTTATAGCACACTCTCATAGCCTTTATGTAATGCTTCTTCCTTCTGGTGCCCATGAATTATTTCTTAATGTTAATTTTATGATCCAGATACTTGTTTCTGCCCAGTATTGCTCTCTCTCCCTTTGGCTTTTCCCACTCGTTCCTCCCCACTCTTCTGCCTGTTCATCCCAGTGTTAGGTTTGGATGGCACAGAGCCCGGTCCTCTCCGGTCCACTCGCTTTGCTGATTTTTTCACAGTGAGCTCCTAGCCTCTGCCTGCACTTCTGAGCTGGTAAAAAGGGAGATGGACAAGCTGATAACTCAGCTCCCAGCTCCTTTAGTCAGTGCGTGGTGATAACAGACGGGGTGAAATGAGCAGCCTGAGATGACAAGCCTGCAGCCAGCCGGGTGCTCGGCTCACTCCTCTGCTGCTGGAGGGATGTTGTGTTCCTCTTCCGCTGTGTGCGATAGCCTTTTTCCACTTCCTCAGTATGGTTATTTTATCTTCCATTGGCTTCTGTTGCACGTGCCACTCATAACACTGCCTTGTAATTAGCAGCTATTAAGCTAATCAAACAGACCTTTGTTTTAATGCGTACACTCATGTGAAAGCTTATAAACAGTGACAACATCATCCATAAAGCTCTTGAGAAAATGAATGTTCCAGCACCTAATTCCCATAACCACTCCACAGAGGAGGAACAGCAGTATTCAAACAGGGATGTATTCCAAGCCTTCAGGACCTCGGACACTCCTAGCTCGCTCTTTTCGGAAAGCTTCCAAACACCACTCCTGATCTCGCCAGGGAGTCCAACAGGAGCACTGTTAGTGCCCAGTGGAGTAACTCCTCAGCAGTTTTAAAGCCAGCTGAGGCTCTTTGTAAGGGGGAATGGCAAGGTTTCATTTTTAAGGGCAATGTGTACTAATGCTGTATATATGCTGCAGTGAGTCCAGGCAGATACTGCAGATTAATTGCTTCCCAAAGGTAATTAAAATTTAACAGGTGTCCTGAAGTACTCTATTTGCCTTTTTTCCACTGTTTGTACTTATATTCAGCCCAGCTCCTTCCCAGACAGCTTTGGGGGCTTTGGTTAAGTACTGAAATGGTTGTTCCCATTGAAATGGGAAAATGATTCCCAGTCATTATCTGGTTGAGATGTGTCACCAGCTAATAGTGCGCATTTCCTTGGGAGTGGGATTCGTGCTCGACTAGTTCTGCGTACCCTCTGGGCCTCTTCTGTAAGATCCTGGTCTGCTTTTTCTGTAAGAACTATAAATCTCAGGTTTTCAGCCTTTTGTCTCTTAATGCAACAGAGTTGCAAACTCCATGAGTTTAGAGAAAAAAACCTCAAACCTTTGTTTGGAGCCGAATTTACTTGCGTTAAAGGCATGTTTATGCTCTAGGAGTTGAACATTTAAAACGAAGCTTGAATGTTTTATATAACTACCTTTAGCTTTCATTGTGTCTGGCTATGAAGTCATTTCAGCCAAGATGTAATATCAGAATTAGTCATGGTCAACTGATTTTACTTGGTTAAGCATATTCAAATTACTTAAATCTCAAATTCAGTATAAATGTTCACAAAGCAGCTGATGCTTTTCCAGATGTCTAGGTGTTTGCATGAGCTTGTCTTCCTCAACTTCCTTTAAGGTTCCCTCCTGCTTGCATGCGCAGAAAAGATTTTCATACGTAAATGACCTATGGGAAATTGTGAAAGATAAATGCATTTTTTCAGGACAAGAAAAGCCTGCCTTGCTATCTTGAACCTCTGTTTTCCAGTGCTGCCATCCTCTGATGGGAGGGGTATCTCTGCTGGCTAGTGATGTAATCTGTCACCTGTCACAAGGTTGTTCCTATTTGTGCTCAGGTAATAAATCACTTGGTGTTGTGGGTGAGCTGTCTCTTTTCCCATGGCTTCTCTTTTTTACTCATTAAGAGTTGGTTGAATTCTTCAAAGCTGGGACACTTTCAGCAAAATCAACATGTTAATCTTGCATGTGCAGAGGTATGTTTGCCAGAGCCACAGGGTGAGAGCCGAGACCATAGCTGTGCAGCAACCTAAGCAGTGGGAATTTGGTGTTTGGGGCAGTGGGAGGGTTCACCTCTCAGCATCCCTAAACCTGGACCTGGCTCTCTGCACAGAGCATAAAGCTCTATGCTCACAGCATCCTCAGGTATTCATTGTGTTAGCCCTGTGTTTTCTGGAAGATACTTTCTGCTCTGTTGAAGCCCTTGGCAAGCTTAGGAGCTCAAATTTTCATTTGAGACATAAGGGCTGAGTAAATATTTAACTTCAATTAGCAAAAGAGTATTGTGTTTATTCCTTTATTCATCCTGAAGTTGTTCAACTGGAGATTTGAATGTTCTTCGTTAACGTTTTTATTATACCCATGGAACACATGAAAGGACTTTTCATATTTGCCTCCTTTGTCTCAAAGCAGTCTGTTGGGGTTTGAACCCACATGTTCAGGTGCTCTGGAAGTACCTAACCAGAATCCAACATATTCAGACACATGGTTGACAAGTGAGAAGTCTCTTAATTCTGACTTCAAGTCCAAAAGTCACACTGGCTGTTAAGGCATTCACCCAACTGGAAAGAAATAGTAAATAACATGGTACGCAGGAGTTATTGTTGCTCTTAAATAGGAAAATAGGGGAATGGAGCTTTTATTGAGCCCTTCTTCATTGGTCCAAGGCTCCAGAACTTCCTACCTCTAACCACTAGGGGAATTGGATTCTGCCTGTGGGCAAACCAGCGCCATGCTCTGACGCTCATCTTTGCTTTTTTTCCTCTGGCTGTGGATAGAGGGTTTTATAGATGTCTTTTTAATGTGTCTGGACAAGAGCACTTCCTATCATCACACTTGAAGCACGTTTGCTTTAACTGCACATGCAAATTTGGATTCGGAGGGAAACAAATCACCATCAAATTTTTTTTTAAAAAAAAAAAACCCAAACAAATCTTTAAAATGTTGCCTTTTTCCCAGGGGTTAAACAAATGCAACATGAATCTACTAATAGCTCTGGCTGCTTTAGAAATGTCTTTTTGCCTCCAATGAATAAATAGTTTGCCAAACGTTTATCCCAGTTGTACTTTTGATATTTTGTTAATTAAAAAAATATTCATAAACTGCTACAGCAAAAATAGAGTAGGGACAATCTGATATTTTTATGAGTGGGTAACGTAGCTTGTAGGAAATAGTTTAGGGTAAGTGGAAAGGACCTGACACGTGATTCTCATGTGTCGATTGATGTTACAGATATGTACCTTGCTGTGTGTGTTCCTGAATAGAAACCTGTCTGACATCACTTCTGGTTTACTTTTGGACCAAATACCCACAGCTCACACATGGCAAGCAGTTTGCATGGTTATTGTCTCTTTAAAAGATTTTGGACCAAATAATGAGTGAAGGCTGATCAGGAACTTGGTGCTGCTCAAGTGCTGGGAAAAAGTCAGCAAATATTTCGTGTCAAAGCAGCTTGTATGAAAATGGTGAAGCAGCAAGAGGAGTAGAGCCTCTCTAAGATCAGGTCTGTGGGTGTTTGAAATAGTAGCAGTCAGGGCATGCAACTTTTCTTCTCTGTGACTTCATCTCTGCTTGCATAATAATATACAGGGTGGGGAGTAAATAATGGGAGTGTTGAGTGTTCAGTGGAATAGCTCCCTATCCTCACTTCTGTCGCTTACTGCAGGATGTTTTGCGCTAAATTTGTTTTTAGAATGGTTGTCACAAGATTACCTTTTCTGGATGTTTGCGCTGCTGCTGAGGGAAGCCTCAAATCTGAGTGCAGTCCTGGTTTCTCACTAGAACCTGTATCTAAAACTTTGTGAATCAAAGTGAAATTTCATTCCTCTGTGCAAAGCAGGTGGACAGAGCAATGGGTTATGCTTCAGCAAAGAGCTGCTGACCGAGGAATAGCCTGAAACAGGGAGTACCAGTGTTCTTCTTAACCATGTCAACATCCCCTGAATGGACAGGGCGAGCGCTGCAGTGCAGCACGCAGGGTCAGACCCAGCAGGCTGCACGGCTCGTCTGACTGGGCCGGGCAAACTCGCCTGCCTGCCCATCTCCGGAGCGTGACCTCTGAGGGGGTTTTAAAAGCAAACCCAAACCTCCCTAGAAAACACCAAAGCTGTTAAAGCTATTGAACTCCAAGCGTTTGCTAGCTGTGGATCAGTGGGATGGCAGCTTGCTTGGAAAGAAAATGAAACACTCGTTCTAAAAAATGCTGGTGGAAGCGTGAAATCACTCCGAGACGGATTCTGAAATCACTGAAATCGATGGGAGCTACACGGTTTTACTAGAAACAAGGGTGAGCCTTATGCAACTTTACTGCAAAAGAAGTTTAAGCCTATGCTACGTAATTCTGCTGTTTTGTTCTCCATGAAAATAGATGTAATAGTTTGTACGTGGGCCTTTGGATATTATTCCTAATTATCTGCCCAGTCCTTACTGGAGCAGAATTATTAATCGGAGTGTGCTGCGGTACTTGAAGTTGTAAAGGGAAGATTGTCAACAGGCTCCTGAGAATACTGGATAGGTGTTTAAACTGCAGAAGTGATCTAAGATTTGGATTGTGATAGCATCTCTTAGTTTCTTCAGTGCATAAAAAAAGCACAAATGAATTGTTGATTGCACGGTGACTGCTGCACGAGAAATGGAGTAATGCCCAAAAGAATGCTCCTGTACAGAGGTAACAGTAAAACTAACTTTAAAATAATCTTCAATATTGGTTTAATATAACAGATGTTGGTTTTAATATAAAAATCTAAATGTTTCTCTCCAAAACAGTTCAACAACCTTTATTGAAGTACTACTTAATGAGTTTTTTTTCTTGATAATGGAGAAGGAAAAATATTTTTCTCTTATGCTGGTGTAGCTAAGTGCTGTACCTCGGAGGAGAAGGGTACAGGTCAGGATGCTGAACCTAATGGCTATAATACTAAGCAAATATGTGAAGAGTGTTCTCTGCATCTGTGCAATGGGCAAAATCCAGAGAATCCTGACTTTAAGCAAGCTTCTAAAAAAAAAAATAAATAAACTGCTGCTTTTATATGTGGATGTTACCACTATTGCTAATACCTGACTTTTTTTAATTTTAAAAGTAATTTCAAGGAGGATTAATCTGACAAAGATTCAAAGATAGTCTAAATAATGAGATAATATCTTAAACTGATTGTAAAAGAGAGCCTACACAAAGTGGATGATGGGACAAGCTCTTACGGCTGCTGCCAGTACTGACTGTGCCCCAACACCTTCTCTCAAATGAAGACTGATCCTGCCTGCTGCAGCTGTCTCCCTCCTCCCTTCAACTCCTAAACACTTTTTCACTTTTTTTCCCTTACCCCCTTGAACATTTTTTGTCTTGATCTCATTAACTGTTAATTGCAAGACTCATTCTTCTCTCACTGGTATCACCAAAATAATTGCATGCAATTAAAACTCTGCGTCCTGTTCCCTAGAGTGTCATTTGTTGCACAGGTATTCTATCAGAATAGCAGAAGTCAGCATGCAGTACTTGAACCAGATTGTCAGAACTGTTCCTGCTCCATCTGAGCACTAGCCTCTTCGCTGAAACCCTGACCTGGAGATCACAGCCCAGTAACAGCTGCTGCACAGCTTACATTTTGCGGAAGTCCGCTCCTAACTTATTTTGAGAAACATGCTTTTAATTCACATGCTACTTCTGCGTGGTTTGGGGCTTTTAATGCTCTGCAATTCAAAACCAAAGCTGTGGTTCGGTTGCTGCAATTGTCTGGACAGTTTTTCTGCTCGTGTGTTACGCACTGTACCTGGCAAAGCAGTGCAATGTTGTGATTGGTTGTGATAGAACCGACATCATCTCTCCTGTGAATTCATTCTAATTTCCTTATTTCATGGGGGGTTTTGACTCAACGATTTCTCAATTTTGTTATCTGGAGTATCTGTATGGAAACACAGTAAGAATCTGGTACCCGAAGGTAGCTCTGCAGACTCAGTACTAGTTAGGAACAGAAGTGAGCTCAGTGTGCAGTGTGACCATTTGTATATTTACTTGTTTTTCTCCAGAGATGCATGGTTTAGGGCAGATTAAAAAGAATTTGCTACAAAAACAAAGCCACGGTTTTGTGTAGCTGTTTTTTTTTTTTTTTACTACTGTGAGCAAGAAATTAATTCAGCAAGACAAACTTTTTTTTTCTTGTAAAGAAATTGAACTGCAGAGGCTCTGTCTTATGAAGAATTGTCAGTGCTGTAGCAAATAGACACACTCGTGAATGCTATGAACTCTATCCTGTGTGATAGAGTTCATTAGAGCTAATAAAACATACATGAGCACTTAAAGCAAACAAAGTCTTCATTTCCATCAGCCAGAACTCTCCTCCGGTGACAACACAGCACTCCTTCGTAAGAGTGCACCTGGGCAGGATGTTTGCAGTCAAGTGTGTGAAAAGCCACCAGGATGAAATCATGTGCCAAAAGAAAGGAAATTTCTTAAAGTTCTGTCTTTGGTGCCAACATTTTGAATAAGACAAATCTTGCTCTCAGGCCCATCACTGCTTCTTGGTTCATTTTGGTTATTTACGAGGTCGTTATATTCTGCTTTGAGTGTATAGAGCAACAAATTACTCCCATGGCTCAAATAACTTTGTTTTGTTGCAGTTAAGCAGTTCCAGGCGTGGAGTGCTTGCTGTCTAAGGTAGTAATTTTTTTTTTTTTTGTATTGCATATTTTTGGCTAGGCCGTAAAAAGGTTTGGCAATTATTCACAAATCCCTGGCTTATTTACTCAATTCATGCATAGTTGATACTGGTTTGCATACAGCTGGATCACTGCGGCATGGCTGAAATGGGAGCACAAAGGAAGCTCAAGAGATTTACCCGGAGATGCTGTGGATTCTCCATCCCTGGAGATATTTAGCACTATGTCCAGACAGCTTTCGGGCAACTGACTCTAGGTGGCCCTGCCAGAGCAGGGAGGTGGGACCAGATGACATCCAGAAGTACCTTCCAGCCACAACCATCTGTGATTGAGTGAAAGCAAACTATCCCAAACTGAAGACTGGTGGTCCGGGGTGGGGAAGTGACTTCTCAGCTGTTTTGTCCCTGAGTGCAGAATGCAGGCAAGGGAACACCAGTGCTGCAGCTGTGCCTTGGCACTGGGTGGCATCTGGGAGAAGTGGGATGTGCTGGGAGAAGGGCACTGGACTCTGCTGCAGACCCTCTCCCAGCTGATTGATGGGGATAGGGAGATATGGAGTAGGATGTGGGGCTTGGGCACTCAGCACACCACCAGCATCCTATACCCTTTTCCAAGGCTGAGCCCGCTCTTACCACTGTAAAGTGTTGTGACAGCAAAGGCAGAGCTGCCTCACCGGGTGACATCACTTCCTAGCCTAGACAACGCATTAAAAAAAGAGGAAAATAGTGTGACCTTTATCCAGTTCTTCCTGAGTTTGACACCCACCAACTCCACCACTACCCCTGGAAAAAAGTTATTGAAAGAAGACGTAGGTATATAAATTAATGGGGAATATTCAACACCAGACTATGTGTTGTATAGGGTGTTGAATCGAAGACATTGAATTGCTTTCAAATATTGGATCTAGACTGACAGGTCTAAATAAGGGTTCCTGGGAATTTTTTGATTGTTGTTATAATTTTCTAAAATTTAAGACAAGTAGAAGAAACACTACAGACTAAGGCAGGAGAGAGGGTAAATGCGCCTGAAAGGCAGATATTGCTGGTGTTGCTGGCTAGCAGAAATACTACTGTCTTCCAAGAGACCTCCCTTTGACATGGACCTAGGATTTAGAGGTCCCTCAAGGCATGGTCCTGTCACTATCTTGGGAGAGAGAGAGAAGCATGCCACAGATGATGACTTCTGTAATGAAATCATGGGGATTTCTTGATGAAGCCATCGTTTTTGTAATTTGGAAAATGTGGCATGGGCTAATTAATAGTATACAAGATAATGTCTGCTAGAATTATGAAACAGCATTCTCTTGTCTCAGTTTACTGAGAATTGTTCTTGAGATTCTCCCGGTGGAATCTGCTAAGTTTTGTGAGAGGTCTGTTAGGACCCACTATGGATATATCCACTAGGATAGTGAGCTATCACTTTGCTAAGTACTTTCTAAAAAGTAGGTATCTATGTTCTTGCTGAAACTACTGATTTTTTTTTTTTTCCCCCAGTAAGAATCAAGTGTTTATTTTGTCTCGGAGTGCACTAGTATTATCTTTTTCATGGGACTCTCACGCCCTACTTCACAAAAAGTAAATATTTTGAATGGGGAATCTGTTCCTAAGAGGATGATAGGGAGGATAATACTCTGAACTAAGACTGATAAATAGCACTTGCAAAAAAATTTTCCATTTTCAAAAAATACTGATGGAGTGTTGTCACAAAATCAAGTTTTTGTGCTAAAAAGATGTTGAGCTTCAGTATTCATTTTTCTGTCAAAACAGTTTAAATGATGCCTCTTTGTCTCTTGGTACATCTGTGATGTCTACAGTTGGTGTGTGAAAGGCAGCCTTTAGATACCATGGTGATGAGTGTAATACAAGGTGATTGGCAGGCTCTCCAAAGGAAGGGTAGTCTCGTGCATTGTTCTGAGCTGAAAGAATCTCCAGAAATGCTTGTAAATGTATCAGATTTATTTGCATTGCATGTCTAATGAAGAAAAAAAAATGGCATTTTTGAAGGAAAATTACTTGCTAATAAGAATTGTGAATTTCATCATGACAAGAGCATGATGATAATGACCAAGGGATTATAAGAGAGAGGCTCTGCAAAAGCCAAGTCAGGGTAAGAGATGGGAGTGAGAACCCCCTTAAAAGTCTTACCTGCTGTCACAAGTGTTCAATAAAGATGAGAGAACTGAAGTCTGTCAGAGTGGAGATGAAAGTCGCAGCAAGCCTGTGCACATGAAGATGTTATCGTGCCGCGTTGTTTAATGTTACTTTAAGAGGTGTTGTGAAGGAGAATATTCCATGACTATTACTCCAGATGGATGTCTAAGTGTTTTACTGGAGGGATTGTGCTGTGTAAAAGATCTGTGGTCTGAGGTGATTATGCTGAGATGGATACTGCTGAGAAAATTAGAATATGCTAAATTTTGTAAACTGGTGTGTGGAGTGAGCGAGACAAATCAGTACACTAAATATTCTCAGTACTCTTCAAACAAGAACAAATTAAAGAATGTGTAATGTAAATTACAAGACATTTTTTTTCTCCTACCATTTTCTGTGCTTCTCTTGTAGTGGGAAATGATGCAGGCAAAATGAAATTGTTTAGATAGAAAAAGTCATCCCATCTGTAAAGAAATGGAATCCAGTGGAAATTGGTTTCAGTTTTCAAGAAATATCTTCACCTGAATATAGAGCATAGGTACCAAAGTGAGCTGAAACAGCTTGAGATGCTCACTCATCACTTTAACTTCCTAAAATTGTAACCAAGGGCATTTCAATTCCCTCCCGTGCACTTCCCAGTCCAAGTGTGGCAGTTTGTATCGATGATGCAGCCATCACGAGGAGCCAGAAATCGGGCATCCCTCAGGATTGCATTCATTTTTCAGGTTTCTAATTTGGTATTATATGATCAAGTTCTTTGATTTAAATCACTCTTCAGGAAATAAAAGGTTTTAATGAAATGCAGATGTAACACCATGACCATGAACTGCAGAGGCAGCTTGCAGAATCTGCTGATCCATAGTATGTAGCACACACTTGGAGGAAAGGTCTCTTGCTGCAGGGAGGAGGAACACGGTGGGGGCTTGGTGGTGGGCACCTCTGTCCTCCCAAAACATTACTTATGTGCTGTGCTTATGGTGACAATAAGCTTCAGTGAGTCCTCAGACAGCGTCAGACGAAAGGGTACCAGAGGCAGGCAGAGGTGTGTATCACCGCAGCTCTGTGGTGAGCTTATTTCCTAGCAGTGGTTGTGCTGCTGCAGCTCGAGAGGATGCTCATCCAGGGCCGGGGGTTAGAGGAGGGTCCGGACCTCCCAGGGTGTCCTGGCTCTACCACCTACCTGGCCCAGCAGAAGCAGGTAATTTTGTTTTAGCAACTTAAGTCTTGCAATTCAAGCCCACTACTAGGTCTGCAGTTACAGCTTGGCAGCAGGGGTGTAGTTGCAATACCGTGACAGTATTGGGAGGAAAATTAGTAATTTTCTAAGACTAAACATGGATAGTGTCACAAATCCAAATGAAAAGATTTCTAGTTAATCTGTAGAATTGGACTCAGTACTCTGGCTAGACAATGTATAATCTCGTAAGCACCTGCGAGAACAGGGGAAGAGAAGGGAGAGGTGATCCTCCTCAATGTCGTATGAAAATTAGTATGTGCTTTAAGCGAAAAGAATCGTTAAACATGTGGAAATGAACAGAAAGTGGGATTAAATTATAGCCCAGGTTTATCAAAAGGGGAACAGTAACTACCTTGGGGCTTTTTATCACTCCATTCTTACAAACAAGAGCTGCAGAGCTGCAATTCAAGAAAATTTGATGCCATCCCCTATAGGAAATTATTGCTCTAAGCGGAGATAAAGGGGATTAATACAAAGAGAATAAAGATTTGGTTAAATAGGAAACTCCAACAGGTTGCACTGAAACCTTGAAAGAAATCATCGGTGATATTCTTCACTCCTTAATGTTGGGAATTGGAATGTTCATCAGTGACATGAGAGCAGGAAATGGGCCTGTGCACGTGAAACCTGTGGACAAAATACGTGTTGGGAATATTTATAGTGCTGAGGAGGAACTAATCATCTCGCGTTGTGTGACTTTGTCACCAGGCTAATAGGAGTTGGAACGGAGCTAATCAAGGGATAACTTTGAGCTGCTGATGTGCTGGGGCTGGGGGAAACACTAATGTGATTTTAGAGGACATGGAGCAAGGCTTTTCTGTCGGAAAGAGGGAAGTGTTGGTGCTGTTGTTTGAGGACATGCAGGATCTGATTGGAAATACCGTGTACAGCCTGGTTAAAATTTTTCAAGATAATTATATGCAAACAAACTACTGATGTAAGCAAATGGAACAAATATAAAATCAAAGTAGTTGACTATTTACCTTGGATTATTAAAATGAAGATTGTGTTGGATGCTAATTAAAAATGTTTAAGTCATGCTCTTATGCTATGGAAGACTAGTGTTGTAAGAGTAGATACTCTGAAGTTGTTCATCTTATCAAGTCTTACTTTTAAATTTTCTAGTAGCTGAATGATGTTTCGGGTGGTACTGGAGGCAGAGCACTAGGTATGTAGAGGAGTTGGGTGAGTTCATGGGAGGGGAAAAAAAAACCCAGAATAAGTGAACTTCTGGATAACATGAGAGTATGTTTCTCTGATATCTTCAGAAGGCTGTAGAAGTGTCAGGCTGCACTTGCACCACATGATTTGATGATTATCTTTTGCCCCGTAGGAATCAAGAAAGGCTTTATCCTTTGATATGTCATACAATATATGGTTCTTCAATTAGTATTTCACCCTGCCCCTCTCTGAGAACTGGGGATTGAATGTCTGCCCATGACCACAGGGGACTAGACTCGATGACTTGTGGTTTGTAACATCCCCGTTTGCTGACACTAACCTGTCAAACTCCACTTTCCCTTCCCCTGGCTTCAGAGATAAAGATGTAGCTCTGAAACAGTTTTCAGCAGTAGCAATGATCCTCTTGGGAGGCAACTTCAGTGTCTAAGTTTCAAAAACTGAAAGTTAAGTTCCTTAGACACTGGCTAGGTTTTTGAAGCCTCTGTTTCAAGGCTGTGATTGCCTTGGAGGCTGTTCTCACTGAATGGGGTTACTAGTCAGCTAAGCATATATGAAATGCCTGGGGCACTTTTCAGTAAATATGACACGACTCATAGCAGTTCACTTCGATTTGATTCTCTCCCTCCCAAGCTACTCAGTACGAAAGCTTTTTCCTTTCTCATGCAAATGAATAACCCTAACTTCAGCCTGCAATACCTGCCTGGCTTTATAACCTTCTCTTCCTCTGCAGTTCTCTGGCATGAAGAATGTCCTGTTCCCTTCACTAACATTGACAATGAGGGTCAACGCTGTTTGTCGGCACCTTTCTGCTGCTGGAAATGCTTGCCTTTTTCTCTTATTTTCTGGAGTTTTATGTCATTAAAATTTAGCTCGTCTCTGCGTAATAAAGGCCTCGGGTACACCGAACTTCTAAGCCTGCGTGTTGTGTTGATTTTGCTTGTACCGACGGCATCTCTTTTATTCTACAATTAGATAATTCATCTCCCTTAGGAGAGCAAAAACTGTTGCGTGAAAGTGAGCAGTCAAGATGGTCATTTCGTGATAACAGCACACCCTCAACTGATGGCTCAATTTTCTTGAGTATTCCCTAATATTCTGTTGAATATGAGTGAGAATGGAGGAATCTGGCCTTAGGTTTATTTGCAGCAAGGGATCTATGCTGGTGGTCAAAGGGATGCTCATCAAAATTAGACAGTAATACGAAATGTAATTCTTGAGGTTAGTAGTTAAAAAAAAAAGGTACATGTGATGAGGAGGAAATAAAGGTGATTAGATCAGACAGCTTTTTCTGAGGCTTCTTATCTTTCCCTCACACCTTTAGATGACACTATGGAGCTCCGGCTGCCTGTCCAAAGTGGCTGCTGGAGCATCGTTTCATGCTGAGAGAAAGGGAAAGCAGCACTAGGGCCAGGGAGACCCTGGCACACGAAGGTCCTGCCACCTATTGTCAGCATGAACTTGGTTCTCCAGTTGCAGCTCTGCTGTGGGCTCTGGAGCAGCTGCCCAGACCTGTCTCCCGTGTCCATCCATGCTCTGGTGATGTTCCCCAGCCCCTGCTTGCGCCCGCTTTGCAGGGGCAAGTACCAGTGCTCAGGGGAGGGGGCTGCAGGCAGCGATGCCCATGGACTCGCAGGTCTATAAGGTTACAAATGAACCAGTTTTGGCAATAAATTTGTTTTAAATCTGTCTACTGTAAATTTTGGGTTACTACCTCACCTCTTCTTTGTCAAAATCAGTTCAATTATATCTGAATTTGATAGCTGTTACACCAAACCAAATGCACCAGTTACCTTACTAGAAGTCTTTTCCTTAAGAGAATTTTGGCAAGTTTTAAATCTTCTCAAAGTTAACTCTGAAGATTTAAGATACTGACGCTGTTAAAGAGGACCTTGAACTGTTTTCTCCCATGCTGGAACTGCCTAGGCTTTAACTGACACCTCTGAAAGAAAAATGACACTGGTCATGTCCAACACAGAGGTGTCTTATTGGTCATGTGAGGAAAAATTTCTGAATGTTTGTACATACAGTAATATTTGTCAGGGCTAAACTTATGACTTAGTCACCTGCTGTGATTAAGTTGGAAATTATGAAACTCTGCCCAAAAGATCTGATAGAAGTCATCATTTTCTCTTGATATCAACTAGCTAGTTTTGTGGAGATGCAGAAGCAGGTGTTTGCCCTTCTCTCTAGACAAGACATGGTATGTTCTAGTGGAATTACTGGATAATACCACGTTCAGTTAATTAAACAGTCTTTCAGTCCTCTCTCTGGAGGAGAACCTGCTGCTGGGGGAACTGCTGCACCGTTTGTTTTGTGTACTTCCATTGACAGAACGATTTCAAGAGCAGAGGCAGCTAGGGGAATGGAGCATGAAAGCAAGGGACGAAAAAAAGACAAAGCTGCTGGCACTGCAATAGCCCTTTGAGTAGAAGGGCTAAAAAACCCCGCTAACATGGAGTTGCTACTCCTGCGCTTGGGGACTTTGAGAACATCCTGGAAATGCCAGGCCTGCCTCTGACATTTACTTTTGGCTAGCACTAAGATCTCCTTGGAGGAGCAGCTAATACCAGTTACGTAAAGCCGCGTGGTTTCTTGCCCTATCTCCCTCGTGTGGCCCGAAGGGGTTCAGACACAGGTACTGCAGGCTTTGCTGTTACTAAGAGACAAAGCCACGTGGTCTATGTTTTAATATACATATATGAAAAAAAAGTTTTATTTCAGAGTACGCTGCTCCGATCATTACTTCCTTTCTGTTTAGCAACAAGCATTATCCCATCATGAAGCGAGTCAGACACCTAGTGTCTGGTTCAAATTAGTTCACGGAGTCTAATTCATACACTGAGCGTGGTCACAGTGCAAATACTGAGGGAACACATGTAAAAAATGTTACATGGGGATTCTAGAAGGACTAAAAATGAGTTTTAGTCATCTGAGAGTAAATAAAGTTCTGGATCTTGCAAGAATATACTCAGTCAGTTGCACAACTTGTTTGCGTAATCTTTACTGTAAAGGTCTAAGGAAGAAGTACTGCGTTTGACCGTGAGAGATCTGGGGGTTTAGAAGTGGTAGCTGAAGGATTTGAGGGTTTTCCTTAATTCTCCTGCTGTCTAGGGAGTACTTAGTATGGTATACTTCATGTCAAATTCCATAACAGGGGATCTTTCTAGAATGTTTTTACGAATCCAGGCTGCTGTATATGCTGTCTCAAATACAGCATCTTGCATGCAACAAACAGGGATTATAATAAGGAAATACCTTTGTATTATAAACAAGATTATAGTAATATTATTCCTGATGCTTTGCTTCGCTTGTGAGGAGGTCATTGAATGAATCAAAAAAAAAAATTCGTGTGTACAATCTCAAAAATGAAACCCTGTTGTTTGTCCTTGGAGCTTTCACCACGTTCGTACGTATGAATAAATGTGATTCTGGATTTGATCCCTCTATCTTGAAGTTTCTATGAAGTGCAAACACGGAGAACTTTTCCATATTTAATCATGTCTCAGTTTGCTGTCAGTGTGATTTGACATGTGACGGATTAGTCTTGGTAAACCTGCTCCTCATCTACATTTCTGTCTGTAAATAACTGACTCGCTCCAGACTGATGAAATCACTGGAGGGGCTGGGTTGGGTTAGATGTGCGTTACTCTGGCACTAGCGTGGGTGAGGTTTGAACGATCACAGAGGCATCTTCAAACTGCAAAACGTTTCACTGTAGGCATCAATATCTTTAATGGTGTTGAAATTTCTAAATTTGCATTTAAAAACTTTTAGCTGAATTTAATAATTATAATAATTCATTGAGTTTAAACTTGTTTTTCTTGGAATCTGTGTTGAAGTAGCTCATTACTGGAAAAATCCACACGCATAAGTCTCTAAGGACTTGGTCTGTCAAGCATTGTAGAGGAAATTGAGAGCAGTAATTGCTGCGTAAGTAAGATGTGTTTTGGTCTTGGACTTTGCCCTGTTTCCTTGGGGTTAATCTTTTCCTATTCCATTTCTTTGTCTCTAAGGGTGATTACGGGTATATGGAGAAAGCTGCGGTAATATGCCCCAAAGTTGCAAAATCAACTTGTTAGGTGGTCATGGAATGACTGGAAGAGGAACTGACTTCCTTAACTGGGCGAGACCTTTTGCCTCTGCCATTGGCTTTCTAGTCTTCAGGGCAGAAGGAACATTTTATTGGTGGAAACAGCCCATTGCTTGAGCCATGTCTAGATTAGTTATATGCCAGCATCTGCAAACGGACTTCAAGGCTAACAAAGCATTAGGGAAACACTCGTATCTGCGTACGTATCCGATACCACAGTGAGTTCATCTACACGTACAGGGAGAGCTGGGGACTGTGGGCTGCCTTTCTCATGTTCCTGGAAATGTTTTTTCAGATAGCTCTGAAAAATACTTATCAGACAAATGTACTGGTGTAAAAGAGGTTGTTGTGTGCTTACATTGAGCCTTCCAGAGTCAGTAAGCCTTTAGTGGCACCTTCTTGCCCTTCTGAAAAGAGTACATTGATGAAATGTATTTCTTCTGAATAAAAGAATGATATGGAATGGTTGCTTTCTTACTGGTAATTCTGTAATGTCATGTACCTAATGTTAAACCACACCGTTATTTACAAACTGCTAATCCATCTTACCGCATGGATTCAGCACAGCAAAAAGAAAAATGAGGTACAATTTGGGAGACAAAATAAATGGCAGTAGTAGGCTCCTAAGAGAAAACAGGCTCAGGAATATAAGCTATGTTTCTTTGCACTGTAATGACAGAGCGTTTCTGGTTTAATTTTGTCTGTGTGTGTATACGTATGTTGGTAAGATCTATATAGAAAAGTTAGATTGGTTTAAATTGTCTTTGGATAATGTATTCATAAAACCAGGAAGTCTAAAGATTGAAAAGCTTTGAGGTTTTTGGACTGCAGCTCATTAAGTCTGCCTCTATTAACTGAATTTCCCATATTCTTTTCCTGTTTTGCTTGTTAAAGTTTGGTGACAGTGTGCACTGTCTGGTTACTTAATTATTTTGTGGGGGGTTTTTCCCTGCAGAGAGAATGATTGTCACTGTGTCTTATTTTAGGGTAAGGCTTTATACCGAGTCCTGCAAGTAATGTTAAGGGAACAATTTGCAGTAAATTCTAAATTCAATTTTGAATTGTTATGGGACAGTTCCTTCAAAATTAAAAACTGTTATTTCCTCCCAACAACACTAAATAAGAACATAAAAGGTATAAAACTGTGTTTGGGATGGATTATTCAGTATTGCTGAGAAAGCTGTGCACAAAACACACCCAGGTGTGTTTAATTCATCAGCAGAATGTAGCTGAAATTGTCTTGCTTTTCTACCAGCTCAAACGTGATACAGATCATATAGTAAAATAATCAAACTCCCCTTGTGCCTGCATTGATTTAGCAGGCAGTCTGCGCTGGTTCTGGGTTGCTTATGGAAGGCAGATGGCATTTTCTTCCCTGCCTCTGTACACTGTGAATAACTGCTTCTGTTGAAATCTAAATGGGCAACTCGTCCACTAATGTAAAAGACTTCATCAGAAGGTGTGCTCAAGTACAGACATTTTTTGCTGTTTAGAAGCTACCTTGATTTATTACAGCATAACGCTTTTATGGTCTCTTTTTCTATTAGCTAAGGCACGAATTGTTCATTTCTTGCATGTAAATCAAATTCATTCTGTGTGTGGTGAAGCTCTCTTCAGTACTTGCAGAATAACACCAACGGTTTTGAAATCACAGCTGTTCAGATGTGGCTTAGGCTTTGTTCTAGACAAGAAAATCCTACAGTTTCACATGGTGACCTATTATTTAGACAACCTATAAATACTCTAGTTACTATTGGAATGCTACTGGGTAGTTGGGTGTTCAGGAAAAGCCTGATTTAGGCAGCCAGCCTGTAAAAGCTGGTGTTGTGGTGACTGCTATGAAGAAAAAACCCTGGAAAAACTCTTGCATAACCTTTGCTACACGTGGAATCTTGTCTATTGTGTGGGGAACGGATTCACACAAAGCTAACAGACTTCACAAAGTCTGGTAGGTTCACCCTGGGTTACGCAGTTCCTTCAGTAAGTGTGTAGGCCAGCTACTGATGTGTCTCCCTCGTCTGTTTTCATTCAGCTTTCTGCCTCTCTTGAGGTTCTTAGCAAGAGCTCTGGGAAGGAGGCAACTAGGCAAAGAGGTTTGGGATCAGCGCTTTTTTTTTTTTTCCTTGTGTAGAGTGATGGAACCAGCAATACCATCTGACCCTTAGTGCGGTGGGTTGTCATTACCTGTGTGACTGAGCCTGTTGATGAGGATGATAGATGCCTAAACTAGGAACAAGGTCCTGACTCATGGTATACATCAACAATTTAGATTGATTTTTTTTTTTATAGGAGTTCAGAAGGTTTTTGTTCTCCCTTTCACAGTTCCAGGTTGTGTTAACCCTATCTAGGAAGGAGACAAATTCATGGAACTTACCAATAAATGCAGGTCTTATTGTTCCCCTCACACACCTTGTTTCTTGCTTCGTGACAACGTGCAGCCAGATCCAGTTCTTACCTCTGACTGCCCTGAAGCCTCTGCTCTTCTGTCGGTTGACCTTATTGAAGTTTGTCCTCACAGCAAATTGCTGTTCAAGTAGTGTGCTGAAAAATACAGTCAGGTAGGATGAACAGTTATGTGAGGTAAGAGATTCTACATATGTGTTTACTTCCTGCTGCTGAATACCTAGTCAAATGAGGATGCTGCACTTCCGAGCACACCACAGCATCTGTAGGCTGCTCCCTATATTGTTAACTGTCAAAGAATTCCCCCTTGTAACATAAGCAAATATTCATCGGACCACAGCGGAAGAGAATAAATTTAATTCTGTGTCATTTTCAGCCCTGTTCTGAGAAGACAGCTTTGGGAACACAGCTGTATTTTCAAATATGGCAGATATTTAGAAGCATGAGACAACTGAAAATCATTTTTAAATGTACATACCCATTTTAACAACCACATTTATTAAAACTAATTTTTGTGAACAGAGCAGCTTTCTAAGAGTAGTCAAATAGAGTAGACAGAGTTTGGAGGAATAGCAGGTTCTGGTGCTTTGGGTTTGGTTAGGTACCTATATGTATATTGTCAGACACCTAAATAAAGTTCTGAAGATGTCTGCTGTCCCCATGATACTCTTAAAGAATATTTTTCTGATATCTGACCTTCAGATAAGGATTTGTACGGGAGGAAAAGTTGCCAGGACCCAGCCAAGGACAGCGTAGGGTTCTGAGGATGCTGAATGCTGGGAGAATGATTCTCACTCTGGGCATTTGTGAGGCTTTGTCATTAAAGGATTAATGTTTTCTTGAACTTTTGATATACTGGAGTTATTTAAGTAACAACTCCATGTAAAATACATTTTTTGTGTATTTATAAATAAGTGCAGTTTAAGCTATGGCTTTCCTGGGGGTACGTTGATAGGACTGTCTGCTCCCGTAAAATTTCTGACAGATTTAGTAGCACGTTCATTTGGGGGAAGCTTGTTTCAGAAGACAAAACCAGATTACTTCAGGCAACAGTAATAGCATAACTAGACTTTACATATTCAAGAGGAACCGACACAGAGGGTTATTAGGATGCAGGGCCCGTCTGTTTTGCTGGTATTTCCTTTTTCTTGGTGCGAGCTGTGCTGCACCTGCCTTCCAAACGCTATAACACGTGTTCTGTTTTCCCTGTTACGGAACCATTTCTAAAGTTCTGTGACATGTTCTGACGCTTTCACCAAGCCATCTTTTTCCTACCCCTCATGTGCATTAATTGAAGTGAATGAAATACAGACAACTGCCACATATTGTTTCTGGTCTCCTTGAAAAGCTTCCCCTGTAATAGATTTTTTTTTTTTTTTTTTTTCCCCAGCCCCGTTTCCCTGTTGCTCTATTAGTATTAGCCTCGTTATCTCACCTGGTCCCTTGCTGTGATTGTAACCTCTCTAGAAATGATTGCTTGTAAATACCCTTAACTTAGGGGAGTGTCTCACTTTTTTTTTTTTAAAGCTGGGCGCTGGTTGAAGATGTCTCCTGTGCAGACACATGGGGTCTCCACCTGCTCCCTGCTTGCAGAGGTGTTTTTTTGAGGGTCCCACCAGCAGCACAGTGTAAACCTGACTCACGTTAGCAGCAGCAGCAGCCCTGAGAAATCGCTGCTATCCTGCTGAGTTTAGAGATTCTGGATCTGTCCTGCTGTCGCAGGACTAGAGACTGTTCAGTAACAGCTGCAAGGCTGCGTTTTCCTTGCGTTTTCTACTCTTTGCCCACCGAGTGAGGGGAAGAGGTAGGGGGCTCACAGCTGACAAATCCCTGCATCACCTTTTCTCTAGCAAAGCCTCGGCAATTCTCCCTGCTAAAAACTCCCGGGTGATACGTTCTCATAAAGGACAGTCCACGCTTTCTCGGCTCTGCTGTTCTCAAGGGAAAAGCGGAGCTGGCAATGCACCGAGAAGCCCCCCAGGCCGGGGTGCCCCCCCGAGCATCCCCTGCCCGGCCCCGCTGCGGGTGCATGGCGGCCGTGTCCTTCCCACCATCGCCAGTGGGTGACTCCCTTGGCACTGGTTATCGGGCAAGCCTGGAAAGAAACGGATCCTCCTCTTGAGTTCTGTTGAGGTTTACTTGCGTCTGAGGAAAGGAAATTAAAAACCAACAGAAAAGCTTCAAATGCTAAACTGCTTTCCGTAATACTCCTAGCACTGGTTTCCCTAGAAAGAAACACTTTAGCCTCAAGGCTCTAAAATAATAAACGGAGAAACCCAGAACCATTTCTTCCTTGTTTGCAAGGAACGATGTAGCCTCTGGTCATTTATCTTGCTGCACACGTCCCGGACAAAGACCCGAGTGTTCCCCGAGGAAACAGGACGGTGGCACAAGCACTTCCACGGCGCGGCTGCCGGGCGGGATGCACTTGTTTCCATGGGCATCGCTTGGCCCCTCCCAGCTGGACCAGTGGGTAACTAAACGGGATCGAGACTCTTACTACAAAGTTAGTGCGTCCACAACTTAGCGGACATACAGATGTCTCCACTTATCCTTCTATTTCTGTAGCAGCCACACACATGCCGTGGTGGTGGTGTCACTACGGGAACAGAAGAACTTTTTAAAGTAGTAGTTTTCTACCCTAGAAGAGCTGCGATATTTAGCAAATGCTGCAGAGCTGGAAGAACGGCTTCATGGAAATACAGTTTCCCAGTTGTTGGCTTAAAAACGTTTTGCACTATGACAGTTTGGGGAAATACTTTTTATTGTTGTGATAGGAAGCTCTTTTTCCCTGAACTGCGAGTTTGAGGAAGCTGAACTTAAAGCTCCTTGTTCTTTTGTTCAGCTTTGTTTTTCTTTTGACTTGTACCGAGACAGTCCTACAATGTCAGCTGTGTTAATCGAACTGGATAAGCTTTCTTCTGGTGAGACTGAGAGCAAAAAGGATTCCAAGGCAGATTGTAAGGAAGGCAAATTCAGTGAATCGTGTGCTGATTGTCATGGCTTTAAACTCCACTGCTCGTACTCTGCACCCGCTGGTAAGCATGTGTTTCTGTAAATGATTTCCTCAAATCTGTGTATGTTTACGTAACTTGTTGCCAATAACCTGTAAGACCAAGAAGGCAAACACTGGATTTGCTGCTGTTGTGCATGCAATGTATGAAGTCATTCTATACGTTAGATAGAGGGTAGACCATATGTCTGTTTAGCACAAGTTCGGTGTCTCCTGAACGCTCTAGCACACAGGGTTCTGCTGGAAGAAGAGCCAGGAAACTGCTACCTTGGCACTATCTGGAAGATGAGGTTCCCGTAGGAGAAGATGCAGGTTTTGTGTGAGTTAGAGCAGCCCCAGCTGCCGCCCTGATACCAGACTCTGTAAAGCTGTGCTCTCTGGTGCTTAGCACTGTCGCTCCGCTTTTCTCTTCTCTGGAATTTATCGCCTCAGGGCTTGTAAAGAGGGAACTGCTTGTGCTTTTTTTCATGACTAGTGTGGCTCATTGATTGCTTTTATTTTGTGGCATGTGTTACATACAGCTACGACAAGTCCCCAGAAATGTCAATTAAATAAGCATCATGAAACTTTAATTCCTCTGAAAATTCATGGTCATGAAAAATACAGAATGTAGCTCTGGATTGTCTAATAAAACCAAGGGGATACTTGCACAGTTAATCAAGGGAATCTCAGTTATGCCCTTAGAGCTTTCTAAAGTATTGGACAGTCACTCCTCTAGGAAATATCTTCTAAGTGCATCTACTCTTGATTTCTTGTGGATTACATATGTGTTTTGACTGGCACAACTCCCAAGGGATAATTAGATTTTGATCATGTTTTCACTTATGAACACTGGAACAAAGCGCAGACAGGACAAATGGAGAATATCAGAGTGGAAGTGACACTTTATCCTGTGACAGGACAACCAAACTGCAGGGCGAGACTGTGACTTTCACTTGGCTAAAGTAGGTGAAGATGTAAATAGAACTTTAATATTTTTAACTCTGTAGAAAAACTTTGGAATTTTTTTGCTTATAAATTCAGTTCTTGCGCATTATAATGGTCAAATGGGTGGGATGTCATGCTGTCTATCTATTCTTCTGCAAGAAAAACAGATAACTTGTGCTTTCTCTAATAGAAATCGTCTAACTTTACTTCCTGTAAAACCTTTGCTACCTTGTGTAGAACAGAATTTTTTTCAGTAGATGCACTTTTGAAAGTTTCTCTTGTATCTTAGCAGTTTTTGCAAGGTTGGGAATCAGGTGTGTCTGTTCCCTTGGGATCCTATAGCATAACTTTAAAATTACCTCTCCTACCCCAAAGAAGTGCCATTAAAGAATTTATGCCTGTGCTAGGTGGTATAGTTTGCTATGTTCCCTAAATAGCAGAGTAACCTGTTCTAGCCTACCCGGTCGATCAAGAGTAAAATGAACTTCCAGCATGAGCAGCAAATTGTTTGTGGAACTATACTGTTGAGTTCTGCAGGAAAGAGATAATGAAAAAATCTAACGTCCTTGTTTGGATTCTTCCATTTGGAAAAATAATGAGATTTTCTTTATTAGACAATTATGTCCTGCAAATAGTGTTTACTATTCCTAAAGCAGGAACAGTTCTAGCAAGCTTTTTTGGACAAACGTTTTGTCAGAGTTTGGTTTGTGTTTTTTGCATCATAGTGAAAATCAAATGCTGATACATTGTCTTAGTAGTTTTAGTGCTTTGGGAATAATGACTAAGAGCAAATGCCACCTCATCCTTTGGCTTCTAAAATTTTCCTTGATATATTTGTTACCAGTGTTTGAAGTAGGCAAGCCCTTTGTTGTTTCCAGTGTTGGACTGGGCTGGCTAAAATCTGAATGGAACCATATAAACAAGTCCTACTTGGCTTTCAGATGTCATTTCCTAGAAGGATTTTCTACTTGCTCATCCACGGCTACTGGTAAAAATATATAGTGCTTGGTTATGCTACAGTGACAAACCCTATTTCTTCATGAGTAGACTATGTCCCAACAATACTGTTTCACAGGCAAAACAAAAACTTTGAGCTATGGGAAGTAACTGACATTTTGCTCTTAGTGTTTTTCAGATAGCAATAACAGTATGGAAGTCTTCAATGAAATCAGCATCCTGCATTGGGGTGCTGCACTGGGGCTTGCTCGTGTTGGCTCCTCTGCCCCACATGACTCCACTCTCTGCAGTTGCAGTCTTGGGAATCTTACATTTAGGCTCGATGCTTTTTTTTTTAGAGTTTCAATGTTTTTTAAAGTAGGTTTAAAGAACTCTCCCCTGAAATCGCTCAAATGAACAACAAATGGTAGTGTAAGGTACATAAGCTATGAAGGAGTAAGTACTTGGTGTGAACTTCAGTAAAAGAGAAGAACATGCCCCTTTTCTGTTCAATCTGCTGTCCACAGAAAGTTTGTTTAAAATTAGGGTGTGTTTTGTACCGAGTTTGGGGTGTGGTTTGCATTAAAGCAGAGAATTCAATATAGAGAGATTTTCACTCAGGAAAAACTTTTCTTCTTAGTACTGATGTGTTAATTTTAAACATAACACCTAACAGTGCGAATACAGCAAAGTGAATACACTGACAAAGAGAAGTGGTATCCTGAAACACAGTCTGATGTTCTTGGAATGGAACACGGAAATGTTGCTGGGACAGAAAAATATTAACTGTATTTTTAGTGTGTTCCTGCTTTAACCAAACCCGTTGGAATAGGATGTAAATGTTAAATTAGTTTCCTACATCTGCCTTGTTCAATGAAAGAATGTGACTATAAATAAGCTTAACTTTCTGTATATCGCTCCATCTTCAGTTCTGATGAAGTACCAGTCCTGAGGCATGTTTCTTTGGAATCTGCAGATATTACTCTGCAATATATTCGGACATGAGACGAGAGTGAGAACAAATATATTCAGTTAAAGTTCTGCGTGTGGAGTTCGGAATCTTGCCATGTTAGAGCATGATTGTAATGTTTGGGGTGTTTATCACTCGTATTGTAATATTGAGATATTCCTTCAAAAGACGAAATCCTGAATTACGTGACCAAGCTTGGCTGACAAGTGCTCCGTGATCGGATTGATGACCAATGTTGGTTTCTACATCACTCGGATTACCTGGACCCTGGGTGAGAGTTTGAAAGGAGCAGTGATGCTTGTAGGCACAGTGGATAATGTGGGCTTGGTGGGTTTTTAGAGATGTCAAGCAATCTTGAAGAAAATAAAGCTTATTTTGATTTATATGCTACTTACTCTGCAAAGAATTTCCTTAACACATAATGTGAGTGGCGGTGTCACAGCCACAGCAATTTGTCTTCACCAATGGGCAGCAGGCTCTTCACACCATAGAAACACAGGACCAGATCTCTGTGGTATGTGCCAGGGTAGAATTTCCTCCAGGGCCTGGTGTTATTTGCCTTGCAGACTTCTCACAGGAAGCCAAGTTCATCTGAATATTGCAGATTTAAACCTTATTATCCCTGATATATGCTTTTCTGCTTCGTCTCTTGGTAGTCTGGAAATAACTGAAAACTTTCAACCTACAATAATGGTCTTTACCTTCTAATCTTTGTTTTACAACTTTAAGTCAAATCATGCTCAAACATTTCTCCATATAAATTCTCTAATTTGTTCCTGGAGAGGGATTTTTTTTTCTAGTAACTCTTGATGAAGAATAAGGAAGCCTCTTAAAAATAGAAACTAAAAGAAAAAACATGAGCCATAAGTAAGGTCTTAGTAACATAACCAGTAGTGGTGGGGTCAGCACTCAAACCCCAGCAATGAGACATGCGCTAAATCACACCATTTGACTCTGTGATTTCTGGTCAAATGGTACAAGACTTTTTTTTCCTGCTTGTTTTTGTGGTTCTTTTAATGATGAGTTTTTGGAAGAAGGGATGAACAAGTTATTTTCCAGAGAATAGTTGCAATGTTTCAGAAGTTATTTTAACTGCTGGTCTATTTATGTACTAGAAATCACCCACAAGCTGTATGAGGGTATGAAAGGAACAAAATTAAGTATTACACTCCTGGCAACTCAAAAGGGTTAAAAAATTAAGAACATAGTCCTGCAAAATATACCTGCCCCTCTTTCCCTTTCCAAGATGGTTATAAGCAAGGCAGCAGCAGACTGGGCTCTGTGTTTCTTGCTTTTACGTTTCTCAGAAACCTGTCAGGCAACTTGCTCCATCGCCCCGCTCTGAAAAACTGTCCCCAATGCACCCATCTCAGCTTCACGGGAGTGTTTGCCGCAGAGGAATAAAGTTATGTACTTTGTGAGATCAGATGAAACTAGAGTGCAAAGTGGTGGAGTGCTGTCCTCGAAACAGCATTTCCTTTATTGAAATAATATTTAACAGGAATTTAATCCAAAATACAGCTTTTGCTTGATATTTTTATTGAAAAAAATCCCTTAACTATTTCCATCATTCCTGAAACATGAAAATACTTCTGCTTGTTGAAAATCTGCTATACCAGCATTTCTCATTTTTAAACCTTAGAAGGTAGTTTAATTGCTGAATGAAATTTTCTCTTCATTTAGATTTTGGGAGGTGCTTCAGCCCTGGCTGCATTGATGTCCAGGGAACTGAATCAATAGGCTGTAGCTTCGTGCGTAGTTCTGTGCTACACCAGCAATCTGCCTTACTGATTCGCGCCAGGATTATGATGTAAAAACAAGAATGAAGCAGACCCACTACACAAGAAGTTATGTCTCGTGCTCGCAGTCCAACCGGAGACCCTGTCTTCAAGCGAGGTCTGCAGGAAGCTGCAGAGCGATCCAGGATCAGGGCTTGAAGCACATACACCAAGTAAATAGAGTTTCACAAAAATGACTTTAAAGGGAACAAATTTAGCAAAGTGATCGCTGCACAAACATTAGGTGCTATTTTCCTACTTTTCTATTTTTCTCTTTTAAAGCAAAAAGTCAAGAAATGTGTGTTTTCTGTCGTTTCAAGAAGCACTTGAGAGACTTCTGTCAGGAAGATCAATATTCAGACACAATCCTTGTACTTGTCAAGGCAACCTTTAGTTGAAAGCCACCAAGAAACATAACTTACATTTCTGTAATTATTTCATTTGATTATCAGTCTTCTAACCTCAACACAACGAAGTATTTCATTCTTTCTGACAGATGACATGGTCTTTAATTCTAACTTTACCTTGGAGGCGCATTTTGCTGTGTCCAAATCACCATAAGTGAAATGCTGCTGATGTTGGAAACGAATTTGGCAGCTTGAGTGGTGATTGCAGGTGGAGGGAAAGCGGGGAGAAAGCCTATTTGTTCCTGTGTGGGTGGAGGCTGAGACTCAAAGTAATGCAGCATGTCCTCAGGCAAGCGGAGGCTTCGGTACCGGCGAGAGTCACTCTTTTTGCTATTCAGCATAAAGATGTACTGTGACCTACAAGCGGAAGAGCTTTCTCTCTCTGGCACTACCCTCTGTACCAAAAAGCCATTAATAACACGCAAATAAGCCTGTAGCTAATGAATAACTTGGAGATTGCAGAGAGGCCCAATGTCTTGAGGGATTCCCCTCTGCCCCAGGGGTCATGACTTCTCTCCTCACACCGCTCCAATAAATGGAAACTAAGCTGGATATAGAAATCTGGCTTCTCCCAGGGGCATCATTTCTGTCTGTGCTCTTCCTCCTTTTAATGAGCTATTTACTTTCAATGGGACAGAGGGGTAGGTCAACTAACTGAGTAAAGACACACGAATGATTTATAATCGTGGACTTTACTTCCCAAATTCCCGCAGTAAAAACAGATGAAGTACGTCTGCATAAAGGATACGCTGCCCTCGCAGATAGGAGTAAAACACTTCCTGCTTTGAAAGGTGAAGTTGATACCTATAAAACAGATCAGTGCAGACTTGGTCACAAAGGTCAAAAACGGGAGCAAGAGATGAGTCCGAATAGTGTTCCTATAGCACAGTGTGGTTTACACCTGCACAGCCGGAATGCCGCAATGGAACTGGCCTCTTCGTTGTTAGGAGAAGGGGGTCTATGTACTGAAGTCTTTCCTCCTTAACCAATGAGCATGCTTTGACAAGCGGGTCTGCAGTGCAATACAGGATGCAAGATGACTCTGCGGACGGGGAGGTCGCTGAGGTATTTCAGGTTCCTTTAAAGTCTGGGGACTCATCTCTATACGCCATTATAACAACACGTTTTAAAAGAACAAGTCTGAAGGTCATGAGAGTTATGAGTGGACTGATGGCCGCGTATCGGTAGCTATGGGAGTAAAGGGTGCTCCTCTGGTGGTGCAGAATACGGTGGTATTCCATGTTTGACCACAGATCTGATGGCTGCGTCTAGACAGCATGCAACGAGGGAAAAAAGAGGTCATTTAGTACGTGGTCTATAAGCTATTGCTTGCCATTGGTTGCCTTTTTTTATGCAAATAAAACACCCCGTGTTTGGGTTTGTTGCACCATCATAACTATAGAAACTAGCAGATTTTCTAGATGTTTGTGATATTGGTGCCAGTATTGTAATATGATCTAAGTTAATCTGATTTTAAAAAAACCTAACAAAACCTCCTGAAAATGTAAGTTTAATATTATTTAGAAAGAAAACCATGGGAGAGAGAGAATTATACATGGAGTTATCTGTGTAGGCAGCTGAATGTTATAAATAGAAAGAGTTTTGAGTGGTGCTGGAAGAGACAAGTATGTTTTTCCTGAAAGCACATGGTGAGAATGGATTTGGCTGCCTATTAGTCTCAACTCTAAAATGTGCTGGTTTGCTGCTAAAATAATAAACCGAGATGGTATTTTTAGGAATTATGTATTAGTGATTATTTAGATCTTTATCCTATTTGTGTTCCTGCCTTTTGGGGAATCTGGTGCAGTCACTTAAATCGAAATGCATCAGTCTCTTGAGCCCGTACACCCTCTCTGGTTGTGCTTTTTTCTTGCATATTTTGAAACGAAGAATTTTCTTGGTATTCCTTTTAGAAAGGAAATTCTCTCATCTTCATCTGCAGTGTTTTCTTCTGGTAGTAGTCTGAAATGCTCTTGTCCTTAATTTCTGTTTTCTCCCGTTCTTTCCCCTCGACGATAAGGAATAGCAGGTCAATCACGCTGTGCGTGGCACTGGGACTGTGAATAAGAGCTTAAAAGTGACTTCTGCTTTCCCTACCAGGTATTGAGAAAGGGCTAAATACCAGAACTCCATGAAGCCCTAAAATATCTTGAGTCAGTCCGCAATGCCAGCTTTTTCTCTGTGCATCTTGGTACGTCTTTGCCTCTTGTATTCTAAACTTTTTCATTTTTGACACTCCAAGCTGCTCCCACATCTCATTCCATTCAAAAGTTTTCAATTCTGCAAGAAAAGATAATGAAATATTCAAGGACAACACCCTTGTAGAGGTGCTCGTTTACTCAATCTTTCCTTCACCCCAACCACACTCTGGTGAACCTGCACAAGAAAACGAGTGAATTATTTAAGTGAACCACCATCAAAATCTTACGTTGCCGTGTCGTAGATTCATGCTCCCAGTTCCTGCAGTCTAATTCTATTTTGCCAAAGGATGAGAGGTACAAGGTCTGCACGCTTTGTCTTCCAGGATCCCATTAAGTCAAGCTCCATCAGCGCAGCTTTAAGGAGACAAAATTAATGGGTAGAGGTCCTTGACCCGTGGGCCTCGCCAAGCCAAACCAGCTTTTTTTACTCCATGGCGCTTTGACAGGCTAGATTATGACTAGTCCTTCAGAAAGGCATTTTTGATGTCCATCAGTCAACGGTATAATTGTGTTCATCTGTGGCTTTCTGAGAATGCCTGTCTTGAAAAATGCATGGACTCTGGAAGTTCTCTGAGAAAACAAAGTATGATGGGAAGAGAAGCCTACGTTTGTGACACCGCTTGATTTGGCCGCTCATTGTGGCTCTGCAGAATGCCTGGTACGAGGTGCCGATTGTCTCTGCTCACTTGACTAAATTTAACGTTAATTTAGAAATAAAACAGTAGTAAAAATAGCAAGTGTATTCTGGGATAGCGCTGACTTATTTTTTTCTGTCAAAAAGACAAAAGACTCTGTCATTCAGGATGAAGGAACTCTGTGTCTCTGAATATTTATGTGCCATTTTTGTTTTTGTTTATAAAAACCCAAGGAGAACATCAATCTTCAGAATTCAAGGATGATCAAAGAGAAGTTGAATGAAGTTTATTCTGAATGTTGACATCTTATTCTTCTTGAGAGTGACTTGGCCTTGTTCTCTGACTAATTTAACTAAACGATGTAACAAACCAGGGGTTTGTATATCTTTTTCCTTCATATCTGGAAGAACTCAGTTCTGTACACTCTCTTCACACAGGATGTGCTACTGGCTTGTTCACTTCCCTCAGGAAGGAAATAGCAAGGGCCATTCAAAGCAGTACAAATAGGTGTCCTGCTTATAGATGTTATGTCATGCTCACAATTCAGTTTAAAATGATGCGTTTTCCTCACGTTCTACACTTTCTCTTAATAGTATCTGTTGCACTTAAATCTACTGTAATAACATGACTTGTGGTTTGAGAAAGCCTTGTTTCCTAGTGTTATTTTGATGTCCGTACGTTTTCCTTCTGATCTTCATTTTGCTGGGAAGAGCAAAGCACAGAAGATTAGGGAGCTCTGAAAGGGAAATATTAGGCTTGTCTGTCCTTCATAGGACTTACAGGAGTTCCCGTACTGACTCAGGTCAAAATCTACTTTGTTTGGTATCCTCTTCCTGGCAGCGATCAGTATCTGCTACTTCAGAGGAAAGGAGAACAGGAAAGCATCTTGTTGGCCATATTTCCAGTACCTCCTCAAGGATATCCTACCGCTTGATCCAGCTAGGCAGCACTGAAGTCCTGCAGGAAGTATGGCACTCAGCTTGAGAAAAACCAGACTTCAGTTGCACAAATGCAGAGTTTAGTCACTTGAGACAGACGTTCCCAAACAACTGCTTTTAGCTAGGTCCAAACCGGGTTTGTGTTTTCAAATGAGTTCAGGGAGGAAAAGAAAAAAGACCCTCTAGGACTGATCATCTTCTTGATTTGCACTGAAAACCCTCGTAACTGACATTATGAATTGCGTCTCAATCCTGTATTCACATTTTGGCACCAGTGTTGTTCACTTTCTATGTAGCTCATATTTCCCAAAGATTCAGAAGATCCGTTACTCTCTTCTCCAAGACCAGAACACAGATTTTGATTTACTCAATACAGATCACCTGAAACAGTCTTCCCC
Source organism: Bucorvus abyssinicus (assembly GCA_009769605.1). Lineage (NCBI taxonomy): Eukaryota > Metazoa > Chordata > Aves > Bucerotiformes > Bucorvidae > Bucorvus > Bucorvus abyssinicus. The sequence continues at coordinate 14,413,062 of CM020043.1, read as the reverse complement.
TCTGCTCGAATTTCCAACTTTTTCCCTGACCTTTGCACTAAGGTAACTTTTCTCATCTGTCCATCAATGCTTTTGATTCGGTTTCATCTCAATTGTGACTTTTCACTTCACATTGCATGTCTATTTATTTTTAGCATCTGTTTTCTCCCCCATTCTTTTACACCTCTTACTTCTAGAGTGAGAACTATTCCCAGCTATAACACACTTTCTACATCCAGCTTCGGTTCCTTTCTTAAAACCAATTGTTTAACTTTCAGGAACTTTCAGTATCTTTTTCTACCCTACCCTTAATACTCTGACTTGTCTCTCCTAAGACACTCTGTGACTTTGTCTGCTGGTGCCAGTGGCATGATCCTGCTGTTATTTCCATTTCTTTCATGCTTTCCTATTTTAATCTTCCTTCAAAAGAAAAGTAAAAAAAAAAAAAAAAAACTGCAGACTTTTCACAAAAGGAGCGAAAACTTGTATTTTTAATATATACTTTCTGTGGAGAAGAGAACTAAAATAAGGAGTTGGGGTTTGAAGTTGATATATTTAGGCCTTTTCTGTGAATGCAGTTGACAAAACTACACAAGATCTGGTATGATGTACGCCATCTGTGTCTCAGGAATACGGCATTTTCTCTCTTAGCAATTTTTTTCAAAAATGACATGTGAAGACATAGAGGCGCCTCAAAAACAATCAAATGCTGAAGTTTCTTCTCATTTTGCACAGCTATGGGTCCACTTAGCACTTCTGGGAAAATAGGTTGTGACTGATGTGCCCAAGACCATGAAGGAGCTGGTGAGCCATAAACTCTTTGTGGCTTTTTAAAAGAATAAATATTAAATGTATTTTTCAATTTTTACCCTATTGTATTATTAATTTGGCATAAAGCTTACTGGATGCAATTCAGTAAGAATAAAATACAACACTTTCTACTTCTAGACAGCAAAGACATTTTGAAGGTATCAGCAATGCCTTTTTGTAACAGGGCAAAAAACACACGTGGAACGAGGATGTGCTCCAAGTCCGAAGAGAAGGCTGGTATTGGAGTTGGATGCCATTCTGATTTCCAAGCAATAAGTGTGTTAGCCTTTATCTTTCCCCCGTTCACAGTGGGCACACTAAGGGCGAGGTTTCCTGCTGCAGTACAGCTGAGAACAGCCGTTCATTCACAGGTTTACACCCCTTTGCTTCAGCGGGGCGACTCAGCTCCAGCTTGTAACGCAGACGTACATAATGTATAATCGTGCAGAATATCGCCACGGGGGAGCTCAACTGTGAGCCCCAAAATTATCCTGTCTGAATCACATAGTGAAACTCTCGTGAGAAGCCATTTGGAGGAGGTGTACAAAGACAATTCCTCTGCTTCTCCTGCACCAGAGAAAGCTTTTGGTGCAATCAAGTGGTTGTTTACTCGTTGCTCTACTTTAAGCGTGATCTTTCTGTTAAAACCATAAAGCAACTTCAGCTATGGTCAAGGAACAGTTGAAGTGAGTTTCGAAGAAAGATACTGACTTTGTGGGTTTTTTATGGAGAAGTGAATTCGTTTGTTTGGAGTCGCGCTTGCAGATAGCTCTTTTTAGAGGGGAAAAAACCGTTCAGCTTTCTCATGCAAAGCTGACGGAGAGAACCACGGAGTCTCTTGGATGTGCCAAGCTCATGGCAATGTGCTTTTTGAAGGATTTTATGTGGTGACTTGAGATCTTGTTAAAACCTGGAACAACTCACAACATATATATATGTTGACTTCTCCAAGAACAGCTTGCGAAGGTGACCACTTGGCACTGTCAGTGCTTTGCTCACTGCCATTCGTGCCACGTGTGAGCGAAACAAAGGTGTGGGTGTGTTCCAGGCTGTGGATTTGTAATGGCAAGTGAGATGTAATCATAGGCCTGAATGTTCCCTCTTGCCTGTTGAGAAGAGATTTAAATATAAGGGATATAAACAGCATATGAGTGTTACAAATATGAAGCTACCACACGTTCCAAGTTGGCTTGTTGGCTTTGTTCAAATTGTCCTCCAAAAATAGTTCTAATGGTGATGCTATGAATGTCATGATGCCAAGGAACTACTTCTCTCTGCTGAGGAACAGGGCAGCAGGAGAAAAATTTTCTCTTAATCACCTTTTTTCTAAAGTAAGAGAAAAAGCCCCAAATATGCTCTTTGAACGCATGAAAGAGCCAACATCTTGTTAATTAGCAAAAGTTCTGCACGCTTGTTCTGCAATGTCAGCTTTTATTAGTAATTTAGTAGGATTTTATATAACAAGGGAGAGCAGCTACTTGCTGTCAGTCTACTTGAGTAGAGCCCTGACCAGAGGTTTCCTTTCGTTACAGCTTCAATTAACATTGGGAAACATGATCCTGATGAAGTTTAAAAACATGAAATAACTGTCATGAACCTGATATGGGGCTGTGAATTTTTAAGGGCTTTCCATCCCATAGTACATTTTCCATACAAAGCAACTACCAACAAGCCAACTCTTTTCCTCTGTTATCTAACAAAGTTCCTGGTGTCCAAATCAACTCCAAGTGCGCTTTCATTCTTCACGCTGAAGATGATGATCAAGTGTGAACAAAAGCTACTGCGTGAAGCTCTCTTAAGAAATGCAAACAGGTTTTGGAAGAAACGTTTATATCAGATGAAGGGTCCGAGTGTTTACAGCCAAGCTGAAAAATATCGTTCCCAAGTGGAATCCTACTATTGTTTTATATTTCCCTCTTGCCATTACAGGATAATTATGTTTTGACATATTATACAATGTTAAAAAAAACCCTCCAAAGGGGTGAGACTAAGCAGGAGTGCAAACACCACTTAGTGATATTTGCAGTCGTGGGAGAAGACTTGGCTCCTGAAATCTCTGCTTGTGAGTAGTGACCTTGGGCAGCACGTTGCTGGCACCACAGCTCAGCGCCCAGGGCTGTCGAAAGCTCTTGCGCTTCTCTTTGGGACAGCGTTGCGTATCTGAATTTTCCTCTGAAAGGAATACTGAGCGGCCTGAGTGCACAAAGTTCTTTGTCTTCCCCCGCCGCGCTGGCACACGCCAGCACCAGCTCTGAGGCTGCTTGTTTAAGAAACCCTGGCCCTCGGTCTGCGTTCCTCTGTGTCAGCCTCGGGCAGCAGCAGCGCGACGTGGGGATATAACGTAAGTCGAAACGTCAGACCTATAGACCTGAATGTCAGTTAATGCTTAAAGCGTCGGCCAGTAGGTGGTTGTTGCGCAGCATCGGTGTACCACAAATACACCACACCTTCAATTTAAAGTCCCTTTGATTATTCCTTCCCCAAAGGAATTGCAACAAAAGCTGACTCTCAGATCTTAGGGGGATTCACACAGTAAGTATCAGAAATTAGTCTTTGACATCTCGTGGAACTACCCGTATTTAAAAAGATTAAACTACCAAGGAATTCAGATGGTGATTTTTAACTTGGTCGTGTTCTTGCAGCATGGGCTTAGGCTGAAACCTGACATCACTATTTCAATGCGTGTAGCTAAATGTTAAACACCACAAGGTGTAGTGGGAAAAGCTGTAAGCTTAATCATCTCAAGAAGTTTGACTGCTTCTTTCATGAAGGTTTTGTTTTATGGAAGCAAATAATGAAAATGGCATCGTTTAATGGCAGAATATGGACATTTCCTGATTAAAGCTTTTTTTTTTTTACAAAAATTTAAAAAAAAAAAAAACGCAAACAACCCCTTCTATTAGAAAACCAGTAGTTAGTGGGTTTTCAGGAAAGAGTTAAAAATTACCATTAACAAGGACTTTCACCAGCTGTGTGAATCGAATTTTTGTGGTTCTTGATGCTTTCTCCATTGTAAATGCCTTTGCAGTTCCAGCCTGGAAAAGGGATGAGGATTTTCAACATACCTTTAAAGACAACAGCATTTTTAAATTATTTTATCAGCCTTTTGCAGATGGAATGTACAAGTGTAGTTTTTATTTAAATAAGAAACCTTGATAAAAAATAACTTCCATGATGCACATATTGCATTTTAGAGCTTACCTTCGGTTTTATCAGATTCAGTGATACTTTTACAGAGATTAATGTGGACGTTGGATTGTTTGTCTTTGCGTCTGTGGTAATAAGGAACGTTTCTTAGTATCAGGATCCTGAATGTACAGGAACTACGTGGTAATGCTGCGGTATGTACTAGCAAAACTTGGGGGGGGGGGGGGGGGCACCCCTTAGAAATTCATTAGGGCAGCAAAACGCAGAACTCTCTGCTCCACGGAATTCACTTCAGTTACTGCAGAAACTGGACGCTGCATACAGAGACCAGAATTAATGACTAAGCGACAAGGTATTTCTCCATCGTTAGTGCTTCTGGACTGTTTAACACATTTATATAACACTAACAAGTTAGGACTTATATGGAAAATCGTCAGACTTGATTGTTGATGTAAGCGTGTCAACTAATTAAACATTACGGTAATTTTTAGATTCATTCATGAAAGCTGTTTTTCCTAGTATCTGGTTTGACACGTGGCATAGTTATTTACGTGATGTACGTTAAAAACTCCTACATTAGGAGGTTGTGCCCCTCTATGACTAACTTTGCATTTGAAAAACGGTGGAGAACCAGGTGTAATATGTAAAAGTGGACAACTTGGTCAGGAGTTGGCTCAGCTCAAACCGAGCGCAAGTTGGAGGATTTATTATTTCTGCAATGACTGGGGCTCTGCGTAAGCACAGCTCTTCTACCCAGCGCACGGAATCACGGCTGCTCTGACAGTGGTGTTATTTCTATGTTCTCACACTACTTAAACTATTAGTAGATGTGACTGCAGCTCTTATCACAGTGATTAACCTTGACTCAGCATGCAGACAGGAGATCTTGCACAGAAAGTGGGACGCATCGTGCCAACTTACACTAGGAGACAACTGGACCTCGAGTTTTTACTTCCTTGTTTGGACTTCTACCTCTCCCACTTGGCCTCTTCTGTGCTGTTTCTGGGCCACTGATAAGCCCTCTGTATTTTCACATCCAAACCAGGAAGAACATGATCGTGGAGGCATTGCATTCGGTTTGTAATCCTGAGTCACCATCTGAAATGCAGGCAGGCAGACTAACTGCTAGCATGTGGGACGGGGCACAAACCCAACCCTGTTTGCATAATTTTTACTAAACAACTTATCAGAAGTGCCTGGTATCGACAGGAGGGTTTCCTGTATTTTCTGAACACGGAAATACTGATCTTAGAGTTGTGCTAGAGATGAAGTGTGAAGACTGAGGTGGTCTCTGTGTTTTTTTTTTTTTATATAAGACCTTTTTTTTCTTATCAAGCTGCGGCAAATTCACTCAGAATGAATAATTTTCCCCTGGATTAATTTGGTATCTCAGTGTGGACTTTTTAGGACAGATACCAGAGAGCGGTGAGAAATTTACTATCTATTGATGGTGAGGAAACACATCTTCCACACTGCAAACATGGATCCACTGTCTCCATAAAGAAATGAGCCTGTGATGTGTATGTCATTAATAGACTCTATAGTAAATAATTAAAAACAAATCATCGTTTTGTCACTTAGCTAACAAAACACATTGCCATAGATCACTTTTTTAAAATTAGATCCTGAAAGTCCTCTTTGATGTACTTTACCAGAAGTGACTTGCTAATATGATGGTTCTGAGAGGTTCAGCCTCTGTTTTTCTCATGCAGTCATTCTGCAGAACATAGCACTGGTCAACATCGGCATAGTTTCATGGCTAATTTCTTTTCCTCTTGTGTATTCCTCTACCAATAACCTTTCTGATTCCTTTTCTATGTAATTAACACGAGGGAAAGCATGTACCTTGCAAGATGACAATGCAGATCAATAAGTACTGGGTAAAATGTGCTTCGCCTGTTTTGATTCCTGTGGTTTACAGTATTGATTCATTTCTTCACGTGAAAAGGGTGTTGTTAAAAGAGACAAAAGCTCGGCTTTTGTTTCCTTAAAGTCTTGGAACTTTCCCACTCAGCTTATCTCTAGCACAAACGCGGCATTTTCCTGAAGGCCAGGTTTGGACTAGATAGCTATGAAGCGTCTGAGCCCAGCAGAGTCTCAGCGGAGAAATTAAACTGGTATCCTCCCTCGGACCACAGATTTTTGTGTTAAGTGGTGCCTTAGTGGTCCCTGCTGTGCAGTGGCTTCCTTGGAGTACTTTGGATTTATATGTTTATTGAAGGACTAAGGGCTACTGTTAGTTTGGGGGTTTATTTGTTTGGTCGCTTCCCTTCCTTTAACTTAGCTTAGAGGAGACCTTCTTCCAGCTGCCTCCACCAAATGCATGCAGTAACTTAAAGTTTTTAATGTTTTCTCCTACAAATACTATTCTCGCCGTCAATGTTCATATTCCAACTCCTGTGTTGTGATTCTCACCCTCCTCAGAGAATTTGAAGTAGAGGAAGGATGTGATTGATAGTTCAACACGCTCTCTTTAACATGAAGAATGAAAAATTCATCCTTCCAAGGGCAGATTCATTTTCTAGCGAAAAAAAAAAACCCAACTTTTTGGATCAATTCTAAATTGCTGCTGCAAGTTGCATATAATCTTTGTATCACATTGTCAATATGAGACAAGTTCTCTGAATGGATACAAATATGGTTCATTTACTACGTTGTTTTGAACTTATTTAATCTGCACGATCCACAACAATCATCCATTAGGCTGCTTTTAATTTTCAACCTAAATTATAGTGGCTCGAAATCTGTAACTGATTCAAAATGTAACTGAGCTGCTGTTTTGGGAGGTCAGGCGACAAGGTAGACCCTCCTCTCCTGAGGTGCCTTTTCTCTGTCCCACGTTGCTTTTCTGCATTCTTCCTCCACAATCAGTGGTGGTGTTCTGAAGCCAGAGAAAAGTTAGAAGGTTTCTTTACAGCTTCCAGAAACAGAGTTTCAATAGATCGTACCAAGAATGTGTTTGGTCATGACTTGAATGTGTAGGGGCTCATAGGGGAAAGACATCTTGAGGAGTAGTGCTGAAGGACCGACCTAGGAGTATGCCGGTGACAGGGTACCACTGAAATTCATGGTTAGCAACCGCTGACCCACGTTAACTTCCAAATTGTGCAAGGGATGTGCTTGGGAGCACCGTGTCAGCCATTCAGCGTGCCAGAGACTGTTGTAAGAACTCACCGTACTCCACATGGTTAACAACGTTATAGCGAAGTCCATCACGTGCTTCTGCCAGCAGTTGTTTAATTTTCCAGCAGCGATGCGGCTTCAGAACTTCGGCACATCGAAGCTACGCAGAAAGTGTGCTCGTTCAGCCAAAATGCCATTGGCAAGTGTTCTCCCCTGTGGAGCTCCTGGTCTAGAAAGGAGAGCGTTGGGTTTGCGCTCTGAAAGGCTGCTAATGGGGGCTTCGCACCTTTTGTCTCGTGCTACTTTTTGTACCACTCAAATTTGTAGGGGCGGAGGGCTTTTTTACGGTAATAGCTACTGTTCGTAAGCCACATATACTCAGCGTCTCTCTACAGCATTTATTGATATAACAACAAGATCGTGGACAAACGGATCTTGATGCTGTGCTTTTCATGCCAGATTGGTTCTCCCAGAAATTGCCAGATGGGATTTCTTCCTGGAGGATTAAGCGCTGCTCCCTCTTCCTTGTCCTCTCAAACCAAGCACTTGAATGGTCCAGGGAGTTTGCCTGCTAACCCCCAGCTCTTACTGAGTAATGTTATGTTTGTCTTGTACTAAAGTCTAGCTTTGGGTCGGTTCCACAGCGTCTGGGTAAGGTTAGCCTTTTGATTTCCAGAATTTCTAATCTCATGTTTGTGTTAATACATTCCTGCTCCACCCTGTGTCAGATACCAGAGGGACTGCGTGAGAGCTCTTGTTCAAATCATCTTTGTCAGATTCCAGTGGATTTGCTCGTTTTCTCCCTGCTGTCCCAGACTTTGTTTAAAGTCATGTGGCGGTTCTCACTCCATAAACTGGAGGATTTACTTATTGAGCCTGAAGGTAGAATCTGCTGAAGGGCTTGAAGTGTAAACCCATAGTTCAAGGGAAATCGAATATTTAGATGTTTTGATAATTCCACTTGTGCTCATTTTAGGGACCTCAGTAACTTGGGTTAATCTCACTCCTGTGATTAAAGATGTAGCTGCGCTGTTATGTGTTTCAGGGAAAGCACCGGGCAGGTAAATACTGTCTTACCTGTGCTAGTAGCTGCTTCTCTGCACGTTCGTCCTTTGCACTATAGCTGAAAATTAACCACCTCTGGGATCCGAATTCGCATGTGAGCCGCTACACTGCTCTGCCCTACGTGGTTTGTTCAATGGCTCTTGTGCTGATTTTTCTTCTTAACGCCAACAAGCTTCAAAAAAGCTGTCCCTGCGTTCTGTCTCCATCTTTTGATTTGACAGTAAATTGGAGTAACTTCTCTTTACAAACTTTGGATGAAGATTTATGTGTATCATTTAATGCTCTGCAGAAAGATTGTTGTTTCTTTTGGTTTGTGTGGAGGGATTTTTCTTAGATATTGAAACTATTTAATTTGATAGTATAAATATTAGCTTAAGTAGTCTCAGTTATCTGAAATTGTTTCACAGTCTTAATTTTAGCTTATTTCCTTATTTAAAACTCAACTGACAACCAAATGAGTACTAGGGCTAGTAAAAAGGAGGGTGATCTAGAAGAATAGGCAATAAAAAGTAATCTGTGGAGGAAGTAGATTATTTCCATCAGAATAATATGAAACACGCATGTGATATGAAGGCATACGAACAAGATTTTTAAAAATAATTCTTGGCTTTGAGAATAGGTATCAAAATGTGTGTATATTTGAGGAAGGCTTTCAAAGAGAATCAAATTTCAAATATTGTGAAATGCAAATTATTGGTTAGAAATATTACGCAGAAGTCTGGAACAAGTATTGATAAAAGGGACTGTTTGTTTTCTTTTTTAAAGTGATCCCAAAAAATCTGAAGTACTTAACATGAAAATTTCTAAAAGAGTTTTTTCTCTAAGAAGCAAAATTAGAGATTTGCTATACATTTCTAAATAAAAAAGAGGGAGATGGGAAGCCTGTTAGCAAACGGAAAGGCTTGTATTGAATCCATATAGTACAGCTACCAAAACCCCCTCAGTTCTTCTCTCTGAATTGTATTCCCAACCAAGATGAAAGTCCGAACAGATACAACCACGACGGCAGCACTTCATTTTATCACTTCTGTCATAAATGAGTCCTGTTCCCAGGCTAACGTGTTTATTTGAAGCGTGTATGTCTGTTCTTGACCGCGCCGTTGCCTCCAGAGATATACGACTGTAGGCTGTGGACGGCTAGTTACAGTCCCTGTATTAAGGAAATTACATTTTATAAGGAGTTTTGTCTAGCTCGCTGTCAGTGGACCTTGATCATTCATTCATCCCTGGAGGACCTTACCGTGGCCCATAAAAATATTACTGGTAAGTGATGCCAAGAGTTAAGATGCTGGAGGGACATTGGTCCAAGATGTGCAGGTTCAAATTTGAATATATTTGATCACATATATTTGATTGTATCGTTAATGTAAATGTTTCATCGGCTTTGCTTTGGCCTACAGCTCTTTAAGTCAGAGAATTTTTCCGGCTCCCTCTTGACACTAGAAAGTAACACTTTGCACTGCAGGATCTCCATCAGCCTTGAGTGCGTTGGATTAATCAAATTAATCCACAGTATTAGATATTATGTATTGACTAAAACTTTATTTCAGTCAAGCTTTAATAGCTTTGTGTCTAATGGTGCTCAATGCCGGCTTCCAGCATTTTGATATGCACAGAGGAGAACTGAGGAGGGGAGCAGTCTTTCAGGCTGTGGTGATAAACCCATACTATTTGTGAGAACTCGAATACTCCTGGAATAAAATGGACAAGGTATTTATTTAGAGGCGGGGGGAAAGGAACAAAACTTAACCCCACAGAAAGCCTCAGCTCGTTCTCAGATTTGTTTTGAAGGTGAAACAGAACAAAACTAGACAGATGGTAGTTTTTAGCAGAAAAGGTTGCCCTATTTATTAACGTGTCCCTGTTCTTTGTTTTTGTCTTCCCATAAGACTCTTTGTGAGAAAGTCAGAATACAGGTATATATTTAAGTCAAAATGGACCTTTCTTCACAAAATAGGATTTGTTTTTCTTTCTTACGGCTAAAAACTTATGAGGTTCTAGACTCTTACCCATTGTGGTGGTCTTTCCTACGCGATTTGCCTCCTCCTGCACAGCCCACATCTGTCCGTGTGCCACAGTTCTGGTGCTCCCCGACTAAACAGCGGTTTGAGCCAATGTTACACTCAGCTGGGGTTGATGAGCACACGGCAACCGGCAGAAGACGGGCCCTCAGCCGTAGTGCTCTGCTTGTCTCCGGTCTGCCTGGTTTCTCCAAAGGACAAAGGAGTGCTTGATCTAGTCATTTCTGTACCGCAGTAATTGTCTGCCTCGTTCGTGTAAGCTGCTTTCAAAATGCCGTCTTTCCTCTTTTATGCTATCTTTTGTCTTCCAAATGCCATCTTAGTGACAAGATGGTATTTTAGGATGCCTACGTATCGAGACAACTCAGTTTTATTGATCAGAACAAGTTTCAAATTTAAAATCTGGCTTTTGTTCTATTTTTAAAGCATTTTCATATGATTTTTCTGCAGCGTGTAGTTCTGTAACTTCCAATATTCCATTTGCTATATGAAAGTGAATTTCATTAATTGTTTCTGTAGCAGCAACCCTCCTCAACAAAAGGGATTTCCAAGCTATGATTTTACTGATATCATTGCAACTAAATTATATTTGATACAAGTAGGTCTCACGAAGCATGTTTTCAGAATTTGAAAGGGAATTTGAACGCTTTTTGTGGTGCAGGACCGATTTTCTTGATTGAAAGCTAGATTTTCTTTGGAAATATTCTGGGTGTCAGAAAAGCATTTTTCACTCTTTTCAATAGAACAGATTTGTTTTTATTCCAGTGAGGCAGAAGGTAGTTAATGAGTATTCCTTTGAACCTGTACTCTAAATCCTGTATTTCCTGCACATAGTGTGAAATACCATGATTTATTTCTAGTTGGGTTTTTTGTTTTTTAGTAGTGTTCTCTTAGGAAATAGAAGTTCGTGAGTAAGGGACTTAAGGTTGAAGACTGTTACTTTAACTGAGTACCTTGAGACTGTTCGTGTGACTTTCTCGTGTTGCTTTGGGAACATGAAACTGGACTTAGGAAGGAAGGGGTTCAGAAGGCTGGCTGGATGTCACCTCAGCTACTGCCAGACTGACCTGCGGTTTCTCTACTGCCCCTGCTCTTCGCCCTTACCCCAGGGGAGGCTTGAACAGACATCACTGGTCTTTGGCTATTTCCAAGCCCTTGAAGTCAATGTGAGAGTGGCCTGAAGGAACAAACAGTGGAACTGGTTAAAAAACTGTCTTGCTCAAGTTCTTCCTGGCCCAGGTGCCAGAATGAAATAACTAAGAATTTCTTGCTCGGGTGTAATTGAACTTGGCTTGAAAGATGTCATATTTCAAAAGCCCAAGACAGTCAACAGCTGATAAAATGCTGTCTCTGCCTTTAAGATAAACAGAAACTCTCCTGTGTTTAGTTCTTGAAGGGAGGAATTGAATATAATTAACAGTTTATGCATTGTGTAAACGACATGTTCGCCTTTTAAACCTAGGGTTTGCAGACTTTAAATAGTTTAGAAAATTTCTCAATAAAATTATCTGCTTTCTTTCACAGTATGTGGAATGCAGAGATAATTTTCTGAAGGGCACTGCTCTTCTCTTCTTGCACGCTTGAAGCCTGAACTCACTGAACCGAGCTCTTCTGTGGCAGCAAACAGAATCGTTTTCTTTGGAAGAGACCTTTAACATCATTGAGTCCAACCATTAATCCAGCACAGCCTGGTCACTACTAAACCATGTCTCTTAAGCACACAGCTGTGTCTTTGAAATCCCTCCAGGGATGGTGGCTTCACCACTGCCCTGGGCAGCCTGTTCCAGGGCTTTACAACCTTCTCTGTGAAGAAATTTTTCCTAATATTTCCTGTTGTCCTGTCTGTTGTTACCTGGGAGAAGAGACCAACCCCCACCTCACTACAACCTCCTTTCAGGTAGTTGTAGAGCATGATAAGATCTCCCCTGACCCTCCTTTCCTCCAGGCTAAACAACCTCAGTTCCCTTGGATGGTCTTCATCAGACTCGTGCTGCACCAGCTTTGTTGCTCTTCTCTGGACTCGCTCCAGCCCCTCAATGTCCTTCTTGTAGTGAGGGGCCCAAAAGTGAACCCAGTACTGAAGGTGTGGCCTCACCAGCACCACGTACAAGAGGACAATCACTGTCCTGGTCCTGCTGGCCATGCTATTTCTAACACAAGCCAGGATGCCATTGGCCTTCTTGGCCACCTGGGCACACTGCTGGGTCATCTTCAGCAGGACCTCCTCCTGCTTGTCATAGCTGCTGCCCCAGTGCTGCTTAGTGCTCCAGTAGCACCATGTCCAGGGACAGGGTCCTCTGCTGGGCTGGAGCTCCCCTTCTCGGGGAGCACATTACTCCTTGGTAGCATTAGAAGGCTTGGGTGAAAGTATGGTCTGTCACAAAGAATGCCCAAGTCAATTCAAACCCTTCAGTGATTTTGGATGAGACCCAACATACAGATATAATGCAACCCGAAATGATTGATGATGGGCTGGAAAACATTAAAGAAATCCCCAGCCATCTGGTATTGTTGATAGTTTGCTGGCACGATGTCTCGCAGGTTCCTGTACATGCTGCCTTTGAGAATCGGTGTAAATACTGGTCTCTGCCATTATCACTACAAGATGTAAATATCTTTGGGCAGAAGGGAGTAACAATAATCTGACCAAGATCAGTTAAGTGCAGAGAGAGGCTCCACTTTGAAATAACCTGTAGCCACTATCTGTCAACACTTTCAGCTTCCACAGTTCACTGCTGACAATACTTGGTATGGAGTACTTGTTGCTGCCATTTTCCAAATGAGATTACCTGAACTTCATTTTATGTTACTATACTTTCAGCAAGTGCTGTTTTGAGTTAACAAAAAAAAAATCTGTAATCCCTCTGGCTAATCTGTGCATTTTAGTGTGGAGCAACCTGGGGTAAGAGATGGCCAGGGTGCAGGTCTTTTGTTTTAGATTGTGTTGAGCCTTTATTATGATTTTACTAATTAATAAAAAAATAAACAGAAAGATCTCTGAATGGAGAAGCATTTCCAGGCTCCAGTTTGACAATCAATTGCTGCTGCATGCCTAGTCCTTTGTCTCAGTGTCTATAGCAGAAGACTCATGCGTACGGAGGAATTTCAAAGCTGGAATAACATGGCGGTTTCAACTCAATTCTTTCATGAATTGAGTGGTTTCATTACTACTGACAGCAGGCTTAAAATGTTCGCTATTACAGTACTGATGCATCATGTGGCACAGTTAATGTGACTAATGCAATTTGTACCAAACCTACCTGACAAACACCAGGTGCCAAGTTCAGCAGCAAGCAACTTCTAACCATTTCACCATGCTACGTGCTTTGAAAGCTCCTACAATTTATGCTGCAGGTGAGATTTCCTCAATGAAGCACTTTTGAGGGGAGGTAAAATGTGTGGTACAGAGGTTTAAACCATACCTGTAGCAACACCACCTGATGAATGATGTGTCCCAGTCGTGCGTGAACAGTACTCATTGAGTTGAGGTTACTCTGCGTGTGGAGATGGCAGTGAAATACTTTTAAGGACACCAATTAACTTTTGGGAAAGCAGATCTATCCAGTGTACCCAAACAGATTGAGTGTGCTGTTGAGTGCCTCAAGTTCAAGAAAACAGGTTTCCCAGGGGAAAAAAACCATATTTGGTGTATGCAAAATGAATTACAACAAGGTAGGCAATGAAATGTTGGAGGTCTGTTTATTTTGCATTTATTTTGAACTTGGCTTTTTTCATTATTTGATAGGAACAGAACTCTGCCTTGGTGCTTATGTGCATGTGTTCTTATACCTGTCTACTGCTGGTTACGCTGTCAGTTATGAGCTGGGGGCATAATTTAGTCCCCTTCATGGCTCTGTACCACAGCTGTAACTTTGACACAGCCACTGCTATTGTCCAGCGGGGTAGAATATAGTTTTTTCTTTCTGAAAAAAAAAAAAGAAAACACAATTTGAAGAACACAGGGTTGCCTTATGAATGTTTAGGTCAATAAAAATAATGTGGTTTTTTAATTGCAGAAATGCATAGTTAATATTTTCATGAGAGCCATAGCCTCTTGTCACATTACAAAATAAGTTATAATATTTCTAGGTAATTGTGTAGTTCATTCTATATGGTATTTTTTCAGTAACTGATGAACTATAGTATCTGTGTGCTTGGATGGTATGTGCAGTAGTCCTTGCGGTGATCAGTGCTCTTAAACATTTCATGAAGCCTTTGGGTTAATCCATGTTCAATTACGTCTGTCACCGATTTGACTATAAGATGACTCGAATGCGACTGTTCAGGAACATTTGCTTTAATTTCTAGAGTCTGCATGGTCAAAATTTCTGTCCACTCCTCTGAACTGACTTTATGGAACAGAGATAAGGGTTCACTTAAACCAACATCAAACAAAACACGCCCCCAAAGTCCTTATGAACAAGCTCTTGGTGTGTTCGACTCCTTTACGACCACTCTGTTCACGCAGCTGTACTACCTCCTTATTAGTATTTTTAGGTGAACTCTTGTAGTCTTGGGGAGAAAGTCAAGTGCTTGGAAACATCAGCTCGGAGGATCCGGAGGTGTGTAGGGGAAACGCTACAATATGTCCTCCCATATTAATTTGCTGGTCTTTGACTCAACAGATTTATTGGAAACGAAACAAACTTTACTGGAGCCTAAAGACAGCTTCTGCAAATAGAAGTGTGAAAAATCTTTAGTGTTTTAATTGTGCTTTAAGCAACGCAGCCTCTCAACTTGGTTTTTCCTCTCAGAATATTATGACCTCAGAATAATGTCACTAGAACTATTCCCATTTCTTTTCAATCCCGTATAAGGGAAACAAAGGAAAACTAAGACCAGCAGTGTTATGTGAGCTATCGAGGCTAAAATACATCCCAGATGCTTTTCAATACAGCAGTGCATTTCTTTCATCTACTCAGTGATAATTAGAAGTGAGAGCTGTGTAGTTTAGTTGAAAACCACCTCAGCAATGTCTGAAAATGTTATAAACAGTCATAGAACTGAGATTTTTTTTTTTTTCCCTGTTACCAGCTATCCTAGTGTTCTGCCTGCTTCATGCTACTCTCTAATCCAGCAGCTCGGATATTTCAGGTTACAGCTGCTGTGGAAAGGAATAGAAACGACACTGTAAAATCCTGCTTAGTAGGGTTTATTTTATTATTTTTTAGGTGATGTGTGAAAATATGTTACGTATTTAAGCAATTGCTTTGAAATGAAGACACTGATAAAACAGAAAGATTTCCTCACATAAGGAGTAGTAACACTCTGCATCCTTCAAGCATAAAGTGCCTAAAGCGTCTCAAAGAATATTCGAAATTTTGGTCAAATTGAGCCTTGTACTGTGCCTGGATAATAGCGGTTAACTGAATCCAGAGCTGGCACTTTGCATAACATCATTTCCATATCATGATGATGATGATAAGGAAAACTCTATTCTTTTGATTGCTCAATTCATTCAGATTTAATAGCAGCCATATTAAAAATGTAAAATTAATGACAGCTCGGTACTCATTCATCTGGCAGGATACCAATGCCGTTATAGAGAAGAACAATTGTGTTGTATCCTGCTTAAATATTCTGGGCCTGATTTTTCAACCTGAAGACTTACTTTTAGATTTCCTTTTATCATTTTAATATGACATCACTAGGATAACGTATGTAGCCCAACTGTATTTCCCTCTCTTTATAACCCCATTTAATGCTTTGCAGTGTCCTGTCCTTTGGGATTTTTCACCTTGCTGAGGCAAACTGCAGCGCTGTTGCCTAGATGAAGATACTGGCAGGCAATATAGTTTGAGTCAAAGAATATCTCCCAAATATATTTCAAACTTTCCCATTAACTCACACAAAATCTTAATGTAAAGAAACACACTATTCATAAAAAGGTAACTGATGCTGAGTAGGTGTTTCCATGGCAAATGGTCGGTGTTCTGTGGTGGGCTATATGCCATCTAGTGGCTTTTTAAAAATAAAGATAGATTTAAAACCAACAAAACCAAACCACAAATGGCACCCAAAAGGTGTGTTGTCTTGAAAGTATCTACCATCTCTTGGTATTTGGAGAGCGTTCAGACCTCCAAGACTTTTGCTCTCCTGGTATTCATCAAGACTTATCTCTGAACACGTGAGGGCATACACTCACTTCAGCCGCCTTCTTCCACAGCTGCAGAAACAGCTGGTAGCGTAGCTGCCAGGTCCCTCTGCTAGGTTATTGGAGTCTTTTTTTGATGATCTGTCACAACCGCTTCCTGAAAATGGGAGATGGTGACAAGGGGGGAACACCCAGGTCTTTTCCTTTGTGTGTGTTAAATTTTGACTGAATATATGGCACTTTGGGGGGAGGGTGTAACATTTTTAGTATTTTGGATTTGCTGTCATTCACATCCTAATCTGTGACCATAAGTTTCAGATCACTTGATTTTCTTTTTGATTAACAAATTCCCATCCTCTTGTCCAAGGTGTTGCAGGCTCGTGTCATGGAAGGTCGGCACTGTTCCCAGCACAACTGTTAGCAAACTGAATGGAAATGGGTAGGTGAGAGATGGTGGCGAGCCCCATTTCCATGATGAACGTTCATGCTTTCTTAGGCTGCGTCTTAGTTTACATTAAGTTCTCCAGTATTTTTTAAAGAGAACTGTGCCTTTTCACGGGTTTGAATGCTGCTCTTCAAATGAACGTTAGTGTCCTCTCTCTAGTCTGCTTAGCTACGTCAGTTTTATGACTTACGCTATTCAGGAAGGTAGAGGATTTGATAGAGATATTGATGACTCAATCTTTCGGTGGTTGTTGGGTCTTTTGCTTATTTGAGCGTCTCCTCTGCTGTTTCTGCTATAGCTGAGTTTTGAAAGCAAATGCAGCAAGAGTTTGTGGCACCAGAATTATTTCATGAAAACTGGTAAACACTGATGCAAGAAAGTTGCAGGAGCTTGCTGACCTGTAGCGGTGTTGATGGCTTTGAGTATAACGGCACACTGAAAGGAAGGCATGTGGTCTAGTTATTGGAGCAGGACATCGGGGTTTCTCAATTCTCTTTTCAGCTGTTCTACAATCTTGCTTGGGTGGCTGTGAGTAAATCAGTTGAGTTTTTTTTTGCAGCCCGCTTCATTCATTCACACATTGCTGTGTGCCTCTTGCACGTTACTGTATGTTTGGATATTGCGGCTATTGTTAATTATCAGTGTGCTCAAAAAAAAAAAAAAAGAGGGGGGAATCAAACGCAAATGGACAACTGGTATCAGAAAACAGCACAGACTCTAATTGTCATTACAGATAATTTAGACAATGAATTATGGTGCCAACTGCCAGTGGTACAGAACTGAAGGTCCAAATCAAGAGAAACCATAGGGCTATCTACCAAAAAAATACTTAAAAGCTATTTATTATATATTTCTTCACACCAGTAAAACTGGTGTTGACCTTATAAATTTTGGAAGTTCATTGTCATTCTCTGTAAGTGTCTGATAGTCTGTTTCAAGGGGTATGGCAGAATTCACTGTCATGACATAAGTTTGGCTTTCACTGTTGAAATGAAGAGCTATTGACATGATTTGGAGCTACTCAGCAAAAGTTAAACTGCATCTGAAAAGCCTAGCAAGCCATACCAAAAAACTTTGCTTTTGCAAATACATTTTCTATCAGTATTTTCCTGGCATTGCATGGTATTTTTGTGTTCTCTGATTCAGTACGTCTGGGATATGGATTTTACAATGACGTCGAAGTTCTGAGATGAAATGTCCATAGGAGTGGTGACTTTGTGGTTCTGGGGGGTATTGCTGAAGTGAGCAGCAGCCCAGTCCCAGGAGAGGTGTTCTTGCTCCTCTTCCCTCCTGTTTCCCGTCCTCAGTCCCACCCACAGCACGAACCAGCTCTCATGTCCTTTGAGCCGCTTCAACTCGCAAACCCTGCGCACAGCCCTCTTTCTGTGCTGATTTAGTTTTCTGTGACGTGAGCTAACTGGAACAGCCTGGGGAGGGATTTGATGGATGCCAGAGCAGGAGCAAGGGAACTGGCCGGAGCGTGTGGCTGGAGCAGGGAGGGGCAAGTCTGGGGGGTGCAGAAGCAAAAGGCGTTTGGGACGAGCCGGAATAACTTGCTGCTGCCAGAACCGTACACAGCTGGTTCTCTTCCAGTCAGCAGTTTCTCAATTTGCGGCAGATGTCGGTGTTGACAGATTTTGGAGTCTCTCCCCTTCAGTTTGCAAAGAATGTTTTCCCTTCTTTTCCATTTTGTCTTCCTCTTTTGCTTTTTCCATATCTTTCTGCTGTGACCATTAAGTAAAATGGTGATGCAGGTATAACAGCTTATTTAATAACCCCTCGTCTATACACAAAGGCACTCTTCTCCCACTTCCTTCATACCATCCGTAATTTCCAGAGGGGACACTGCAGTACGTCACTTCAAGTGGGTGGTCAGCCTGGGCGTGTTTGAGGGCTCCCAGATTTGCCTGTGGAAGCTGGAATGTCTGCACTGTGGGCTCTATTGTTCTCTCCACTTCGTAGAGACTTGCGGATGACTGCATGACACAATATTAAAAATATTCCTGACCATTAAATATTTCTTGTCTTTTCCCTGCTCCACTGGATTTAGAGTTATTTTCGCCTCCTAAGTATTTTCTACATAAATGGCAGGCTAGGGACCAGGGCTCTGCTTGGCCCCTCTTGCTGTCTTTCCATAAACACGGCTGAATCGGGTGGGAGTCGCAAGGCGTTACAGAATCTGGAAGACACAACAGCAGGGATGAAAGTTTCCTCACAGAAATTTGTGAGCTCATGTGACAGAGTAACTAGTTTTATTAGAATGGCACTTAGAAAAATAATTCAATATTCTGATTTATGGAGCAAATGGTAACAGAGCAGTTGGTCGCATTTTTCTGCGACAGTTTTATCTCTTTTAGACTTCTACGGCACTTCAAAACATGTTTTCTCATTACCCTTGCACAAGCCAAGAGTGAGTCCAGTACTATGTAAATCCACTTTGGAAACTGAATCCAGTGCTTCATAAAAGTCTCTTACTGAGTGTTTCTTTAGATCTCAGGTTGTGTTAAAAGTATTTTCTCACTGATAGCCTGCAAGAAGCAGGAGCCATCCTCCTCCTACGCTTTGAGCATTAACAGAACGCTCACCATCACTGAGAAGGGTCGGCACATCCAAGCAGAGAGACCAAGAATTTCATGAACTGATGCTGCGCTGGCTCAGTCTAGGATGTAGGACAGGTCCTGGTGACATCGCTCTGCTTTGTGCTTTTCTACCTCACAAACTACCACACTTGCTCTGCGTGAATGGGATAAACTGTGCCACCCGTATTACACAAGTCCTACAGAGAAGAAGTATCTTCTGTACAACACCATATTCTCTGTGTGGTTTCAGGGCGTGCACTCGGCTAAGTACCGAAAATGTAGAAAGCTTTGTGGAGTTTCTTGAAAAAACCAGTATCCCATGTATTAGTATTTATATAGCGACAGTTTTTTAAAAAACTTTGATTACTCCTTTTCACATCCTAAATTGTTTCAAAGTGTATCCTCTGAGATCTCAAGTTTATGAGTTTTTACTCACCAGGATCTGCATGACTATTTTCCAGGGTATTGTTTTCTTCATTCGATATGAAATCTGAGAAGCAATAGCAGTAATTTTGTATTTTGCTTTGATGCTTGAACAGGTTATGCACAGTCTTTAGGTCTTCACTAAAAGCATATGAAAGCAAGTTAGTCGGCCATGCTGCATTCACCCTACCATAACTGTTGATTTAACCAAAAAGTTATTGCATACAAATCAGATTATTTGGTTACTTAGTCTTAAAACCATTGTACAAGTACTGCTTGACCAGCTCCACGTGTGGATGATGGTCAAACATGTGGATAGGTTAGAACTGGTACTGGTGGGACTCCAGCCACTTGCATCTTTTGCCATTTATTTGTACAATTTGTATTGTTTTCAGTCTTTTATTTAAAAATTTAGTGCCAAGATCAAACCAGAAAACTGTAGTAGTAATGATGTGTATGTTGAAGTGAAAATGTAAACCAGCTAAATTGGACCAGTGTTTCAAATCCATGCTCTTTGATGAAAAATTGAAGCTTGGCATAAATATATTATCAAATGCACATTTGTAATGAAAAAAATGCTTTTTTCCTATTAAAAAAGGAGCTGGCAGTTTGACGGTACATGAGGTTTTATTCTATACATCAAAATCCTTTAAGAGAGTTAATCTGTATGCTTTAGATGCTGAGATCTAAAAACATGTTGTTTATTCAGCTAGAATATGCTTCTCCTGGAAAGAAAAAGGAGTAAGAATATCGGTTGCTGAAATGCCCCTTTCTCTTTAATTCACATAGATCACCAGAGCTCTTCACGTCCTTCTAAAGCCAATGAATTTTCTGGGGAATATTATCTCCTGCTTTGAACTGTCCAAATGAAATATTGGACTTCAGATAAAAAGCTCAAATCTGCCAGGAAAGGAATCAATAGAATCCTGTGGCTCTACAGTACAATACATGCATGGGTGGAGATGGGTTGGAAATAAAGGAAGGTGAGGTGGGTTGAGGACTTCCAGAAATGTCACTCAATTGATGGTACCGAGCAGCAGGTACAAGCTTTACTCTTTTCCTCTATCACTTGCATCTCCAATATTTAGCTGTGCGTGCGCTGAACAGGACTTTTTTCATGTTGCTCAATGTAAGATGAGGTTGGTTGCGCTTTCTGAAGGGGCTGATGTACCTGTTGAATAAAGGGCTTCCTGTGGACCGGTATGTTAGAGTTCACCAGATAAGAAACCTTCATCTGGTTTAATGGTGTTTAGTACAGCGTAGTAGCCTTGGGTCTATGACATCATCCACTATGCCAGATCAGGCTTTCATGGGTAGAATTGCTCCTTGCCAACGATCCCACTGTCATGGCTGTGCACTCTCACTGAGTAATTGAGTATTTTAGCTAATGATTTGTCTTCAACCATAACGAAAACTGCAGTCCGTGGGATGAAGACAAGCCAAGTTTCTTGTGATGATGCTGAATTGCTTATCTGACATGGTGAACACATTAAAAATAAGAATTCAGTAATTTAATTGTAAAGGATGGTTGGGTTAGCCTTACTTTGGATAATGTCAGCTATCGTTGCTTTGTATTCCTTGGTATTTTTTATTTTCTTAAGAAAAAGGGAATCCTCATTTCTCTGCCAAATTAACTGGTTTTTTTTTTTTTTGTTCGCACCTATTTTTATTTTCTATTCTCCAAAAATTATTTAGTAACATCTTCTCTGCATTCTTTAGATCCTGTCAGGGGCACAGCAATTGCCTCGCATCACAAGTCTTACAGGCTTTTACCCCTGCAGTAGGAGGGCCCCCAAATCGGTACCTACCCGACTCCTTCCCAAAACCTCACTTGAGCAAAATGTGAGAGAAGTTCACAACGTGGTTGTGGCAACCAGTCTCACAGTTCCATTAGGCTTTGCATGACAATGGTTCTGTTTGGTTTAAACCTATTTTTGAGAACTAGGCGGGGGGAGAAAAATATTTTCCGTGTCATAATATATTGTTTGTATCTAAGTAGAAATTCAACATCGAATTTCATCTTAGTGACTTTTTTTAAAAAAAAAAAAAAAAATCTTGTATGTTATAGCACCTCAGTTGTTTGGGGTTTTAAGCAACTTTGGTAACAGAAATTGTTGAAAGGTTTTTTGGAAATAACCATAAGCTATACTGGGTGCTTCACTCTTGATGGTACAGGCTTGTCTGCTTCCAGCAGGTTTGAGACGTGACTTCTGTGCTTGAGACACAAGTTTTTGGGGCTTGCTCGGTTTTTATTATCTACGCATCCGTGAAGTCTGGGTTTGGTCTTGTTATTGGCAATGTGTCTAGCTAGGAATTCATATCTATTGCAGCTTATTTCCAGGCAGACGTGTTTAAACTCCAGTCACCTTCTGTCTCTTCATACCTGTCGTACATTGGCCATTTCGAGTGATAGGATGAACCACTGCAAATAATCCTACAATTTCTTATTTACCTTACTACAAAACCAAACCCACAAAATATGCAATTCTATTAATTATTTTTTTACAAAAGAAATTATCATCAAAATATATATTTAGGTTTTTAAGGTTGCAATTATTTTGATGCTGCAGATGGCTGTTCCTGAACACTACTCTTGTCTCTGTTTCATTGAATATGAATAGAAATATGGGCTTACTTTTTAGTATTAGTTTATATTATTTATATTTTGTGTTATTAGTCCAATAGAAAATAAGAGTGTAAGGCACTACCTTGTTTGAAGCATGCAGGTGATTCAAACTGAGTGCAATAATGAGTGTAACAGGAATACGTCTGTGCACTTTTTGCGTGTGAATTTTGACAGATAAGATTGGTACCTTCTCCAACCCTCCAACGGTTTTACAGCATAAACTGTGCATCACGGGTTATCCACCTCCTCAAAATATGAACTGAAGAGCTGCTACAGGACTTGAAATACTCAGACTAAATTCTGCTTAGTGTCCTGACTTAGCGGGGAACTTCGGTTTGGTGGGTTTTTTTGTTAAATGCTCATATTGCTCCAAAATTGTTCCTGTGTGGGGTCCTGCTACCAACTGGAAAAGTATTTGGACAAATGACTATTGCTTCAGAAATCAGAGAACTTTCAGAGAAACAGATTTCTAAACAATTCTGGCGTGCCGGGGAGAGTTCTGCTTTTTCCTCAGTTGTATTTACACAGAATGGTCACATACCCCATAAAAACCAGATTGTGTTTCTCTCTGTAGGAGAGAGCGATGTCTCCCTTTTCAAACACATACGTCTCTGAATATTCCAATTCTACAAAAAACCCTGTGTGCCACAGAACAATTAGAGCTGTAGGGGAGTTAATTTTGTAAGCGGCAGGAGAATGGCTGTGTGCTCTGTATTCTGCTGTCGTCCTGGCAGGATGTTCCTCGGAGAGCGCGGATCCAATGTCACTTCAGTTCACCGAGGACAGAGGAAATTAATGTTAAAAGAGATTTCAGTCTTAGCCAGCCTGGTGTTTTACTTGTGGGTCAAAATTGTTCATTCACGTTTGAATCCTATAACATAGGAAAGGATGGTCATAAAAAAATTCTGTTATACTTCAAAAACAGCTTGGGAGGATCCAAGAGTGAAGAACTCTCATGAACAAATCAGGTATGACACTGGAGTCCCATGTGAGTCCCGTCTGCCCTTTTGTGAGCTCACACTAAGTTGATGGAAGTTTATCTGCCTATCTCCATTTTCAGCCTATGTGGTATTCATAAGTGTGCTCAGATAAACCAAAAATCCCCCCCCAAACCCTGTGGCCAAATACCATAAGCAACAAATTTACAGATTCAGGAAAGAATATGACTTCATTATGGTACGCTCTCTTGAGATTTTTTTTACAAGTACTTTCCACACTGTGGTGTGAAATGAATCTCTAGTATTGAGGGGAAAATAAAAAAAAAGGCTAAATGTGCAATACAAATGAGCAGTGCATGGGGTCAGGACTTCAAGTTTTATGACCGATTATTTCCAGTTATGGAAACACACAAGCCACCCATAACACGTGCTGTCCATACAGGCAGTTTCACGCTAAAATAAAAAAGTAATACTCTCTGCCCTGTAACTTTGTAAAGTAGATATTAAATTTTTGGTAGGGATAACTAAAATCATAGAATCACAGGATGATTTTGGTTGGAAGAGGCTTTTAACGCCATCGACTCCAACTGTTTAACCCAGCACTGCCAAGTCACCGCTACATCATGTCACAAAGCACCACATCTACGCAGCCTTTAAATACTTCCAGGGATGGCGATTTAAAACTCTAATTACAAGGGTTGAAAGCTGGGGATATTTTGGAAAATACCCACAAAAATCAAGATTTCTTTTCATAATATATGATATGTATATGAATACCTCTGAGACACAGATCTGGTGGTCTGTGTTTCTATGTGGTTAGACCTACCAAGTTAGAGGTATTTACTGGCAGATAGCTGGCAGAATCTTGCTTTTATGCTAGTTAAATTTGTGAATGACACGAAAAATAATATGCTATTGTTGATGCGCCGGTGGCACGATGCCAATTTTCAAATCGGCTGAGGATTATCCTGGTTATTTCCTGTTGTTCAACATTTCTTTCTGATGTAGTTTAGAAATCACAGGCTCCAAAGAACAAAAGGCTAAATATTTAAACAGGATTCCGCAGGAGAAAAAGGATTTGGTTTGTCCTTCAGATTAGTCAGATAAATCTCTGAAGCCGTAACTCTGGCTCCATATCCTAAAATGCCATTACTCCTTGTCTGTCCGTATTTATGGAGCGCAGTGAAATCTAGAGAACTGCTTTGTCTCGGATATCTCTTACCACCGTGGGAAAGGTGATCAAAGAAACAAGATTAAAATTAAAAGAGATTTGTAAAACGGTGTTTGGTGCTATACAAAAGATTACCTATATGGGAGGTGAAAACACGTAAAGCTAGAAAATAAGCTAAACTTAAGAGATGGGAAAATAAACATCAAAGACTAGACTATCTAGCTAACTGGCTGTATTTTTTGATACTGATCTTGTCAGTGAGTTCAGACTAGAAACTGAGCTAACATTTAACTATTACAAAAACAATGGGTGTTTATTAGGTGCTGCTTGTTTGAATTCATTTGTTTGTAGCTACTGGTTCTACTGGTACTATGATTTGAGATGTATCTGTAACTGAGCATCTTTTATAATGCTGATGAATACCCTAGGACAAAAATGATAACTCAGTCTTCCTGGAGCACTATACGGATTAGTTGGCTCAGTGCAGTGCCAGCAGTGTGACTGCTTAACATTCGCCTGTGAATCCCTTACTTGATAACAAGCAATGCAGTGCCGGGGGGGAAAGGCAAACAGAGCCTCAACACAGTGAGGAACTTTTCCTTTTCTGTTAGCACCAGAAACCTTATTTCTCAAACCCAAGTCATGCCCAGAAATCAAAATGAGAATTATTGCAGAAAAAAAATTGAGACGCAAACAGAAAGCATAAGCCAAGCGTAAAAGCGCTGCGTGCAGC
Organism: Bucorvus abyssinicus; assembly: GCA_009769605.1. NCBI lineage: Eukaryota > Metazoa > Chordata > Aves > Bucerotiformes > Bucorvidae > Bucorvus > Bucorvus abyssinicus. Next base: position 14,387,908 of record CM020043.1, on the reverse strand, counting down.
ATCCTCGGTGTGCGGTATGCCCCTGGGTACCTCACCTCAAACACAACTCTGCCCAGTGTCACCAGCGGTCGCCGCAAGGCGTTTGGCTGCCCCGTTGCTGCTGTGGGACCAGTTCACCATACATCGGTGTAGACGAAATGCAGGTCCAGGCGTCTTCTACATACAACACGGGACAGACCATGACAGCATTTAGTAAGGTGTCCGGGGGCGGGGGGGCGCGCTGTTTGGAGAAATACTATGCTTAAACGAGGAATGCTTTCACTCTTAAATCACATCACAGTAGGTTAAGGTGAACTGTTAGCAAAGACACTGCCCCACGGTGAGGACTGCTGTTTGTAGGAGTTTTGCTGTCCCCCTGCAGCCTAGCCAGGATGCCCCATAGCTCAGCTGCAGAGGACAGGAAAGATCGGTCAGCTGTTCCGCACTAGGAGTTACCTGTGAGAAAAATGATGTGATGGAGCCCTGTGTTTGTATCTCAGGGAATTCAGAGCGAGCGAGCAAACACGCCTGAAAAGGCGGGGAGCTCACAGTCCCTTCCCTGCAACTTCTTCACTAGGACAGTGTTCTTCAGGGCTGATCCTGAGCAGCTCCAGCAACGGTTTCTGGGGTTTGTTCTCACTACTAGGACGGAGGAAAGCATAGACTCATAATAACAGAACATGGGTTTTTTGCTTACAGGTGTGACAGATGCCTGGGCTTAAATGTCTTGCCCAAAGCTTCCTTGAAATCAGTGCAAAAAAATGGCATTAATTTAAATAAGCTTTAGCTAGAATCAACATTTCTGCATCCTCGATTCCTGTGTCATACAGCAGACAGACAGCAGCAACTGGGAGTCAAGAGAATCCGCCAGGCATCTCCCATGTGCAAGGGAGGATTCTTTTTCAGAGGCATATTGAAGTAATTAATAATGCATATAAAAATTAATCAGTCATATTTCAGAGGTTTTATACCAGCTCTTTATGTTTTTATTTGCTATTACTCTTTTTAGAAGCAATGAGCTTATGCAATGCCACTTAAAATCATCTACGAGTACAACTCTAATAAATCCTCCTCTTGGTTTGACTGCAGAAACGAGGTGGGGACATCTCCGGAGCCATAAGTCATTTCAAATGACATCACTGACATCTGCAATTTGAAAGACTGAGAAGCTGCCTTTCCCATGGGAAAACTCTTCCTTTGAAGGAGTGGGCTTGGCCTAAGGGAGCTTTTTGACTTAGGCTGCTGCTTACCCACTCTTCTGATGATTATGCTTGTCCTACAGAACCATGGGAAGCCCTCCCACACCATTTCTCCTTTTTCTGTCTTTTACATGTGATATAATGTATAAAGAGGCCGCCCACTTCAACAGCAGTGTGTAGGTCTTATCGGGCTAGACTTTATCCTAAGATATGTATTCGCATGAAAGGAAACACTAAGCACAGAGCTTTACCGGGATATGGCAAATCTCGATTGATAATCAAAATCAATGCATTTAGTTTGGCTATATCAGTACTCGAGCCACGTTGCATAGATTTGTTGTATACCTGTTCCCCTTCTTATGAGCCATCCTTTGTATTCACAAAGAATGGGACTGGAAGCGGTTAAAAAAATTGCTGTATTGTGCAGCACGTTCCTTGCAGGACCAGGAAAGCAGCTCAGACTGCTCGTCTTCCCAAGTCACTGCAGAACGAGTCCCTGCCTTATAATTCAAATAAAGATTATAAAAAATTCTTTATGAGAAAATAAAATGAAATGCCAAGCACATCTGTCAGTTTAATCTTCTAGTACATGAGTTTTCATCGTTAGAATGAAGCAACTTCTCTGTGTTCTCTGTAAATCATGTTCATGCATTCCTTTCTAGCCCCGCAAATGCCATAATTGACCTTTAGAGGAACTGAAACGCTCCTTATTTGTTAAAGTACCAGCTTGCACACCGGGATTTTGCTGCATCAGCCAACAGTGGTTGTAGCAATAAGGAGGTTCATAGCCCTTCATTTTTCACATTGATGCGGTTTAAGATATCATTACCACATCAAACGTCATTTGTGTTTGCATGAAAGAGGACTCATCTTTATGAATAAATTTCACTCTGCATTCATTTTATTAATTATCTGAGAATTTAAGTAGTTAATATCACTGCAGTTCAGTGTTGGGATAAATTTTCAGTCTTCTGTATAGACTGAATAAAATTTTTGGACCTATAAATGAATATAAAAAGTCATAGTGGCATATTTTATATCTAGAAATCACCATCTAATCTGGGTTGACATTGATTATTAATACAAATATTCTTCGTGGCTGCAACGAAGCAAGTGTCATGTTGGGAACTGTTGAGCTTCTATTAAAATCCGAAGAGCTGTTGGGTTTATTTTTTATAGTTATTGTTATTATCTCTAAAATGGTGTGACAACAGCTTAATGTCAAACTTATAATAAAATAATTATGCAAAATCAAAGTGTCCACAATCTCAGAAATTGTGCTTCTAAAGCTCGCTATGAAAAAACCCCACCTTTTTTCTCTGAGACGGCCTTTAATTGCTTACACGACCAAGTTTTTGTTGCCCTACATGGGCGAAAAGGTATGGGCTGTGTAAACACGGGCTGCATCATAACAGATGCAGAAGATGCTAATGCAGATTCCACAAGTAGCTCTGAAGTTGCCACTCCCAAGCGTTCAGGTGCTTGGTTTCCCAAGTACAGTAAAGTTTTGTGTGGTTTTTATTTGCATTTAACACGTATCTACAGTACTAATACTGACGTTTATCAGCTACCTGAAAAGTATTCCGGGATCTCAGATGTCCTGTGAGAAATGTAGGCTGTGGGATGGGCAACTCTACATTTTATGAGACTTTAAATGAAGGCAAACTGCACGGACAGTGTAAAAATAATCAAAAAGACTAACCCGGCTATATTCCTAAAATGCACCAAGGGTTCTCCAATCTGCTGATTCTTGTGGTAATTAATTTCAACACTTTTATTCATTCAGGATGGGGAAGATAACTCAGGAACTGGTGCACTTTTGATTTTTTTTTTTTTAATTTTAATCTGAAATTTGTTCAAGGACCACTCTAGAGATGAATTTGGGTTGTTCCGTCTGTCTACGTATGTCACATTTGAAATGATTTTCCTTTCTTTCATCTTCAGAAACTCCTAGAATGGCTGTAAGCCTTTAGCCCTATTGTGTTGCAAGATTCTCTTTTCAGTCTTTAGGTTGATGTGACAAATTTAACAGGAGCTGCTGGAGCTGTGCAGCAAAGTGGGATCGTGCTGGCAGATCCTACCACTAAGAAACAGAAGGGAAGGAACTGATGAGAAAATGAGCTGTGGGAAATTCCAGCATTTATGGCTTTCACTTTTCCTCCTGTATTTTTATCTTCAGTGTTCCAGAGGCTGTTGAGTCTGCTGGTAATTTTCTCCACTTCTAGGTGGTCAGAGGGTACTATTAGTAAAGGCCATAAAAATAACTGTAGGTCTTATCAGTTGCACAAACCGAGCTGAAGCACAGGTTGAAGATCAATTTTTTAGCTTAATCTACAGGTCTGCTGGAGTACAGACCTGAAAGTTTGAATGTTAGCAGAGCTTACGGCTAGAGAAAGGGAGAAAACGATCGTACCTGGTGGGTCCTTTCAATCGTCTCCTGAGTTTACAAGCGTTGAAGGACTTAAAACCTTTGTGGTACAGGGGAAAGCAGAACTAGGATTTTTTTTAAGCTGGATTTAATTGGTCAATAGGGAAAAGGGTTTTGTATAATACACTCAGATATTCAGTTTTAGATGTTAAAAATGATTCTATGAGACACTCTATTACTCTCTACAATGAAGTTTCTGTGTGTGGTCAAAGGGAAACTGGTTCTCTTAACCTTATGTCAAAACCAGTCTGATCTCTCTTTTTTTTTTTCCCCTGAAGTAACCGATGGTGAGGATTTTGCAGTCGGGTCGTGATCCCATAGCTATTTATTAATACATGAGAATAAGAGATTGAGGTGTTTAAAAAAAAAAATTGATAGTTAAAAAGCCCCATTCCTGAGTCTCCAAAGTATGGTGCTCAGAGAATATCTCTGCAAATTTCTCGTGAAGCCAGGTAACCTGGACAAAGGTCGATATTTCAGAAAGTTATTCCAACTACGCCAAAAAGGTTCTTCTAATAGATTTCAGGGACTAGAAGCCTCTATTAATTGATTATCATGTGATGGGGAGCACAGGCTCTGATTAAACGGTATGTGAAGTGATCTTCAGTGGCTATTAGACTACACGGTCATTTCTTTTGGGCTCCGTTTCTCAGGGGATACAGTGAAAATCTGCTTTTTTGAGAAATGAGGATGAAGATGGATAGCGATGAGCAGTTTTTTGACTGATGGACAATTCTTCTACAAATGCATTCATCATCAATCCTTAATACAGAATTTTAAAGCCCAGACGTTAAACTTCATTTGACTTCATCTAGCTTATAAAAAATAGATTTCCATAGTTAAGATTTCAATATTTCTTTATCTCTGAATTTTCCCTGTTTCTGTAAAGCCCTGGAGCTGCTCTGAACGCATCAAGGATGAGCTTAAAGCTATGTTGGTCCATCTTTTCCCCTAAATCATGTCTTTTATAATACTTGTTACCCAAGGTGTAACACAGAAAAAAAGTCTTGTGTAAAAAACACGACAAAGATGCGTTGGGTAGGACTGGGCAATGAGTGCTGTCTTATGCCACTATATTTTGCAGATGATGTTAGAAACCTGTGTACTAGTTGAAATACGGATTCATTCAAATTCAGACGATGTGATTACTTAGCTTTTTGTGAATATTTAAACTTAGCAGGGGACGTGGCCATGGACATAAGAAAAAATCCAATAGCCAAGATCCTTGTAATCTTTCATAGCGTCCCGTGAATACGGGAGTGCATCTGTGGCTTGTGGGGGTTTATTTGACTGACTTAGTAAAGTAATTGGATAAAGAGGAAAATATTCATTTAAGCTGGTAAAACGTGACGAAAACAAATGAGATCCCGCCCATGCTGGCTTTCCTAGTCATAAACAAACCCAGAGCTCCCTCTAGCGAGAGTTCAAAGCACAATGATACTTCTTTCCTCGGAGTTTGTAGGTTTTGAAGTAAAACCAAACATTCCGTTAGTTCATGAAGCAAAAATAACTAAACAAATATGGATAATTAATTTAAATCCTTTAGGAGGTGCGAAAACATGGGAACTCAGTTCTGTTTCTCAGCCCCTAAACTGTTCTAGCAGATTTCCAGCCAGTGGGGCTCAGTTTCTTTTCTCTTACGTTCCCTCCTGGACTATTTATAGATGAGTTCCATAGTTCAGGTTCAGCTTGGGAATCATAAGGAATTTTTTTTGCTCTTCTGCAGTCCAGTATCTCACTGATTTGGGCCTGTACCCTTGCCAGATGCGTTTTCTCACGGGTGTTCTGATATTTCCTGCTCCCATCCATTACCATGTGAAATGCCTTTCCTGGGATATTTTGGTGCCTCAGGGGCTGATTTTGGTAGCAATATGGAGCAGCATTGACAACTGTGAAGAAGAACTGTCCAGGAGTCCTTCCATTAGGTTAATTTTGGCGTTGTTTTGAGAAATGGGGAGGGGGGGAGAAGGCTCAGATTGTCAGTTGATATAAATAAAGTCTATTTTAGGTCCAAATCAGAGCTGTCCCAAGTCACTTGGGGGGAGCAGTATCCGGTCTGCCTGTATCTAGTAATGCTTTTTCACCCTGTCCGTGCCCAGCGAGCCTACACAAAATCAGGCACTCGCTGTAACAGGAAAGTCTCGTCCATTTTGCATGAGAAATAACCAGTGCTCCACAGTCCTCGTGAGCTAAATATAACACAGATAGGACATAGGGGAAAGGAAGGTGGTATTATCCCATTTGACGGAGAAAAAAAGTTGGTCTATGTCCATAAAGGAAGCAAGAGTTTGTCCTCGCTGTTGGGTAGAGGTAGCTATGGGCTCGCTCCACATAGCCCTGAACTTCCTTGCCTGAAATAATAAAACCTACCGGGAGGAAAAGTATCTCCGTGTGGGTATGGCCCACCAGCAGTGTGTTTAAAAATCTACTGGACCACAGCAAACTCTTGTCTTGCTGCCTCAAACAGACGAATTATTGACTGCATCTGACGTAGACGCCCCCCTCGCTGCTAAGAGACAATCATCAGTTTTTATGCTGCAAACAATTTTTAGCCCAAGCTTCAGGCTAAATCCAGACAACCTTATTTCTAGCCATCCTGCCTGTGGGCTTTGGTCACGCTGGTATTCATTAAGGATGCTTCTCCTACTCAAAAAGCTCAGTTGAGACTTTGTTAGGAAAGTTCAGAATGTAACTGCAGCCAGTAAATGGCATTCAGCACTGAAACTGCCTAAGAAACACCTTCCAGAGTTCACTTTGAAAATGAAATGCCTAAAAAGTTAGGATTGACTGAGTGCCTGTGCCAGATTAACTGTTTAAGGGGGACAGGAGGTTTTTTCTGTAAGATTTTTTTTTTTTAATAAAAGTAGTATGCTGATTTCTTCTCTACAGGATCTTCTCCCTTAGGTTATTTACCCCCAGTGAACTTCAAGAAGCTGGTCTGCACTGGCTGTGGTGTTAACTGATGCTTTCCAAGAGTCATTTCACCTTGAACTGCTTTATGTGACTCCCTAATCACATCGCATCTCTGCAGGATAAGCAGAGCTGTGCAGCTCAGCCTTGCTAATCTTTGACCCCAGTGTATCTTCACGTCAGAGGAATGGAAAGAGGAGTTCCAGCAGCTGTTTCTGCTAGATGCGTTGCAGTTCAGATTCTTTCTTTCAGGGAATTTTTGCTTGAAAAATCTGCAGGAAGACTTCGGCACTCCTTTACCCTACGTGATCAGGAGATATATCTGACTGAATGAACATTACTTAGGCTTCAGTACGTGATCCTTCACAGGCTCCTTAGGTTTTTTTTCTTGGTCTTCACATACTCTTGGAAGAACATCTGTGAAGCTGGTGGGTTTATGATGTGTTTTCCTTAGGAAGCACATAGTACTTACGATACTTGGCCTTTGGCTTACGTTCTTTGCCTTCAGTTAATTTTTGAGGTTGTTTCTTGCGTGAGAGTTTGAGATGAAATCTTTTCTAGTGGGCATTTCCCAAAAGCGGTTAGTAAAGAACTCTACGAAGAACTGGTGCAGGCTGGGGAAATAAACAGTTGTACTGGGAATAGCTGTTAGGACCTTATCCTACTGATTTTCTTCCAAAGGTCCCTCTGAGGACTCTTTCTATAAGGTCATGACGTTTAAATGTTCAGATTTCTGACTGGTGTTTTGGTGTCCTATCTAAAGAATCTGTAGGAATTACGCTGCTGAAAGCCATCTCTTCAATCTATTCAATAAGGAATAAGCACAGTTGTGTTATTTAAATAGGAAAAATAAGAGAAATTTTGGGACAAATACACTTAGCAGTTTTCTTTCATGCTATACTGCTGTCTCTCAGATAATGGAACAATGGCATGATACTTAGGGAGGTAAAAAGGTGATAGAAAGGTTTAGGTGTGTTTTTGCAAGTCATTTTAATATATTTAAAATAAGAAAATGTCTTTCAGTAAACTTCCGAAGAAAAAAACCCCCAACTTACTGGCAGATTTTCCAAGGGGAATGGCCTTTGGACTATTTTAGGTAAAATAGGTCAGTTTAGCTAATGTTGAAGAATTGGAAAACACACACAGGTGGTGTTTGCTGCTTACATCTGGAGCGATGCTCTCATATTTTGCAATAACACAAATTAAAATGAAAATATTTTTCTTTCCATATAGCGCACTAGGAGGAATAATGTTGTTGCTACTGAGCCAAATATCCTGCTAACCAGAGGCAGCAATTTTACCCATGGTAACAGGGAACCAGGAAGAGCACCTGATTCTTTGCATTAGCACCAGCGAGGGTAGAACTGTTGATTTAATTTGATGGTTGTACCTGCTGGTATAAATTTTGTGACAAAGTTGCTCTAAAACTTTCCTTACGTGCTGATTGGTTAAGCAAATCAGAGGCTATTAAAATTATGATCAGATAATTGTGCAATCAGAAAAGAACACACAGAGTGCAGAAGATCAACATTTGGCTTTAAGCACTGTTGAACTTGTACATAAAGCAAAATAAAAATGTGCCTTTATTTCCAATTAATAAAATAAGGAGGCTAATTAAGGTGATACTGTTGAAGTGACAGTAAACATGAGAAAACCACAAGAGCGTGCTGAAGGGTCGTCGCTTCCCCCTGAAGATAGTCTCACCATTTTCCATCTAGGGGATTGGAGAGCAGTAGAAATCATTGGGTCTTAAGGCAAGGTAACTCTCAGCTAGTAATAATTCCTCTGTTCAAGCCAGTCTTGTTCATTTATAACAATTACTGGCTCGAGTGAGCCAGTTTTAAAATTTACGGTGTTTCCTGGAAATGAATTCTGAAATAACTATTATATTCCCATTTTACTTAAATCATTGTTCTTTTCACAGAACAGTGTTTCATATTTCTTCATTTTCATACCACTAGTCTACACGTGGAGAATAGATTCAATTCTCCTTTTGGGTGTCTGCTTTGATAATACCTGTTATCACAATTCCAACTGAAATCTAAATCTCTTCAATTAGTTTCAATGCTTCTAAAAAATATCCAAATGAACGTATGGGGAGATCTACCGAGAACTAAAATGTAACGTATCCTGATGAGGAATGGCGCATATGGCAGCAAACATCGTCCTTTACTTTTCTGGTTTTTGACACCATCGCTTTTGACAGGATCACCTGCAGATTCACACATAGGAGTTCAATTTCAATAGCTGACAAGAATCTCAAGGGATTTAGCATCTAGTTTCTTATTCTGCTCCATGTTGCTGCCCCCCCAGACAGGATTATGGAAGTTTGATGATCTTTATACTAACACTGCAGAAATTATTTTCCTGTTAATATTATTTACAGAAATATCCGAAGGGAACATGCTATTTCTAAAGGAACCAAAATGTCATCTGTTGGAGGTTTACTACCTGCTCTCGTTAGGTGTGCTAAGGTAGTATCTTTGATTCTAGCTTTTACCATCCTAGGATGACAATGTGCTTCATAGATCTCAAAGCATATAAAGGAGCAGGTGCTGTCCATAAGCCTGGCTGCTTCCACCTGGACTCTACCTCAGCTTCTATGATTTTTTTCCCAAGGTCCCAGATTTTCTCATGTTCTGGCCCATGTTTTTGATTTACTTGTTTAATAGAAGTTAAGTTCATTGAGGGTCAATGATATTATTCAGATATGCTGCTCTTGAAATGATGAATGCTCTCTGCTGAAAGGGAGCGATTGAGAAGTCCGAATGCTGGACATGTGCTTTTAACCTGACACGGTTAAAAGAGAAAGGCTGTGTTGAGAGAGTCCAAAATGTGTTAAAACAAACCCAGAATAAAAGCTGGCTTACAAAATTATTCGGAAAATAAATACATTCCTAATAAAGCAGGAAGTAGTCACTATGTTTTCTCTATTTTCTCTCTTCCTTTACTATGAATTAATTTTTGCAGTGGGAATTCTTTTCGTGGGCTGGGAACAGAAAAATGTAGAAGCTGTCGTAGCTGTCTGATAGCAGGGGGACCACACCGTGGTCTGAAAAGACTCATTGAGTGTCTCAGAGGACATAGCGGAGCGTAAACCTCCCAAACTCCCGATGTCTCCCACCTACCAGATAGTTCCTTTTTCTCTCACCAAAGCTGTTCTGGGAGGTATTGCTCCATACAAATTAATTAGTTATCATAGCAGCAATTTTCACCCAGCTTGAAATCAAATACTTTCTCCAGTGGTCATATAAATATTTAATTGGTGTGAAATGGGCTTGGGGACAGCCAAGATGTGCATTATTTCTTTTACTTTCTAGAATAACATTTATCATGACGCTCGGGGCTGTTTGGTGCTGGTGGATGCAGCTCCATTAATAACGAGGGGAAAGGGGAGGAACAGCTAGGACTGAATGCTCAGGTGTGGGTCAGGCACAGGCGGAAGGTCCGAGGCAAGGAAGGCACAGAAATGGAACATTTGAATTTATTTGAAAATGATAATATTTTAAATGTCTTGTCTCTCCCTCACTCTGCTGACTGTTAAAATAGGGATAACCTTAGGGTTAACTCTTAACTCTAGGGATTGATCCCTAGGGGACAAAACTCATGGATCATGGCGGGGGGGGTTGGTTTGTTTTTTTTTTTTTAAATCACTCTCGGTTGTGATTTCTGGTTTCAGCAACTTCTGTTCCAGAAAAATAAAAAAAAGCTGAGACTTGCACCTATTGGCATCTCTTTCCAAATGCAAAGCTGCGGTTGAAAAATAAGAGGCAGTAACAGTGAATGGTTCCTTATTCTTCAGATGAGGCCAGATAAGGACCCAGAAGCAGGGCTCCTCTGTGGAGGGCGGAGTAGTCCCTACCAGCTCCTGCGTTCTGCCCGCACTGGTCCACGTCCAGCCCCCTCAGCAACGGGAGGATCCCCATCTGTGGTGTTACCGTGCTTCCTCTGTGGCTCGGCTTGTGAGGGGGTCACATCAACACACTTCATGGGCTGCTTCAAGTCCCGAGTCTTACCTGGTTTTGAGGTTAAATCCACCTCTGTACGCAGCTCTAGGTGCTGGGTTGGTAACGCTGTGTGAGCACAGAGGCAGCCTGAGCTACTCCCTGGAAAGGAAGAGGAGCTGATGCTGTGCTCTGAGCAGGCTAACTTTTATTTTTATCACTGAAGGGAGGACCCTATGGCACAAACAACTCAGTCAAATAATTGACTGATTTATCTGAAATAAATCAAAGGCTCTCCTGCAAGCTGCAGCATGCTTCCTCCTCCTGATGCCTCTCCCAAAATCTGCCTCTCGGACAAAAGCAGTGGCATAAAACTGACAAGCGCCTCAGATTCCGACAGCTGTTACAGGGAGATATCAACAAGAACTTTCCTCCCGCTATACTCGAGCGCTGTTTTGCACATTCTGTTTCCCCAGTACTGACAGTCAGTAAAAAGTTCAACCATCCAAGCCCAGATTCCTCACTCACCTCCCGTTCTCATCTGCTCTTTTCCATGAGTGCAGGCTCCTTTTCGCACTGTAAACAGTTTCCCCGGTGCAAGTCCTCTCCTACAGAACAATTCATCAACCCCAAGATTAACTAAATTACGTTATGACCGTTTTTCCTGCCACATGTCACCAGGGTGGCCCTCCCTTTAAAGTCCAGGGAAGAGGTCCAGGTACACGGTGTTTGTAGCAATAAGATTGTCCTTATTTGAGTACACTCCTAATAGACGGTTTACAGAGAGTATGCTGTGATTTTTCTTTGGGTGGGAAGGGAGGAAAAAAAAATACCAGAGTCATAATTTTTAAAGGAACAGTGAAAAACTTTTACTCCATTTAACCATTCTGGCCAATGCTAGTTGTGAAGCTAGATTAGTTCTCTTGGGCTTATTCAGTGTTTGCAACATCTTGCTCAGAGCGTTAATATATCTATATACTGGTTTTATGAACATATTTTTTTGCTCCTCTTCCATTTAATTCTTCCATTAGCAAACAGGAAATGGATTAATAATCTTTCTTTTCTCTCAATTTTCCATTTACCTGATTTCCTACAAAATTTACGTGTGACTTTTTTGTAGGGTGGTTATCATGCAACCTCCTAAGCTTAAAGCATCAGCTCATCTTTAACAGGGCGTACTTCCTCTGCTCCTCACCCTTCCCACTACAGATACAGGACCTGTTCTGGCGGCTGTTTATGTGCTAGTGTCGTTATGGTTTTCTGTGCTAGTATTATGATGTCGTTACAATACTGTATTTATGACTGGTATAAATTTGCCCTAGTAAAAAAAGGAATCTCTTTTTTGCAACATCCAGATCTTTGTTCAATTCTAAAATGCCAAGAAATTCTACTGTATTTTCCTGGTGACTGAATGACTAAAAAAGCAGATATTTGTAGAAAAAATAAATATCAGCTCACCATTACTGGTTTCTTTAATGAATATTTATTTTCAGACTAGTTTTGTTTTGCTGCTATGTTTGATTTAATAACAGTCCCATTCAGCGGACAATAACCTGGTGCTATTTACGTTGGCCAGCGGATGTCACTGTTACAATGCAATATAACTAAAATGAGCCATGGATAACTTTGAATAGTGGTATCAATTAATTAAAACAACAAAATTGTTTCTTAATTAACTGTTACTGTTGTGAATCGTTAAAGTTGGGGCTAAGAAAAAATATAGGCCATTAACCTGTTCCACTTGTTGGTTGTGGTGGGGTTATTTACCCTGCCTGGTGCGCGGGCGACTGGTGCGCAGCACCGCGACACCCTCGTCCTGCTGCTCAGGGCTCTGAGACAAGGTGGGAACAGGCTGCGGCTGAGGGAGCAGCTCCGGCACTCTTCTCCTTGGGGCTCCATCACCCTGATGTGAGCAGATGCATTTTTGTCATGTACATCTAGCCACGTGATGGGAACCCTCTTTTATTCAGAAGCTACACTAACATCTGGAAAACCAAGCAATGGATGCTATTAGAGACTCTAGTCCACGAATCCTGGGAAACAAATTTCTTTGTTAGGGTACAGTGTGCTAAAAAGCCGAATCCACGTGGGGTACCGGGTGCGCATAGTTTCTCGACGCCTTTTGTGCTGCCTCTTGGAAAGCAACAACTAATCACAGAAGTTATGGCTTGCGCTGTTTGTTGCTGTTACACCCCCAGTGAGTATAAACAGAATGATCACTGGAGTGATGACAAGTCTCTCATACAAACACACACCTTTTTTTATGTGTGTATAAAGTATGTTTTTGTCTCAACTACCACTACATGGCTCAAAAAGGGTTATCCTTGGAGACAGAGAACTTTCCTTCACTCCCTTCCTCCCCTCCACCTGCCTTTCCCTGAAGAACCTTAACTCCCAACACAACCCCTGCTGGGTCCCTGCGATTCTTCCCCTGGAAAAAGTAGTGAGAAATAGGAATGTGTATACATGTATGTATATATTCACATAAATAGCCGTATACCTGTAGATGCGGAGCTTGGCTTGCTGACAGTTTGCCCAAGCTGTCCATCCAAGTCGAGCAGAAGCTTTTCAGAACCCCATGGGTTCCCCTAGACCTGTTACTGACTGGAGCTTTTGCAGCCATAAAGTCTCCCAGGTAGAATTCTCACCTGACAGAATTAAGCTTTGTTTGACTCCTACGACTGCTAACAGCAAAGACATGGAAAAATGAAGGGCTTTTTATTTGGGATGATACTTATTTAAAGCTGAAATTGCTAATAACATGCTTTATCTCCCTTAAAACATGCTGTTGGTAGTGATAATGCTTCCTCTCCATGAGCACCCCACCATTTGTCATCTTCAACACCAGCGTCTCTTGCTTCAGTCACACCAGTTAACCGAGCTACAGACATAGGTCTTGCCAGTGTCTGGCAAAACGTTTTCCTGAGTTGGTTAAAAATATGATACTGCTTCTCTGAAGCTTAAAATAGATGGTAGAATGGCTGAAACCTCCCCGCCGCCAGCGTGTGGGCTGGGGGAAGCGGTGCGTTTGCTGGGTTACTGTCTCTGTCCCAGCTTGCTGTGCTGGGGACCGGTCCCTGAGCATCCTGCTCTGCTGCCTGCGATGCTGCTCCAGGAGGTGAAGGGTCTGGTTCAAGAGACAGTGTACGATTGCAGCTGTGCAACTTACACAGTCTTACTGGAATGTGGTTTAAGGAATAACTGAGAAGAATAACTTCGACAATAATTTTAAATAAATGCTTTGGCACTGTTCTTAACTCTCTGAGTGCACGTCATAAAGCCATCAGCCTCTGCAGCGCCGGCAGCGTGTGCTTGAGAGATAAACAGCGCAAGAAGCAGCACGTGACAGTGAGGGGAACTGGCATTTTCATCCCCAGAAACTGCCCTCCTCGCATCTGGATCGCGATGTGCAGGAGTACTGTCTGGCTCGTGTTTGCAGCTCCCGGAGGGAAGTGATAGCTATCCACTTCAAGCGCAAAGCTGTCGTATGGATTTTAAAAACAAGAAGTTAAACTGAGTGCGCGAAAACGATTTGCAGATTTTGCCTTGGGTGCATTGAGAGTGACAAACGTTCTGCTGCTGCTGACAGCTTACTTCATCTGCGTAGTTCTAACTGCCGCTGAAATACGAGAGGGTACAGTCAGTCACGGCGTGCTGCTCCTGCAGCAGTCAGCCAGGAACAACGCTCGCTATGGAGCAGCACAACCCCCTGAACAGGCTGTGGAGAGGTAGCACCTCAAGTCTTGCTCTGTGCAAGCAAGAAGTAGGTACATACTGCTTTTTTTTTCCATTTTCTTCTTGTGATGATCACAGAAGTACAACTGATTGCTATCATCTCTTCACGCGCTACTAAATAGAGGTTTTTCAGTAAATAAAATGCATGCAAATAAATTGAGAGATCAAAACTGCTACTGTCTCACAGATGAGGTTTTTAATTTACAAAAATATGCTTTCAGAGTAACTAGCATGGATTGCTATTTCTAAAGATTTTGTATAGCTGGACTCGTATCTAATCCAAACAGAAACTGGAAAGCTGTGTCTGTGCATATGCCGTTATTACCTTCATTTACAACCATCTAAGTAAAATAAATGCAATTCCATAGTGCGCAATGCCACTTTGAAAATAATCAGCCTTTTTTCAGGTTGTTTAGAGTCAGGTATGGAATAGCTATTACATTTATTTCATGTGAAAGCCTTTTAAAAAAGGATTTGGAAATAGAGAGTCCTAAATTGTCCTACCAACTTAAAGGTAAATAACCTGTTAATGCTTCCAGCTTTCTGTTAATTCAGGCCTGCAAGGTAGCGTGAATGAATGGAGACGGTGGGATGAAGCAAGAAGGAAAACTGGGCCTGAATTTAAACAGACGATAGATTCAGTTATTCAGTAGCTCTATTAATGTACATCGTTCTGTCACTCATGTTAAATGAAATGAAGATAGTTAACCAATCCTAATGAAGTAAAGACAAAAGCCTTACAGATGTTCATCCTGATCTTGAACTCCATTCTCACCCTTCCCCACCAGCCCAGTCCCACCCCAAAAGCCAGTATCTATAAAACAATGCGGTAACGAATCTCCCAGTAGGTTTAGCAAGGCAAGCTGTAGAAAGTGGGTTTGGGAAGAAGCACCCATTATCCCTATTTCTCTGTGCCTTTCCTACTTTGTCCTATACTAAGTCTATGAACCATATATATATAGAGAGAGAGAGACATATAGATAGAACCTGTACGTATTTCTTCACCCCACAGTGAAATTAAAGTCTATCACGTTTCTTGCATAGATGCTTTACAGGCAAAAAGCGAGAGGAAGGGAAGCAGAACAAATTCTTTGCTTACTATTTGCTTTGCCTAAAGAACATCATGTTAAAATTGCTCTCTGCCCTTCCATCTACCGTCAAAGTTCTTTCAGAACAATTTACCCCTTGCACTGATATTTGCACTCACAACTTCTCCAATGTCAATTTAAGAGAGAGGTAAAAAAGAGACAGTTAATCTAGAAGTGCTCTCTTCAGAGAAGGAAACCTTTATTTCACTGTAATATATTAGAAACTTACACCTAAGGGTATATGAAGCTGTGACCACATTTTTGTATTGTTTCTGTGGCCACACACAACTCGTTTTTTCACTGTATGACATCGTTTAAATGCAAAAGATTCAAGGTAAGAAAACAAAAGGAACACAACACTGCCTGAAACTGAAAAGACAAATATAAATTGGAAGAGAAGGAGGAGGGAAGAATAAAAAGAAGTCTGGTTTTTGGTTAACTCTCCTTTACCTTCTGGTTTTGTGGGTGTGTCTGGTGCCTAGTCCACAAGTCCCAGCAGTCATACTCTTGTTTATTATTTTTCACTAGTATACACTACATGTCCCAAGAGATTACTTTTTTTACAGCATTTGGCAAGTAATCGCCACTTGTCCACGATACAAGTAACGTACGAATAGCCTGTCTGCAGCGAGTTCACCTGGCTCGTGTAGGAAGCATAGAAATAGAAATGTCTTCTAAGGGTAAGCCGTGTTTTTACAGACTAGTAGACTACCCGTGTGTGCACAGGAACAAAACGTAATCTCGATAGCCTTCAAAATAAATCCTTGGAAACAGTCACAGCAGATTTGACTCGAGCCCTTTTAGCTCATATGGTCCCTATGGCAGTGCCGGTAAATCAGGGTGGTGTTTGTAGACAAGGGGAGTGCTCCTCTCCCATCATCACTTTCTGATGTCCGGTTTTTCCTCGGCTATCTTGCACTACTGCATTACTTTGACTTTCTGGGTTGGAAATTCAACAAGACAGTATTTAATTTCTGAAACATTTTTTTATCGTGACGCTTTGAAACAGAATTATACTTAAGCTTTTTTCCTCATTTGAAATTTTCAGAGGTGTTAATAAATCACGCCAAATTAAAAGCGATCTGTGATCACAAATATATAATGTTTGAAAATGTTACCCTCCTTGTTCATCAAGTCGTAGGTACTTTGAAAATCTACATAAAATACTCAGTTATGGAACAAAGCACTATCCTTTGGCCCTACAGTAAAAAGGAAAAGAGTTTTTTGTTTTCTTTTTAAAGCTCTCGTTATTGCACTTGGATGTGATGTTAAGGACACTCAGAGAGATCAATTTTATAAAAAAAGCATCTGCAATCTGACTATTGTTTATCTTCTTGTTGTGTAACAGTATAGTTCTTCCCAGGTCAGAATATAGGATGGCTGGGCCAGATGGTACCGTGAGAATTTCTCTGCAAAACAGCCTGTAGCATCAATGCTAGGAGGCATGAGTCCTGTGGGAGTTCACCCGGTAAAGCCAAGCCAGGCAGGTTCTGTGGTGGTGGAGGAATGCAGAAGTCTGTGGGATGGGATAACCCACCTCAGTATGTTTCTTCCAGAATGATGGGGAGGTGATTGGTGCACGGTAAATACGCGTGGGGGCTTGCAACTCGTGTGTTTGGCATCGATCTGCTGTCAGAGAAAAATGCATGCGTATTTCTAGTGGAGAGCTGGAATGAGGACCTAGTACCCAGCATGAGGGTTTGCAGCCATGAGGGAGTCTACTAATGCAAGGGGAAATGAGGGCAAAGCTGTGTGTGAGCAGAGAATCGTAGAATTCGTTCAGGTGGAAATAGCCTTTAATAAAGATCATTGAGTCCAACCCCTAAACCAGCACTGCCAAGTCCAGCGTGATGCTGAAGAGAGAAATCTGAGTGAAGATGCTCATTGAAACACCCTGTTATGATTTCATTGATGACGCTGCAATATAAAAATCATAATTTCTGAAGAAATACCCAGTCAGAAGTTCCTTTTGCTGTGGAAGATGGCAGGAACGCAGGCACGCTGCGAGATAAAATTACCATACCAGAACTTCAGTGTCCTCCACAAGTTGGAAAGGAGAGGTCTGGTACTGCTGTGCAGTGGTGTTGCAGCACTGTGCTGGTTACGTGTCCAGCTCACCTGCTGCCGTACCGTTTCCACCTCGATGCGTGAGGAAATAGCCAAATGACGTGCAGGCAGAGCTTTTACAGAGTAAGGGGCTGGCCTTCCTCGTTAACTGAGCTTATTCTTCCTCCCTTCCCCTTTTCTCGATGCTCCTCTTTAATAGTTGGGTTAATAGTTGTTTAATAGTAAGGTTGGCTGTCTGAAGTGCTGTAATAGAGCAATAGAGGGTTAATCTCTAAACCAAGGAGCTGATGGCTCAGGAAACAAGAGTAAATTTAGGAATAAATGCCCAAATGGTAACTTTTTATTTTTTACTGAAAATTTAGCCTCCACAGCTAAGGACTATGTTTTTTAACTGTCGCCCTTGAGGCTCCTGTGCTGAGAACGTGGTGCTGAAGAATAGATTCACAGATTTGCAGAACAGGTCTATACAGCGGAAACAAAAATTGGATTACACAACATTTCATCATTGATAGTGATTTTATTTTTACTCTATCCGATTATTTTCTTCTTTATGTGACAAATCAGGCTGCTGATCAGAAACGGAATTACACTGCAGCAGTTTGGTAGGTGGTACTGCAGAACGGGGTATCAATAATCTTTCCTGCTGTTTGCTTCATAATCTGCATGTGAAATTAGAAAACTGAGATGTATAATAGAGAAGTGAAATATGTCTAGGTAGAAGGTTGCTTACCGGGAAAATTTGGATAGCTGTGTATATTGGATGCCGCTATTATAATTCTGTTTTTCCCTTGTTACCTGGTTCTTGATATTCGTGCTCTCTGTATAATCTCTCTGCATTTTTATAGGATTTTTTTAGCAGACTGTCGTTTCACCATCTCTTCACGTCTGTGTATATCTGTCCTAAGCATTCCAGTGCATACAAGGTGTAAGAGTGCTGAACTCCTCAGGATTCTAGCTTGGCATTTTGACCCAAATATTTTAGAACAACACCGAGCTGCTTTGCTGAAGGAAATTAAGTTTTCCTAAGCATAAGAACTGTAAGTTTAATTCTGTTTCTTGTCTTAGCTGGATAAGCTCAGGTCAAAATTGGAGAAGTAAATTTATTCAGGGAAATTATTAGGATGTAAACATGAATCCATGAAACACGAGACCAAAAATGAGCATGCAATTTAGTGAGCTTACAGACTCAAGGCCCAAACGCTTTGTAACAATCAGAAAACACAGTCAGTTCCATGGATATAAGAAAATTCTGTCTAGACAGAGAGAGAAAGTCTCTAAAATTACCATAGAAATGAAATATTAAAATATGGAAATCAGTGAGATTTCTAGGGTTAGTGTCTTAGCAACACAAACTAAAATCTTTATAGGAATGTTCAATTTTGAATTCGTCTACTACAGCCTTTAGCATGCTCCATGAGCTGCTTTCTCAAGCTTCTCCACAGTGACCGACAGCTTTATTAGAGCTAACGTGGGGCCTCCTCATCGCGCTGGTGCCAGTGGCAAAATCCTCGTTGTTTGCAGTAAGATCAGAACGTCTGCAAACAATTTTACTGCAAATAGTGAACAAGGTGAATTTTGTATTGCGGAGCTTTCCGTAGTACAGAACTGCCCGCCTCGAAAGAGAAGGTCTCCACAGTTCTGTAAACACTAATTCTTCATGCCATTTCAATGTATTACATCAAAATTGATAGAAAAATCAATAATTTTGGGTGCTGCTGTAAACATTTAGCGTCCTCACTCAGACTACGTTTTAGACTTTAGATTACCCTGATCTCAAAAATCTTCTTGCAAATTGTTTAGAAATTGCGAGAATCTCAGAAATCGGCATGTTTGAGAAGGGACATTTCATTTTGAATTTATATTACAGGCCATTTAATAGCGTGTTGCTGTTTTGCCCTTCGAGCTCGTAAGAATGTATTCAACAAAATCCTTCGTTAAGGATATGAAAAAGTCGCTTTATGGTTTGTTTTAATAACAATTCCAAGCTGTGTGTCTGCCTCCTGGTTTGGATTAGTCTGGTTCCAACGCCCTTGCATTTGCTTTTCGTTACATCCGCTGTTGCAGCCGTGGAAGGTCACCTAACCCAGCCTCCTGTTCTGAAGCTCTACCACTGCCGTCACCAAACGGGGTCGGGCGTAGCTTGGTCACGGCAAATCTGGAAAACTTCCAAGGACAGAGATTTCACTACTTTGTGGGGAACCTGTTCTGCTGTTGCATTACTGACGCTGTAAAAACTTGTTCTTAGTGTCCCATGTGAACCTGGCACGCCCTCATGGGTGGCTGCTGTCACGAACCAGATCATGTAGCGCTAAGAAGGCTTTGGTACTGTCATCTTTGTAAAGGGACTTTCAACTAGTTGTAGGCTGCTGGAATTTCTTACTTTATTTTACAGATTAAATAACACCAGTTTCTTCAACTTGCACAGTTTATATATTGGAGACCCCCGAGCATTTTGGGTAGCCCTTTTATGGACCTTCTCTGGTTTTCCAACCTTTCCTGAACTGAGAGGATGTGAAGTGGGGAAGCTAGACACAAAATTGCAGGTGCAGCTACCTAAAGCTATGCCAAGTAAAAGGGATTAACAACCCTTTGATCTGCTGGCTGCCTTTCTCCTAAGGTTTGTCTTAATTGTGATGCAAGTGCACAGCTGGCTGCTGGTCAAGCTGGTGTTTCCCGTAACCTCCAGGTCCTTCCCGTCAGAGCTGCTGCTCAGCCTGAGCTGATGTACAGGGTTTCTTCAGGTGCAGAATTTTGCGCTCGCTGCACCTCATGAGTTTCTTTTGGGGAGTGAGTTTAATTTTCTTCCTGGACAATGGTTACAGCTGGCTAGAATTAACTTTTGGGATGGCCGTATTTCATATGGAAATAATTGACGCATGCCACTTATCACAGGCTAATTAGGTTTTAATTTAAGGTTCTATTTCATGTGACTTTCTGAAAAACACTATGGTCGTACAAAATGTAATTGAAAATATCTCTCTCTCATAGCCTGTCTTAGTAGCAAAACAACTTCCTGATAGAAAGGGAATCTGCACGCTCAGTCCTCCTGCTCTTATAAGGCAAAATTTTTACAGATCCCAAGTAATACAAGGCAAAGCCTCCACCTCATGAAAAAAGACATCTATCAGAGTTAATCTTAACGTCAAAACTGTATCTCAAACCTCAGTAAGATGTGCGTGTTTATCAACCTTAAGCTTCTGAGACATGATTTTGGATCTGTTGATTTGTAGAGATAGAAGGTTTAAGTCTAGTTCTGGTTGATCGTGATCTTTTCACTAAGTCCAGACTTTTGATTTATTTTAGAAACGGTTTATAAAATACTACAGAGAGCTAATGTGAGACTTTGATTAATATAAATAATGATTTCAAAAGATAGAATATTCATTAGGCAGCGAGCGCGAGGGTAGGTTATTATTTTAATAAGCTGCAGAGCCCATGAGGCTTGTGGACATGCAGCTTAAGAATGTAAGCGTTGCCTACGTATCTTAGCCATTGATTCCTAATTGTTCTGTTGTCTGCACTCTAAAAGTGCTCTTCAACTGGACCGATCTCTCCTTATTCTTCAAAGAATTATCCTTCCAGATTCTCTTATTATTGTACTCGACAATCATCAAGCTTAGTCAGTTGACAGTGTGAAGGATTTAACACACCTTTGTAGAGATATTTTTCTTCTCTTTGCAGACCTTATCCCTAGCTGTCATACCTGTAGTTTTGTGCGTACATGCTATGTGCTGCTAAAAATAGAGCTTTATTATCGAGAAACAAGTAGAAAAATAACGCATTGTTGTCCTCAGACTTGAATTCTGCAGAGTTTCTGAGCACTGCCTTATTCTTCCCATCGTTCTGTGCACTAATAGGGCCAGGTAAATCTGTTTGAAGTCAGTTCTGTACCTCTCCGTGGAGGACTGTGGACCAGAAGTGGTCTGAGTACCAGGCAGCTGACAACCTCTTTAGGCTGTAGCTTAACTTAAGCTTAACTTAGCACCTTTTCTACCCCTCTGCAGTCTCATAAAGGAGCAGATAATGGTCCTCTTTCGTTTTCCTCTGGTAACAAGGTATGCTGCTCTTCTACTTCACCTGCACGTCAGAGGTGTCGGACAAGTTCTCTTGGAGAAATAGCTCTGGCCTAGCACCTTACAAAGGTTTAGACCATTACAGTGAGAGAACTGCACTCGCTGTTTGCAGACTACGTATGATAATAAACTGCTAAGTTTATAGTTTGTATTATATTTATTTTTTTTTCCCTTGTGACTCTCAGCTGCTGGGTGTAGACTTGGTTTTAATCCCTACATATCTGTCTTAACATCTGCATAAAAGCTTGAAAGTAAACAACGAGGACTGGATTCTGCCTCCTCTTTTGGCTTGCTCCTGGTTTTCCAGCATTTGTTGGTCAACAAGAGCCAGCCTGGCTTGTCTCCACTTGCCTTGTTCTGCCATGCAGTATCTATAGTGCTGTCTCTCAGCAGGAAAAAGCTGTTCCCAGCAGGTTTCCTGAAACTGGAGGAGTGCAAAGGAATGCCTCCGTTATCTTCAGTGTGCAGAAAGCCACCGGAGACTGACGAATGAGTAGGATAATGTCCTCACAGCAACGCAGCATCTTCATCTTTTCCTAAACTGGCAACAAACCTTCTGCGAATGTTCCAAACACAAACAAACCCCAAATCTGGTGAGCTCTCCTGAGGAGGTAAGGTTATTTTCCTCCCTTATGGTAACAGTTGGGTGTCTCAGCTGCATGTTACAGAAAAGCGATGTCCAATAGACTCTAGAAAAAGGTGTTGGAGGATTCCTCCCCAGTTAGGATGCAATTTTTATTTTACCTATCTATCTATAAGAGCCCTCGTATGTGACCATATTGGTTTATATAAGGCTGTTTAGTGTGTTTTCATAGTATAAAAGGATCCTTATACTAAAAAAAAAAAGTGTCTCCATTGTGGTGATTTAACTGAACAGATACAGACAAAGTAGTACAACTTTCTAGTACAGCCTGGCCTGTAGTAAGGGTGGCAATCATGTAATTTTTAAAGTAGATGGTATACGACAAACCCCAGTTAGCTACGGGGAAGTTCTAACTTTGCTTTACGGTTGGAGGAAATCTCTAGTACATCTTCGAGCACATAAATGGAGCCACAAACTTTGAAGGGAGGGTACAGTTTTTGCCAGTAGCTGCATGTGTTACAATAGGTGATTTCTGTAGCCTCTGTTGAGAAAATGTGTGTAAACCCGTGGAGGAGGTGGGTAGTTCTAGATGCAGACTGGAATACTGGGCTGGCTGAATTTAGGAGGTTCAGAAAACCAAATTATTGTGATCGAAAAACTAAACCCAAAACATTCTACAGGAGTTGAATGATACTGTCGTGAAACTTAACTCAGAATCCGGGGAGAATAACCTGAGCGGAAGGAGGCAGGGCAAGAAATTAAAGCCTTTTAAATTTGAATCTTTAATCATCTGGAATGAGATACACTGCGGAGAAAAGGGAAACTATAACACAAGTAGCACAGAAATGGGCCATATCAAGCCTTGGATGTGCAATTCAGTGTCTTTTTGTGAAAAGCTATCTCGGGTGAGATTACAGCTCAGTTTTATAACACGTATGAAATAAAGCTGGTGATGCAACAGTGCTTTGTGGTGCCACGATGGGGATGGAGGGGCTGAAATACAGCCGTAACTCTGCACGCCTGGACGTAAACTCATCTCTTGCTCTGTGGGTGCACCGTACACTGCGCTTGGCCTGAGCTCGCCACTGACGCCTGATGTCTTCCGAAGAGGGACGGGGCTCACAGCAAGGCAGCAGGAATGATAAAAGCAGCCCCACGGCGCTTGTCCGGGCGATGCCGGGTCTCGGCCGGCTCTCCCGCTCGGAGGGGCCCACGCGGACTCTCCCGCCCGAAGGACGGGCGCAGACCTGGCCCTTCCCCGCTCCCCGAGCGCAGCGAGGCCGCCCCGAGCCGGCCCAGCTCCCCTTCGCCGCGGGGTGGGGGCAGCCGCCGGCTCCGAGCCCGCCCCTCGGCATCCTGGGCGCCGCGCTACCGCCTCCCCGCGCCAGGCTGCTGCCGGCGCCATTCCCCCGGCCTCCGCTGCGAGGCGAGGCGCGGCGCTCCGCTCCGCCCGTTGTCAGAGCGACAGCGGCGCCGGGGTCTGCGAGCCGGGGCGGGCCGGGCCGGGCCGCGCCGCTGGGTTCCCGCCCCGCCGCCGCTGCAGCCGGCGGGCTGGCAGGCTGCCGTCCGCCGCGATGGTTCACCATTCGGGCTCCATCCAGTCCTTTCGGCAGCAGAAAGGTCAGTAGACGCCCCTCTGTCCCGCTGCCCGCCGTGCAGCGGTCCGGGGAGCGCGGGGACCCGCAGCCGCGGCGGGCTGCCTGTCCCCGCGGCGGTTTCGGGGCACGCCGGCTGCGGGGTCCGTGCGTGCCTGCACTCCTGCCCGTGTGTGCCGGCATGCGGGCTGCCAGCCCGGGGGCTGCTCCGGCGGCTCCTGTCGGGCATTCCGCCGCTTTTCACCTAACGGGGCTGCGGCGCCTGGGGAGCCCGCCCGGGGAGCGGGGGGGCCCGGCCCCGGTCCTGGCCCCGGCTCGGCCCCCTCCAGCCGCTCCCTCGGCAGGAAAGTTTTTCTCGCCGAGAAGCGGTGCTGCGTTGTTGCGCTGGGTGGAGGCACAGGTGATTTCGGTGATGGCCACAGGCGTGATGGGCAGAGGTCGGGCACCCGCGGGAGTTCCCCGCCGTTGTTTCGGGGCTTGTGTCTGGTTTTACTCCTCGTACCGTGTTGTGACCCGAGCAGAAACGTTGAGAAAGAGGAATAGCTGTAATTACGAGGGGGGTTCTGCCTTACAAGTGCGCTTCAGTCCCTGTGTCTGGTTGGTTGGGGTTTTTATTTACAAAGCAAAGGTTTTGCTGGTCAACAAAATTGACAAAGGTAAATTTTCGGTTGTGATTGCCGTCGCGATAAAACCTTTATTGTGTTTGTGACAGAAAAAAGGTGATTCCCACGATGAAATTTGCTTGTTTGTTTGCTTGATCCTGGAGCTGATGTTTTTCCTGTATTTTTTCTCTAATTCTGCTGTGATAAATAAGATGTAACCAAGAGTTCTTTTATTATGAGCCTCCCTTTGTGCTCTTCCCATTGTTCTAGTTATTAACAAACTTTTTTTCTTCAGGTATGCCTTAAATTATGATTTAGTATGGTATATTTCGACGTAAATCATGGATTCATTTATTGGATTTTGCCTCATTCAAGCTCTCTTTGAATGGTTAGTGGAAAATAAATAATTCAGAGTACTTATTCCGTTCTGGTAATTCCTTAATGAATTTAGTTCCTTGCTGAAGAGCTTTTGCATTTGATGCCTATCTTTTTTTAAGCTGCCGTAGATATGTTTATAAAAGCATTAGGTGACTTGGAGCCACAGCGTTAATGCTCAATTTTTCATTAGAAAATATTTCTTACAGTACAGCAGTGACTATCAAGCTGCAGAGTCCCTGACAAGGCTCTCTAGGAGCTGTTCAGCTGTTCTGTAATAATCTTTAAAAGACCCAAAATCGAACTCATGTTCAAGTTCAGGGGTGAAATTTAGTTGCTTCAAACCAAGTGATGCCGTGTGCTTTATGAAATTGTGTGTTTGTGGCAGTTGTAGAGCTTCATAATAACGTGGTGGTTTGTGCTGGTTGCTTATTGAGAGGTAGATCTTTGTCCTCTCCTCGTTACTCCTGAAGAAATCCCGATTAAGGAGCCCCGCCAGGCTTTGGAAAGGAGGATGCTTTCATGGAGCTACGGAGCGTTGACTGGTGCGTGTGTCGCCTTCCCAGACATCTCGTATGCAGTGTGATGGGCGCTAAATCCACCTGATTGAGCTCGCGCTCTCTTTTTCTCAACCTACCGCTTTTAGGGATGGGGGGGAGGACAGCATGAAATCTTGGGCAAAAGGCTACAGAGAAACTGAGCAAGCATAAATCATAATCAAGAGCTCATCATCTAATCACGAGGTGTTTAAAAAAAGCCGAGGCTCTGGTGCTCTGAAGTTCACACGCACTGATCTCTCAGCAGCAAAAAGCATCGTGTCATTTTTGTGTCGTTTTCTCAAATGTGGTATTCTATGTCATTCTTCTGCTTGAAGATCTCACTGTCATTTCTGAGTTACTGTAGCTGAGGTTTTGATTAAATGCGCTGTTTGTTGTCTCGCTGCTCACAAAACAGTGCCCTAAATTCCCTCTTCTACAGAATCAGTGGTAATCCTCATGAAATGGCCAACTGCCCATCACAGCTGTGCCTTGTATGCTTCACTGGCGTTCCGACCACGCGTCATTTCTTTGGGGGTTGGAAAGGGCCGTATTTTTATGTGGATTCTCAGTCATATAGGAAAGATACAACTCAACAAGGGTGATGGTTCCTGAAAACAAATAGACGTCAATTCTAACCTTTTGTAGAAACAGCCTGTACCTATTGCTAGGTAACATAATATTCAAACTCACGTGCTGAAGGGAGGTGGCTTTTAAGATGGGAGGTGGAAAGGGCTAGAGGGTATTTTGTCTCCTTACCTCCTCTGAGTACTTTGTTCTAGCTGACAAGACAAGGACTGGTTCCAGTACCAACACTGTCTATGAGGCTTGAAAAAATAGGACCGAGTTCTCCAGTCTCTTGCGTGTTTGGGGATTTTCAACAGTGAGAAGAAAAAACAATTGTATCCCAAGGATTTGTCTCTGCTTAGAGTTTGGGATTGGTTTTTTTTTTTTTCCTGTCTTTCCCTTCTTGACAGAGTGAGGAGGTGTTCACAGTAGGAGGCTTCTGTTAAAACGTGCCTCCGTGGTTTTGTCTTGCTCTTTGTTCAGATTGTGTATGCAGAGTGAAACCCGCAGTTTTCAAAAGGTGCAGCAGAGCTCAACGTAGCGTTATAAAAAGACACTGAGAGTTTTGACATAAAGAATCTCATTCTTCTTCACTCCCCCCCCCCCCCCCCCAATTTCAGTTCTTTACTTTGTATCATAAGATGTGCTTGTCAAAAAGAGCATTGTCCTGGAGGTAGACTAATCCATGTCTCTGCACAGAAGTGTGAGATCTGTTGAGCCATCTGTATGGTATTTTGTGGCTATTTTTAACCTCTGCTGTGGCAGAAACTGCTTTTCCTGAAAATATTTTCTTCAGCAATGTTCTTAAAGATAAAAATTCTATTAATAATATATACCTTTATACTTTTTACCCCTTCAAAAGGTGGTGCGACCTCTGAGGAATTATGTCAGAGGAAAGGAAATAATGCTTTCTTATTTACCAGGTTTTTCACAGCTATCCTTTAGACAAGAAAAATCTCCATCCTCACATGTTAATATACGGTTTTGCTTAAAATGCAAAGTTGAGGAAAGAGAAATAAGAGTAAGATAACATTGATGTGAACAAAGATCATCTCTGTAGATAATTTGTACCTTAATAATTCCAGGGAAAGACAGCTCATTAGGATTTGGTATTTGATCTCAATCACAACTCAATAACAGTCTTTTAACTGCAGGACATGAAAGTACAGGGTAACCTTACGGTGGGTACGGGACTGGAGCAAAGCAATTGGGTGTTTTATGAGGGAGCTCTGCTAAAAAATTTTATCCTGCGGAAGGAAAGGCAGCCTAATTTGCAAGAGACTCCTTTAGCAGATTCCTGATGGTGAGTGGGATTGAATGTTTCGGGCCTGGCAGAAGGTGAAACGTGCGTTTAAGGTGCAGGTCAAGGCAGTTATGATGCTTGGAATTTTAAGTGTCTAGGACTTCAGTCCTGATAACAGACAGCGATTTCCTGCATACCCTGCCTGGTGCTTTTATTGTCTACTGTTGTTTTAATACCCCTGTTAAAGTGCTTTAATCAAAGATTCCAAGGCTGGGAGAAAGAAAAGATGTTCATGCCTTAAAATGGAGTTGCTTTTAGCATGCTGTACGAGCTTTGGAACGTGGACTGCAGGTTAAAATTCCGTGGCTAACCTGGGGTGCTTCTCATGCTTCCTGTTCGAGGTGTGTAACAGGACAGGAAGGAGTTCAGCTACTGCAGTGCTCACTATGTCTTTGATGAGGGTGCGGATTCAGCTTCTCAGGGCATTTATTGTGAAGTTGTCTGAGTTCTGAGCAAATCGGCTATCTCGATAGAAGACATGCTCCTAGATCCACACTTCTGATCAGTGCTAAATGTTTTGTTTTATTTTACATATCGGTCATCTGAAGTTGTAGCGTGGTTTAGATGGATTGAGGTTGGGAATCTCTCAAAGCTACAGTCCCCTTCCTGGGGACACTTGTTACCTCATTAACTGGGCTTGCTAAACCACTTTGAGCTACTTGGAGGACCACCGCTGTTACAGAGTAGAGCTTTTTTGTCGTTGTCGTTTTACTCTAATTTCAAGACCTTAATGATCTCCATTCTTTATAAAACAACTTGTGAGTTTAATTTGCGAATTTACATGACAGCTTGTAAAGATCACATTTTTCATACTTCTCCAGAGTTTCAGAAACTTGGGCTTGTACTTACGATTCTCCTGGAGAATTCTTCAGGGATGTTTGATACTTCAGTGGCACCGGTGGATCTAGTCAGCTTAGTAATCCAAAGAGACTGCTGAAATCTGTCATATCAAAATTTATGAGAGATTGGGACTCTTGGCTGTTGCTCTCCAGAGCAGAAGGGGGGCCAGGTTTCAGCGTGAGTAAAGGAATTTTTAGGGCTCAGCTCTTTCATTTGCATTCCAAGGAGCACAGACACGTACAGAAAATTTCAAAGCTATCCTCATCTTGGCTCTGAAAGCTGAGAGCAATGAAGCTATTAATACACTCCCTTAAATTGATAACCAGATTTGGAGAGTGCCATTTATAATGCTCTTTCAGGGCACCGAAAAGCGAGTCCCAAGTTTCAATGAGATTTACCTGCTGTATTTGGTCTTATTTTTGTTGCCTGATACAGCTGCACAACATAAGATGCACGTCACCTTTTTCAATCAGACACGTTAGAAGGGCCCGTAATACGTCTTTTTAATTCCAGATTATCCTGTCGTGGGTTGTAACTTCAATAAAATATAGAGCCTCATTGAAAATAATCATTCAATATGACATTAAATCTTATATTATGCGATGCTGTAGAAATAAATAAAATATTATTTCTATTTTTTTGTTACTGAACATTTTTAAATGAGGAAGCTAAGGAAATTGGGAATTTTGGGTTTGTCACCTAACTGCTATCTGACTGCAGATGACGATGCTGTGGTAAGATGTCTGGGCATCAGCTTCCTACATCCTGATTTAAGTACAGCTTGATATAGAATTATTTGTGGAAAAACCTTGTACCTATTCCAAAGCTTTTCAAAACTTCCTCAGTAAGGACCTGTTAAAATAGGCAACCCCCGCCACTGCTGATTTTCTTTAGAACTCTTATTTTGCCGTTTATGTTTTGTTGAGTGTCACCACAAAATTGCAAGTTCCAGTTCTGCCTTCGCATTTGGGTTGGTTTATTCTGCTTTTCATCATTTTTTGAAATCCGCTAAATGAGGATGATACATGAAACAACTCTGCCCGTGTAAATTCTGTTGAACGTTTGTAGTAGTAGTTTCAATTTGCCAGACTTTATTAAAAAATTCTGCAACAAAATTAGCAGTAGTCAACGTATCATATGATTAAGGGTATTTTATAGCTCCAACAACCGTGAGAAATTGGATCTTATGGAACAGTACCAAGAGCTCAACTGGAAGACTAATGATGGGTTTTTATTTCTTTTTTTCCCCACTGAAAATGAGGAAGATAAGAGCCGTTTGTATTTTAGACCTACTGTGATAGCAGAAATTAACTATGCACAGTTCACAAACTTGCTGAGCAATGTGAAGATCTCTTGTTTTCTGCTCGTTCCTGTCTAAGCTGAAGAGAGGGTCTGCGTTGTCTTGAGTCAGACGCGCGATCATGTTGTCAGGAAGCATCATAGCCGGGTTACAAACCTTAAATTCCCTTTACGAAGCTTGGTCTAAATGAGTTCAGTTCTGTGTATCCTAAAGCATGTGTTACAGTAGGTTATTTATCAGAGACAAATGTAACCCAAAACTAAGCTACAGTGTGTTTAACAACTCTGAGCCTCCATGAATGCAAATTCATCACTGTTTTCTCAGAACGACATTCTGAGTCTGCCTCAGCTTGGGTTATCATCTGGCTTGTGAGGGCTTGAAGCCAGTGCGATGACTTAAGGGAGGAATTGTTAATTTGTCTGACTTGCCGAGGTCACAGTTTAATTCACAATCCATGTGACTGTTTTAAATGGGGCTTGGAGGAAGCTGGTGTCTTAGTTATCCTTTCGGGTTACCTCTAACAGACAAACATCAGATAAAGAGTAACATTGATGAAGTGTCTGTTTGATTTGCTTACAGCTAGGGTCTCTTGAGGAAACAAGCCATGGAAGCTGCTGAATTAGATGCCACCTCTGCAACCCAGGGCGAGAAAGTGTAGCTTGAAGAGCGTCCCATATGAGGAGTATGTGCAGAATCCTTTTGAACAACAGATTGCTGCTGTTTCTATGGTTTCTGTTTGTTTCTTCGGTGACAATACAGGACAAGAAGACACATGGGATTTCTTGCTTCTTGGCTGTGATTCTTGCTGGATTTCTGTGTAGCGCTGGTAGGTCAAGAAGGATGCATAAAGGAAACCAGAGCTGTCTCAAATCTGCGCTGAAAAATTCATAAGTACATCCCAGTTACTGCAGAGTGTAGCTCGTCAGGTACGCTCCAGATAGCTGCTGCCATGATGGCAGGCTCGAGAGTTAGCGAATGTTTGCATCATCATGGTCTGTTCACTGCTCGTCTGATTCAGTAGA
Source organism: Bucorvus abyssinicus (assembly GCA_009769605.1). NCBI lineage: Eukaryota > Metazoa > Chordata > Aves > Bucerotiformes > Bucorvidae > Bucorvus > Bucorvus abyssinicus. Next base: position 14,357,762 of record CM020043.1, on the reverse strand, counting down.
ATTACTCTTACTCAAACCATGCCTTACTCCTTTGGTTTGTTTGTTCAGTCACTTCACCAATAGTCACCCTTTCTAAGCCAGAAGCTCTGATTTATATATTATTTGCATTCAGCTGTCTTTCTGCTTCATTAAACCAGTGGAGTTAGTACTTTTAATGAATTAATTTTCCTTAACTGAGAATCAATTTTTTTTTGGGGGGGTTGGGGGGGAGGAGTCCCTTTTTATCTTCAGGGTATTTTGCAGCAGTCCATTAGTTTCCTTTTCCATGTGATTGTTCTAAAAGTAACTTAATAGTTTGAGAAAATAACAACAAAAGAGTGAAGGAGATTAGACGGTGGAACGCCGGGAGAAGCAGGCAATCCTAAGAGTTTCCAAAACTTAGGAATGAGTAGGGAGATCATAGGGAGGAATTTTTAAAGGACAAAAAAATTAAATAAAAAAACAAACACAGAAAGGTGAGTAATGATGCAGAGATGAAGAAATGGTAGGTGGGTGGGTAGGTAAGACACTACCGGGTAGTGAAGGCAGACTGAACATACTGAACAGCCTTCAGTGAGTACACAGTGCTCCTTAGCTGGTGGCGCTGAGCTAGGACTGAACACCGGGGATTTGCAGGTATCTCAACTCTTCACATACAGCCACGTCAGCAGCACCAGCTTCAGCATGGAGTATTGATTTCAAAGTCACTTGCTAAAAGAAAGGGGACAGAGTAACTCAGACAATACTCAAATGTCAAAGGCGGCGATACTGTGAGTGTGTGAAAAATAATGAAGGTGAGCGTGCAGAGAGCCAAACGCTTCAGAGAGAAATCCAGGTACACCTGAGTGCAGTATCTGTGTGTCTGAGTGCTCTGCGGGCGCTGGATCTTTCAGCTGAGAGAAAAACGCAAGACCTCTGCATTGCTAGTTACTCTCACTTAAAGTGCTTCTGGTTTCATATTGGCATCACCCCTAAAACTGAAACGTGGTGAAGCGCATTGCTGGAGCCTGAGCAGACTCGGTGGAGGGGCCTGGGGTCTAAATTCCTCTCGTGTAGAAAACGTCAATTTCATCGATACGTTTAAAGATGGATGAGAGAGACATATTTATATTTTTATATATTTAAGAAATATTTTGATGAAGCATTCAGTAACTTGTCCATCTCTGAAGGCTGACCCTTTGCAGAGGAAGGTTGCCGTTTCAGCGCTGTTTAGGTGAAACTCCGCTGAACGCTGTCACACTTGAGGGGCTTTGAATCACTCACAGCCAGATTTTTTAAAGATTTTTCAGACACAGGCGAGTACTCTGCCAGGGCTTTACTAGCACTTGGATATCTAACACTGCAGTAACTGGGAGGAGTTATGCACCTAATGCTGTTTGCAAGGTGTTAGAATTCAGTGCGCTCCAAAGCTTTTGGAGCTGTCCCTGAATGTTGTAAACTTTTTTAAAACAAGTCTATACTCACCAGAAAATTCAGTTCTTCCTTAAAAATAGCAGTGTAGACCTGAGTGGCTGTTCCTGGTGTATTTATTGCGGCACCCAGAGTGAGCCCAGAATTCTGACTGAGGCAAGCTGTAAGCTTCATCGTAAGTCGTCCAGCCTCCCGAGCGTGGTTGGCAGGTAGTGTGTGTGTCTCGCTGAAGCAACTGCAATCTACAGAAGGTATGAAAGCTGGGGATCCCTGGCAGCCGCTCTCTGCAGCACACCACAGGCTGAGGAGTCTCTGTCTAGGGATACGGGAGACACCGTGGGATGAGGGGGAGAGCGTTTGAGGACTGTGTGAGACTTGTTAGGGGAGGGACTAAATCCGGGAAAGAGACATCAATGTGCTTTAGGATTGACATTTTACAATCACTATAAAACCTTTTTTATTCTTATATGTAAAAGCAAGGATTTTTCAGGTAAAAGGTTTTATGCTGCCTTTGCTTGTATTACACTTTTATAAGCGGGTGCTGTTGTCTGTTCAGCAACCACCAATTGCTCTCGCTTTGGCATATAGGGTTCAGTAAAAAAGGAGGAGGATTTTCAGAAGCACAAGCAGTTGGTAGGAATAAATGAATAATGCACAGGAGCTTAACCATGTTGCTATTAATAATTCACACTTTTAAGAAGCGCAAGACTTTGAAGTTGCTGCTTTAGAAATCCAGCATCTAAATAAAGTGGAACAATGGAGTGGAATAGCAGCCTGTCATAAGAAAGCACTTATTACTGCTGTCTTTCCTGAATCGAGGCTGGACGCAAAGGCATTTCACGGTGATTGATTTGGTGATTATCTTGAGCATAGCTGAACGTAAATAAAACTTTGCCTTGCAGATTTTACGGGTAGTCCGTGCAGAAGCCCCACATACTCTCCCTAATAACAACGGGGTTTCAGTGGATGTACCTGAGGTATTGATTGGATTTGCTGTGATGGGGTTTCGCTATGAATAAGAAATGATACATCCTGTATCTCATTATCAAATGTAAGTAGTGGGTGAAGAGGAATTAAAAAGATTATGCTAGTCATGCTCCAAAATGATAAGGAGAGCAGTGAAAACAGCACTTCAGGTTTTGGCCCCGTGTAAAGATAAGTTCCCTGATCTTTATCTCCTGGACTGTCAGAGGTTTCTCCATGGCTGAGGCATGAAGCAACTACTTTGTAGGACATTACTCTGAACTCTTGTTAGGGATCAATCCCCGCTTTCTATTACGTTGTAGGAAAGGAGCATCTCCAATTTTCTATTATTTTATATTGTAGCAAATTCAGAAATAAACATGAGAGTAACCTGTATTTAATCTGAGGAATAAACAAAGCATTTAGAAATTTACATTCACAAGTGCTTGTACTTTAATGAGAAGATCTTCAGCAAGAAAAAGGATGCTTCATATCCTGGGGGCAAGGCTTTAGGTCTGTTTGTCAGTCTGACCGAACTGTTTCCTGTTGTGGTCACCACGTGTAACTTTATGTCCAGTTCTGGAGCGAGCTATCTGAGGGGCCACCGATTTGGTTTCTGAGGTGTTTGGGATTTGGTTATACTGAAGGTAAGCCTTGTGCCTAGCATCCCGCAGTAGTAGTACTGTAGTCGTGGTGATTATTTAGGGATATAAACCATCTTTTACTGTTTTGCCTTTTATGAGACTTAATGATTGGTTTGAGATTTGGAAATTAAAGTTCTCTGCAGGTAACACGGGACTTCCCCAGAGCTTTCTGAGGCTGTTATGTTTTTCACAAGTGTAAAGATCCTCTCGTAAAGAGTAAGAGACTCCTGTCAAGAGCCTCCTTCATGTCTTGCGTCACTTCTGGGTTATCACTAGGAGTGAACTGGCAGATCTTGCAGAATGTTCTCATGGTCACATAAAACCAAAGAAGGCAGCTGTGCTTGTTACCTACCAGTGCCATCATCTGGTGTGTATATAATCGCCTAGAAATTATTAATTTCATACCTATGGCCATCCATAGACATTTGCTGTCAGAGTTTTTTGCCTAGGCAGAAGGAATCAAAGCTTCTTGGCAGGCTGGAATGAAAACAGGGCAAGACCGGGAGGAAAATTGATTAAACTGGCTATTCAGCAAGTTTTTCCCCTTTAATAAGGAAAAAAGAGGAAGAGAAAAATGCCTTCTAATCAAGTATTCCTTTAACTTAGAAAAGATGGGGTTAGTAGTTAGAGTACATCAGTGGAACCTATTCCCTCCCTCCCTGCCCAAACTCTGAAGCTGTGGCTTTTTAAAAGCTGCTGTACAAAAAACTAAGAAAAAACAACACTCCTTTTATTTTCCAGCTTTTAACTGTGAACACTTTTCTTGTTCATGTGGAGGCTCCCAGGAGAAATGAATTCTAAGACATCAACTCAAAAGTGCTGTGCAGAGGTGGAATAATTAGGGTATCATGATTTTAATTTTCTTTTTGATTTTTGATCATTATTCACTTGTTTCTACTGTCAGTCACTTTCTTTTTATTGGAATTTTGATGGGCTGTTTTGAAAGCTGTATTAACGTGACTGGTTGGAGGAATTAAACAAATTTCAAGAAAATTCAAGTCCCGTGAAAATTTGGACTTAGTGCAGTAGAGTCCCCATTTTAGCATTTCTGACCGGTTCTGTTGGTGGTATTACCAATCCATGGCTAGGTGGCTAAAAAGATTAACGTTATCGAAGGATTGCGAAGCTGCCTCACTGGGGTCTGCTCAGCTGGGACATGCTGTGAAGCAAGTATCTTATAAATGGACTGTAGATCCCCTCTCGTTTGCTCTCTGAATGCTCAGATTAGATTATCTTGTAACATTGGAGATGTTGAGAAAAATACCAGCTAACACCAGATAGAATACATAGAGAAGAACCAAGAGAAAATGAGTGGTTTTATTCTGTAACTCTATTGAGGCTGAACTGGTAGAAGTTTGAATTGATGAAGTGACCGAATGTGCTCCACCAAGGACAAGACTTAATTGCTAGATTTCCCTACTGTGTAAATATCTGTTTTTCATTTTTTCGTATTTAGGTCATTCTTTGTCACCCCAGAGTTTATATAATTTATTTTTTTGTAAGACATCAAGCTACATCCCAGCTTTCGGGTGGTAGCGGGCAAACGGCTTTCCAGGACTTTGTGTAGAAGACTGTTCAGAAGAGCGTATGAGAAATATCAGTTCTTTTGTGCTCCTAAGAGCCATTTCATGACTTGTAGAGAGTCAAGGAGAGAATAAGTGGCTGGAAAGAAGGTTGAAGCTTCAGTAGCTGTCGCTTACTGTTGAATATGTGAAGCTATTTCTTCTTCCGCACTCATCTGGGGATCCTTGAGCGACACTGAGGCCTTGAAAGAACCCATTTCTATGTGGTTATGAGGTTTGAGTTCATTTGCAGCACTCTGGTTAGGCTGCCAAATGCACATTTATATTTTATATGTCCGGTATGTATGTCTGTACCGCAGAGAAAGGAAGCAGCTATCAGTGGGAAGATGCTATCCTCTTAAACCATCGCTCTTACATTAATTATGTGAGCATTAATACACCGTGAGGAAGCAAATGATGACAGCTGAATTCAAACCAGCAACAGCTTTGTCCAGAAGGTTTCATAGATTCATCAAGAATATCCTCAAGATGTATACTCTCATGAAAAATACATTTTAGTTTACCGCTCTCAGCCTTTTAGTTACTTTAGCCTCTTTTAGCTTCGTTAGGGTGCTTTCCTCTTCTCCTCTCTTCATTTCAAATTCCGTGTTTTCAGGAGTTGAAGGGCTGGAGGGGAAAGGGACAACGCTCCATTTTGCTGTTGCTGCTACTTTCATTCCTTTTTTTGCTCATTGTGTTTATTAGGTGATTATTTAATTCAGTTTCCACCCAAGAGAGTGTATAAGTGTGGGTTTGGGTACGTGCTTTCTTTCCCATGTTTCGCTTTTCATTTCGTGTGTTCATTTTTCTCGTAGTGATCTATGTTTTGCAAACACAGGGTTTTCCTCACTGATTCTGTTGAAATTTCATTTTATACTTGCTAAATCCTTGAGTGCTGAAGTCACTGTAAGATACTCTACCCTAAAAATTGACAATAACTGTTGGATGAAGATGTATTTTATGCTACACAATTATTGATAGGTTACCAATTTTGTAGGTTTTTGTGGGGTTTTTTTAATGCTTACTGAAACTAATCAAGTAGCAGATGCAAATCTGCATTACTATTGCACGCTTTCTCGGAAGTAATTCTGGATGTTGCTGGATACGTGAGCTTCTAGATGTAAATGAACAGTTCCTTATATACTGCTCATTAGACTTTGCTTTTTTTTTCCTGAAGAACTGGCATTGTGGATGCTTATAAGATTCTAACTGCATATGAGGTCCTTGTAGGCTAAGAAGTGAAGCAAAGTAGTAAATTTGGTGAGAACTACTTCAGCATCTTATCAAAAGCACAGCGTAGCTCTAGGGTGCTGAGAGCAGGTTGTCTGAGTTTTAAAAGAACACAGCAGTGATGGGCAATGCTCTTCAGATTTGTAAAGTACGCTATTGTTTTTCATTTTTCACAAGAAAACATAGCGAAGAACCTGACCAAGGATTACCAATCGTTCATTGATTGTGGTGAAAAAATTCTGAAGATACTGATTAGTATCTTCCCCCCCCTCCCTTTTTCCCCCCCTCCCCTCCCTTTTTTCCTCCCCTCCCCTCCCTTTTTTCCTCCTCTCTGTTATAATCCAATAATCTGGGCATCCAATAGGTAAGTATTCTAACACAGTGCGTTATGGAAGCAGATGGAGGCTGAAATACTGATGGTTCCATCCAAGACCCTTCACTGTGAGAGAGTAAAGTCTGGGGGGAAGTGAGACTTGAGAGCCTGGGAAAGGGTGAACCATCCTAACTCTGACAGTTATGTCTATGGTAATATTTTTTCCCAGTGCCGGAAAAAATACTACTTGTCAGTATAAGAAGTGACACTTTTTAATAGATGGTTTATGAGAACTTGTTCTAATCAAGAGATCCTCCTCTCTTCCTGTTTTTCTCTCAGGAATTTCTCTCAGATGCAAATCAATTTTGTGAACTTTTTATAAAATCATGCTGGGGGTTAGGTTTGACATGAATTTTAGTTCATGAAAAAGGAAGTCTTGAGGATGGTACCAGGAAATGTGTGACAGCTGCTTAAGGAGTAGAGCTGTCAGTCTCACAGTTGTGGATGCTGAATGAATCTATGATGCAAAGTCACTTTTTCACAAGTATTTTTGCCAGTGCAGAAGTCACGCAAAACTTCAGTCTGTAATAGTGGGAAACTGACTGTCCTCAATACGGCAGCTTCTCCTTCTTGGGAAGCAGATCGATTTTACGCAGAGTTGTCATCTTGCTCTCTTTGGAAGCGGTTATTTCACTGGGGATAGCGGGAACTGGGGTACCACTTGCTCCGGGAACTGCAGAGTTTAGGCATCTTTGTCTAGGGCCAGCATCTCCAAAAAGGACGTCCATGTTTTTAGTAAAAAGATGCAGGAAAAACAGCACTTCTCAAGAACTCACTTAGGTAAATGTGAGATTATAGAGAGAGGACTTAGAATTTCCATTTCTACAGTTTTATAGAAAATTTACATTTCTGGCAATACTCTCAAATAAAAAAATGGCATACTTTAAAATAAATCTGTATAAATAGTATAAAACTGAAAAATGAAATATTTGAACAGCCATATATCCCTTACGTTGTGAATATGAAGAGATGCAGTTCAGTGGGACCATCTGCCCTATCAACTTGCAATATTAATCTTACAGACATAGAAAGTCGAGCTGTGTATTGTGATAGGTGTAACTTCCAAAAACCGCCACCTGGAAATTGCTGCATGTCTGACTAGCAAAGGGAAGTTCCTTTCAGGAAACTCTATTTAAAAAGTGCATATGATTACGTCAAAAGATATCTCTACCTCTTTTTTAAAATTCCTTATTTCCTTTCTCTATTAGTTTGCAGAACTTGAGAGATTCTTCTTAATCGACTGATTTTGACTTATTGCCCCTTTTGTTACCATATTTTGAACCTTTAGCAGTTCCATTTTAAAAAAACAAACAAAACCCATAAAACTTTTGTCTTCGTTCTGCTGTAGTTGCTCTATTAACTTAACTCTTTCTGCTGGCTTTTTTTTTTCTTTCCCTCTTGCTTTGAGGAAAAGCTTCCAGAACTGTATAAGAAATTAGGTCAGGTCTCTCTGGAGGCATCTAGTCTAAAACTGTGCTCCAGAGAGCCCAACTTCAAAGCTAGGTCAGGTTGCTCAGAGCCTTACCCAGTCAGGTTTTGCAGATCTCCACTTCCCCATCCCTCTCCACCCTCACTGGAAGAACTGATTGTTTCCTTATGACTAACTGAAATTTTCTACGCTGCGTTTTGTGACTGTCCTCTCATTTTGCTGGGCAGCTCTGTCTGTCTCCTCTCTGTAGCTTCCCCTTTGAGAGAGTGGAGGTCTTTGCAAATAGTGGCTTGGATGCACAGTGAAGTTGTCCCTCAGACTTCTCTGGTGAAGCGGTGTCTCACCAGCTGCTCTTCCTGTGCCACATGCTCCAGCTTCCTGAAGTTTTCACTGTAGGAGTTCTTTTTCTTTAACTTAAAAATATAAACAAAGTCATTTTTTTTCTGTTTAAATAAGTTTTTGAAACAAAAGTGAATGGTTTTCAATTTTCAGGTGTATCAGAAAAAGCAGACTTCAAATTAATTGAAAGAATTCTGTAAATTTGTTTTTTTCAGGCTAGTTGCTTATGTACCCCAGGTGTGAAATCTTTACCGTTATGCAGAAGATGGTTCTGCAGAGCTTTAGAACAGAAAGTTGATCTTTTGCATCTGCCTCACTAAAATTTTGTATGACTATTGTAGCAAAGCATGGGACTTTTAAGACGTTACTCCTTTAAGTTTTACTTTTCCGACAAAATTCGTAGTATTTGTTTCCATTGTCATCAGTATCTCTTTGTGCTTCAGTAACTGGTCCAACAAGTACATAACCAAAATGAGCAACTGTAGTGATGAAGTGTTTCTAATGATAATGTGCTGGGGGGTTTTGTCAGCAAAATGTATTTTTCTTAGTGTCTGGAAACAACTTTTGAAGTCAAAGGCTGAAGGATTGTGGAGGCAGACAGCTGGAAACACTGCAGCAGAAAATGTTTAATCTTTTGGCTTCCCTGCAAATACCGAGTCATATTATTTTTTTATTTTATCTGAAATTGAATCTAAGCAGTTGGATGGGTTTAGTATTATGGTATTAATTCAGTAGCAGGGCTGAAAATCCATTTGGTGACTTTGGTTCGTTCAGGAAGTTTGGGATTTCTATTTATGATGGCAGTAGAAATGTAGTTCTCATTGGAAGCCAGTTCTAGTTTTCTAAGTTCTCGCCAAATTTCATATAATAAGGCAAAATAATTGCTCTTATGTAAAAGCAAAAAAAAAAAGAAAGAATAGATTTGTGGTTCCCCTTTCTCTTTTCTAGCATTTATTCTTACTTCTTTTGCTATTTTACCTGAAGGAATATAAAAGCAGAACAGTGGGTACAGCTGCAGACCCTTCAACTGAAGCCAAGGAATAATACAGAAATTTTACTGTAGCAATTGCTTCACAAGAGACATTTTATGAGAAGCTGATTTTCCTCTTACTTACGGCAGTCAAACTCCAAACACTTTATAAAACAATGAATACAGGGAAGTTATTCCTCAAACTCCTGTCTTCCTTTTGTCTCTCCCTCATATAATAGCATCTTTTTCCTTCCACCCCGCCTTCTTTTCCCTGTTGTCCCCTGTAAGTTGAAAACTTACCCAAATGTCTTTGGCATAAAATTGAATAATTCCTTAAAACCAGTTGCTGACTGATTTTTATTGGGTTGCCATTTCATTTTGGCTTATTGGTGTGTAACTTTCCTTATCCTTTATGGTAAGGATTTCTCTCGCATCCTTTGCATCCGTTTAGTCGAGTTATATAAATTAATTGAAACTATCCCATGCAATTCAAACCCTGAAATGATCATTATGCGTCCTTGTCTACTCCTTCACCATTTGGAAACAGTCAAATCTTTACCATGTTCCAGGAATCTGTATTTGATTTGTGTTTAGCAATTCCTTACTACCATTTCCAGTGCGAGAGGATTTTGTTTCCGCTAGTTCATAGTGTGGTGTTGTTATAGCAAGTAAATAGAGAAAAGGGTTTGTTGTCTCACATTGCTTCATGCTCTTCCTGAATTTTATGACTACTACTGTTCAAAATGTCATTCTGGACAATGCACATCAAAATGAAGTAAAATTTTAAGATCAAGATTTTTCATTTGTTTATCAGAAGGAGCTGCAACAATTTCATAAAGATGACTTAATTCTCAGATACTCCTTCCTAGTGAAGTCCTCATGATAGATTACTTCTAGAATATAAAAATCCCCATCCTTCGCCCAACTACAGTTGCATTTTTATCCTCCTGCATCCCAAAGAAAAAGCATGCCTTAGCTTAGCCTGGTATCACGAGTACTCCCACACAGCCATTTGTGCTTCCACTTGAACTTGTATTGAAACAGTACAAAGATGCCTCACACAGAGGGGTTTAATTTTCTTAAAGGTGAGGCTGTGCTTTGCCCCAATAATGCCCTGCCTGAGCAACGCTATATAACCTGACTCTGCTATACCTTCCTTTTAACTTTTTTTTAAGGGAAACATTCAGAATTATCAGTGATTATAAAATTTTATGAGTGCGACGTTAAATGTTCCATTTGATACCTTAAATGTGGGATCGTTAGGGATATCCATCTTAAAATTTTCAGGTCAAAAGAGAAGGATGACAAATTTCTTGACCAAGAGGGTGCACTGGAACAGGCTTCCTAGAGCGGTGGTCGATGCCTCGAGCCTGTTGGTGCTTACAAGGCTTTTGGACAATGCCCTGCATAACAAGCTTTAGTTCTTGATCAGCCCTAAGTGATCAGACGGTTGGACTAGATAATGGTTGTAGGTTCCTTCTAATGGAAATGATTCTGTTCTTCTATTCTAAATGTCTTGTCTTCTGGTGAGACTAGGAAGCTCTTCCCTGCCCGTTTCTCTGTGGCAGGGGCAGTTTTCAGGTGTTGAAGCTTATGATCTGAACCAAGACGTTTTATGCTCTTTCCTTTTACTCGAGGCATTTCGTGTTAAACGGCTTTTACTCACTGGAGTCCTGGGCAAGCCCCAGGGTTGGAGGTTCCCACGTGGTATTTTAGGAAATGCACTAGCTCATGGAAGGACACCGCTCTCCTTTGCTCTCCTTGAAAATGCCTCTGTCCCCGATGAACGGCCTTGGAAGGACATGGGCTTGGTGTCTTCTGTAGTGGTCTGAGTGGGACAGTCTCTCTCTGGTCAGAATGGGATGTCTAAGGCTGTTGAAAAGGCAGCCTCCTGCTTCTGTGGGTGGGAGGACAGGACAAGCAGGAAGGTCCATAGCTGCGTTCTTACCAGCCTAGCCAGCACGGCATCATTACAAATAATAAAAACAAACTTCCAGGTATGAAAAAAAAAATGGAGATTACTTCCATTTTATTTGGAAGACACTTATTTTCCTGCATTTGAAGCGTGCTGCATGGCTTATGAAGTGAAAGGAGGCATCTATAAATATAAATTATTAGGAAATAATTTTCAGGTTTTGTAAATCGCTGTTCATCATTGCTTTGTGTGCTGAAGCTTAGAAATGTTGTCAGCTCGATGTTGCTGCCTTTAGAATTAATATATCATCAGGCTTTTTGTTGAAGTGTACTTGAAAAGAGCCTTTGTACATTTTCTCTCTTTATCTCTGTTTAAAGATATATTTATTTAACCTAATCAGCCCTGACAGTTTATTTAGGAGTTCTCTTCCTGTTACTGCTATTTTCTTTATTTTGCACTAATTTATTATTTGTGATGGGAGACGAGTGCACAGAAAGAGGTGGCACAGGGACGTGGTCTTTCTACTTATGCTAGTTTCATATTAATTACAGTGCTTTACATATCTAACTATACACAACGTGTTATAACTTCTAGAAGAACAGTGGCTCTTTAGTCAGGTTTCACTCTTCTGAACTTTGCTTCAGCCAAACTGGGCGGTATTCATGTTGACTTACGCTAACGCTGATAAATTTGGAAAATCTTGACGCTGGTATAGGTTATTTTGCCTTTTACCACAAGAATCCAGACCTGGTGACATGATCCATCACTGCACGTATGCCAGTCGAGTTGTTGGAGGGTTTACCAGGAGCACGTTCCGTGCTTTTCTGGATATGCTCAGAGTGATGATTCTTTGTGAGTCTGAGCTACAGGGACAGTATTATGTTAAACAAATATCGTATTGCATACGTTATCATTCCATTGCTTGCTTCTATCTTTAGCGAAAGTAGGAAAAATTGGAAAAATAAACTCAGGTAGGTATATGAGTCTTCGTGTTGAGTGAAATGAGTTAATTGTGAAGCATGGATTTTGCAATCTCACGCATGCCAGCTGTTCATACTGTGATAGTCACCTTTTTTCACTTCCTTAAAAATTAAAGCCTTTTTCTTTTTTCCCTTTTTTTGGCATTAAGTTATATAGAAATGGTTTCCAAATCCAAACCCCAAAGTAGCAATTTGCAAAAGGCCGTTAACTACCTATAGAAAAGCTTTCCATGAATTTTACTTAGACTTTTGTTTTGTGTTGGATATGAGTCCTCTATATTTAATTAGACAGAATACATAATAATATGAATTGTAAAGGCGATGCTCTAACAGTGAAGGTGAGGCAAGTTTTGCAGTGGTAGAGAAAACATCTTTTATTAGCTGGTGTGATTAGAAAAGTTAGACCAGCTTCTAAGCATTGTAAGAACTCTTTGTAAATCTGAAATACAAGCTGCAAACAGCAGATGTAAATGAAGGAATTGTTGTGAGATTAATAACATCGATTAAACACAGTCTGCTCTCTTTTCTTTCAGATGATGGAGTTGATGTAACTGAATTCTAAATTAATCAGAGTCATCTTGGTGTTTGATAACCGTTATTCTGCCGTGGTTAGAATTAGTTACCATTTTCTGCTGTGATATTACAAAGCTGTGCACGCACCCTTGTTTCATGATAGGAAAGTTCAATGTTAATGAACATAATTTAGACGCTGTTGAATACCTCTTGAACGTCTCTTAAGTTTGAGCACGAGTAGTCCTCTGAAATAACGCGTGGCACTCCGTGTTAGTAAACTGAGGCTCTATGCGTTGCGTTACCATGATAAATGCGAACCTAAAAGTTAGGTTGAAACTTTTTCAGATTGCCTGTCTCCATTTCTAGGTATGAAGTCAAACAGTTGTGGGTTAAAAGTATTGATTTACTATTTGAATGGTTCCAAAGTCTGTTGCGCTTTCAGAATACCTTCCCTTAAACTTGACTCCATCTTCCACTAAATCACTCCACTGCAGCGTCTGCTGAGGGCTGTTCCTAGCACAGTGCTCAGCAGCCACTGTTTGATGCATATTTGAATTTAATAGCTGTGAATTGTTCTGCCTATCCTGTACTCCAGGATGTTCCCAGAGGCAACTTCTCTTTCTTGTGCAAAACACAATTTTCCCCTCTCTGCCGTATCATTCTTCTTCACCTTTTGTAAATGAATGCATGCTCTGTTTTGAATATTCGAACAGGTAGACAAACAGTACGGTCACATGAACTGTGGTCAGTTCTTTCTTTTAACGTTAGGTAACTCCATAGCCACAGGAATAAAAGCCCGTTTCCTCCGGCGTTTGACACGGTGTGACATTCTAGCCATTTTGCTGTGCTCTCATCTTGTTATAGACTAATTCCGTTTGATGTGACAGCAGTCTCCTGCATAAAAATGTGTTTAATTCAGGAATTGCCAAGCAAGGAGAGGAACCTAAACTTTTATTATTAGACTGTACTCCAAATTCTTAGGGGAGTCAAATGTATTTTCTGGGGCTTTCTAATGTCTTCAGCTATCTACAGGCTTCAGGCCCTGAAGCTACCCTGATCCTGCACTGTTAAATTATTTTTTTGCAGGATGATAAAAATACAGACCTTTGACAATAGTTTTGAGTCAAAATTTTGAGCGCCTTCCTGGTCCTCAGTTCGTGTATGACTCTGTTAATAAGATGATGAAATACAGTCTGTGATACTGATTCCTGTGAGATCCTGCAATCTGCTTTAAAAATACAGCTGTGGGTAACTTGATGGTACTCGTACCTCCACGTTATATTAAAATACCTGTAAGTTCTGCAGGTATTTTAAGTTAGTGAGACAATTCCTTACTTAAACATATGTTTAGTAAGAGAATCTGAATTATTTTAAATTCATGCTTTGCAGTGGCCAGAATTTTCTCTTACGTAATGCAAAATCAGTGAAGCTAATACTTTTCAGCCTGTAGCGATACAGAAAGCATGATTTAGGAGACAGTTTCAGTCCTCCTACCTGTAATAGCCGAGCTTGTGGCAGTAACACCTCCCTAAGAGCAGCCTTCCTTCCCTGCAGACCACAGCGTCTACCACCGCTGGTTTTCAGGGTGGTCCTGTAGCTTCTTGCTGTACAGCTTCCTTGCTACCCAGGAAAGGTGGAATTAATTTATATGAAGGGTTATATGACCTGTGCGAAGTGGGAGGTCAGGCTGTGGTCTTTTCTATGAAAGAACATAAAATGTGTGTATTACTCTTAATACGCTTGACAGGTTCTGCAGGACACTTCATTGCAGTGACAGTATAGTGGCGAAGATCAGTCTCTGTGGCTGGGTCCAGTTTCAGAGTGAGTGTTCAATGGAAGGGCATTATCAGGAAAGACCTTTCGTCCCTCTAATTTCTTGTGTGTATGTACGTGTTCCAAGATGGGTATCCCGCAGGATGCACGGTTCTGCAGCCTCTCCAGAACCTCTCGCAAATTCCCTCTTCTCTACCACAGGCACCGAGTTGGTTGGAAGGATATTCCAACTTTCTATAAGAGGAGGCACAGTGGATGCTATGAGACGTGACAAAATAATGGAAAAAATGTGTTTGCGTTTGGGTTTGAAATAGAGAAATAAAAATTATGTTCTATATGACGATTCTGTAATTTCAGAAAGTTATAAAACATTAATAAAAGACATTATTCTTGATCTGTTAAAAGACATTATTCATGAAAAGAAAAAATATCTTACAGTAATATTGAAATCTAAATCAGGTGCAAAGATGAATATAGAAGAGTTGCATAGTCCTGTACACTTTGCTGAAAGGATATCATTTTCTCTTTAAATCATAGGCTTGGAAAGAGCACTGGTAATTGTTTTTCAGATATTTAACCTTTAGAGTTTTGAAGTACTTTGGTAATGATCTCAACTTTTCCCCTGCAATTTAGGAAAATTATAAAAATTACAGATTTTTAAAAATAGCTCTGCACACCTCCACAGCACGTCTGAAGGCACGGTGGGCTGTCTACGTGGGCCTGCTGCTCAGGTGACTTGACTTGGGTACAAAGGCTGCTGAGGGAGGCTGAAGAAAGGCATCTCATCAACAGGCTGTTCAGGGTGTCTTGCTCTAAGCAGCCTTTGTTACATGCGAAGTCTCACCAGTCACTCAAAGCTGATGGGGAGCTACACGGCAGCTGGTAGAGAAAAAAAAAATCACTGAGTTCTTCAGCATCACCAGCTGTAGTGATCTGCAGGCAAGTTCTCGGGCGAACCGTAACTGCACAGGGATGAAATCCGTATTCGTCATGAGTTGGCAGTTCATACATGGCTTATGAGCAACAAAATCACATCCCAGTTTGTTTCAGTGTGTGCAAACAAATGTGTGAGAACAAAAACTGAATTTCATTTTAATTGGGGCAAACTGGCAGCGGGGATTAAGGAGCATCTTCTGTTCTAGGTGTTACAGCTCATTGACACTTCTGGGTCTCTCACCGGTTTACTGTGTGCCCCTTGGTCAACCTCAGACGCGAAGTCACCCATTTTTGTGTCCTAATAAAGGTCAGGCTTCGTTTTGGCTTGGATTATTTTTCAATTTTCACTGGAAAGTTTTTCAAATACATAACTGACATTAATAAAGAGGATGGTACAGTCTTATAGTAAATAAAATCGATTAGTGAATGTGTACCTGGAATTTAGATTTTTTTCCTCTGACTGCAGGAATTGAGATAAGTATCACCCTTAAGACATGAAAATGGGAGTCAGAAACTTAATTATCTTCCTGAAATGCCAAAGATGATAAAATTTTTCCAAAATTTGTAAAACTATTAACGATTTTGAGGTTTCAGGAATGCCAGTGCTATGTAAATATCAGCAACTCAGAGTCCAAACATAATATCCTATTAAAAATTAACAGTAGTCCAGTATCTCTCTGGTTTAAATGCTTGTGAGATCGAGTGGTCACGATCCTGTCGTGCAGAAGGGCTGTATCGTGGCTGTCAGCTGCTCGCTCAGAGAAGGGTGCTGTGTAGAGCTCTCTGTGTTTACTTTATTGTTTTATGGTGTGGAGGATGACCGCAGCCCCCTGCACGCAGAGAGTGGGTTTCCAAGTGAGCGATGGGAGAGGGTGGCTGTTCCTTGCAGACAGGTGGGAAGGCTTCCGTATTTCTCCACTGCCTCGTAGTCTTTTGAAGTCACTGCTGCAGCTCTGCAGCTTTTCCTTCCCGGAGAGTACAACCAGGCAGCGATCTCCTCGTGGACCTCAGATACCGGATACTGCCTTACATGGCATGTGTAAAATGGTGACAGAAAAGCTGTAGAATCCAAAACTATGAGTGGAAGGAGGAAGTTGTTGCTTGCAGTGGGTTTCTTGTGAGCATTGACCCCTTGTCAGGAGGTCTGAGCTGTCTGCTGCAACACGCACAGCCAGTTCACCGCAGTGCCTGATGCGGAGCTCAGGAGCTGGTGCTCTGGCCTCCTGGCTTGTTGATGGGAATCCAGGTTAGGTTATCTAGGCAGCGTCATAAAGGGCTGTCAAAAGAGGGATAGCATCGGTTGTTTTTTAAGGATTTCAAGGGATTTTCTGACTTGTTTAAGGGGACCTTCTAAAAACCATTTTAACAGATGGCTGGGACTTATCCCAGTGTCATTTCGCTAGGAGAGCAATGTGTACGTGGTGTGTGAGACACCAGATGCAGGTTGCAGTCATTCATACACGTTTATTTTAAAATTCTCATTCCAATCTAGATGACGTTTAATGAAATGTTGAAGTACTGTATCCCCTAACCAGATAATATTAATAGCAATCATTCATAGTACCTCATTACACAGCTCATCCGTGACATATTTTACAGAATTTCTTGCAAAAACAATGTACCAGCAAAGTAGGAAATGTTGATGATTTAGTCCTGAGCACCATCTAATACTGAAACAGATGTATCTTACTTGACTCAAAAGTGTGCTTAGCATACGAAGGGTTCCTTCCCAGCCATCAGGCAGCGGGCTGCCTCTGCTTTAAATTGAAGAATTATATAGGAGGGCAAGTATAATTATTTGTAGAGGTACTAAGGAGCCTGAACAGAGTAGGAAAATGCGGGTGGAGAATGAGTTACGGAATGGCGGCTATCAGTCAGAGTAAAGGACAAGTCTCCTCAGGGGTGATATTAACGTTTACAGGAGTAAGAGCAGACTGTAAAGATAGTCTGGTGGAGTGCCAAACACCAGCTCCCATTGTCTTTCTCGAAAGCACTGACCTGTCTTCCGCATGAGAACTTGAAAAATGCATGCATAATTGATTTAAAAAGCCATCCAGAATATCTTTCCTTTCCACATGTAAGTGAAGATGTTAGGGAGTAAATGAGATAAGAAGATATATCCAACCTTTCAAATTTAACCCAGGCATTTCCCTTTTTGGAGTATTCCTCTGGGCTTCCTCTTCCTATCACCTCAGCAGTAATAAAACAAAAATAAAAATACTGGAACTCCCTGAACCTGGAGATTCACGACTCCAAAGCAGTGTTTCCTTAAACAGCTCTGTGTAGGCTTCACTTCTGCTTGTGTTTTCTCCCAGCGAACACCCCATTATAACGTAGTCTTCACCCTCCGTGCTGATATCTGAGGGCAGCCGTATGCTGAGACTTCCCCAGGTTTTGAATTCCTTTTCCCGGTCCTTTTTTGACTGCACGCTAAAGTATTAATGCTCTAGTGCCTTCAGTGTGCTCTTGGCTGGGCAGAGCGACGGCGGTACTGGACTGCAGGTAGAACCAGTTCCTGGCACTTCACTTTGGACTTGCAGAAATTCTCTGAAAAAGAGCAGAACTCAAACTGTGAAAGCTCATCGCTTTCTGGAGCATGGAAATAGTATTTTTTGAAAAAAAATTATTTGGAATCTGTCTTGATGCTCCACAATGTTGGTTGAGTAGTCTTAAGTGGTCTGGAAAAATACAGCCAATTTTAATAAGAGATCTCGGTTTCTGTCCCGGCTCAGGTTTTGCTGGAGTAGCGTTGCCTCTGTGTGACACCACTTCTTTTAATGCTACCTTCCAGCTTTCTCTTTAGTACTGTAGGCCTTGATATTTCTCTCCTTTCACCACGCTGAAAGCCCTGGCACTGTACAAGTCACGCTCAAATAAATTTTGCGCGCGTGTAAGTATTTTTCAGAAGACATTTATTGTCTTGGTCTGTGCCTTCAACTGATTCCCAGTCACAGGGAACAGGAACGTGTCTCAGGGCGGGGGCTTATGGCCGGTCTGGCTTTGGGCAGGTGAAAGTCACTGCTGGAGGTTAAAGTCTCAGGAGAGTCTAACCCAGGAGCGTTACGGCATTGTTACGGCAGCCTCATTACGCAGCCGCGTGGTTTTGCTGGGACAGACAGTGACGGAGGGTTGGAGAGCAAACATCGGGCTCTGGGCTGGACTGGTTTAGGGCTGCCGTGCCTCAGTCTCTGCCGTGGGGTGAGGAGCCCTCAGCAGCGGTGGGGCAGGACAGCAAGGTGGGAATAGAGGCTTTTGAAAGCGATGCAGCTGGTTTCTCTCCCCTCTGGAAAGGCACACTTGTTGAACTGTTTCCTCTTCTCAGTGCAGGGTCGATTAAGCTTTGCGTGTTCCAGTCATCGCCATTTCTAAAATTGCTGGTTTGGCTTTTAATACAATTGAAAAGGACAGCACAAGTACAAGGAGGCTGGCGAAACACTGGCCCAGGTTGCCCCGAGAGGTGGTAGATGCCCCATCCTGGAAACATTCCAGGTCAGCTTGGATGGAACAACCTGACTGAGTTGCAGATGTCCCTGCTCACTGCAGGGACGGTTGAACTAGATGACCTCTGAAGGTCCCTTCCAACCCAAAGCATTCTGTGAAGTAATAATAATCATGGGGAGATGAAGAGCAAAAACACCCAGCAGTCTTCTCTTTTTTTTTTTTTTCCCCCCTAAACGCGAACAGTGTTGCTAAGCATATGCTCTAGTCATCTTTAACAGGTTTTACCTCTAAATATTTTATAAAGGACGTTGCAGATGGCCTTCCTCCTGCGCAGCACTTAGATTCTAAATTACCGTATGATAAATCGCTTATTGTGTATCTAGGCTTGAACAGTACTAATTCCAGTCAGGACTAAATTTAAACATCGTCTGTTAAGATAACCTTAATCATAATTTCTGAAGGCAAAATTGACAGCTTTAGGTATATGTGCCTTAAACAACAAAAAAGATGTATTATACGAATGTGGGAGTAGGATTGTAGTATTGCACTAGTGCTATCTCCTCCGATTCTGGCTGGTTTTCAAACAGTGAGCTAAGCCCTCCTATACACAAAGAAAAACAGTATAGGGGTGAGGTTTAATCCTTACTGCGTTGAGCACACTACTAAATTCACGGTGACCTTTATTTTTCCCCAGTAAATACTTCTCAGTGTATGTAGATTTTGAATCACTTTTTTTGTGCAGGAGGGCTGTAATGCTTCTCCCTTCATCACAGATTTTCTATCAAGCCAGTGACAGACACGCAAGATTTCTGATTCTGAAACCTTATCGTCACCTATCTGCACGTAAATACTGGTTATATGATTTCAGTTTATGTGTTCATTTAAAATATTAAGAGTAATTTCGGTATGATTCACTGCTTTTGTTCCCCTTTAACAGCTTTGAATTGATTTCCTTTAATTGAGTTTACTCTTCATACACTAGAGAGGTTTTTCTTGAATCACGAAATAAGTCATGGTGATTCCTGGTCTCAGCTCTGTATACATTTTGTGTACTTTTATTATGTGTTCATTATCATAGCAGTATTTAGAGGCATTTTGAAATGGGTATGACCATATAAATACGTCTTAAAAAATCTGCACAAAGAGCTTTGAAGCCATTAGTGTCACTTTTGTAGATAAGTACTTCAGGATTCTTAAATCTAGGGATTATTGGGCGACTTCACATGTCGAGCCATTAAATCCTCGTGTGCAATGCAGTATGAAATTTTTGGTGACTATGGATTAGCTTATCACAGAGTTTAGCAGCAAACTCATTTGTCCTCAATGAAAGTAGAAGAGAACTTGTAAATTAAGCCAACAGGAAGACTGGCTGATCCTCAGCTGTGGAGGCACACAGGAGAATGAAGAGCAAACCCTTCCAGACACTCAATTTCTGTCATGTCTTGAAGTTCTTTTGAGAGGTTTCTCCACAGCTTCCTTCTGAAAGAGTTGAAGCCTCTAGGACGTTTTTGGTTGCTGAGATAAAGCTTGGGACGCTGTGTATCGTAATGGAACTATTGTAAAAACCAGGGCATCTGCAGGGATGACTTTGCTTCTATTGAACCCTTAGAAGCACCCCGTGAGCACATCTGCAGGGATGGGTTCCTCTGGCTTCTCTAGTCTTTTGTATTTCTCCAAATCCTATTGACTAATGTTTTTTTTTTTGTAGTTTTGAGTACCAGAGACTGGAGAAGAACTTTCCCGAGTCATCTGTTGAAGGCAACTTAAAAATAATACCATGATTTTAGCTTAATGTGCAAGGTAAAGTGGAACTAGAAGATGTGATCTCAGTATGTTGAATTGGAAACCAAGGAGTTCCTGGTCTTTACTCAGAAACAGCTCTTAAAAGGTTAGAGAAGTTGATAAGTAAATTACTATAAACATGAATTGCAAATAGCTGATATTTTTTCGTATTGTATTTAATATGTGCTCACTCTTACCTATTCAGTTATTACTGGAATTTGTTTCATATGTCATTACTATTATTTCCTGTAGACTGTACAGTGCTCCTCGGTTCAGAAATGCCAGAACATAAATGGCTTCTGCAGCCTTAATTGCAGATATCATGTAGCACATCCCGTTGCGTTTCATCAGCTCTCTTACGACTGGCTGCAAAAGAACCTGCAAGCGCGGCGGAGTGTGGTAGGAACACCTGCTGAAGGATGCTGAAGCCTGAGCCACGGCCAGCACCCCTCAGCAGATAAGCCTCAAGCCTCTTAAGGGACTGCAGCATCTCCTGAGCGTGGCCATCATCGTGTAGGGTTGAAAGGGTCCTCTTGAGATCACTAGGCCATTCCTCATCCACAAGTCGGGATTACTGCAGTATTTCTAACAGGTTTGTTCTAAACAAGAAAAAAACGAGTTTTTTAAAAAATGTAATGCACTTCATTTTAGGGCTAGCTAACTTTATCTGTTAAGATGATTTCTCTCGTGTGTAACTTGATTTTCTTGTGCCTTGAGCTCATCACTCTTTTCCCTGGCTGCTGTGGACAGGCTTCCCTCTCAAATACGGAACTGCTGATGTATTTGAAGACCATTCCCATGTCTGTCTTCATTCTTCTCTTGAGTAAACAACCCCAGTTTGTTCAACCCCTCTTCATCGGACATGTGCGCTAACTCTAATTCCATCCCATATGTTTCTTTGTAGGCTAAGTGATCCATTTTTCCTTCCTAAAATGAAATGCAAAGTATTGCAATATATTTATCGTGTCATACTTTTTCAGTGAAAAAAGGCTTGTTTTTTTTAACCTTTGTTCAGAGTAGGGGTTGGCTGCTTTTGAATCCGTGGTATGATAGTTTTGCCATCTCTAAAATCAGAATTCCTTATAAACTATAGTCAAAAGCCTTATGAAATCAATGCAGAGGATATACAATACCTTCTGTTCATCTGTGAGGACTGTTACTCTGTTTTAGGAAGAAATAGGGGTAGTATAATCAGATTTGTTTGTGGGAAATACATACTAGTATCTACTTGTCTCTCTGTGTTCCTTCTAGTCAGCAGAACTACACTGGCCATCTACGGATCCCCACCAGCTGCAGAGGTTATGAAAAACAATTACTGTAGGCAAGCCTTCCCTCGGAGAATTATATTCTCCAAGAATTATTCAAGAGAATTATATTTTCTATTATATTGTTTGTGATATTTCCAAGGTATTTTAATCAGGATTCCTTTTTCAGACTGTTTCATATGACTGCAATCATATGCCTTTCCCCCCACCCCTCCACTCTCCCTGGGCACCAGCAGCGTGTTTTCAGCTGCTTTTCACAGAGTTCTTCAGCACATGTATCAAAAAGGGTGGACAAAAGGGCTGCAGCATGCCTGAATTAGTCATGGGCAAGTTTAAAGATGTGGATGAAGCACGTGGCTCTGGAACAAATTATCTAACATATACTAGAGATTTTTTTTGAGTGTTTTGACCAAATGTGGGTGTATTTTTCTGCACATTTAAAAAGCAAGGCTTTTGCAAATTCATACATCTCATTCTACAACATGTGGGCACGATAGCTATTCAGTGAAAATGTCAGAACTCTTCAGCATTAGCAAAGATATTTTTCCTAGATTTTTGAAAGAGCTAAGGCACTTTTTTTTGATTGAAACTGGGGAAAATTTTAAAGCCTGGGGCACATGCCTGTCGTCAAAATGGGTGGAGTTAGTGAAAATTTTATGACATTATTTTAAAATGGAAATTCTTGGCTATTAAAATATAGGCGTTTTTAGGCATAGATTTTTTTCAGTGTATTTTGTAATTCATCTCTGGTGTTGAAATATTTTGAAAAAATATACGTATCCTTGCTGCTGTTTACTGCAAGCTATGGAAGGAGCTACATAGCAATGCAAGGAGGGCGAGAAGGTGTGCGTGAGAAGGAATGTTCTGCGGTACCCGTAGCACGGCTCTCACCCAGAGTTGTCAGTGCTTTCTGCAAGACAGGACAGAGATGCAGTTACTGTGGGATGATCTGGTACCATCTCAGGAAACATTTTGTGACCCTCAGGTTCCACTTGCTATTACAGTAAAGCTTAGGTTTCTCAGAGGGACTGTGTGGTCCTGCTTGGCAAAGAGTACCAATCTGGTTTTCAGCCTGTGAGTAATGCGTTTTAAACCTGGTTGTGTTGTGTTGCCTGCTGCTGATGTTGGTTGGCATCGTCCAGTTTATGTAACTGACCCTCAAGTCTTGGCTAAGGAAGGCGCTTGCCCCACAACCGCACACGTGGTTGTACCGCTTACCTAGTTCCTGCAGTTTCCAGATGTGTGTAACTGAGTAGTGATGTGCTGAAATCGAATCCCATGGCCGGGCTCTGTGCTGGATCCTGTTCTGGGAGCAGCATTCCTGCCGTGCTGGCCAGGTCCCTGCACACATGAGGGAAGATGGGGTAAGGTCCAGCACCTTCTCCCTGGTGGTGAGTTATTAGGTCTATGGAAAACACACAGACGCTTTCATTTGACTATGCCACATGAATCACAAATCAGTGAAAAGGTGCTAGAGCAGTTCCTTGTCTTCCTTAGGGAAAAAAGTGAGTTAGAAAAGTGACGGGATACTTACTATCCAAGAGTGGAAGAGTGCAGACCCTCTTTATTCTCTTAGTATAGTGTGCCAATAACAGATGGTAGTTTCAGTATCTTTAAAAAAATAACTTGTTATGTCCTTGTTCGTGCTCACTCGGTTCTGTCCAGGAATACCTGCAGGTGTTACCATCTCTTAGAAATATCTATTTAAACAGCGAGTTTATTTGGAACTTGATTTAACTTGTGATTAGGTTTAACTATATTTTAATAATTCTATTGCCGTAGTATGACCACGGGGATGAAGTAAATCTGTGTGCTTTATTTGTATAACTGCAACAAATACCTCAATCAATCCAGGTATTGATACAGTTTTATTGACAGGCACCTATACTGTAGTACACAATCTAGAAAATAAAGTGTGTGTGTTCTTCCATTACCCCTCGCAAAAATAAAAATTGCCATGATTTTTTTCTTATCGTAAGAAATAATTCAGCCTTTTTCCCATTTGTTGACAAAAGGGTCAGTGGAAAGCGAAGTTGAAATGGTAATAACTAGTGTATAACTGAGGTGATAGCCATATGTTAAATTGAGAATTATTTCTGAAATTAGAAATAGTATTTAAAAACGGATGAAGGAGGATTTAAAAGGATGGAGGTTTGAAGATTCGACAGGAGAAGATGACTCTTTACACAGTTGTACAGTACAGGTTCTGTCAAACCTCTGAAGCTGGGAATTGGTTACTTACATTTTCTTTTACCTTGTGTCTCTACTCTTTGTCGTAGTTTTTCAGTAAGGCGTTGCCGTGCTGGCTTGGAGGTTTTTTCAGTCATATGGAATTGTTCCGTTCTTTGGTTTTTGGGTTGGGCTTTTGTTGGGGTTGGTTTTTTTTTTGGTTTAAGCCCCGTCTTGCTCTATTAAGAGGCAATAATGCACTTTCTTCCTTTTCCGTAACCTCATTACGTTGCTGCTGAATCAGCTCAGTTGTACCAGTCTCCTGAGGCTGCTGTGAGGAAGCACTTTCTGAAAACTTCCACGGATGAGGCCTGGGGAGTAGTCTACTTTGATGAGGACGTAGAGTCTTCCGGAGCTGTACTACGTTACTGGGTTTGGGGGAGAATACAGAATATTTTGCCACATTTCTGATGTTTTCTGGCAGATATGCTTATAACAGGTTTGGAGATCTTCCAGACTAGTCAGCAGCCTTCTGAAGCCTTTTAATTCCCACGTTCAATTAAGCACAAAATATTTTGCTTTCCTTGCATGCAAGTATTATTGATTAGTCAGGCGCCAATTTAATTCTGTTAAAATTAAAGTTTAAATTAGGTAATATATTCAGGGAGTTAAACTTTATAAAAGGTACTGTATAAAGCTTTAGAATTAAGTCACTATTTAAAGCTATTTACTTTTCTTAGCTGTGCTTTTAATGACAAGTAGAACCCCTTGACAAAAAAAAAAAATCTGCTCTGCTTATCTGAAATGTATCTTTAAAACTGTATTTCTCCCACCTTTGTCAGGAAAGGCGAAATGTATTGGCTGTTATCTGCAATTTTAGACACTTAATGCTTAAAGTACATCTCAGTAGGGTGGGTAATGTCAGGGGAGGGTATAATCTTGTTTGCAGAGGTGATCATGAGACAGTCTCAAAGTTTTGTACAAAATCAGCAGTATTCTGTGACACATTTGGTTTGAGTCCTGCTTCACTGATGCCCTTCTAAACCCAACATTTTGTGTTGAATATAATTTTTGTAAGAAAAATAATCCATTTATTCCTTTCCATTTTGATGCTCTTCAGAATCCATAAACTCTGTTTCTTTACAAGTAATTTCCTTCTGGAAAAGATGAGAAAATGCAGTCTTACAGCAGTTTTCCGTCAGCTAGAAAGAAAGAAGAGATTTGGGTCCTGTATCAGATAAAAGGTGAGGGTGTGGAAAAAATGCTGTTCTCAGAAGTTAGCTGCATCATGTTGATTCCCAAGTGGGTCCTGTGGTTGTTGGTGGGTGGGACCCCTCACAATTTTGATGTGTACATATGGCAATCCATACCAGACAGGCGCCTCAAAGGCTTCAGGGAAGAGCTACTGGGACCAGCGCATCGTTGTCTCTAACAGATGTCTTCATTGTCTCCAAATTCTGTGAGCTTAGCAGGACTGCTTAGGGATTCCCTGAGATAAATGTCTGTATTTCCCCCCAGAACTTCTTCAGAGTCATGTTTCAGTACAGCAGCCCTTCAGTACTGGCATCGTACTGGCTGCTTCTGTATCTTTCAATTTGGGACAACTTTTCTGCATTTTGTAGATACTTCCAAATCACAAATTAAAACATGCTTATACTTAATTTTTCAGATTTTATTTCTCCTATCCTGTGGGTGAATTATGTAATTTTTGTCAAGGTAAAGCTGTTTAACAGCATAGACCTCACTTTATTTTTACAGCTGATGGTCACAGGAATTATCCTGATAGGCACTGTGTGGGATCAAGACCAACCTGCTGCTGTATTTAGAGGGGGAGGTTTGTGTGTTTTCAAGCAATTCCTGAATTCCGACAGTTGAACCTCCTGCTACTTCTGCAGGAAAATAGGTCTTTGCTTCACTGGCCTGGGTGCGACCCCGGGAAGAAACTTAATTTCTCGTCCTCTGTGAAGGCACCACAGTAGGGCTGTGCTTGGAGGGGTTGTTTGTGTTTTGTTTGGTTTGTTGTTTACTCTGCGTTTGGTATAATTATGAGAAAAATAAGGCCATGACTGTTGGAGAAGGGTTTGCAGTCAAAGTGGTGGAAACAGAGAATCCTGTTTGCAAACATAGCTGAAGTGGGAGGAACTTCTTGAGCATTCTTTAAATCCTTTGGGTTTGTTGCGCTATGGGTTCGCTTCCCCTGGCCCAGAGGGAGGTGGCCAAGGTGACGAGGGTGTCCCTGGGGAGCGGAGAGAGTCCCTTGTCAATGGGGATAGCGCGTGCCAACCCAAACACGGTTATAAAACTTAAAAATAGTAAAGCAGTCGCTCACGAGATTTCTTTTCCAGTGGAGGTCTCTAGGGCTCGTGTTTAGCCCTAGCCTGTATTTTTGGTAGTGACCTGGAAGTATGTGTGAGCTCGTGGCTGCACTAGCATGCAGAGGTCGTGAGGACTGGATCTCCTCCTGAACTGAGTGCTGGCCAGCAGTAAGCGTTTCAGGACAGAAACTGGAGACTTCTCCTGGGAAACAGTGTCTCAGAAAGGAATTTTTGTTTTTGCAAGGGGCAGCTATTTATAAAAAAACTCCACATTGTCCGTGGAAGGCCTGTAGCCAAAAGGGCTAATGTGGCTTTTAAGCCATTGCGTTTGCTGTCATTGCCCTTGGAAAGCTGAGTGCTGCTGTACTGTCAAGTCAAGAAAAAAAGCTGAAATATTGATAAGGTTCCATTACACCTTCCTTGTAGTGCTGTAATGCAGTAGTTTTTTCTAAAGAGCCCATCAGAATTTTTTTTTTTTTAAAGGTGATCTGGTAACAAAATCTGTGGCTATCTAAATAAGTAATAGCTTTCTATTTCTTAATCCAATGGATAAAGTACTCTTAAAATAAAAAATGCGAAATTGAAGCTTGCACAAAACGTCGGTACTGTTTACAAGATCTGTGGGGAGAAATTCACCGTCTCTGAAAAGTGTCATACCAGAATTCAGTGCTTTTTAAATCATCACTAACTGAGCTAACCGTGTGTTTCCTTAAGTCCTGTTGTATGTGTTTTCTTGGAGAATGTTCAGATAATTTCTTCAATTCCTTTCCCTTCCCTTTCGCTAGGTAAGCGTCTGGACTGAAGGTTATTTCTCACATGTCTAACTTGAGAGAAGAAAAACCACTAGCATGACTGTAGGCATTTACAGTTTAGTTAATTGTTGATGTTCCTCTCTCCGCAATATTTACAACTAAAACGTTGGCGTGAAATCACGCTATTTAATGGAAGCAGTCTTCAAAGGCGTGATTGATGATATCATTAAACCTCCTATTATTTCATGAACAGCTCCATAAATCAGTGTTATTTGTGTGGTGGGATGAAACTGAAAAATACCATCTCAGACACTTACTACCATTCAGGATGTGTTTTTTGGCTAGCCTAGGAGCTAAACTTTCGAAACATTTAATAGAATAATGTTGGACTTCATGATCTACAGTTGGACTCAATGATCTTAAAGGTCTTTTCCAACGTAAATGATTCTAAGAGTCTATGAAATAATTCTTCCTTACTAAGTACTTTTTTGGTTATGGTTTCCCACTATTTAGTAATTATCCTACATCAAGTTTTCTTTTCTAGATTGCAGCTGCTAATCAGAGTAAGCTTATTCTTTAGCAGTGAGTACCTGTTAATTCCACTGAGTACTGAAAACTAAATGTTCTTCAAAACTGAGCTGTTCTATACTTGATACTGTAGAAATATGTTTTCACATTAAACTTAAATGTCATCAAAACTGTTGCAAGCTTTTCTTCATATTTTGTGTGGTTAAAGATTCTAATTATGATGGTGCCATTGACAGAAACACTTGAGATTAAACAGACCGAGAACCTGATAAATGTTTTCTGAATGACATTTCATTTCAATTAGTGAAGTATGGTGTGTGAAGGCAAAGGCTTTACAGAACTTTTACAATTACGGAAGTATTTTTATCAAGCAAACCTGTGATGACATGAGTTGTTGGTAAGACCTGCATGCTGTTGGTTGTGGGCGTTATTATGTAGCATATCTCTATAAAGCTGATGCTATCGGTGTGACTTACACAGTGGCTACTCCTGTTTCATCCTAAGCTTTATGCTGGATTAGAAGGGCAACAGGTACTGGACTGTTCTTTTTGAAATGAGCACTGGCCCAGCCTTGCTGAGGGTGTTTCCAGCATCGGGTTAACAGTGCATGTGGACTAGCTGTTAAACTTTCCTCATCTAAAATTAGGGGCAAATGGAATACATTTTTTTCCTCCCCTCTTAATAGTAACAAAATGATAGACTATGTTTGTATTTCACAGAATGAGGCATAGAATTTTTCCTTGTTTCTCATGGCCAAAACCGGGAGGCATCCGAGAGCTGGCTTCACTTAGAGCCGTTCGAGATTGGCGTAGCGTTGAGCCTGCGTTAAATTGTGCGTTCTGAGTTAACGATCAGAAAAGCTCATCCTACCCAGCTCCGTCTTCCCAGCCTGCGCTGCCAGGGAGCTATGAGAAGATGTAGTACAGCTGGCTAGGCTGGCTTGGTGCCACGTAGGGATTTGCCTACATAGCAGGAGTTCCCCTCGGAAAGAACACTTTCCAAGGCAGAAGTGTGAAAATAAAAGGCAGGATCTGATTAATCCATAAACTTTAACCACCTTTTTCTCCAAAGTGAGAGATTTCTGTGCTCATGCTATGCTCATTTCCACACTAATGCTAAGTGCCAGAGGAATATCTTGCAGAAAAAGAATCAATAAATGCAGTTTGAATAGAAAAACAAGTGTATTCTGGTTTTTGCTGAGTATATACAGGTTTTTGCAGGGCTTTGATTGCAGATTCAAATATCCCTGACCAGCAAGGTCTGTGTAGCAGAGTTCTAGTCGAAAAGGTGCGGGTTTGAGAAAACACCCCTACAGAGAAGAGAGGAAGGAATAAAAATAATTTCAGTAAATCAGTTTAGCGACCCAGCTGACGATGTCAACCACAAGCTGTTTGTGTGCCAGAGCTGGGTAAGCACTGGCATGCAACAGCAAATGCCACCAAAGCTGGAACATCACAGAACTGACTCTGACACGCTAGCAGAGCATGAATTAACTTGTTAAATCTGAACCATGCGGGTAGATCCCACTACTAGCGAAACAGCGGGTGAGGTTGCTTTGCTCTGAGGTTACTTAGCTGTGGCTCGCTCTCTCCAAGCACAAGCAGCATGGTTTGAAATGACGCAGAGGGATATGCAGTGAGAGAAAGCACAAGGGAGTCGTTTTCTTTTAAACTGAGGCAGTGCCTTATCAAAGAATTACACTCTTTTTTTACTGAAATTATGGTTCAAATTGAATGGCAGTGCGTGTTACTTGCATTACCTTAAATGTCTTTGGTAATAGAGTGATTCATCTTGCTACACACAGTGACTCCGGTGCAGATGCAGGAAACATTCTTTTTTGTCAACAATCATAATTACACGGTAGGGTCCGTAATTACTGACAGGATATCTCGGCGTATTACATTGATTGTTAAATCCATCCGGAACAATTACGAAATACATCTTATATATGTTGTTCTGTGTCTAACTGCTGTAGACCTTGGTGTAGTGAACACATCCCTTCAGGAAGAGCTACAAAGAGTGCTGCTGAGGACCCTTGCAGGCAGCACAGCAGATGTACTGCGGAGCATTGCTCTGTTCTGAGCACAGCGTCGGGGGTGCCACAGCCCCGTGCCGCTGCCTGCTCCACCGGCAGAGTGTCCATGGCAGGAGCATGAAGAAGCAGAGTCCTTCTGCTCGTGTCTCTTCAACGGCACCTTCTGAGGCGGCAGCAGCTGCCTCTCTCTGCCTTAACCTCCCGCTGAATTAATACTTAACCCGTCGGACCAGGAACAGTTATGCCGTGCTGCGGACTGGAAGAGTGGTCCTCGGTGGACTCAGGGAGTTCTGCATGTCTTGATAGAGCAAGAGTTAGACTGAAGCACAGCATGTTCTGTGAGCTCGGGGCAGTTCTTAACTGAAAGGCCCTTTTAAAGCTTAGCAATTACAGTTAAGTATGGGCAGCATCCTGCTAATCAAAAGACCTTCTTTGTGGAGTCATGTGTTGGAATTTAGATAAGAGAGAGACTTGCTGAGTGTGTCATCCTTCTTCGAGTGGCACAGGTTTTGATGGGGAAGATTCCTTGGATGTTTGTGGCACTCCAGGCAGCAGAAATGTTTAGATTACTTCTTTCTTTCTAGCACAGAGAGAGGTAATATATATCACTAAGAGACTAAGATTTATAAGAACATGCTGCAGAGTAAATTGTGCTGTCAGGCGGAGAAATAGCGTAGTAGAACAGGGTCTCTACACTAATCTTCTGAGGATCTTTGACACTGTGTACAGCAATCACAGATCTGCTGATGCTGTACAGACAGAGGCTTTACCACTCTTCATAGCAAACCCTGTGGATTTAATTTTCCCTGGACTGCATCCATCAATATTTTGTGGTTTGGTTTTTTTTCCCCACCGCCTTGTATTTTTGGGAGAGGTGCATATTAATGTATATTTCTAATCTTTTTTACGTGAATACTCTCTAATTTTATATTTCTGATCTTCTATTAAATACCTAATATTACGTGTGTGTATTTGAGGGCCATTAAATTGTACGTTTTTGTAGCTTAGTGTAATTAAAGTTAATATTAATGAGAACACTTTCATAGGGCTGGGGGTAAAAGGGAAAGAATAAGGTTCTCATGGCACGTTGTAGCACTTTCTAAATCCTAAGTGGAAGGTCATAATGTCAACACAGTTGATGATAATGCATTGTTTGGTGTGCATTGACAATCACTTCTGTACTGGGGCCATGGCTAGGGACTGCAGACGGGGCAGGAGCAGACTCTGGAGCTGCATCCTGCCAAAGAGCCTTTTGAGGCATGAAATCAGTTATTTTCTCCCTTTAGTTGTTGTCACTATTACATCATCAGTTGTACTTTCCTGGACAAATGCACTTGTATTATTTAGTGTTTCCCTGTGAATTTTTAGAAAAAGTAGAAATTTTAGAAATTATCATTACATTATTGTAATTCAGTGTTAATGAGGATCACAGTTAACGTAAATGAAAACTTTGTTTCAGCATTCGGAGAGTCAAAAGTAAGTTCCATACATTCAAATGACAGATAAGGTTCTTAATGCCTGATACTGTAAGCATAAGTTTAGAAAATGTGGCCAGTCTTTTGCTTGTAGACAGGCAATATAAAGAGTTATTCCATTAAGTTTATTCTGTCACCACCAAGGAGATAAATGACCTTGAGTTCTCATGACTAGCTGACTTTCTTTGTCATTGCCTAGTACGGCAGAGCTTACGTTCTTTTTCTTTTGGCTTTTTCAGGTATGAATACAAGCAAGAGTGAGACGGTGAAGGAGCATCCATTAAAGCCCTCTAGAAGATCTATGCCATGCCTAGCCCAGAGCCAAACACATCCTCAGAGTCTGAGCAAGCATTCGTCATTTCTGCAGCCAAATCGCGTGCAGCCGCAGCCCCAGCTTCAGCCTCTGAGTGCAGGGACATCTACAGCAACTGTGGATGTGGTGTCAGAGCGAGGTGCGAGGTCTTTCTCTTTTAGGAGCTTGTTCCAACACTGGGAATGGAAGGGATCAATGGGAATGTCATTTGAAGTCCTGTGGTATCTTAGATAAGATTTTTTAGCACCTTATATTAAATTTACAGGGGCTTCTGATGGGCTTTGATTTGTTTAGATATCTACGGTTTGTTGAAGAGATGTTTTTGCACAGGACAGCTAGACGAACCATGGGACTGAATTTTTGAGTGAATCTCTGCAATGTTTGAAATGAGGCTTAAACTAATTTTATTTTATTTTTCTGAATTAAAGATTGTTTCCTTCTCACTGAAAACAAGGCAAGAAAGTGCTCCTCTGTGCTGGGGAAGAGCGTGAAGGGTTCTGTAGTTTGTCCTAGGAGAGAGAGAGAAAGAAGTTAGGCTTTTGGCAAGAAATGTCTTTTAACTATGAACATGCAGGAGCAGATGCATTCATTCACGAGCAGCAAAATCAGGGAAGAGTGGTATAGAGAGAATGAGAGAAAAGAGACCAAATCCCTACGAATTTTAACTTGTGTTGGACAAGGGAACTGCTTTTATTTTAGAATTTTTATTTTAGCAAATAAATACGCCTTAACAGAGAGCCTAGTCTAGTTGGAGTCCCCGGTTCCTGTGTGTGTCAGCTGTTGCCAACCATTGCCACACACTATTGTCCATTGTGTGAGAACCTTTAGAGAATAAATTAACTCGGCTGGCTTCTGCAACTAAAGATGGATAAATCCTTCCTTGATGTTGATTATTACTGTACCGAGTTATTTCAGCGTACATTTTTTCTTTTGAGTCGCTGACAGCTTTAAAAAGTCTATCTTGTACATACGAAATACATGAGTGCTGATATGAATATTGCATGTATTTCAGCTAAAGTGGTGGAGACTTTGGAAAACAACTTGCTTAAGCTGTCTAATACGGAATACAGTGATCCATTTTTAGGTAAGTTTGTGTCCGAACTGAAATAATAATAAGGTAATGATTCTTCAGTTACACTTGCAGCATTTAAGTGTAGAAAGGCCACAGTACCCTGAACTGCCAGGGTTTTTGGAAGAGGTGACTGAAGAAATATGTGCTGTCATACATTTGCTGATACTTCTCACCTTTTAGACTCTGTTAGTCTAAATAGGGGCTAAAGACAGAGAAGTGGGTTTTTTCCCCATATATTCAGTATAACCTTTTCCCGTAACAATTCTCCATAATACAATCACTTAGAAGCAGATATTTGGAATTCCTTTGAAATACTTATTATTACTCAGGTGTTATTATTCCTATATAGTCATGTTATTCAGTATTGTCACAGCTGCAGTTACATGAGGTTTGGTTTTTTTGCTTTAGGTCTTCACATATATTTGCTTTAGATATTCGCGTATAAAATGTGTTCCAATCTGGCAAAAAAAAAAAAAAAAAGTAACGCAGAAGAGTAGCTATAATTGGGGTATATTTGTACCTGCATTAATGCCATTTTGATACTTAAGTCAGAGAAAGTAGAGAGGTGTTATTCTTAGAATAATCCCATCCTTGCAACTAAAATACACACACGAGTAGTAATTTACATGTTCCCAAATGAATTAATTTTGAAATTTCCTGGCTGTGTGTAACCCATCTGAAGTACACACAGATACTGCTGCACCTTGCTCAACTACTGTGAAAGATATTTTTGTTCACAGTTAATGTAGCATCAACTAGAAATCGTATCTCCATGCTGGAGGAAAGAGGTCTGCTTTCAGAAAGCTATTTCTGCTCACCACTCACATATTCTAGCATTGATTTTTTTCCTGATGCCCAAAATATGGGACAGATAAGAGACTCTTCAAGGTCTCCTAAAGAGGTAGCTACTGGAAACATAAGTGAAAATGGTACTTTCTCCAAAGCAAAATCAAAATGTTCCAAAATCAAGACACAGACCAAAAATTTGCCGTGAAGGTTGTGTAAGAAAATCACGTGTCTCGGTAAAGTTCCAGCTGAAGCCACTGCATTCTCTCCATGTAATTGGCGTCACTGGGTAGGCAAGCACAGGTACTAGGAGATATCACTGTTACACTTTGCTTTGATTTTTTTTTACTATCCTATTCTGTTTTTTACTCATTGCTTACACATAACACGTGCCGAGATTATTGCACATTTATGTAGGGCAGCAGTAGTTCTTTTTCTTAGTAAGTGATGTGCTGTTTTTCATTCACATTACCTAGTTCTAACCTGAAGGGAAACACGGAGGGCTCTGTAACTGAGGAAAAGATCGTTTCATCAGCTCACAGCTGTACTAAACTGTGATATGGATCTGATCTCTTTGAAGAGACAAAAAAAATACTGAAATGGTAGCCCTTTTCTAACATGATTCATTAATTTGCCTGCGTTGAGTCAATCCCAAATGAGATCACTGAAATCTGTGAAGTTATTCTGTATGTACTGAAGTGTAGTTGGTTAGGATGTTCAGCTACAAGCAAGGAAGGAAAAATATTTGTAAATAAATCCCAGCAGTCAGTAGTAAGAATCGCCTTAGCTATAAATCACCATCATCAGGTTCACAAAGAGAAATCAAGGACGGTTAAAGGCGCATTTTAAAAATGGTCTTTCTGTAAGCCTTCAAGTACGGTTTGTTCGTGCTTGAGGGTGGTATTTATGAGGGTAAGAATTGTTTCCAAGACTAAAATTTTTGATTTTTCCCTGAATCTGGGAAAAAATGAGGAGGAGGGGGGGAAACCTGCTGGTTAAACATTGATCAGCAAATATGTGAGAGTGATGCGGCACCACTGTATTCTGTAGTCAGGACTCTGGCACTTTGATGGAGTTTGCAAAATAGGCGGATTCACAGATATTGTCTTCTTAGTGACCCTTCCCAAACGGCTCTCCTGAGCACAGGGAAGAATGCTGAACGAAGTGAATGTGGTGAATTTTTAATTAGGCAGCATCACGGTACTGCATGTAAAATAGCCCCAATGGCTTTCTCCTCTTCCAGAAGTATGTCCGTAGACAAACTCTCTTCTTGTGAGAAGGGGATTAACAGGCACGAGATGAAAGGCTGCAGTGGAAAGGTTCTCTTTTATTTCAGTTGACTGTACATGAGGCTGTAAGTCTCTTGGGCTTGTTTAGTTAGTGACATGAATGGATTTGTAAAGTAAGAAGATAATGGATTACACCGTTGTTAATGCTAACACAGTCAAGGAATCAAGGACATTATGGATTAATGTTCATTTTCCTTTGTCAGTTTTAGGTGGTAAGTAGTGTTTTACTTTTAGGAATCAGTAAGTTGAAGCAAAGTAATAGGTATTGAGCTGCTGTACCATATAACGTGAACTATGAGGTCTCAGACGTGCTGGACTGCTCAGTGCTTAGCCAAAGCTGTGTGGAAATTCCCACCCAGTGATGGTTATGATCAGGGCATTCAGATCTTGCCTAGGTGGAAATCACCTATTGGTTGGATCTGGACAGTACGTAAAACGTTACACCTTGCGTTGCTCAAAGCCTGGCTGTAGAATTTGGTGTTCAGTCCAGAGCAAGATCATGTTATCCCTTCTACTTCTGTGAAAAGGTGTTTTCTTTTCCTACATGTTTGCATTGTAGAAGAGTATAAAGTTCTGGTTTAAGTGACCTTTGTCACTTGTTGTGACTTGAGTTCACAAAAGATAAAACTAGGGTCAGAGTTCCCAGTTCACCGAAGAACGTGACTCCCTCCAGCTCCACTGCAGCTTCTTTCAAGACTTACTCATCAGATGAGTGAACGATTCCTGCCCTTTGACTGTTCAGAAAATGCCTTTTTTCCTAAACTTCTCCAAGAGACCAATA
This sequence comes from Bucorvus abyssinicus, assembly GCA_009769605.1. NCBI lineage: Eukaryota > Metazoa > Chordata > Aves > Bucerotiformes > Bucorvidae > Bucorvus > Bucorvus abyssinicus. Next base: position 14,322,743 of record CM020043.1, on the reverse strand, counting down.
TGCCTGCTAACCACTATCACGTAGTTAGTGAAAAGCTGATTACAGTGAATTTATTCTTGACAGCAAGATACATGAATTTTTGTCAGCTCACTTAGCTGCCAGAAGCCAGTGAAATCCTATAACCACACACATGGGGGAATTTCTGAATAAGCTTTTTGATGAGAACGTTCCAATTTGGCAAGAGTTCTTCAGAAATATTTACGCAAGGTTAGAAGAGGGTAGGATTTCTCACCATGGGGGAGACCACCTCAGAGTAACCAGTGCCCCACTGCTGAAGCTGTGTCAGGGAAGTGGGAGGCTGAGGTTGCAGTTCCTGAATTGTACAGGGAAGACCAACTTCACAACTTAAAGTTACAGACTGTCTTGAGGGATGCCTTTTCCCGAAAGATGCATAAAGTTTCTGTTTCAGTATGAAATGTGCAGGCTTCCGGGCAACTTTTATAGCGGCAGTAGGTGTATTTACTGCCGAGGTCTAGGATCTTCGGTGCAGCCGCAGGAGGGATGCTCCCGTGAGAAGGCAGAGGCAGTCAGGCTAAGTCTCAGGGTGGTATTTTAGGTGACAAGAGCAGTACCTCTGTGATACAGGACTCACCTTGGCTACGCTCTCATGTTGATGCAATAGGCACAGATACCTAAAAGGCACAGATTTAGCAAAACAGGAGAAATCTTTTTCCATACTTTTTTAGAATTGAATGTCAAGATCTTATAAGAAGTAAACACAATAAAAAAATGAAAATACTTGTGTTGTGTTTGTAGATCCATGTAAATTTGTGTTACACGAGAACCTAGACGTTAACGTCTGAACTCATTGCTGTGACAGTATGATTGGAGCATTATCCATTTTTTAATATGTTTGAAAGTCACTCCAATGACACTCAGGCATTTGACATTCATTCCCTCAAAAGAAATTCAACATTACACTTTTTTCCAAAGTCTTCTATCTGTGGATACTTGCTTTAAAAAAATGTAGTGTCTCTTTGTATTCCATGCTGTTTTTACTGTGCTTTGTTTTTTCTCTGAAGGACACGCTCAGTAATGGCTTTGATTGAGCCAGCTGGATTTAAATGACATTGCTTTAACTTCAGTTACTGAATTTCTGGCTTTACTGCAGCTACCAATAATAGCTTGTGGCTCTAGTTGGAGCTGGAAAAAATAAGGGAGTTCCTAGTAACTACATACAGAGAATCCCATTAATTTTTTTTTTTCCTCTAAAACTTTTTTTAAGAAATGTAACAGAATTGCAGACACATTGAGGTTAATTAACGATTTAGTTCATCTAGGAGCTGCTCCACTGGGGTCTGTGTGTACATGCGTGTATAAAGAACCACCAACTGGTAAACGCTTTAAATAATTCCTTAAAGGCCATTATATGCATAAGGGGAATGAACCTTATATTTGAACTATGACAGATTGGCTGTCGGTCTTTCCTGAAAGGAATCTGAGTGCTGACAATTCTGATGAAGGTTGTTTGCTCTAGAATTTTATCTCCATGAACAGCTGAAAAATCCCCTCCAGTGATCTCTGTTAAAATTACAGGATGTAGTTACTACGTACCTTTTTGGGGTTTTAAGTGTGCTTTAGAAATCAGTTGACTAAGTTTAAAAGAATTTAGCAGTTCTTTATTGTTGAATTTACATAATTGCAGGAAAATATGTTTTATTTCAGTACTAACTCCTTTTTTCTAAGAAGAATAACTTTTTTCTTGCCATAACTGAGATGAACGCTCTCTTCTAAAGCGTGCTACAGGTGAAAAAGGACTGTGTCAAGTGCCAAGGCTCACAAAATCGGTCAGTAATATTCCACTGGGTGGTCTGAGCTCTTATCAGATTGTCCTTTGTGTTTAGCCAGAGGAAGAGGAGGACAGTGGCAGTATGGGGACTGATACGTGACAGGTTTTTCCATTTGCCAGGTCCCTTTCCATTGTTAAAATTACCATCATTAGTGTTGCCAGGTTTGACTTCGTTTTTTTTAATGTTCAGTTTCAAACACTGTGAGCCGGGTTGACAACAGGGATTTCTAATACAACGCAGATTAATGCCTTTAAAAAACCCCTTTATCATATGCATAACTAAAGGCATCAAGGTTTTCAGGAGTTAGGTGGTATTGGAGATCCAGTTAGACTAGGAGAAAGATTTGTGACTCTGATAGTCTCCTTGTTCACTTGAAAATCCAGTTTGCTCATTCCTACACAATTCAGCCTATAAGTAGCTTTCTGCAGGTCCTACCATCAGAAATGGTAGAGGATCATCAGAGGATCTGCCCTCCACCGTTAGACTGAGATATTTCATTTCAAATAAGAAGTAAAAAATGAGTAATGGATAATATGATCAACAGAAATTGGCATTCGGGATTGAGATGTAATGAGTATCTAATTTTAAGTTATTTGGCAAATAGACCCAACACTCAGTAGCAAATAAACCAACACTAATTAATTTATTCTGTTTTCAATTCAGGGTTTTTCTTCTTTTTCTGAATTAGGTTAATTATGAGGGATTTATACATAGTAATTCATCTTCTTTAGCATGACATGAAATCCTTCCTAGACAGGAACTTGATCATGACTGATGTAGTTCATAATTTTGCTGCAATGGTTACCTTGTATTCTGAATTTATCCTGAATTCGATTACTACAAAGCCTATCCATAAGAAACTCCTTTATTTATGTGCTGTGCTGGGATGTAGTGAAGTGAGAAATCAAGACCTGAACCAAAACTAACAGTCCAACAAAGTATCGTAATAACTGCCTGATAAAAGCTTTTTTCAGTGCTCGATTACAGAAGTGCTTGTAAGTGAATTTTGATTAATTGATGCTATGCTAAACTGAAATAGGGAGAATAACCTGTGCAAACATACAGCGTTCACCTGCAAGGAGGGACTGAAAGATCGCAGAGGCTATGACTCAAGGAAACCAGGTTCGGTTTCTGCTTCAGCAGAAACGTGATGTTTCCATTGCGATGTTAAGAGTGGTTTTTTTCAGGAGCTTGTGGTCCTTAGGCGACGCCTGCCTAGGTAAAAGCCGTCCCCTCTGTTCTGACTGCGCTGTGAGGTGGCTGAAAAGCTGCGTGAGGACATTTTTTCCTATAGCGGGTGTGTGAGGGAATTGTCCAGCTCCCATGTTAGAGCTGGTTCGTGCCTGGAGAGCTGGCCGCACGGGTGAAGAAGCTGTGTGATTCTTTATGAGCATAGTGCTCACTGAAACGTTGTGAGCGTTAGTTTTCGGACTTCATATTGAGGTTCAAAATACTGAAGTACTTTAAGCATTTAATCTGCCTGTACAAGCTCTGTACACCATCTTAACTCCTGCAGACAGCAATAATACCTGTCTGACTCCCTTTTTAAAAATGAGAAATATAAATGATATATAAATACACATACCCAGGTAGCTGAAAAACCTTCTATATTGGTTTATAATACAGTATTCCAGGCGCACAGCAGAATAAAGTAACAGGACCTAAATACATCACAGTGCCACTTATGCAGGTGTCTAGTGATACCCTGCTCCAGGTCATTTGCTGTTTCTAGGACCAAAATTAGGACAAAAGGGGATTAATTTCTTGTCCAATAATCTCATTCTTACTCAAGCTTTGCAAGGCCTATCCCTAAACGTGAAAAGGCTGAGAGGATTGAGTCAGCGGTCATCAGAACAAAGTTTGTGAGACAGAAGATATTTAGGAATAATTTTTATATTGATTTTCCTTTCCATATGAACTGAAAAACATTTGCTATGCTACCCTAGTTATTTAAAATAAGTTGGTGGATTACAGAGATTGGGACTAGTGCTTTTTATCCTCTATCACAAAACTAAAATGCATTCTTGGCCCTTCAGAAGGGTATGATAGAAAGAAAGGCAGCCAAGCGGTTAAGACGACCCAAAAATGAAGTTGCAAAGTGTAGACCTAGAAATCAATTTCTAGACTAAATGCTTCTGCATTGTCAGGTAAGAGGCTTCCAGAAATAACAGTATCTCCAGTGGTTTATCCTTTACTGCCCTTAGGGCAGATCTTGCTGTCGTGCATCAAGCACAAACTGTACGTCGAGAGCGTAGGTTGGGTTTTGAGGTGTACGAAGACTGAAGTTACTCATCGTGACTCTGCATTACAAGATAGCCGAACAAAGCAACTCCTACAATGAAGAGATCTCTTATCTGCTTGATTACTGTTTGAATCCCTTTAAAATCACTTCATACTTGAGTGTGGATCCAAGGTGACAGTGCACACGACTCAAGTCACGTGTTCAGGAATGCCAACAATTCTATGGGCGCATCCACTCTAAGTATGTACCTCGTTAAAGAGCAGTCCCTGACGTACTGAATTGAACAGTGAAATCCCCATTGACTTCACTGAAATGTGTTTTGGTCTCTGCCTCTAGAATTAGAAGCTGTCATCTTTTTCTCTGATTTAATAGCCTCATCTTTATTTAAAATTGTCTTGTTTTTATGGTATCAGGGAAAGCTAAACAGTTTAATACAGAAGCCTGCTTTTTCTGACTTGAAGTCATAATATAGCATATTAATTTTCTTTTCTGTAACAGGTCACTTGGGGCTTACAGGCTGTATGTATAAATTTAATTCTTTTAGCCATGGTCAACCCACCACAGTATCCCTGAAAAAAAAAAAAATCTGGAAGGAGCTCAAAACCAAAAAGAGAGTGGTGACAGAAAAAGCACTTGGTCATAGAAAAATACAAAACCGTAGTGAAGTGGCGTCTTCTTTCAAGCTCTTCTAACCCCAACATATTTCATTCTCTAATCCTCAGAAATTTTAAAGCTAATCAAAAGAAATTCCAAAAAAGTTCAATGTGAGGATCAACATGAGGCTCCCAAAACACACATTGTGATGGTTCTTTCTCACCTCTTCTCGTATAGAAATACGAGGCAATGCATTGAACTTTGAGCATAATTAATTTTATTAAAGATTTTTTATTATATGCTATATATTACTACATATATATTACTATATATTATATATATTACTATACTATATGGTAAATGGGAACACTAGACTATCCAAAGTATCTACAGAGTATCTACAGTGCATACTTTAGATGTTCTGTTGACATTACTGTCCAAAACTACATGAATGTTAAGACAAGTGAATACTTACGTGTCTGACATTTTCTCAGACAGATGTAAGAAATGCTTCAAGTGCAGTTTTTAAGTGCTATGTTTCAATCTTCGTTCCTCCCTTTTTTACTATGTGGGACAGTGTTTTAGGTGTGAACAAGTCATCAACTACTGAAAAATAAAATAGCGAGTATCGTTACATTTTACATAAGAAATTCACCTTTTTAATTCTAAATTTCTTTATTTTTATGGGGGTTTTTGTTGCTAAAACTACATTTCAGACAAGATAGCAGGTACCTCTAAATGGAAGGAATTTTTTTTTCCAGAAAGTACATGCTACGATTTAAAAGCTGTCCTTGAAAACAAAAATACTTAGTATATAAAAGTATGTTGAGCAGTAAAAGAAAACTCATTTCATAACTTTAAATTGTTTAAGTAAAACTTGTACTTTTCCGAAGTTTTTATTTATTTTTTGGACTATTAGGTGTGCTCATAATTCCTAATTCTCTAAAACTCCCCTTGTAAAAACAGACTTTTTAATGCAAGTAGAGTCTTTCAGCTTAAATGGACTATCTCAACACAGGGCTGTAGGTTTTGTAGCCCACCTCTTCATTTTACTGGTGTCTGTTACAAGCTCGTGATTTTTAGTAAAGAGCTCATGACATCTGGGCAGGAGTCAAGTCTGTAAAGATGCTTCAGTATCCTTTTTCCTGCATTGTGTACCTGCTGCTTGACAGCTGCTTCACAGTCTTTTCACTACATTCATTTTTCTTGACCAGAGCGTACCTGTATATTAGGTTAAAACATTGTTTAAAATAAATAAAGTCTCTGAGGTTGGTGCTCTGCCAATTAAAAACAGGCTATTTCGCACATCAAGAAAGCCCTTCACAGATTTACTGGAGTTAATATCAGAATTACCGAGGGCTCATTCTGTGTAATCGTTTTATAAGCAGCTGAATTGCAGAAAAAGCAGCTCCCAGTGAATGTTCCAGTTTAATGTTCCTTCTTGGGAATGTTTAGGCTACATGAGATAATTGTGGCTATTTTTTTTTTCCCTGTAGTTCTTACTGTGGAGAATTTAACTGGACGACTTAATGAAAAATACTTTGTTGTTGTTGCAGATGAGCTTTTATGAATATAAAATTCAGGAAATTCAAGTCTCTGGTTCCCACAGCAACCGTGGCTTGTTTCTTGGCTTCTATTTAGGGTTTACAGTTACTGGGCTAAATGCTGTTCCCAGTCCCCCTGACTTTTCCCATGTTGATGTGAAAGCTGAGATGAGAACTTGGCTCAGGATTTGTGGGTAACTTTTTTGTCTGAATATGTTTCTATTTCCAATTTGCCCAAGATATAATTGTGTGGGAATAATTATTCCATCTTTTTCATCTTGAAAATATTTTTTCAAGACTAACCATTTTCCAGCATTCATTAAAACTTACATGGTCCAACGCTGTGCAGACGTTACCCCTCGTTCCACTCCACTGGGTATATATGGTAAATATTATCATGATCTTTTGATGGAGAATGTTTAAGGAAATTAAATATGTGGAAAAAAGGCTCCCTTCTGTTGGAGGGTGTAGAGTGACTCAGAGACTTGTGTCCTTCTAACTTGCCTGCAGTGGTGATGCAGGAGGAAATTTAATCTGGAGAGTGGGTCTTAGCAAGCTTTGAGGAGTCCTCAGTCACCTGCAGCTATCTTGGGATGCTCACCTAGGTGTTTATACAAACTCGGTGTTGAGCAATTAAAAACAAATCCAATGAAAAGGAAAACACTTCCTTCATGGTGTCAACTATCTTCTACCACCGCCAGGTACAGCTCTTAAAATGTGTTCCGAAGTGGTCACTGCAGCACCGTCACAGGAGAATTGTCAAATACTGCATCTGATGATGAGGAGCACGTGTGTAGGGCGACCGGACATTTTTATCGCTGCTTTAGATTTAGAACACGAGGTGTCACTCTGGTTCAGGACGCACCTGCCTGTTTGATAGCCCATTTGAGTCTCGACGGTTGTGAGTCAAGCACAAAAGCATTTGAAAATTTCCTTTATTTTTTTTTTTTAATTGCTGTAAAGAATGTTGTGGGCTTTTTTGATTTGAATGGTAATAATAAGAAATTTCTGTAGGCCTTCTGCTAAAAACAGAAGTCTCTTCTAGTTTCGGACAAATAATATTTCAGGTAAAAAACTTCTGCAGGAGAGGATAGTCTATGTTATTGGAAAGTGGATACTTAAAAGGAATATTCAGCTGTGACCGTAACAATACTGTTAGTTCCTCTCTGCTATCACCTAAACTAAGCCTGCTGTTTTCTTCTGGTTTTCCTTCACGTGTAGGAAAAGACAAAGACACTTACACGGACGACTCAGAACATGGAAATTATGATGCTCGTACAGATCAGTCATTGCTTATTCAAAACAAACTTATCAGACAGAAAACAGAGCCTCGGACTAAATCATCTTTAAAGGTAACGGACACAAACCTCTCTTAAATTGTATCGGTTCTCAGAATGTGCTTAAGTATTCTTAAAATATACTTAAGGGATTAGATAAGTTGCAGCTTAAATAAATAGCCATCTCATAGTAAGAAATTTAGGTGGCTCCCATCTTACAGTTTGACCCACAGAAACAGTGAATGGAATTTTCTGTGCCAAAAGCGACCAAAATTACGTAGAATCAAGGATTCATGTCAACTCATCTAAGAGGCAGTAGCCTTCTTTAAATATATATATATATATATATATATTGCACAGAATTTAGGAGGTAGGATTCCCAGCATGGGCTGAAATTCATGTCAGCTGGGAGGCCTCAAGAAATTTTGAGAGTTTAGAATAACTAAGTTCATGCAGCAAGTGATCAGCTGGGAGGGATCTAAAGTGTAGGATTCTCCCAACCAAAATCCAGATGACAGCTGGACACATCGAATGAAGGATGAAATTCACGTACGTCTAGGAGAGTGTGGGATTATTTTCAGGAACCTCAGCTAAAGCCCTGGAAGAGCCATCTCACCGGCTAAAACCAACATGTTAACCTTGCTTAGTAATTACCTAATCACTGTATTCATCATAATGCGTTTCCTGCAGCAGTTCATCCACGAGAATGCCAAAGAATTGTGACAGATTCTCAGTTAAAAACATGGGGGTTTTTTGTGTTCTCACTCTGGACTGGGAGACCCTTAGTTCTCCTTGCCCTTAAGCAGAATTGCTTTTAAATGTATGACAAGCACCCTAACCTCAAGAAGTGCTTCTTCCACAAGCACTGGAAGGAGTGTATCTGCAGCAGTTTTTTTACCAGCCGTTCTCTGATTGCTGGTACATAAAAGCATGAATAATCCTGTGCTACAAATCTAGAAACGCTTAAATTGCTTCAGGGTCCTGGGCTGTCCATACGGTGTCCTGCTCAGCAGGCCGTTACACGGATCTCTCGCCCGTCGTGCCTGGGGCACTTTGTGATTTCAGCACTGAGCGCGTGTTTCTCGGCAGCCGGGTACCTATTGTAAAGCTCGTTCTCTCAGTCACGCTGGTCATCATCACGGCAGGGTTCTGGAGCACAGCAGGTTGAGACTTCATTTCATATGATCCTTCTAGAAAAAAACTTCTCTAACACGAGCTCGCTAGTAACTTTTAGATAGGTGTGCAGGCAATCGTGTTTGCAGATCGCCAGTCTGTGACAGGAAAAGGAAAGTTCAGTGGTGACAGAGAAGGGTGGTATTTTAGTCAGAACTGTTGCAGTGAGAACTTTTTGTGCTGGCAGATTTTTTTGTCTGTTTCTGCAAGGCTAGCTGAATTAAGACAGAAATAATAATGGAAGTTCTGGTTTGATTTTGTTCATTAGGTAGACAAAGCCTTTTATGTTAAATGTGGTCTAAAAGACAGAAAAAATATTGCAGAATCTGCAGAATTTAGACTATGTTACAGACCACTACCAATCTAGTAACAGGTAACGTCTGTCTAGTACCAGGCATTTGACTGTGCTGAAGCACACCACCATCTGTATTTTCATGTAAAATACAAACCGACCACTGGCTGCGTCTTCCCCAAGCCCTGCATCCAGGACTCATGTAAAGTTTGTGGCCATCCTGTAAGCTGTCTGCCAAAGTTTAATGAAGAGCCTTGTACGTGTATTAAGTTTAAACAGAAATGCGCTTTTTATGTCTCAATCTTGATGTGTCCTGACCTACAGAAAAAGCTGCTTGAGAGTTTAAAAACAGTCTTCTGAAGCCACATCTGGCTTTTAGCCTTGATGACTCCTTTTATCACAGCACGCGCTTTGGAAACTTCTTCTGCTTTTATATGGGTTTTGCAAATAAGGCAACTAAGCAGGATTCTCCTCCTGTTTACTGTTTGCCTCCGCAGGAAAAAGGCAGAGAAATTTAGATTAGGCTTATATTAGAAAAGAAGTTTCTGTTTTGCCTTTGGATTATTGTACAAATCTATGTGGCAATTAGTGGAAGACATCTAAAACAAACTTCGTCCCCAAATGGATATAAAACAAGCAAAAAGAGGCTTCTAAGTCTTTTGGAGGCTGCTGAAAGCACGGAAGACAGCTGGTAAGTGCTCCCATATATTTGGAAAAGAAACCGATCTATCGTGATTAAAAAAGTCGCTGCAGTCTGACCAGAGAATGAAAATGAGAAACACTGTGCTGGCAGTCTGTACGAGGATAAAAGCTTACTCCTCTGCTTGTTGGTGATTCTAATTTAGGCTTGTTTTGGAAGGGTTGTTTTACACCTGACTTGGGGGAAAAACGCTAAAGAAGTTATTTGCAATTAATGCTTGGTACTATTACCTGTCTCAGCGAGGAGGTACTTCAGTACTTAGCAATAATGCACTTGACCTGCTGACGTTGTTCAGGATTTGGTTAGTGTTTCGGATCACATACATGATGAGGCACTTTCCATAACTCTGATTTGTGTTGCTGCAGTTCTCAAGCTTTAGAAACATCAGATAATTTTGATAGAGCATCTGGATGCCAACTCTAATCTTGATAGTCATCTACTTTTCTCATTTCGTTGATTATGATTTGTAACTCATAATCTGCTTTAGCGTAGGTTGGTGTCATTTCAGAATCCACAGTTCATAGTGAAAAATTCAGAGCTGTCTCCATTATGGCACTCTGCCATCTCTCCATCACAGACTGCTGTTGAGATTGTGTGGAACCTTTAACTTCATGTATGTGATTCTGCCAAGGGGTCTCACGCAGAGGGATGATGGCAGCAAGTGGCTGATGACCGAAGTATGGAATGGGCAGTATCTGCCTGTTGCAAAGGACGTATAGGGAGTGAGAAGGTCCCTGACTGGAAAGCTGAATTCTCAAACGTTCTGGTTTCACTAAAAGGGAAGCAGGCTAAAGAAACTGCATCACTTCAACAGAAGGCAACAGTTGTCCAGAGCAGCAGCAAAGTCAGTAGCAGTGAATTCTTTTCTGTACCAATTACCATTACATGTATAGTGGCAAGGTAGGAATGTTTGAGACATTACACTTCCATGTCTTTTCTTTCACTACGTTACTGCTACTCTCTTTGAGCTGAAGAGTTTTTTATCAGACGAATTTCTTATCTAGGTAGTGTGCTTTGCTATCTGGCAAGGTAAAGAAAGGATTTTTAGAGCAAAGGTTCTATCTCTGTGGGTTCAGGAACTGTAAGACATGCTGCCTGTACAGTAGCCTTGTTCTGGTACCCGCTGATAGCCACTGCCGTGCCGCGTGTCCAGACTAGCTTTGTGTTGGATAGGATCTGAAACAGGGGTTTTTTTTTCAGTCTCCGGAAATGTTACATAACTTCTAAGGAATTTTAAATAAGATCTTAAATAAGCAATAGGCCAAAACATGGGGAGAGTTGTATCTGATCAGCTCCACGTACTGCTGAAAGCTCCGTGTGTTTAGTGTAGATTGTTACTGTTAAAGGATAAAGCAGCCTTTGAAAATCTGAAGTATGTTGTTTAGGCATTTTATTGGATTCTTTGTGATTTTGAGTATATCTGTTCCTCTCCCCTGCAAAACAAATATTTTGTTTACAGGATTTCATGTAGGTGGTTTTAAAAAATGGAATATATTAAATGTAACACTGCAGAACAAAAATGTTCCTCAGTCTTAATATTTTATTTTCCACGCTTTGGCAGGAATTATTTTCTGGTTTTGTATTTTTCCTGTTTAATTCCATGACTTTCAGAGTTGCACAGATTTAATCTAATCCTGTCTAATTTAATCTAATTTAATCTAATCCTCTCAATTTATCACCAGTTTCACACACATTATTTCACTGATAATCCCGCTCCTGTGTTCGGTGGAAGTCAGACATGCGTGCTTACATAGAAAGTTTGGCAATAAAAATGTTTTAGTGTATAAATAAAAATAAGATGTTGTCAGCTAACAACAGTGGACTGGAAAGGAGAACAGCAAAGGGAGCCCGATGGGTAAGGAGTGGTCCACAAATACAGTCTAACAACAGGAAAGTAAATAAAGTCCAAAAGGAATGATAACAGATAAGACCATTATCCCAGAACAGAGTGATGTGGTAAAGTGCAACCGGAGTTAACTTCATGCTTATGCTACTAGTGCATGGCTCTCATCCGCTGTCAGGGAAAAAAGGCTCAGCAAATATTTCAGGAAGTGCGGGGATAGTAGTAAGTAATTTTACTGTAAAGATAAAAGTTTTAAAAAACATGTAAGGAAAATTGTCAGTGGTCATGCCAGATGTTTCTTATTAAGGCCTCTCTGTTAGACTTAAAGAGCAAATAGAAGTGGTTAGGTATTAAAAATGGGGAAGCTCCTCCTGTCTCTAAACATCCTCCATTGCTGCTTCCTCATACAGTAACACTGCACAGACTTGTGTTGAAAGTTTTCCATAAGATCACCTGAACCTACTCCTTTCATGAAGCAAAATGTATTTTCAATATTACGTACAGATGTGTTTTCCGTGCTTACTCTGTAAGTCTGAGTGAAGGTCCTCTGTGAAGAAGCAAAAACCATTGCTAATTCTTTAGTTTACTCCTGAAGGATTAAAATGCAGTTTTATTGGGAAGGTCAGGTATTTCTGGAAGTCTTCCTCTCTGTGCAGAACACAGCTGGACCCTGCACAGGACAGGGCTGTACGCACAGAAGGATTGGCACGGGGAGGTCCAGCAGCCTCTCCTGTTAACCGGGCTGTGTTGTCTTTGATGCCCAATGCCATTTGAATATCTTTGCATATGCAAATATGTCTCAAATTGTCTCTCCTAGGTTATTATGCTCATGCTTATTTGCAAAAGAAAAACAAAACAAAACAATATACACTGAAAATCAAACAAAATCAAAACAAAAAAAATCTGTATTTTTGGAATTATGTCATTGAAAGGGTGAATATAATAAATCTGTTTCTGGCTTTTCCATTCCAAACCCCTTCAAACCCAAAAAGACAATTGCTAACTTAGTCATGTGCTTAGAAAATTTCCCATAAAGCACACACTAGAGTATTCATAGTCAGAGTATGATTTTTAAAATGTAAACAATTAGTGTAGTGCTATTTTTAAACCTTTTAAAATATTTTCACAGCTAACTCCGTGTAATTTCAGCAGGCTGTAACCTTGCTGGGGTCCCAGGTTTGATTTTTAAACATCCTGAGACAAAGCAAGCTTTAATTAGGCATCTCACTTGTGTTCGTGGAAACAAGCCTGTTGTAGTGACCATCAGAAAGGCGTTTACTGCCAGAAAGTACTTACAGGTAGGAGTTGAGTCACGCGCTCTGAATGTAGACACTGACCACTGAACTGGTGGCATCCTTCAGTGTGAATATTTCTGAGGATGTTAATTAAGTTCATGGTAACAGTATTAGGGAAAATCGGTAATTGAAGTAAATGAGATGGTTTTCATGAAGCAGCCAGTAATCGCGCTACTTAATAGGATCTTATGAAGTTCTAAGAACAATAATAAATTGTATTGGAAGAAAGTTTTCTTCTCTGAGAAGTAACCATTCTACTCGGAGTTAGAAGAGGAAAGCTGTTGGTGTAGGTTTTGCAGTTTTAGGTGGTTGCCATGCCCATGAATTTCACACATCAGCCTTCACCTCTGTCAATATTCCTGCCCTAGTTCCTCGCATTGTTTCCATGGCTACTTCACTCCTGTACATGATTTAATAGCCCTGAACTCATGCGTTACTATCTCTTAAAAAACGAGACATGAAGAGATACGGAGAACTGCTGTTCCTTGCCTAACCTCTGATAACCAGCGTGAGCGTCATTCTCCCCCTCTCACTCCTCCATTCCAAGCTGATTCTCCTTGCAATTACACGAAGTGATTTTATACGTGACATATATAAATAATTAAACGTGTATAGAAAGAGGTGAGAATAGGGCGTTCCGTACAGTCCTGTTTGGGTGTGAGACTCCGTGCCAGTGAACTTCAAGGTGGTGGTTACAAAGCTTTCGCGTGTCAGCAGCAGGTCAGTGAACATGTTGTCGTTTCCGTGAGGAAGCAAATACATTTCCAAGTCTGTTTACTTGTCTTTCATTCTTCCTCCAGTGTCTTCTGGTTTTACATTTCCCTATGCCCTTGTCTCTAAAACGTGCTGCTGGTGAGGTGGTGCTGGTAGGGAGCGGCGATGCTGGAACTCAGTGCCGGGATTCAGTGCTTCCGTTTCCAGTAGTAGCATCACTTCTTCTGGTGGATTTTTCCCTTCCCTTCTCTTCTTACAGTTTCCCTGGGAAGAAATCCAAGACGTTCGAGTAAGTCTCTAGGGTGTTCCTTCATTATAGTAAGAGTTTATCAAGATGATTTTTCTCTAGCACATTTAGCTGTCAGAATTCACAAGCTGTCTTGGGGAGAACATTTTGTACCTTGGACTCTGCCCAGAGCAGGTTATTCTGACCCTGTGCGTGAGGCCAGACGAGCACTCGCGATGTCCTTCCGCTGATGGTGAGCGTAGTGGATGAAACGGTTTTTTAGATACAGGCTAAAGCAGCTTACAAAGCGCATCAGCAGCAAACTACCAACAGAGGAGGTTGAAATAGTTGTCAGCCTGTGTGTTTATGGACATGTGTCTAAAATAGGTTGAAATCATGCTCATTTTCCTTGCCATTGGTGGCAAATCATAAAATAGAATTATTAAAAGCAAGGCGTTGTTCCCTGCTTTTCATTTAGCATTTATATGTTGAATAATGGTAATGAAAATTTTATACATGAAACCGACAAGTTAGACAGTTTCTTTCATGTCAGACTTGTTTACTGGATGTTGATAGCAAATTAGAATAAATTCATTTATTGAAATAAACACACATAGAATGTAATAATGCAGCTTTTCCTAGGCTAAATTCACACTGAAATACTTTGAATTTTTGCCTGATTAAAAATCTCCTTGTCACTATTCCAACCAGAGTCAAGAACGCGTGCATTTAAGTAGACATCAAATTGATGAATGAAATAGATTGAAGTAAAGCTTCACAGGCTGGGATCTCTTCCCCTGCTCCAGCATGTGTGCACCCCTTTCCGTGGGGTGCAGTCCTTCAGGAACAGGCTGCTCCAGCGTGGGTCCCCCGTGGGGTCACAAATCCCTCCAGCAAACCTGCTCCCCTGTGGGCTCCTCTCTCCACGAATCCACAGGTTCTGCCAGGAGCCTGCTCTGGTGTGGGCTTCCCACAGGCTCATAATCTCCTTCGGGCATCCACCTGCCCTGGCACGTGGTTCTCCGTGGGCTGCAGGGGCACAGCCTGCCTCACCGTGGGCTTCACCACAGGCTGCAGGCGAATCTCTGCTCCAGTGCCTGGAGCACCTCCCTCCTCCCCCTCCTCCTTCGCTGACCTAGGTGTCTGCAGGGTTGTTGCTCTCGCATATTCTCACTCCTCTCTCCTCTGCAATTGCTGTTGGGCAGTAACTCTTTCCCCTTTTACAGAAGTGCTACCACCGTCACTGGTGGGCTCAGCCAGCGGGTCCCTCTTGGAGCCAGCTGGCATTGGCTTTGTTGGACAGAGGGGACGCTTCTAGCAGCTTACCACGGAAGCCACCCCTGTAGCCCTCCCCCACTAACAAAACCTTGCCACACAAACCCAATACAGATATTCATGGAAATACAGTTGCATGTAGCAGATAAAGGTGCAATACGGAGTAGATGACCTTGGGAAGGGGATGGAGAGGAAGAATTTTGGAGCACCGTCCCCATGTGAACCAGAGGGCTAAGAATTGTAACTGAGGAAGAGAGGTGTACGCCTGCAGAGATTTTGTCAGCCTTTAAGCACATGCTGCTGTGTTAACCCTTGTGGAGACTTGTTAGTGGTGGAGAAGGTGAAATGGTTACAGCAGCTAGGTTGTGTCTTCATTTGGTTCTAGTTAACCTCAGAATTTACATAGGTAGTGCATACTACTCATTAACTGAAACTTTTCACTGGAATAAGGTGGGGGAAAAAGGAAGTATACTGATATATTATGTGACAGTGCATACCGTGGCATTTGCTCTTAAATGAATCTAAAATTTGCTTACTCTTTTGGGTATAGTTCCCACTCGCTCTTCTAGAACATTTGTTTCTATGTGTGGGGTGAAAAGTTGGTAAAAGTTTAATCTACGGAGCAGAAGAGAAGACTGAAACCAGTGGAGTTGAAATAGTTACGATTTCTGCAAATTGTGCTGTTTAAATTAATTGGGGAGGGCAGGAGCCTATGAACAGCTGTTCCCACTTGGTAAAGGAGGCATTGCTTATTGATTAGGATCTGAAAAACAGTGTCTTGAAAAATCCCTCCATGCTGGCTAAATCCAAGGAAAATTCATTGTGTAGCACATTTGAATAGAAATGTAAACTTTTTATTTTATAACTTCGCTAAATATTTGCATTATACTTGTGTTTCACTTTTTTGGCTTGAGCAAAAGCTTCTTTTTCTAAGTTAAATGGATCAGCTCATTTTATCTGGTGTAAACTGTAAGCTTCAGTTGAATGATAATGTCAGTGTTTTGAATTCTACGCTGTTTCAGACTTCAAAGCAGCGTGTCATGTTATTTGTTATAATAATCACAAGCTACGAATCAACCAGAGAATGTAGCGAGGACGCAGAGGATTAGAGAGAAAAACCAGACATTGATCAGTCCTTTTTATACACATTTTTCAGGTGAAACAGGAAATCTTAAAAAGAATAGAGGAGAGTAAGGGCTTTGCACAAATTATTTCTGCGATGCTTTTCTCCTCCAGTGTGTCAAGAAAGAGGTGAAAGAATGAATCAGAGATCTATTGGTCCAGAACAGCGGATAAATAATAACTGTGCTGTGCCCGAGTGCCCAGCGTACTAACAGTGATTCACTGTGCTGGGTCTAGACAGCGGCCAGTATACCTCGAGTGACTCGTTTAATTGAGATTTCTGCTACGCCTTCTCTGTGCACGTTATGGAGCTCCTTCAGGCAACTGAAAAGGCCCCTAAATCCCCAGATGAATTCTTTTACTGACAGAGGTGTTGCTGCTGATGTAGGCGGACAGCATTGCTTGAGGATTGCTCCGCGGTGAAACGAGCGGTGCCAGTGGCGGTCAAGTGAATCAGCCCCGAAATCGATGGAGTGGAGGTGAGGTTCACTGCGCCATCGTGCTAAGAGGCTGCACTGCTGCGCGCCTCAGCCTGTGCTGGTAGTACTTTGAAAGTGGTCTGAGATGAACAGATGGAGAATTCCGCTGTGCTGGCAGTGCAGCTCGTTACTGAACATGGCCCCTAAAGAATTCTCTTTGGAGCAGTTGACTCTGAAGGCATACTCTGCTGTGAGCTGAGAAAGAAAGCGTGTTTTTTCCAAGACTGGAGAAAATCAGATGTCTTAGAAACGAGGAAAGAGTGGCTAGAAATAATAATCCAAAGAAAGGCAGAAGTGTATTACAGAAAGGTAGATTTAATTTGCAGAATGTCTGTACCGAAGTTGCACGGGCAGAAATTGTATAGGAGAAGTTCCCGATCTCCCCTTCGGGGGGAATTTTGGCCAGGCTTTTTGTCTCTGAGTTTGCCTGCTCTGGTCTGCTTTTGTGAAATACTTGTGCTGGAATTCTTTACTGTTGAAGAGCGGATTCATTGCTTGTGTCTCAAAACTGAAAGGAGTTTGGGTGTTGAGAACCTGACGTGTTCAACCTTGCACTTCCAGACCTTTAGTCTACTGCCTCACCTTCAAGCCTGTCCATCTGGTATCTTTAGATCTTTACATCTCTGACGTTTTAAAAAGCCTTTGTTCCTCTTTTCTCTAGATTTAGTAGTTTGGGTTTGTTGGGGGTTTTTTAGTTTCTAGAATTGTTTTGCATGTAGGTGATCTGTATAGTTGATTCTAGACAGGTTCTTATATCGAGGTTAATCCCGTTCTATGGCGTATGAGTTACGTTAGTTCACGTT
The DNA here is from genome assembly GCA_009769605.1 of Bucorvus abyssinicus. NCBI lineage: Eukaryota > Metazoa > Chordata > Aves > Bucerotiformes > Bucorvidae > Bucorvus > Bucorvus abyssinicus. The sequence goes on along the minus strand of CM020043.1, from coordinate 14,305,374 downwards.
ACGTTTTCTGTGATTTGGCATGTTTCTTGACCCTTCTTAAATTAGCATTTCTCCTCGGTTAGGCGAAGGGCAGGTGTTCAGAGTTCAGTGTTTCTGAATTCCGCGTTATCTGTTATTCTGTGGTAGTGGCCTGGGCATACGGGGGGAGGCAAGTGTGGCAGTGATCGACCAGCACTCGTACACCTCGAGCCCCAGTGCCTGATCCCTGCACCGTGCCCTGGAGCCCTGAGTTAGTCTCACATCTCACAGAAAGCTGCGCGTGAAGCAAACAGCAAATTCTGAAGATGACAAATGCTAATTCAGAGAGGAAGGAAAAGGATACCAGTTCTTTTGTGTAGAGATGAAGACCATTACGCAGGTAGTAGAAGACTCAGGTTAGTTTTGGCTTAGCTGGAGGGGTTTGAATTCACCTCTCCTGCATTCCAAAGACACAGATTGCTCCCACATCGGGCTGGTTGCACTTGAAGCAGGGTATGAAAGGCACAGCACAAGTCTAGCCAAGTGTGATGAAGCCGAGATCTCTAACACTCATTGTATTTACAGACTTCCTAGTAAAATACAGAGGCAGGTGTGTACCTTGAAGCAGGTGACAACAGAATGCTTTTATGGTTAGTTTTGAAAAGTGTCATCTGGAAAAGAAAGAGGACTGATGCCATAACCAGCTGCTGAGGGGAAAAAGCAGCTTCATTGTTCTGTAACTGAAGCTTAATACACTTAAATAATGTTCCCAGATGTGAGATGATTCACTGCTTTGTAACATGAGGTGGTCCGGGAGTGACTGTGCCTTGGCTTTTGCTTTGGGAGTCAAAAAAGCAAAGAAGGAGGAAGAATCTTGTGAGAAAACTTTAGTTTTTGCAAACTGAGGAGTTCTCAGCCCTAAGTATGTAGAAAGTTGGCAGTGAGGTATGTGGAAGTAAGAAAAACCTCTGTATAGAAACCAGTGAGCTGGTATCCAGTAAATACTGGATACTGCTGATACCGTGCACTAACAGTTGGTTCTGTTTATCAGTAGAGTGTAACTATTGGGTAGAAATCTGAGGGTTACAAATTTCATATCAAACAATGCAAATAGGATGAATTTCTAAGACTAGCATCCCATTGGCTGAAAGATGCCGCGTGCACAGACTTCTGGTGCCATGTATATGGGTGTAACACCTCTTTCTTCAGACCGACACACTTGTTCTGGACAGTTTGTGCTAAAGTGAGCGCTGCATTCCCCGGAAGATGATGAGAGTTTCTCAGTTTACCTTTTTTAGGTTTCAAAGTCTTCATAGTCCGACACCAGTTGATTCAGTCGTTGTCTATTCTGAATCATGCAAAACACAGGATGCAAAACCAGCTTGCAGCAGCGGCATGTAAAGCAGCGTTTTCCATATCAAGGTCAGAGAATCCCGGGTGTTTGCCAGCATCGTGGGAAGGAGCTGGGCGAGATTTAAACGTTGCCAACGTGGCAGTGGAAAAGCACTTCAGCAGGAATATCCAGGAAAATGCTCCTGTCATCAGCACTTCTTTTTTAATTTTTCTCTCTTGCAGAAAATAAAAGTATGTTTTTCTATAAAATTTGCCTGGGTACAAAGCTGGGAAACTTGGTTTAATTTATTTGTCTTTAAATTTTATTAATTGCTACTGAAAAGTAAGGATTAGCAGAAGGTTATATATACCATACAATAATTTTATGGGTTTTCCATGGCTGAAAGAAATAGCTAGAATATGGGGTTTGTGGAGCTATTTTGTTTTGGTTTGTTCCTATGAATTTGAAATCCCAAACAACTGATTCATATGAGCTGCCTGTTCTTGTGACTTGTTCTTTATATAATCATCCTGTGGGTACGTGGACATTTCCACGCTTCAGGAAATGCTGCGTTGTTACATGGAATTCGTGGTGGGGCTCTGCCTCTTTATGAAACCCACATCTAGTGTGTTTGTATTTTATCTTCTCCAGGCTGATGCCATGGCGTCATCAGGCCTCTTCTTCAAAGACGGCAAAAAACGCATCGATTACATCTTGGTCTACAAGAAGTCAAGTCCACAGGTAGAAAAGAGAAGCACATTTGAGAAGAATTTGAGAGCGGAAGGATTGATGTTAGAACGAGAGGTGAGTCTTGTGCCTTATGCGGTATAAAATACCCTTTAAGGTACATCAGACAAGCCCGTCCAGTCGGGCTTTGTTTAATGCTGTTACATTAATGATAACAGTGGTTTGATAGCGTGGTTAACGTGGTTTGGGGATGCCTGCTTGTACACGTACACACACGCGCGTGTGCCCCCCCGAAGTATAATCGCTTTTAAATCGGAGCAGGTCTAGTGCAGTGTAGAGGGAAAGCTTCCAGCTCCTTCTGCTTGCAAACCACGAGAAGCTTCAGTAGCTGGTGGTGTTCCTTTCGTATATAACCTCTGTCTTTCAGCAGAATGCGTGACCCTAAATGTCTGTGGTTTTAGAGGGGTAACGATTGTCCGTGTCCAGTGAATCCATCTCTAGTTTAATGCTTAATCTGCTCTGGGTTCCTTGAGCTAGACTAGTGTGCAATTTAAGTGCTACTGTTCAGGCTCCTGAATTTTCTCGAATGCATCAAAATGAAATTCATATTTTATGCAGAATGCCAAGTTTCACTGTGAAATCCCTCCTCCCTTTTCTTTTAAATACTGAAACTTTTAAAACCTTTTGAGTTTTTGGAATATTTTTCTTTTTGGTTGCATGGGTATATTTTTCTTGCCTTGATTCCAATCTATTGTCGTTTGTTTTCCCAGGATTCCAAGTTAATATCTCTTCAAGGCTCCTAATACAGTTGCTGGTACCATAGAGATTAATTAATGTCTGTGTGCTCACAATCAGTCTTCTAAATAAATATAAAAACAAAGTGTTCTTTTGCAAATAAATTATAGGGAGTTGTGGGTTTGCTCGCATTTTATTTTTTCCTTCCCTGCTCTGTGGTAGTGAAGCGTGGGGGATATTGAGGAATTTCACGTTTCCTTCTGTGAAATGATGGGCAAATGTCTGTATTTGCCCCTCTGGAACTGTTTCACAAGCAGGGTAAATAGCTGCTGTTGTGGTTCAGATGTCGATAATGACAGTATTAATATAAAAAGGCAGGAAAACAAAGCCAGGAAAACAACCTTGGTTTTTTGCTGTTTTGTGAATTACTTCTACAACAGGCATATATTTAGTGTGTCCCGAAGTAAGCTCCTATAATTTATGTGTCTGTCATCAAGATTTTTACTTTTCAACTCACCAGAATTAGCTCACACGCTCTGTGTTAAAGCAATGAGCTGTTAAATGTTTCGAAGCCCTTGCAAGTTCTAGCTGACAAGGGAGCGTGTTGAATATTCATAAATAACCGTCCTGACAGTAGTTTAAAATTTGGTTTTAAGGCTCTTAAAAATTGTTTGGAGAATAGTAGAAAAAAATGAATGGATTTGGAGATACTTATTAAAATCAGAGCAAGCTCAGCTGGAGTCAGTTCCGAACTATTGACACTTCAGAAAAAATGTGGGTTTATAACATCATAATTGTAGATATTCTAGTGTTTTAAATTGTCTATTTTTTATCCACATTTTTTGAGAAAAAGAAAATCCTAGAAGTAATATTATTGAATTGTGATATGACTTTATGGAACTGGTAGGTAAAATTGTGAACATTTTAAATTTTAACTCTTTAACAAAATTTTCTTTTCCTTACCAAATCTTGCATTACTCGAGTTTTTGGGGGGCTTTAATCGGACTCAACTCTATCGAAATATTTACGTAATAAAAACACAAGCAAATGCATCTGGGAGAAGGGTGTGGGACTGAAGTGTTCCTAAGATAAATATAGGACCGATAATGCCGAAACTCTTGTTTTCTGTACAAATAAATTAGTGATGAGAAACATTTGTGTAGAGTGTTCCTTAGAATTCTATAAACCCCTCCGTTCCTACAGAGATGACATTTAGAAGTCATAGCAGATAGCGCAAGGACTTCACCGTTCCCTGGAGTCCCCGTTCTGGCAGAGCGGGACCTGCAGCCTCCTCTCAGCTGTTCCTCTGTCTCTAGCAGCTGAGCACTCCTCTCCTTAAATGGGAAACACACAGAATGGTCTTCAGACTGCTCATCCAAGAGGATTTGGAGGGGATTTAAAAGTAATCCATTTATTCCATGTCAAAAAATGCTGCAAAAAGCCTTTCTCCACTTCTGCTGTGTTTATGAGGAATGATCTGGCCGACTGATTCCTTTTGACAGTTACTAGGTATTACAGGGTTTGGAAGGAAAAAACACCACTCATGGTGTTTTCAGACCTTGCATGGCCAGTTCTGCCCTTAAAACGGAGTTTGACCCTGCAGACTGCTTTTAGAAAAGTGAATGCTATGGAGGTTTGAATTATTTATGTGTATTTATTTGTTACCGCTCTTTGCAGCCAGCTGTTACGAACAGTGATATCATGTTTGTTAAAATTCACTGTCCATGGGAGACACTGTGCAAATACGCAGAAAGAATGAACATCAGGATGCCGTTCAGGTACTGTGGAAACTGTTTGAAGAAACTGGTCATTTAATGCTTAATATTAAAACTTCATTACTTACCTTAAGGCTAGATGCTGTCTTTGCTGCCTTGCTGCCAGGTGTGCTTATATTTAATTTAGGGAGATGTTTGGAGGGGCAGAAGCAAAGAAGAGGCGCCGTTCTTGTCCCTTTTGCCTGTGATACTTGATTTCAAGCTTACCTTCCAAGTCCAACTGAGCATATGTCTTTAGAGAATAATGTTAATAGTTCTGGCATTGTTTTGGATGTCCTTGGCAGAGTTTCAGGTGTTCTCCAGCTGAGCTCAAATATCCCCCGTGATTTTAGGCTATTTCTGAAGTCTTACCTAAAGGCAAGTGAAACGACCGTGATAGCTGGTATCTTCTGCGTCTCCAACACAGATTGGCGTAGTTTGGAGAAAATAGGACACCCTAATGTCTTGTAGCTTTCCTTTTGCAGAATAACAAACTAAACTGAGTCCCTTGCCTATGCGCTAAACAAATTCTATCATATACTTTTGCAATAAATATTTGAAACTTCTTTGTAGGACAATTTAGTATCTCCTGCAATAATACAGAAGATTTTAAAGGAGAAAATATCCCTTTTCTAATTGGTTAATAACGTTCTTCCAGAGAGAGAAGAGCATGTATTGTTCTGTAAGCCTCATCAGGAGTTAAAGCTTTGGATGCCAAAGCTGTGCGGCTCGTGGAGAATACCCTTAGAGCACTCCTTTCTCACTTGGATTGCCGAGTGCTCTCTCTTTCATGTCCCTGCTGATTTCAGCCCTCAGAATGTGTCTGTCTTGCATTGATCCTGAGCCAGAAACAGTCATCGTGAAGCATCCTTTGCTCAAAACTCGCTACAAATAGCCAGTTCTGTGCTGAGTTTCCTCATCATCCCATTAAGTCTTCAAAGTCATTTCCATATAAAAAAAAGGTTTCTGTGACAGTCATATTCCATACGTTTGAGAGTATTATTACAGTGCCATTTGAGCTTCTCTACTTTGAATAATACTTGTCAACATTTTAAATAGAGAAGTGTTTGCCTATGTGTGCGCACACGCATGTAAACAGTGTAAATTCCGATTCCCAAATAGTTCTTGCTTGCTTTGGATGCTCAAAGTCACAAAATGAAGTTAGGAGTTAGCAGTGGTTTGAGTTGTTCATCATTTTAGTAACTTCACAGACCAGCAATGAAATACAAGGCTGACATTTGCAATGCTACTTCATTTGAAAGGCGTTCAGAGTCATGTCTGTTTAGTATATTATTAAACGGTTGGTGGTGTACTTGAAATGTGACATGAGACGATAGGAGGAGGCCAGAAAAAAACTGCAAAAATGAAACTAGAGGTGTAAAATATTAGATTGGGGCCAGTATGTTTCTGTAGGGTTTCAAAATGACTGTTCTCAGAAGACTTTACTGGGAATTTCTGGTGGTGCTTCTCTAAGTTGCTGTGACAGGTGGAGGATGGAGAGAAGAGCTCTTCGTGTAAAAGCAGTTCGTTGTGGTGAGTGTTTACACCCAGATGTTTTAGGGCCCTGTATTGATCTCCAGTTGGATGCAAGATGTTGAGGGAAGGAGATGATGGTGTGTCGTTTCAGAGAACGAGGATGGTGTTTAAGGGTGTTCCATGCATAGAGTGCTTAAGGCGTTTAACAGCAGGTTAACTCTTCTGAAATGAGTTCATGAAATAAAAGCTAAGAAGGGCCACGTGAAATGAGTACCGTGACGCCACTGAACCCTGTCTGATGGGTGTCTTATGAACGAATTATTGATTTGGAATTATTACTAGCTACAAATCTAAAATTTAATTTTGACTCAGAAGCAAATTTAGAGGTAGAAAATATGTGAAATCACAGCATTTTAATGACTTTATTTCAGTTGCCTTTTTGTAAGTGTTTTTCACCTTTCTGCCTATGAAAATGCATGTTTTTAAATGTCCGGTGTTCTTTTTTAATGTATATGTCCCTTTCAACTGTCTCCTACTTGATTGTTCTCAGCTGATTTTTGCTGTTCTTTCAGGAAAAAATGTTATTACACTGACTGGAGGAGCAAAACCATGGGCAGGTTGGTGGGTGATGTGTAGCTTCTAATTTTGTCAGATAGTCACCCTGCTAAAGAAAATCCATTCGCAGTTGTAAATTTATCCAGGAAGCTCGGAAAATTAGATTATTTTCCTGAAAACTCCAAATATGTTAGCTCAAAGTGTTAAAATATTCATCTGTAAGAAGATGCAGTGCCTTAAAGCTTTGCCCGTGCTTATTTTAGAAATGCAGAAGTGCTTGTGCCAGGAAAAATAAAAGGTCTCATCCTCGCAGCAGAGATTTAATACTGGAGCTATCTCTACAGTCGTATCGGCTGTTACCAAGGCGTTTTTCTTTAGCATGAGGGATGCTTTTGAGGGTATGTCTCAGCTTCTGGTAGTCAGCTGCTGCCTTAGACGCGCACAGGTGACTTCTCCCATGTGTGTTCTGCGATCAGGACTAAATCAACGCCACACACCAAAGACTCTTTTGATTTTTTTGGGCGCTGACAGAATAAGCTGTACAGTGAAAGCTGTGTAACTCTCTGGGAAACAAACCCGTGCAAAGCTCACCTACGGCTGCTGCTGTGGTTGCTGCTTCTGTCAGCCAGGAGAAGGGTGCAAGAGGCAGCAGCAGCAGGGGAAAGGAGCCTGGGGGGAGCTGGGGAGCACTGAGCTGTGATCGCGCCCCCTTGCTCCAGTCAGATATAATCATGACTCGTAAATCCAAATTACCCGGGGAAAAGATATGAAAATGTTGACATGAGGGAAATGTGAAAGAGTTTTCTATCATGGGTTTTCTCAAGATGGATCTCGAGATGAGAATAGATTTGATTTAGGTTCTCCTGTTGTTACTTTAGATGATGAAGAGCTCTCATAATTTTTCAGGAACAATTTAAGAAGTCTCATGACAGCAGTTTGCAAGATGATCAGCTAACAAAAACAGGCAAAGCACTGTTGAATGGTGCAGAGAGAAAACTTTAAACACATAAGCAGATAAAATATATTGAAGTAAAACAATCTATAACATAAATTTACAACTGCGTTTTTCCTCTTCCCGGTCATTCCCATGCTTGCTCCATTTTAGCGTGCGTTATGAAAAATTAAGCGATGTGCTCTGTAACGAAAGGCAAAATCATCAAGCTTTACTGCAAAATTGTCTCATTTCATCTGTAATCCATCTGCTGAGTCCTAGATATTAAGTACATTTATTTTCCTTATTTAGAAGGACAGATGTGTGAAATGTGCAACCAAAGTAGCACAGTACCTGTGAACCAAGTCGTAACCACTTTTTGTGTTGATTTTTCATTTGAGACAAATGCTTTTACCTGTGATTCACTTTGACAATATTTTGCTGAATTTTTTTCGTATAATTCAGTGTGCAAAGGAATAGTGTGAAAAAAGAAGCTACATCTAAAAATGGAAGCTAACTCTAAAATGCTGACATCCCCATCTCATCGTTTTAACTTCTACTGTTGGCATTGTTTCTTTGTGTCTTACAACTCTCCGAATGTAACTGCTTTTCCATAATTTATCAAATCTCATTAATATTTCCAAGTTATTAAGAGGAGTTCACAAGAGCTACTATGAAGAACTCCATTAAAATCCATGTATATCCAAGGTAAAACTGTAAGGCTATAGAGCGTCTCTAATGTAAGAGTATGAGCTACCACTAGTACAGCCCTGCTGGGGCATGCCCACTGCTCTGGATTTATGGACGTGGTTTTAATGTGGAGATTCACAGCTATAAATGTCCTTTGAAAAGTCCTCAAAAGGTTATTAGGAGCACGAATGAAAGAACAGGAGAGAGATGTGATGCTTAGGGGTATACTGTCTTTCCTACCTGGATATCTCTGTGCTCTCTCTCTCTATTTCTTTATCTACATACCTTAAAAAACCCCTTAATGTTGTACTTAATCCTGTGAAGCTTGAATTCTATTCATAGGGCCACACTAGAAATAATTTTATCACAGTCCTTAAGACCAATATTTTTTGGGGCAGAAGCGATCAAGACTTTTCATGTAACCAATTTTAAAAGAATTTAATAAAAAAGTATCTGAGATCAGGTGCATTGTTTTTCTGTTCCCTGATGCATCTGCATAATTTCCTCATTAAAGAGAAGCCTGAGAGCAACTTACTGTGTCATCACTTATTATTCTTAATTATGAGATGGGTAGCTGCGCTTCTGCTTAGCACAGGCAATTAGGTATTCACCTCAGATTAAAAAAAAAAAACCCCTCAGCTCGACACTATTTAGGGGTATGAGATATATACGCTTCATATGTCGTGCAGACATATTCAGTGAGTAAGGCCCACATCTCACTGGAAAAAAGTATTATTCAGGGAAAGTTCTTCTAAAATTTAGACATTTTCCGCACCCCTGATATGTTTATGGTGTTATAGCACCCCTTTAGTATGAGACCAGCTCCTTAAACACCCGTATTTCGTTGCGGCTGAATATGAAAAAACCAGAGCTCAGCGAGGAGTGTCGAAGTGAGGTGACGAGGGGGTGACTTGTAGCATTTGCGCGAAAGTAATGGCGCTTCACCAGATTTACCCCTGTGTGAACCATGTCCTGAGACTCTGTTGAGGCAAGTTGCCGATAGCAGAAAGCCCTTTGTGTTACCAGGATAAAAGCTAATTGGGGATACAAAAAATAACGTTCTGTTTGTGGTTTATAATGTCAATTTTTAGGAACCTGCAGGAAGCCAAACCTAGCTTGGTTTGTCTGAGTATTGTATAACCACCTCTGAGTGACATATCCTTCTTTTATTTGATGTACACTGTTTTGTAAGGCAATATCAGCCCTTGGATTTTGAGGAAAATTTTGCAGGGGGAGGCTTTATTGAAATGAGAAAACCACAAAAATTGGATCGTGAGCAGTCTCGTGTTTACTTTCAGATGTTAGGAACTTCAGTGTCCTAGTTCGCAGGCAAGGGAGGAAGGAGGAGTTAAACCAGCCCTGTCCAGTGGGGCTGGAGAAAGTAATTAGATGTGTTCTGGAGTAAAGCATCCACAGTCTGAGAGATGAGCTACCTTGGGAAATTATTTTCCCTGGACCCAACACTGCAGTCCCGTCTCAAACCATAATCCCACTAGTTTTAGGATGAGCTGTGATCGAGTAAAGTGTGCAAGATAGAACACAAATAAATACTGTTTATTTGCTCTTTAGTGCCTTATTTTCTTTTAATTCCTTACTGTGGAAATTCCCCGCTTTCCTAGTACAATGTCGCTAAATATGCATTGTTGGAGATAGAGGTAACAAGCGGGTGAGAGCGTGTAAATCTGCTTTCCTCCTGTCTCAGCTTGCAGAGGAACATGAGAGAGCTGAAAAGTTGGTTGCCCAGAAATCCAATGAAGCTTGATAAAGAGGCCCTCCCTGACCTGGAAGAAACAGATTGCTACACAGCACCCTTTAGCCGGGCACGCATACACCAGTAAGTGCTGGAACGGGAAAGGCAGCGCCAGAGATCGCAAGTGGTTTTTATTTTCTCACTTCTTCTAAGCCAGCGCCGTCGAGGCAGCCGTTAGCAGATGGTCACTGGCAAATACCCAGTATCATATTTGGTATTTTCTGTGGGTTTTCTCTTAAAGCTAAAAATCTACTCTCTGTTCCTTGCTATTCGCTGGTCACTCAGTAACAGAGGCAGAAATTTGACCGAAGAATGAACACTGCCTTTTTGGTTTAGAACTTTTTCTTTTCATTACATTACAAAATGCAACTACTTGCTCAAGTTTGCTCACGTAACTACGTATTTTGCTTAAGCAAAACCTGTGCCAGCTGTTGACGTGGGGCGGGCTTGGAGGCAAGCTAAAACCAGTGATGGTTTTTTTCTTACCAGATCTGCATTTTAAAAATGCTTTTGTCTCTGAAATTATGAATAAGTGAAAACTGTATATGTTCAAATCAGCGCGTTGATGGTGATGTAGGTAAACTGTGCTATGCATTTCTTCAGCACCGGGAAAGTTAGGTTTTCAAACTCTGGCTGTTTCTTCATTTTTGAAGTATTTTGCGGTAATTCTTTTAGGAGAGAAATGTTCATTTAAAGTAGCAGTATAAATTAGACTACATAGGATTTTTTTCTTCTCAGTAAGAAGCTCTGCCAGTGGATACTGGCTTTATCCTGGAAAGACAGAGAATTGCATCGTAAGCTCAAAATTGTTTTTCGGTAATTGCCTGTACTGCATTGGATCAGTCACTTGGTTTTGGTGTTACCTCTCAGGCAGCTCAGCTGACGTTGTGAACTGTTCATAGTGTCGCTTTTGGCACAGCCCGTAGGCAAAAGCTGCATGTCAGATTTCTCGTGTCTGGAATCCAGAGCCATCTGGGAAAGGAGGCTTTATTTGGCTCCATCCCGGGATGCTCTGAGGGAGAGTGCTTGTGGAGCTGCTAGTCAAGGGTCCAAGGCAGGGACATATTTTATAGGTTTGGTTTTTTTTTCTAAATAGTAGAGTAGCTAACTCTAATTTGTATCTCGTAAGTAACTTGAATTTGAGTCCAACCACTGCTACTGAAGATCTTTTTTAAATTAATTATATCCAGAACAGAAATTACCTGGACAGTAGGATATCTTAGAATTTAGTTTTAGTTGCTTTGTTTTCCCAGCAATAATCTGTGATGATGATAAATTTGTTGGACCTGAGGAGATGTTCTAGGGATGCAAAATCTTGTATCTCGTGCAGTAACCAAGGGGAGGGTAAAGATCCAATAAATCCCTGTAAGAAGAGAACTTTTGAGCAGCTGTGTTTCAACACCCGTGTGTTGTTTTGAGTATTAAAAGGCATTCATTATTTTAATAGCTTTACGATAAACAACAAAGACAGCTTCTTCAGCAATTCCACAAGAAGTAGAATCGTGCATCACATGCTACAGAGAACTAAGTATGAAGATGGAAAATCCAAAATGGGTGAGAATGCTGTATTTTTTTTCCTAACCTGAAGCTGTAAAGATGTAAAAGTATCATTTGAGTAAACTCAGTTGATTTTGCCATTCCTAGAATTCTTTTTATTCGCTCAGTAACAGAGCTGAAGGAATGTCACATCAATTATTTTCTTAAATAACTCGGTGAAAATTGGCAATATTTTTCACCTAGTTACTCATTCCTTAAGACAAACTGGAGCAATTATTATAAGCTCATGTGATCAATAAAGATAATATATACCCGAGAAAACTGCCGAGTGTTTTCTAGCACTGGTCCTAACTGTTCTGCTACAACCCAGCAGTTCTAGTCCAGCAGAATCGGCGTGACCTACGCTTCACTGACATGAGGTCTCCATGCAGCTCAGAGACAGTTGACCCAAAGAATAAATTCAGTTTATAGCAACACTCCTACTACAGTATTATAATTATTTTTTAGAAAGCCTAACTATTAATTTTCATTTGCAAGGAATAGGGGATGTTTGTATGATTTCCTATTTTCTTTGCAGGAATTACCTTAAGAATTTAATATGTAGAGACATATTAAAACCTTATACTTAGGAAGGTCCTAGAAATCACAGGAAGTTGTTGCTTGAGTTTCTGAAGAAAAGGAGTAGTGAGATAAACGTAGAAAACAAGGAGTCAAATGGAATGCCTTGTAAGTCGATGGCAAATTTCATAATGAGATCAGTCTAGCTTGATTTGTTTATTGGAATGGACAAATCTGAAAACCATCAGGCTTATTTCTTGGGGAAACTCTTGGCTGTGGGTGTGCTCTTAGAAGCTACCGAATCTTTTTGTTATAATTATTAATGGTTACTTATTAATTTTTTACAATGTGCTTTGATAATACAACAAATCTGGTTTGGGGAAGACTCTAGGACCTGATCCAAAGTGCTGTAGCCAGCATGGTGCAGAGCGCTGCTCTGGGACAAACTCCTTCAGCTGGTTTATATTTAAAAATGACGGCGGGTCAGCTGTTAACCCCGCGGGGGCTTTGCTGCCGCGAGGACTGTCTGTCTGTACCGCTCTCTGCATATGTCAGATCATCTGGTCACCCGTCAAATCTGTATCATATGCTCTGGTGAATGCAACATGAGTGTGGCTCTCTTCTCACACTTGATCTGGCACGAGCACCCAACCCTGAGAGGAAAGTTGCAGCCACTGGCCCTCAAAGTTGCTGTAGTTTGACAGAAACAGATCTCGAGGGATCAGCAAGACCTGCACCACCCGTTGGTGGGATTGTTGGTTATTGTCAGGCTTAGCAGCATCCTCAGCACCTCATCCTGAGTTACGTTCTCAATATGTGACTTGAAAATTTGCCCTGCTTGAACTGAAATGTGTATGAAAAAATGGATATCAGAACTAAAACTTTTTTTCGTTTTAGGTATTAATAGATTACTAAATAATGGAACATATGAAGCAGCATTTCCACCACATGAGGTAACCTGGTTAATTCTGTATTTATATTTAGATTAAAGCTTGCACTAATATTTTTAGATCCTGCTTTATTTTTAATTTTGTCCTGCAAACTTCTAATTTCGCTATGTAATCTATTGAGACTTATTTATAGCTCTTACTTCAATATTGACTTCTAAAATTTTTCTTACATAATGTGTTAGAGCAACTTCCTGCAGCATTTCTTGCTGAACTAGAATATTATAATTCTTTTTTTACTGTGATAGACTGGACATTGCCTGTGGAGTTCTTAATGAGAATATCAGTTGTTCCAAATTTTTCCAATTGGTTGTATTAAATTATTTTTGCCTGCCAGCTAAAAAACTGTTCTCTTTTTCTAATAGCTTGGGCACTTGATCACAGTTAGGGGGACAGGTTAATGATTTCTCTTTTAGTCTTTTCTGAGTACTTCTGGATAACTTGACAGTATCTTCTTCAGTAGGTTAAAATCTACCGTGGACTATAAACCCATGAAGTAGATGAAAAGCCTGTGTTTGAATTCAGAGGGGTTTCAGACAGTTGTCGCGTATTGAAAACATGGTAATTGCAGCTGTGAACCCTGTGGTTGCTCAGGCTGAGTATTTGAGACTTGGTCTCCTTGTTTCAACAGACTGACCTCTGCTTTACAAAGTGCCGGCACTAATTTTTTTTTTATATGATATTAATAATTAAAGAGTGGGAATACAGAGAACAAGTATTTTAGATAAATAATTGATCATGATTGTTAACACTTCAGCTGTGCGTTACTGACTTCAGGGAGAAGCTGGCCAGAAACCGCCCCCGGCCCGTGAAGCTCTCCCTGGCTGCCATACCCATGCTATCACATCCAGGGGATGTGCATGTTCCTTTGTTATGGCATCAGCCACTCTTTCAAAGTTTCAGTTACGGTTAGTGAAGTCATATTTTTAAGCCACTCTTACTTTAATTGCTGACTGACTGGTGCTAAGGGCTAGTGGTTGAACACTCTCAAATTTTGTATTTTTTTCTTTATCACTCAAGCAAATGAGAGTAAAAATTCAGTCCCAGTGGGAATGCTGAGACTTGAACTCCATTGTGAATAAACAGTGTAGAAAGAAGCAGCAGCGGGGGGAAAGATGTAAAATCTGCAATGGTGGGTAATGCTTTGTCCAGGTGACTGTGAGAATAAGTAGATGGTCTGTTCTTGGGTTCCTAGATGTTGCAAAGGTCACGTTCTGCGTTGACATTTTTGGTATGCTGCTTTGCTGGCTGTAATGAGAAAGGAGCAGAATTGGACTCTTTGCCAGGTTAAGCTTTGTTTTTAACTCATTCTTCAACCAGAGGGTCAGCAGGTTGCAACAGCAGTGTTCTGTCCACCGGGGAGAGTGCTCAAGATTTTGAATAAGTTATAAAAATCTAAATGACTACATGGCAGGGCTCTAGCAGGGTGAAGAATCTGTCTCATTGCTAACTCGGAAGTACGGCTTTGGGGAACTCTGCTCTCCTCCCAAGAAATGGTTTGTCTCACTTGCAGTTATTTGATGAAAGACTTTATTTACCATAACTGAGCGGTGGGGTCTTAGCGGGGAATAAGTTCAACTAAAGGAGATATCCTGCTACAGAACTGAGTAAAATTACCAATACAAGAGATTCTGCTTAGGACGGTTCTAGCGAATCTGGGTGTTACCTTTAGACTGCTGAGCCCGAGGCTGTGCTTTCAGGCTGTCCGTAAATGTCAGACGTGGCCTGGAAGGACTTCTTTTGGGTGATACTGATGCTGAGTTTTGCTTTTAATGCCTCTGAGAGTCCTGTGTAGCTTCAGAAGAATGCCAGTTCTGTCGTTTCCGTCATTCTGGAAAACAGGTAGCATGGAAAGACTATGTTTTTCTATACTTTTAACCAGGAGTTAAATGAAGTCATACACTGTTTCTAGGAGAGAACCAAGCTGACATACCAGAAATTCCCAAAATTTTATGGGAGAGAAAAAAAGATGCTGCAAACGCCTCATGAAGAATGTTGAAAAATTGAAATAGGTGAAAGCATACACGTAAGCATATATTAGTGAAACACCATACTGGGAGCTGTGTGAGGAGTTGAGGAGTTCTTTATAGTCTTGTTACTAGTATGGTTCTACCATTAGTTCTTAGAGAAGCTGGCCATTGCAGAAGCACGTGTATCTCTTCTGTCAGGCTCCGGATGACACATCCTAGAGGCGTCCATAACAAGAAAACTATTTATTAAAAATGGTGAACACCTTGTTTTAAATTATATTCAAAAATACCTAAGAAATGTATGTGTCTTCCATAGGGCCTAGTAATGTACTCTTACTTCTTTGTGTTTTTCAGGGAAGCCACAAAAGCAGACATCCCATCAAGACACACGGAGCTCAGAATCACCGACACCTCTTATATGAGCGTTGGGCCCGGTGGGGAATGTGGTACAAATACCAACCTCTCGATTTAATCAGGTATTAGTACTTTGAAGAGTAGCTTGTTTCTGGGGTAGGAGCGGGCTGGGAGCAGTGCCTTAACCATACTGCCACATTCCTTGTGCTTTTCTGCAGCATTCAGCTCTTCAGATGTAAAGCAGAGAAATATGTGTAACTGTGGTTAAATAGTTCTGATGTTTGGGTTTCGGACTTCCCACGTCTTTGACACTGAATACCGATAATTCATTTTTCCTTGCTGTCAGTGGTTATTCCTGATCTGACAGTCATAACCAATTGCTGTGCCCAGCGTTGTTCCACCAAAGACCGTGGAGCTACGCACATGCCATGGGACAATTCTATGCTGGTCAAATATCATCCTTGACTGACTTTCTGATCACTGCTACTTCATCTCTTCTAGCAACTGATACCCAAGCTTTGAAGAATTAAAGCTCAGTCTTCAACTTGTGGTTTCAGTCCATCGTTTTCTCTAATAGTCATTTGAAACATGTCATATTACGTTATTATCTATCATAAATGCATTTTATCGGGGAATACTTAGATCATACCAACTTTATCCTTTTCTGGAAATGTTTTGTGTGTGTGTGTATATATGTATCCATCTCTCTATCTCCATGTGTGCTAATAAAATGCCCTACATTTAATAATGTTTATGATGTAGTACATCTACTTAGTCATTGCAAGGATGTGAAAATTATAGAGTGCTTAAGTTAAATCCTTATAAAGTGTAAATTCTGGCAAGTCTGCAATTAGTGTCACTGGAATGTTATGCTAGCCTGAAGTACTATGTTTTGGTAAAACGACAATAATTTTACCATAAGCTCGGGATGGTAGTTCCTCGTTAGGATTATTCTGCTACTGTGATGATAGATAAAGCCCAGCATACGTTTTAACTTTAAACAATGTATGTGTTTCCTTTTCATGTAGGCGATATTTTGGTGAAAAAATCGGACTGTATTTTGCCTGGCTGGGGTGGTATACTGGAATGCTTATTCCTGCTGCCCTGGTTGGGCTCTTTGTTTTCCTTTATGGATTGTTTACGATGGATTCCAGCCAAGTAAGGTAAAATCCCATTTAAAAACGTACTAGCCTGTTGAAAATTAAGAACAGTCTGGTACAACTGAGATCATTATTATGCTTATAAATGCTTTCCAGATATGGTAATCATGTAAAAATAAGCAATTAGAGCACTGGCTTCTTCAGTCAAGTCTGCCCTCCAGTTTGTATATCTGTTTTGCATCAAGCTGGATGCGACCATTCACAGCAAGCACGCTTACAGCTGCAGGGATTCCCACTTTGTCTGTCAGGAAAACCAGAAAGTACAGATTCTAATGTCACCGCAGTGCTTGTCATTCTAGTCAAGGCTAATGGGTGAAAAAAGACATCCATCGTGCCTGTATCTTTAGAAATAGTGATGAGGCTGCCGAAGTGCTGACTGTGTTTGTAGGATCTGTTACAGAGGATGCACCCCATACAGAGGTTTCCATTAGCTGTCATCAGACACAACGGTGTGTCAGCATCAGTGCTCTTACAGTTGCGATTGTTCCTCCAAGCAGTTTGGGTGCTTGGGCTGTAAGTATGCTTGGAGTCAGATTTCCTGGGAAGTGTTGTTTTCTGGGCTTTGAGCAGATCTGTTTTACATTTTCTTTATGGAATTGTCTTTATCTTGTTTCACGGTGAGTTATTAAATTCCGCAGTGCTGTAATTAAGACTCTCTTAGGCTTGATTTTGTACAGCAGACTCCCAAGAGATTTTACAATTTCAAACTGCATTAAATGCAATAAATGTGTCAGCTAGGAAACCAAGCTAACTTTAGGATGTTGTCCTCTGTATTAGGATGGTTTTCCATGATAAATGTCTGTCAAATGCAGTGGATGTCAAGTAGAGGATCAGCCTGTTTGTAGAGCACCGGGACTAGGGCTGTTGAACTGGGCATCTAGTATTCTTCACGTGAACAGTGTCACAGTTTCCACAAGGAGGGAATGAAGGGCCATAATCTACTATTGTCAGGACATGGCTTAACGTTTTAGGCACTCCTTGCGGAAGAGAAAGATGTGGCGTTGACACTGCCCAAGAGAAAGAACAGAATTTCTAAGAATTCCATTTTTTCAAACTGTAGGCTATTGTGTGCTTGTATGTGTGTCATGCACTTCTCCTGAGAAGACTTGGAGGTACGCGTCCTGCTTAGCTCTTTTAACAGAGAGACACAGGTATCTTGCTTGCAGTAGGTTGCAGGGTGCAAATTGCAGGAGCAGAGAGGTTGACTAGCTGTCGTGTTTTCCTGGTCTGTTTTTCCCCTTGGCTGCTGTTGAGCAGCTGCAAACAGAACATGCAGATTTCAGTTTGCTCCCCACGGAGGCTAGTTGCGTTGGGTCCCAGCCTGAGGTGCCTCAGGGTCATGCTGTGCGACACAGAGTGCCAAGGTGCCCCTCAAGAGCTCTGGACTCTATTCCACAAACAAGACCCTAAAAGTCAGGTGATCTACCACATAGCCCTAGATGCCTGCAAGGGGAGGGGAGTATTTATGTGTTTGTTATAGCTAACATAGCCAGTGTTCATTTCCAAATACTGGCGGGGGGTGGGACGGTCAATGCCAAAGCCGTAGCCGTGTGCTCTGTGGCAGCCCCACATCTGTAGTCTGGATGTGTTAGTTCTGGGCAGAAGGTCCTCTCTGCCTTCCGTGGTGTGAATCTGTGCAGACCCTCTGGTTAGTCGTGACACAGCGCCGTCATGTCAGTGCATTGCCATGGTCAAGGTAGTAAGACTTGCTCTGAGACGTGAATTCAAGAACAGAGTTTAACTCGCTCGGGCTGATTGTGACTGGCCTGATAAAATGTCTGTAGGTGATTTCTGTACCCCCTTGTGTACTCAGGCAGTTCTAAAGGCCAGCGATAACAGATGCTGCTCCCTGCTGTATTTGCTTACTTAGACTGGACGAAGTTAGTGAGGATTAGCAGAAACCACCTACGTAGAGCAGGCAGCAGGCAGACCAGTGGCACAACCTAAATGTTCTTATTCTTGTCATTTTCTGGGACTCTGAGATTATTTTTTTTCTAGTGTTTCTGCAGCCATTTAAAGAAAATCGCTAGATAAACATCCATAACAGTGTTAAAAGATATTTGATTTTGAGCACTGCAGCTACTGCATTATGCAAATGCAGCGTTCAGCAGCCGTCAGGAAGAAATGGAGTCAGGTGCGTTATTCTGACAAAATCCAGACACAGGAAACCCCGTGGCAATTAGGAGTTCAAACCTAGTGCCAGGGCGTTGGGGCAGTGTCGTCACTGCCAAATTATCCCAGGTTCGGTGTTATTAATACGGCTTCATGTGAAACAGGTTTCGTCCTATCAACATCTGCTGTTAGGAATCAGTGGACGTTAGGGAGTCAGCGTGATAAATTCTGTCAACCCCCCTATTTTTCATCTTTCTTGTGTACCACAAGATTTGAACTTAGCGACGGATGGAAGCGTGCTTTCCTCAGGGATGTCCCTTCACCTCTCAGGCGCAGGGAGCTGCCGTCAGCCCCCTCTGGCGACTGCAGCCAGAAACCCATCGGTTTGTTCTCTTCCTGCTGAGGTCCAGTTTCAGCAGAGGAGGAATAAGCCCGTACACGAACGTACATTGCCGTAGAGCCAAACGTTGCTTGCGATGCCAGCAGTAACTTTTGTGTAGCAATAATTTGAGGGTTATGCAGAATGATGACACATCCAGGGGATAGTTTGTCTTGCTTAGGACATGTACAAGTGCCTGTCTCTGCTCTGTGCTCGGAGTCTGTCCTGGTATCAGGTGGCTTTTTTTATATATATTAAAAATCATATAAAAACATATATCTCAGCCTGTGCCAGCACCCCATCTCAGCGCGCCACGACGCCATCAGTCTCTGCCCTCTGTATAAAGGAAAGATGCTCCGTGTAGTTCATCTGTGGCTGCCACAGGGAAGTTGGAAATTGAGCGTATTTGCTCCCTTTTGGTGGTACCCTTCCTTCTGTTCCAGGGCGGGGGCCCCTCTCACGCTGCCTTATGCTCCTTGTTGTAGTCCCTCTCTCCTTTCCTCAGAGTTTTAGGGAAACAAGAAACTTTCAAGTCTCACTGAATCATTCAGTGACTCAAATGTATTGTACAGGGAGGAAGAAGGTGAAATAAGATGTGAAGACAAAAACTCTGCATGAACACTGTCATTTCAGGGACTAGACACTCTTATAAGCAAATACGTATGTCCCATGTTGAGAAACAGAAGTTTCTTCACACAGTCAGGGACGGTTTTTTTCCCATCACAAAACAAGTGCTCAGGACAGGCGGTGATACTGAAAGCTCACTGGAATGGAGGGCGTTCTTTTTCTCGCACAGCTTTGGAATAAAGCCAGGTAATTCTGTGGTTGCCAGGAGCCAGCACTGAGGTCCTTCGGGGCACTGAGATTAGGGGGTCCGCAGCTCGTTGCAGAGTTCAGTTCTGAAATGAAGGTAACCAAGAGAAACATCACAGAGAAACTCCGTGTTGCTTCCAGAATATTTGGACTGTATTCGTAGGGCTCGGACATACAGAAACAAAAATGCAGAACATGAATCTGTATTTTTTGTCTCATACACTTCCTAGTATATTTTGAACCATTTGCCCTTCGTGAGCTGACCTGGGAAAAATGTGAAGTGATAGTCGAACGGAAGGGCTTCAGTAGTCCTTTAGAAGTGCCGTCACCGGGGCTCTTTTCTTCCAACACATTACATGCTTGTTTTGCTCCGTTGTACTGAAGATTTGAGTTGCAGCAGCAGCGAGCACAGCCCCTGTCACAAACACTTGGGTAACAAACGTTAGTGCCTTTGTGGAGTCGTGCTAAAGCACGTGACCTATCGCTGTCAGTATTCTTGTGAAACTTCACATTATTAAAAAAAAAACCAAGATTTTAAGTCAAGATATATAATACAGAACACCTGACATCTATACCGTTGAATTTAAATCCCGAGTACAGCACAGTTTGGCCTTATATTTGACAACAGTTTGTTATATTGCCAATCCACTGTAACACGCCGTTGAAATGTGATTTTCTGTGCTTAAACATTTGAATGAGAAGGCAGAGAAGAAAATTCTCTGCTGTGACACGCTGCAACTCTGCAATGACTGGCTGTGCTCATTCTGGCTTGAGGGTTACTGAGGACAGTTTCTTCGTCAGCTCCCCGGTACGTTGTAGGGGTTCAGTGAATTAGTGGTCCTGCTGTGGTGTGAAGTGTGACCGACGATACAAAAGTGACCGCTGGGCAACCAGCATCTTTTATTCCTATTTACTGTTATGCCAGGCAGGATTTAATAGATGCGCTCATTTGTGAATAAGTATAATCTTCTGTACAGAATTGGAACTGTAAATTCAGCTTTTTATGAGTAGGAGAGTGAAAGCGCAATGTTTATTAAAGCAAGGATTTCCTGGCAGTTGTTTTATACTGCTGCCTTTCTGATGTGGTATAGGATCTTCCAGGCATGTCACCACTGCTAAAGGATAGGGAAAGGCGATTGCTGAGGTTCTTTGGGAAGCTGACTCACTGCAGTTAAAATGTGACTTACAAATAATTTTTGCATTTCTGTTTGCTCTGGATTGCCTTTGTCAACACAATTACATACTACGTTTGGAATATGAGTGGTCCCAGTGAAGAAAGTGACTTCATCTTGCTAAATCTTAGGATCTCTAAACATCAGAATGTGGCTTGAAGTTGCTTCCCCCCAAAACAGGAGATTAAAGTGGGTTTTACTGTTAGCCCTATAAATAAGTTCTTCTGCAGGAAGTGAAATCACAGACTACTGCCAGAAGTCCCTGTCGGTGGGTTTTACATCGGACCGACTGATCTAAGTGTGCATGTGGCCATCCTGGGGGACGGACCGTCCCCTGAGGTAAAGGAGGATAAATTGATTTAAATCAGTGTAGTTACACCAGTGGTGTCCCTCCTCTTACATCACTTTAGAAGAGTAGGCAGTAAATGGCTCAGAAGGTACTGAACAGTGTTCTATTCTTCTGTCTGAGGTATTTGGGAGAGAATGGGTTATTCACAACTGTGATGTCCAGAAATACTGCACACTACTCCAGGGCCCCTAGTTTTCAGGTTACTGGTTTGGGATTAGGCTTTTCAAGCCAAACATTCAATTCTAATTTATTTCATTGAACCAGTTTTGTGGTGTAGGCATACAGAGACCGCAAATGGTATAACCTCAGAAAATCTTAAGAATGCTAAAAGCCTTTTTATAACCTTTATTCTCCTGTCTCGTACTAAAGCAAAGAGATCTGCGAGGCCAATGAAACCATCATGTGCCCTATGTGTGAACGCAACTGCACGCTGCAAAAACTCAATGAGAGCTGCATATACGCCAAGGTAATTGTCTTATTGCTGTCACGGTACTTTTTGTCTAAGGATCCGCTTTTGTTGTGTAATGGCTGCCCTTGTTTCAGCAAAGAGTCCTGCAAAACACAGTGTTTGTCTACTGAGGTTTTTTCCAGCCTCTGTAATTCATGTTTTAATAAGGGAATGCTCTGAAATGATCAGAAGTTCTTTTAAAATGTGTTTTACTTTCTGTGAGCATTTCCTTCCTAAATCCTTATTATTTTCATCAACTTTTGAAGTCCCCTGAGTCATAAAACTTTTTTGGATCGTTTTTCCTGCTCTCCCCTATAATGAACTTCTTACTTTGTTTCCCTTGCTTGCTTTGTGGTTGAATTTCAGCTACTCCTAAAGGAATTCTCTAGCACAACGTGCCTGTGATGTGCTTTGCTCTGTCAAACTAATGCAAAGAAGTTACACAACTGAGTTTTTTGCTACAAGAAGCTATCCTTCAACCTTAAATAACTACGAGTTCCTCTGTCTACGTGTAGTGTTTCCAAGCGAGCAGTGTATTTTGATGCGGGGTATGTTCCTAGTGCTGGAAAAACAGCCTTGGCGTTTTTCTGAGACTTCTTTAGCCCGTACGATAAATCTTGCTCAGAAGCCTGTATTGTCTCTGGGCCGCGGCATTACAACCAGCCTGCAGCAGTGCGGAAGAGAAAATCAATGTAGAGTTAGATTTCGAAATTTCATGTAGATGGGACCAATGTTGAGTAAAACGCAACATTTCAAATCTGTCTGTAAAGGACAATTCTAAAAACATTTGACATGTATAAAAATTACAAATAGATTTTACAAATTTAATTTTCTATTCTATAATGCCAAATTAAAAAAATTAAACAGTCGGTTTGCAACCGCAGCAATAAATACTGTTGAAAATGTACTGAAAGCAAAACTGATTTTTGTTTTTAAACACTGCTATAACTCTATCGCAGAAAATGAGGGGGTTTTGTAACCTTTTTTTTGAATCGTTTCTTTTAAGATGTGAGCTGAAGGTAGGAGCTTTATTAATTGAAATAGCATTTTGCAAACTCTACAACCCATCGCAGAAATGCCTTTTTTTAGAAGATGACGAGTGCCTCTTCAGCAGTCCACTGCAGTTTAGCAGGCAATGAAAATGTTTTGTGTTGGGGCATCCCTTTAACGTGAGTCCCGTTATTTTAACGTCCCCAGTTAGTAAGAAGCAGGTTTTGAGTCTTATTTATATTTACACTGACATCATACACTTAAATGATGCAGACTTCCCGTTTAATGTCACATTGTGAATAACGAATTGCAGCAGAAAAAATGTGGGAGTCGATCCGTGCTTCCGTGTATTTTCAAGCCAGTCCCCTTGAAACAAACTCAGGTGGCAACCAGGGAGGACAAGCAGTAATCGCTCATATTGCATCTCCCCAGGCACCTTGTCTGATGTCTGCGAATAATGGGGAAATTCATGTAAACGCCCAACTCCTCCTGCCAGTGGGTTTGCTCTGAAAAACTGATAAACCTCAGAGTCAAACACAGAAAAAAACCCAAAAATTGTCCCCCTTCAAGATTTGTCTGTTCTGGATCTCCCCCAAGCGGAGGACAGAGAGAGAGAGAGGAGTTCTCCTTGGGAAGCAACAGGATTACCCTCTGGCCGCTCGAATGGTGAAGAAAAAGAGAAAAAGCAAAAAAAAAAAAAAGCAGCTCAGTGAGGCGTTTTATAACTGTGAGGTTCTGGCCGTGCTGCCTTCACTCACCATCTTGTCTCTAAAGAAGAGTTCACTGCAGCCTCTCTTGTTACCCTCTTGCCAGGAAACCTTTGGTTTGCAGCAGGGGTTGTGGGTGCCACAGGTTGAGCAGCACGGACCCACACGTGTGTCAGCGCTTCTGCTGTGTTTGCCCCCGAATTAGCGAATGAAACCTGTAACGTTAGAAAACGACAATCTGATTTCAAATAAAACGCTCCCTTATGCTTTCTGAAGTAATGTGAGTGGAACTAACGTATTTAAAAGTAAGCTATCAGATCTGCTCGCTGGGAAAAGAAGTCGGTATTTCCTGCTTGCTGTTTGATTCCGGAGGTGGAGCTTGTCAGCGTTGCCTCTGGTTTTGTTTTTGTGGGAACATAACTTACTCCTCTGCCTTCCTTCCACACAACCAAAGAGCTGATGTGCGAGGGAAGCTCTTCCCGATTCATTCCCGGCATCCTTATGCTGGAGTTCGTGTTCTAATCCTTATTCATTCAAACAGCTCATTGTATTCGAGTTACTTGAGTTAATTAGGAAAAGCGAGTTCCTTGAAGTGAGGTGTATCTCCCCAAACGTGCTTATGTCCTGGAACCTGCCTCATTTATATAATGCCTCGTGCTCGTATTTCATGTTATTAAAGCTGCTGCCAGGGTTTCTGTCTTCAATATCTGCCAGGTTTCCCTCTAGAGGAGCACTTCAGGCAGAACACACCAATGCCAGAAAAATCATACACGTCAAATGTTTTTTCTGCCAACATTTTTGTAAAGCTGGAGGCAAGGTACAAAAGACGCCTTTTTCCTTCTTGCTACTGCCCCTTTCTTTCCTCCCCTCCCTCTTTATTGCATTTCCATTTAAAAATGCCGCACTGTAATTGAAGGGACAGGCGGGTAATACCCGAGTGGCGCTCTGAATTGCCCAACGCCCAGGCTGTCATTCTTGCCCGTATTGAATGGACTCTTTGATCCGTGGGCGATTAGCGTGGTGCACCAGGGCTCTTTGGGCTGGTCCTTCACCCTGCACGCCTTGCCCTCAGCCCTGGGGCAGGGTGTTGGTTCAGGGTGGATTTGAAGTGTTGTGTGATGATGACAACATCAGTCAGGTATGCTGATGGACTAGCACCACGTCCTGCCATGGAAGGTTAGTGGCTCCTGGTCCACACGGAGCCTCCAGCCTATGCATTTAGCCTTCAAGACAGTCAGATCTTAACTGAGCGGAATATCCCAAATCACGTCCTCACACATCTGCGTTCAGACCTGAAAATGTTCATCAGGTTTATTGTACTGCCTTTGTTCACCTCTCGCATTTTCAGTTTCTTACCCATGACGTTCGTGTTTTCCTTTGTGGAAGCAAAAGAAAAACAAAGCAAAAGACATATTTGTACGTACAGTTGATCCCACGCTATGATTCATGCAGGGAACGTACTGGATTTGTTGATAGCCAGTACCACATAGTCGATTCCCATTTCAGAACCTTCAGAAAAGACAGAACTGACGTACAGATAAAATACATGCATTTTTAATAAGTTCTCATAATGTTGTAATAATTTTACTCAATGAGAGAGAAAATAGAGGCAAGCAGCACCATTTCTTCTGCTGTCCTGAGTTAGTTTTCCTAATTGTAAGGCAGAAGCAGTAACGCCAGCCTTCTCGTCAGCAGGATGAGTTCTCCTGCGGCAGGCAGCTCTCATGGGAGCGGGCTGGGTAACCCGCCCCAGGCAGGCTGTCAGCCCCAGCATCCCGCCACACCTCCCGTGCAGAACATTCCTGCTGGCCGGAGTAAGGTCAGATGTCAGAGAAAGTCACGGTACAGTAAAGCTGAATCTGCTTACCTGCGCCCTTCTGTTGGCATAAGGACAGGTTTCTGTTCATGATAAAAGCTTAAAAATTGGTTCTTAAGTCAGCAGCAGAGTCAAGACCAATGAAGTAAAGTCTTTTCAAAAATATTCTATTTCAAGACATTCTTTTCTTATTTCATAGTGAGAAATCACCATGAATTTTCTGGATGCTTTAGGACCATATATATCAAAGCTGTTTGCAGCACCTTTTCATTTCTTTTTCCTCTCTCTTCAGAGCTTTTTTCCAACATAAGCCTATCGGTTTGTTCTATTATTTTATAATGATTTGTGGGGTTCTTTTTCAACTAGAAATTTGAAGCCTGTCCTTTGCTTACTAACGCTCAGCAGCATCTCAAACCACCTTTCATTAGGAGAAACGTGAGCCCGTTATCCCGGGATAAATTACATTGCTGTAAATTGGCAACCTTAAATCTCTTCAAAGTACACTGATCTTAATTTCAGCCTCCTAAATACTGTTTCATATTATGGTTTGACTATTAGAAAATCTGGATTTTTTTTTTTTTAATATAAATTAGGATGTTTTCATAGTGAGGCATCAAATTCACCCACTCAGATGGTTAAAGTGATCCATAGGCATGCAAAACCTAATTATTACTTATTTTCTATCGGTAAGCCTTGGACTTTGCAGCAGAATGTCTGTTCTGCCCAAAAAATCTGACAATGAAAAGTAAGATGCAAAGAGCGTATGTGAGAAGAAATGAAGTGCACAATTTAGAATTATGTTTTGGGGTGGTATTTAGAGTTGTTTAACGTTTGTTAGAATTTAGGGGCACTAACCTCTTAAGACACAGAATATTTCAACAATCTGAGTGGCTGAGATGTCTGGAGAAAAGGGGAAAAATAGACTATTTTTACCTACGGAGAAATTGCAAGATAGCTTGGGAGAAGAAAATGGAGTCGGAAGAGGCATTAACTGAGTAATGTCCAGAGGGAAAAAAGGGAAAAGACAGCAGTTATTCAAGCTTATAGAAACCTTAGAATAGAAAATGTCGAGGTGAAATTTGTCCCAGCAATTTTTACCCAGTCTGGACGTGGACGGAGCAGCTCTGAGTGTCTGTGAAACAGACAGACTGGAGATGCACAAAGGGCCAGTCTGCAAAAGCAGAGTTCAAGTTCCACCGAGCGACGGCGTGGGACAGCCCTTAGGAGGAGAAACCTGCAAGTGGGGGTTCTCGTGAGGACGCTTGGCTTTGGGTTTCTGCCACCCGTTACCTGCCGTGGGGTTCTTTGGGGCAGAAGGTGAGGTGGCAATAGAATTTGTTCCTGATGTATTTATTTTCTACGCAGGTTACACATTTGTTTGATAATGGAGGGACTGTCTTCTTTGCTATTTTCATGGCAATTTGGGGTAAGTACGGTTTTATTTGGCTTGTATTTTTAGCTTACCTGACCCTTTAATACGATTACCGGTTGAAGTGAGGTTATAGCTCTAGATTAAATTTAAAGAAGGATTATGATTTTGTCACACAAACTTTTTTGATTTCCTGTGTTCATCAGCTTCAGTTTCTCTGCTAGTAGTGGGTGAACGTAATACCTTTTGTTGTTAAGGTAATGGCTGTCTTTAGCGTCTTAAATGTCCATAAACCTGAATTTTGTATCACGCAGGCAGAAGTCCAATTAGGTAAGTTAATTTACTGACCTGGAGTCAGTATAAAAATCAAGTCTTGTAGAGAATTCTTACAGAATAAATGAAAATGTGTTTGTAGGAGCTAATTAGATGGAGGTATAGGAAAATTCGATGTTAAGTGCTTACAGCAATCAAAATAGTTATATTCAAATTCTCAGTCTGAATATCTGATTGTGTTCGCTGTGACATTACACGCATCATGCCACAGGACCCAAGGCCAAGCAGGGTGATGGCCGTGGAGGGCACTGTTGAACAGGAGTTACTAGGAACGGTCTTGCCTCTCGTAGAAGGTCAGCGTAATAGTGCCATACAAGACAGATGTCGTGGTTCCAGCATGAAATGCTTGATGGAATTAGCTTTCACCAAAGGTAGTGATATTTTGGGGAAGACTGGTATTAGAACAAGAGATAATGAATTTTACCGATGTAAATCTTTGTATAAACCCTCAGTAAATAACACGGGCCAGAGTTTTACAATTTTAAATAGAGCCAAATGGCACACAACAGCTTTATTTATGTGATCTGTTTGAGTAAGCGTTAACGATTCCGACAA
Organism: Bucorvus abyssinicus; assembly: GCA_009769605.1. Classification (NCBI taxonomy): domain Eukaryota; kingdom Metazoa; phylum Chordata; class Aves; order Bucerotiformes; family Bucorvidae; genus Bucorvus; species Bucorvus abyssinicus. The sequence continues at coordinate 14,277,976 of CM020043.1, read as the reverse complement.
AGCGAAGGATGAACAAATGTCATAAATTTTGGAGGCTGGCCTTGTAAAAGCAAAAAACAATATACAGACAACAGCCAAACATCAAACAGGTGCATAGACAGCGCAAGCACATGCACATACATGCAAAAATCATATTTAGCTTGTTAAAAATTAACACGATGTAACTGAAGGGCGCACTTTGATTGCTTGCCTCAGTGATATTTCTTCATTGGCTCCTAATCTTGCTATTACTAATAATTTATTTCATAAATTACTAAAATGCATGGCACTTGATTATATGTTTATCGATGTAGATAATGCTGGTAGCTTCTTAGCATCTCTTCGTGGTTGAGTTCTCCGTAGAGAGCGCTCTTCCCATTTTCAGCTGAGGCCAAGGTTCAAGTGTAAGGAGAAATGTGGCTTATATGATACTGCTTGACCAGTATCAGGAAAGATGGCATAATATATGCTGAAGAAGATGAAAGCCCAACATGACATTTTTCTTAATTTCAAGCAGCAGACTGATGCTCTCACCTAATGTAGGTGAATGAACGTGTCTCAGATTTCAGACTGCTACCCAACGTGCTGGGTAAGGTGTTAGAGATCAGGTGCTGGTTTTGATGGGAGGGCTGCTGTTTTCATTCCCCGTAGGAATGGCAACACTGGACAATGTCAATACCTGTTTTCCTCATCTGCAGTGTGACTGCCGGTGTTTCTGGGGTGTGTGTGGATGTAATTCACTCACATATCAAATACACCCTGATTGTAATGTCCACAGCCAGTTAGTGAGAGAACTCCATTGAGTGATCCACAGTCTCCACACCAAATACAGCATTTTAATAGAGTCTTAGCAACAAGCACATATCGCATGTCAGCAGTTCTTTTCTCTGCACTTGGTTTATTCTATGCCTTTACAGCTGTGTCTTTTTCACGTTCTTTCTATTTAGACATATCTGGTGTCTGCAGACACTTAAACTATGCAATTATTTGTGTTATGCTGCTATAATTTTACTCTTTAGCTGGTCAAAACCGGACCATGGTTTTTGGGATATCTGTATATATGGCAAAGATAATTCCTTTCCTTTCATGTTCTTCTGTCTAACCTGTACCAAATCCTTGACGTCGTCTCTACATATCTAACCTTCAGTGCAGGCTAGATCAGCTTGGCAGAGGGATAGAAGCTTGTCGTCTTTTTTTCACTCCAATAGTGATTCTAACTCTGTGTCATCACAGTCCAAGATTAAGCGTAGTCCGTGTTACTCAGTAATTCCATTCTCCCCAGCAAATTTCAACCTCTGAGTGAACCAAGTAAATCTAATTCTTTTAGTAATGTTACTGAGCAAGGTAAAAATGTGGGGAAAATAATGCCCCAAGTCATTTATCAGGTAGAAATTGTATTTGGACAGAATTGTTTCACCTCAACACAGTTAAATTTGAGACTTTTTTTTTCAATGTTTCATTGATATTAAAATATCATTACAGTCCTAGTCAAATTTTGCTCTCTTACAATGTCTGCATTCTGGATCAAAGTTACACGAGGCAGAGTTTTACCTGGGTGCTCTTTGTCTGTATTATTTCTAAGAAAGCAAGTGTAATATGCTTCCAGGAAAACCCTAGGTTGGTCGTTTAAGTACAAAGCAGAAGAGTGATGCCCTTCCTGTTGTCTATCCGTGTATCTTGTGATTTCCCCCTTGCTTTCCAAAACATTGATCATACAGGAATAGCTGTAAGAAAAAGCTGTTGGAAAAAACGAAAGCGTGTAGATAACAGGTGAGAGTATAATCTGCGGCAAACATTACGGTGAAGGGTGGGGTGGTGTCATGTCAGCCAGAGGAATGCCGTCGGATGGGCACGCGGCGTTGCCTTCCTCTGCCGTGTCTGCTCTGCCGCTTTTGTCATCTGATGCACATCCAAAACTCGTATCGTATGGTCCAAGTGAGTTGTCTAAGTGGAGAACTGAAGGGATAATGTAATTATTTTTTATACATGGCTTGAAAGATTCTTATGCCTATACACTGGGCTCCTCATGGTTTAGTTCAGCAGTCCCTCGCAGCTAAATCCAGTTAACCTCTTTCTTACACATGAGGAAGCAGAAGATGAAGGGCCCGATTCACGATCTTCTGAAGATAACACGTGTCCTCCCAGGAACACCCGTTCAGCACTGCATGGGTGGTCAACTTTCAAAGCTAGTTGCTAATCTGATGTTCTGGCAGCTTTCAGCTCTTGCGTTTAAGCCATAAAGGGCGTATTGCCAGAGTTTTATTTTTATTTGATTTTATATGAGAAAAAAAGTGTGTTAAGCCTCTCAGTGTTTGTTTAAACATTTAAAAATAAAGTCCAGGAGCATGATATAAATGTTTGGAGACTGTGTGATTACACTTTAGTACAAGTTTATGTATATTCATGGAGAAGACAAAAACAATCTTCTTTTTAAACATCTTAAAAATATTTTTACTAGAAGCAGATACAACTTCATCCCTCATTCTGTGGCTGAAGTTGGACGAGTAAGGAGTCTGGCCTTTTTCAGTTAATCACAGTTTGGGAGAGCTTTGGAGCTGTAGTTTTGAACTCAGCTGCAATTCTCTGAACAGGTTCACTCATACTAGATACGATATTTCCTGATACTTCAGAGGTTAAAAAAATAACTTGTAAGGAGGAGACAGAGAGCTAAGGGGAGTATTGTGTAGGCTAAAATTTAGAAAGAATGAAGTGCTGTCAGTTGAAAACGAGCGTGACTGGACTTGATGATATAATTCCTAATAATTCAATAAGCCCAAATTATTTAAGGAGCTCTGTGCGGAAATAAATGTTCTTAAGCAGGACACTTGTGCTATTCCTTACCTGGGTCATTCCTTCTATCATCATAAAACCGTCTGTGGGCAAATGCCTGAGACCTTTTCTTACCACATATGGAATAGCCAATCAGACCAATTAATAACGATACCAAAATGACTCCTACAATAACGCCACTTATTACTCCTCCTTTGTTGCTCTTGTCTAGGAGAGAAAGAAAGAGAGAAGAGACAGTTGAAGGAGAGCGATAACTGTGTAAGATCAGATACTTCAGTCTCTTTATAGCAGTTGAGAGGGCTTTGTGGACTGAGACTTCACCAAGGGTCTGAAACGCTTTGCAGAGTATGACTGAACCAGCCTCTCTGCAGAAACCTTCTGCCTTTGTAAAAGAAAACAGACATCTCCAGCCTTAACTGGAGGTTTAAAAAAAAAAAAAAGGGCAGCTAAATGGGTTTTAGTCACATATAAAGGTTGCAGGTTTAAATACAGAATCAACCACTTTTTAGGTAAAGAAGTAAGTAGTAATCGCTCTTTGAATACAATTACTTGTAAGTATTTAAGCCCGCAGTTAAAATTGCAGCCTCTGCATTTCAAGTGATTAATTTCTGAGTATGTGAGGTAAGAACTCCAGTAGTACTTTCTGCACCTCTTCAGTTAGCAGAATAACCGCATTCCTCCAAGATTTTCCTCAGAGTTCATAGAACTTTTCTTCAAAGTGTTCTGGGTTTTTTTGGAGCTGAACTTGCTCTCCCACCCCCCTTCCTTTTCAGTCCTGCTGTCTAAAAACCAGGTACGTTGTAATTACTAGAACTGTGATAGGAAACATGAGAGTCTGATGCTCCTTCAGTTCTTGGTACAAACTGTACTCTGCTGGATGTGATGGATAAGCCTTTCAGCCCTGTGTTAAAAGCTTGAAAGCTAATTAATGGCAAAAAATTACTGTGTCTTTTAATTTTCCTTTTCTTTTCCTGAAGACCTGATTCAGAGCAGCGGGATAGAAAAGTGCCGTGACAGTTTTATGCTCCATTGTTTTCCCACGCATACTCAACTTGCTAATTAGATGCACAATGAGTAATTCCTTTGGAAGTATTTGTAAGAAGTCATCCTTGCTCACAAAACTTCCTGAACTGGAGTAAGTGTTATCTGTTTTAAATGTTATTTCTACACATCTGTTTTGAAGGCCCACTCCAGTGTGAACGGGCGGTACCCGTTCATTAGGTTACCCCACTCTTGGAAGTGTTAAACAACTAAACAGCAAATAATTTAAAAAAAAAAAAAAGTATTTTGAGTGAGTTTTAGTCTGTACTAGGTCATCTGTTAATTCACGCATCTTATAAAGCCTCCTGTTCAATGAAAAAAAGGTCTTATTTTAGCATTATGATTTTATTAAAGCAGGTAGGCTTTAGGTAGATACTTACTTTCATTGGCACCTTCTGAATGAGATGATGCAGTAGAAGGGCTGCTGAAATTACGGTTCAGCTCTGTTGTCTGCTGAATGGGATTGAAGTTCTGCGTAGGACTGTCCTGCTTGATTGTGGGTGATATCAGACTGGTACCGGTGGGGTTGACTGAAGAGTTATCACTGGGGTGCGGGGCAGCCAAAGGGGTGCTGTAGGTCACTGTGAAGTTACCTGCTGTCGCTGTGGAAGCAGAAGTAGGTGCAGCACTTTTGGTCGCTCTAGAAAAGTCCCCTGTTGTTGTAAGTGTCACTGAAGATGTTAGGATTCTGCTGAAGTTTGTGGCGGAGTCATTCATTCCATCTTTTGATACCGTAGTGACAACTGAAGATAAAGTGGCACCATCGGCGGACCTCGGGGTTGTGCTGTTTGACTGACTGCTCATCTCCGTTCTTGTCGTTACACTTGCTCTGGCATTGGCAGTTGTTGGTGCAGCACGGCTGATGGTAGGAGGATTTGTGGCAGTAGGCACAGACAGACCAGACCTCTGTGAAGCTGGTTGCACTCCAGACTGACCGTTACTTGTAATTGAGCTATTTCCATTATTTCTTTCAATTGCTTTTCTGCCCTCAGTGTTGCTGCTGCTCCATTGCAGCTTTACAAGCAGAAAAATGAAAATCGTTCCACAGGAGGGTTGCATGGTGTTGACTTCAGAGTTTGTTTTGTTATATACAGAACCTGCAAGAAATTCACTTTTGCCTGTTACTTTATTTTGCAAACCCAAGCTACTCAGTTAAGACCCAAATAAGCTGGTAAAAAAAAAAAAAGAAACCTAGATAAAAATCTCACTAGTTTACCACATGTTGATGCTGAAAACTTTACATCCCAGGGTGTTAGTGACCTAAAGAATGACCCAAAACAATGTTGATAAGCGACTAATGCTTTTCTGCTGAAGAAGATGCCATGATTCTGTAAGCAGGCCTCAGAGGGGAATAATTCCAAACTACTTTGCTCTAGCGTGAGGTATGATACAGGTTTGGATGGCATGCTCAAGGCAGTGCTTTCTGGGCAGGCAGCAGCTCCAAGAGCATGCTACAGAATGATGCTCCATTGCAGAGAAATGTAATTGTTACAGTTGGATCTGAAAGTTGATGGATCATGTTTGGTGACCCTGAGCAGTGAGTGTCATATGAATGCTGCCGGGAGCAAACTGAAAACTAAATCAGGCTGGGATTATGGATGATGCCGAATTTGTGTGGAAAATTCTTTTCCCGTAGGAAACTGGAAGCTGTATATTATGCATTAATGTTTCAAAAGTTAGATGGAGAAGGATGAGAAAACCTCACCTTGACGTCACACGCCGGTAGCCGGTCTGCTGTTGAGTATGCATTCTATACATTTCATACATTCTGTATATGAAACAGGTTGAGATCATGCAGTTTTCAACTCTCACACAGAACCTCTCATGTGACAGCACAATAAAAAGTTTAATAAATTACATCTTCAGCATCGTTAATTAATTAGGTGCCCGTGTATGTGGGTACTTTACCATCTAAAGGAAGGAGATACACACCTAGAAAAAGTGACTATTGCTTTCATATTCAGCCTCCTCTTCCACTGTCTTATGCTTCTTCCTGTGGGTGTTTTGTTTGGGGGAGGAGGGCATGAGGGCTGGTTTTGTTCTTTCTTTGTTTGTGGGTCGGTTTGGTTTTTTTTTTCATTTAATTGTGCATTTTCCTCAAGTGAGCTTCTTTGTATATAACACCATCAGAGCAGTGGGAAGTGCACGTACAGTAAGAGTAGAGAGCAGTCAGCTATGGGTAGATAATTAAATATCATGCCAAGGTATGTCATTTTGTCTTTATTCTTCTTTTGTGATTAGAAGGTGCTGTCATGACTTGAAACGTGAATTTATAAAATGCCATTTAATCTGCTTTTTATCATATGTTCCACTTCTCCACCCTGTTTATTTCCCAAGGGAAGGTCAGTTATATAGTGGGAAGGACCGATGCTTGGAAAACATTTGAAACTTATTTAGCAAAAAATAAATAGAGAACTTCTGGTTGAGTATCACACTCAGGACAACCACTTCAACCCCAAACAAGCAAGTCAAAGAAAACTCCTTTGGAGTTCAATTATCTGCTCCAGTTATGTTGACAATTTGAATTATAGGCCTCCAGATGACTATGAAATGCTGTGCAATCTGAATATTAGATTAGTACTAATAACTACAAAACTGGAGAAAAACATGTTGGTTTTACAAGGTTTTCAGACACGTGCTTTCATTTTAGCAGGATTATTGTTTTAATTCAGTGGCAAGGTCTTCCCTTCCTAGTGTCGTATTAGTGAACAGCGTGGGCTTGGTCATATCGCGCATTATCCCTTCCCTGTAGCTAAGCTACGTAGGGAAACTACGCTCAGTTCACTTGCAGTGTAATTTTAATTCGCAGAGCAGGAGTCAACCTCCTTGCTGAACAAATTCTTTGTGGATTTTTCTGACTGGCTTACTTGTGTAATCTCCTTCACGGGGGACCACGGAGAAGAAAGCTCCTTGCTTTGAAAGTTGTGTACTGCCGTTCTCAGGCTGTGATGAACTGCTTCCTGGAAATCCTTTTGGGTGTAATAATTAACTCGTCTTTTTCTAGTGCAACATTAATGTTCATACAGTTTAGAAAAACAGCGAGGTTCTTCAAAGGCACTCGTCGCCTTTGGAACTCAAGAGGTAAATAGTGCTATTGCGCAAAACCAGCAGGGCTATAGGTGAGCCAAACTTGCAGAAGAGCCCGATCCTTCAATTAGCTGGTCAAATAAGTGTTTAAGGAAGCTGTGAACAGATTATTAATGAAAAAAAAAACCCAAACAACGTGCTTTTGGATTCCTGGTATTCACATTACTCGGTACCAGTGCGGTGGAAATGAATGCAGTAGGCATAGCCTGCAGTGAGTAGAAAAGACACTGGTATGGGGTTAGGCTGCAGTTCAGTTACCTAGATGAGCTCTACCTTTTTTTAGCGTGAAAAAATGCATTTTTTTGCGTAAGATGGTCACCACCGTGTTTCTTCGGTGGATTTTTCACTCTGCACTTTTGTTTTGCACAGTGGATTTTTCACTTTTGTTTTTGTGCTGCTAGAATCAAATTTCATGAGACTAAGGACAGCTGGGTAGAAGGAAAAAAGCCTGCTCCTAAAAAGGGGAAGGCTAAAATTTCTCCTTCGGTGTATGGCTTCACGAAGAGATGTAGTGGCCCTCATTTGAAAAATTCACCAAGATGTGAATGCAGTTTCCCAAAAAAATGCCCCTCTAGTGTGAACCTGAGCAGGCACTGATTGCATCAGTACTGGAAAACATGTAGCCCAGTTGCAAGAGATCTATCTGTAGAGCTGCTGAGGAGCTGATACCCACTCCTCACCCATTTCTGGAAGGGTTTACTCTGAACTCGCCACAACCTCTGCCCTTTGACTGAGCACCCTGTAAGAGCTGACCTATGTTAGGCTCCTCCTGGAGTACCTCACTCAGCTTACTGGCAGGAGTGGTGTAAGCCAAAGGGCAGCAAGTGGAGGGACCAGGAGACACTAAATCCACTCTTGGTGTGGATTAAAATGCTGACGTAAGTACAGCCACACCGAGGAGGCTGTGATTCCATACCATACAGACTTCTCTATTTTAGTTGAAGTAAATTGAGAAAAGGCTACAAACCCCCTTGTCATTCTGTTATTAATAAAGATTAAAGTTGCTTTGCAGCAGGAAGTATTCCGTATTGAAGCTACTAGGGAGCGTGCATGTACAACTGCACACCTACGCGCTGAGCGAAGCCCTGGTCCCATTCCAGTGAACATCCCCTGCCTCTGTGGACTTCACCGTGAAGGTTGCGTGGATATTGCATCTGGCTTTGTGTTCTCCTTAAACTGCTCAGATTTACACTGAATATCTCTGCAACACACAAAAATTTCTAATTCTTAGGTGGTGATTTTCATGTAAATCTATACCCAGTTGTATATTAGTATTTAAAAATAGATTTTTGGCATGATAAAATAATTGCAACCTGTATTTGCTGAGCACAACCCAGCACCTGCCAGTGATAGGTGTAATGTCTGCAAACCCTCTGCCACTGTCAAGAAAATAATCATTTCAACTTCTTCTTGTGGGTAGGTAATGCCATCTTCAGAACTATAAATTCAAAGGACATTCTTCTGCACATCAGCAGATTGAACCCTGCACTATTTCCCTCCCCTGCAGTAGTGACTAGAAAGTAATTTATGCAGTAAAGGGTGACATGATGAGCAGATTGTTAATGACACGTCCTGTTTCTTGTGGTCCTGGAGTATGTTCATATTTGCAGGGCTTTTGTACTTACTATACCTTTTAAGCCTCATAAAGCAGATTATTTTTCCTTTACATCAGTGATCCCAAAATAGATGGAACATCATAGCAAATGACAGTTCTGGAAACTTACTGGATTTTTACTCCCGTGGTTCTTTGCTCTAAAATTCGAATTGCTCTCGCAGGAGGAGATACTTCTTAATTTAATGAGCAATGAATATTACATTTTAAAGCTTAAATGTATTTTTGTACTGAGAAAATAATTTGTAAGTTTTTAGTAAATTATAAAGAGGACTATAAATGTGAATTTACTCTAGAATTAATTTATTTTTCCCTTCTGTTACTAGCTAGCAGCCTGACAAGTATAACAGCACTGACCAAGCTTCCCAAGTGTGTATTTCCTGCTCTTTTTTGGTGTAAGTGAACCCAGCAGAAGCATTAAGAATGGAGCAGCAGACACAGAATACTTCCCTTCACCACCACCTCCCCTTGGCATTTAGAACGCGCCCTGGAGGGATTCTGAGAGGATTTCTGTACTTGACAAGGAGCATAGGCACCCACTGAAGTAAAGTGTGAACTTGAGTGAAGTGCTGTCATTGTTCATGGTTGCTGCTTCTCTACTTTAATGTTTGAATCATAAAATGGGGTTTTTTTTCCAATTATTTTCTCAAAAATACACTCTTAAGTAGAATTTGCCTACAACAGCACCAATTACCTTCCTGAACACGATAAAAAAGACCATCGTGGTTATTAATCAGATGCACTTAATAAGCATAAAATCCCCTCAGACTTACCTCTGAGCTCTGCCAAATATGAGGAACCTGTTGAAACACTGCTCTGGCCCCGGGTGCAGTTCGTCTGGTTGGAATTGGGGAGCACAGGAAAGGTAAATGCGGCGGGGTGACAGCGGTCAGGAACGCGCCGTACGGGTGAGGTGAGGTCAGGCAGCCCTCCTCCGCGCGTCTGGAAGCAGCCTGACCGACTGCGCTGCTGTGGGGACCGAGCTCTGTCATTACAGAGTCCACAGAAATTGCAGTATTTGTGGAGAAGTGGGTGGGCAGTGCTTATTGCTTCAGCCTTGGAAGGCTTTGAGCTGCTGTTGCAGAAGGGTGGCTGCTTTCTGTAAACTCTAGGACCTATTGTTCGGTGTACCGTGGAACTGTTGGTTGGACAGAAGATAGCTGCTGCTTACGGCAGGGTTTCCTCCGGTATGCTTTGTGAGATGAAGACTGGGCAAGGCGTGGCTCCTACAAATTGAAGCAGCAAAATGAGTTCTGTTGAGTAAAACACGCTGCTCGAAATGGGTGTGATAATGTTCACGGTCGAAATAACTTCTAAATCCAAATTTTCTGAGTTTATCGGGTGACATTAATTTTTACTCTGAAGGACATAAGCAGCCAGGGATCTGAATGATGAGGTTTACAGCTCTTCCTCCTCACTTAGATTTTATATAAAAAATACCCAGTTAAAGTGAGGTTGAGGAAGTCGAACATACATAATTTAATATGCTGATCTTGTCAGCACGTGCTCATTTTTTATTCTTTATGTATATTTATTCCAGGCTGGTACGTGGTGAAGAGTGACTCAGAAACGTTTCAGTTTTGTGTGACTGTCTGAGCAGAATGCCGTGATGTTGTTACCTGCTTCCACTTTAAATTTTTAAGGAATCGAGTGCAAATACTATTTCGTAACTTACCCTTGAGATAAGTATTGAGGATATGGCACGTACAGGAGGCGTTTATGTGGGAGCGACCAACCAGTGGTGTTTTCTTGAAAATACTGGAAAGCTTTCTGTGGATCAAGTTCCACCCTCTCTAATATCCCTTTTGGGGAAGGAGGTGATCTGTGTGGCAGGAGGTGGGGCGGGCTGTGAGGGGAGGGAGGACAGAGTCTGGCGCTGTGGGCTTGCTTTCCTTTGGAATCTCGCTTTCTCTGCAGCGCGTTCAGCGTTGGGCTGGGGAGGGTGCGCTCGCTCGCTCCCTCCCTTTTATTTATTAGCAGTTTAATTCATCTGTTAGGAAAAGTGGAAGCTGTTGACCCGAGTGACTTAACGCCTAACGGAAGGTGCTCTGTTTGTGACTCAGTTCCTGGCTAAGTGTCGTCCACCTGCAGCGTGGTGCCAGCGTGCTGGTGCTGAGCGCTGGCCCGCTGCTCCTGGAAGGCAAAACCTCCAGCAGCGAGCCCGGCTGCCAACAGACTCGGCGCGGTGGCCATGTGCAGCCAGGCTGCTTCAGAGTGCTCCTGGGGCGGGAGATGAGGCTGAGCTGAGCTGCCAGTCAGCTACAGCCTGTCTTCATCAAGTGGCGGTTTCAGTTCTCAAGAGCGTCTCTCGGATTTGGTACCACACCTAGGACGGTGGCGTGGTTTTACTGCATAGCTCTGCGGTCAAGGAGTCCGACGGAGTAAACCGAGGAGGTGGCTGAGCAGAGTATCCACCAGGGGTCTGGCTGGCCATGGCTGCTCTGCGGAGAGGCAGTGGAGTCAGTCCCCTAGCTCCTTACTGGAAATCCTCTTTGCAGTGGTTTTTTAGGGAATAAACGCACCATTCATTTTGACACGGTGCCTCTTAAAAAACCTTTGGAAGAGATGTGCTCACATAATCGTCTTGGGTTCTCTGGGTTCTTGGTTTTGTGTTTGTTTCTTTCTCTGCTCTCTCGTTCCTTCCGTAGCATTTAACAGCAGCCATTCATCTTCTTCTTGACAACGTCGAACTTCTGTTTTACTCAAGATTGTATCAACACACAACCAAGCTTTCCTGTCTCTCTTAACCATCAGACATCACCCTACTTGTCCTCCGAAAGATTAAGAACTGGGCAAAGCACAAGCGTAGAGATTTTAGTTCATCAGAGCGAGTGCTGGCAGCCTAAGGGCCGTAACCATCAGGTAACTTAAATAAGAACTGAAAGAAACTTCTGGACGTGTACAGTGGGCAGACCTGCAGACTGTATTGCAGAGCGCCGACTAACAAATCCCTCAATGAGTGGGTCTGTACCAAAATGCTGGACAAAAAAAAGGAAGTACATCATATATTATGGGATTTAAAATTCAGAACAGCAGTTGGAGCTATAAAATGGGAAGCAACGTGCCCAGGGAAAAGCAGGGGAGGCACCAGATAACCAGAGTTTTGTGTGTGACCCTCTAAACTGTGAATTATCCAGAACTCGTGAGCGGCAGATGAGGCAGAAGGAAAATCTGTCACGTCAAAGCGATGTTAGAACATGAACATTCTCCTCATGGTGTTCACATGGTTGGCGTCGTCATCTATTGTGTGTCTTGGTTTTGTACAGAAGTAATTGATAGAAGTCAAGGGCTGGCATTTTCAGAGCTGGGAGCTCAGGGTAAGAGATGGTCAGTGAGGAGTGCCTAGCAACTGGGACCGGAGGGGCTCGACTGCATGGGGAGCCATCAGAGACGGGTGGCGTTAGCAGTGCGATAAGAGTAGGATCCCGGCTTTCTGCAGAACTGGACAAAAACTTGGATTTCAAATTTCTGAAGGTTTTTTTGCTGTCATTCAGACAAGAAGTTTACACCACAAGAGAAGTTTTGCGAATTATTTTTCTTCCAACATGCTTTTATTTTATATATACTTCTACCTCTTGATGCTGTTTTCTCAGTAGCCTCATAACACAGCAAAATTACTGTGAATTTTGTTCTCTTGTGTGAAGGAGCGTATTGCAGCATGTTTTAAGAGCTCAGGTGAGTCTGGACAGGGTGCTTTAGTTGTCAGGTGTAGTTAGCAATTGTGCCTCACCTGCTTCATCTGGGTGGATGATTTTCTTGATCATTGCATTAATCAAATGCTTCATGTGCATAAAACGCGTAGTTTACTATTATTATTATTCATATTATATCAGAGCCCATTATTCATGCTGTACCAGAGCCTGAAAACTCTTAGAGTTGCTCCCGAGTCCTCGCATGCTGGGAAGGGATTTCTCTTGCAAGGCGGTGTCTTCTGTCACGTCTCTGGGTCTCACGTTGTTCTGATTGTGATAGCACTTCCACTGACAGTGAGAAAAGGTTGTCTCACCCTCCGATTACTCAAGTGCAAACCCCACTGCTGCAGAAATAGGAGAGCTGTGTGCTGTTCTTGTTAGGAGCTTCTGAAACTTGAGTGAAATCTGTGGCGAAGCCAGGATCCGTGCTTGGAAGAATAAAAATAGGAATAATATTCAGGGGCAAGTTCCTTTCATTCAGCCATCCATTATTTGTGGGTAGTGGTATGGTAAACTCGTGCTAACCTCTAGTCGTTGTGCTTTAGTATAGTATATGGATAAATCACACATATATATATATATTTCAAAGTGATGATAGGTATATATAATATATATATAAACCCAATATGATGTTAAACAAGTACAGAAAGAACTCCTCCTTCTGAGCAGTTGGCTTGCCAGAAGGAAGCATATTTTCTCACTCTCTATTTGAAATCACTCTTCTGGGGAACAATTGGACAATCCCATGTTTTGTCAGGAATCCCATCAAAACAAGGCAGCAAACTACAGCGTTTGGGAAACTTGGACTTACTTATTGGCTTTAACTATTTGTATAGAACCTACAAACACCACTAAGAATCTGATTATGATCTCCCACATAGATTAGGAATAACTGTTTAAAGAAAGATTTTAGCAGTGAAGCTACTCCACTATAAAGCTGGAATAACTGGAAAGGTAGTGAGGTTGTCTTGATTCAAACTGACTCATAGATCTGAGATTGTAATTTAGCTCTTTATTAATACGGATTGTTATGGGTGCATATCCTTGTTTCTTCAAGGGAAGATTTTAAACCAGATGTGTTTTGAATACAAGTAAAAGCAAAGTGATGATCTAAAAGGGATGGCAGCATCTCATGTTGACAGGTACCTATCTTGGTAGAGATAGAGCAGACAGCAAAAAAAAAATGATTCTTAGATAAACATTGTAAAATAGTGTTCCAATTTTAACAGCGATTATCCTGAAGCTACTTAGAGTTTCCACATTCTGTGGGGAAAACGGCCAGAAAGAGGCTACTGACGGTTTCCGTGTTACATATGGCTGATTTTCTGGAGATCTCCATGTTTTGGGGTTTTTTTCCATCATTAAAATGCAGTTGATGCTTTCCACAGCCACAGTCTTCCTAGAGTTCTGGAAGAGGCGGAGAGCTGTCTTAACCTATGACTGGGACCTCATAGACTGGGAAGACGAAGAGGTAAGACTAGACAGCAGTAAGCTCGTCAGTCCTGCTCTCAGCATGATTTCAGCGTAGATAGCAGTAGGTATTGTATGCCAGTAACGTGGATTTGTCATCAGACTGTAGTTGTATTTAGAACTCTAGTTGCAGAGTAGACAAGTATACTGGAGACTGTACAGAGCTCCTTTACCTTCTACAACTAGCATTGTAATTCCAAATGTAATTCTACATTTATTAAAGCTGCCCTTTGAAAAATGGAGTGGAAATACCGCCCATGCGGAGGACGGGAGCTGCAACTGATGTCAGCACAGATGCCTTTCAATCTGTTGTTTCTTGCACTGGAAATTCCTAGTCCTGCCCCAAAACAGGACCAAGACAAGCAAAGGGCAGAAACTAGATTTTATATCCCTCTGAGAGGCATAACTTACCCTTTAACATTCTGCTATCAGCATCAGCAGTAATAAAATGATTTTATTACTGCATGAATCACTGGTGAACATAGCTGCGATTTAACTTTATTGGTGATTTAGCTGCAGTCTGAGTCAATAGAGACTTTACCAGTACTTGTTTTATAGTTTTCCATAGATGCGTAGGTACAAGCTGGTGGCTTTTAATAAATGGTTTAATATCACAAAAAACATTGTGGTGATTTTTTTTTTTTTAATTTATCGTTTTCTTATCAACTTCCACAGAGAAACTAGTGTTTAAGTCGGTGTTATGACCCATGATCCTTTTAATACCCTCACAGAGTGGAGAAGGCTCTTATGGTTTCTCTGTGGGTCTCCAGAGATTTTCAAAAGAGCAAATTATTTGAGTATTTGAGTTGGGGCATTATAAAAAAGAATTTGTATCCTTATAAATTTCCTACTTTTTAGCACATGTATGTCTGATTTTTGATACTTCAGCAGAATAAGTAGTGCAACAAATGGAATCTGCCCTGTCATTCCAGGAAGAGCTGCGCCCCCAGTTTGAAGCTAAATATTCCCAAGTGGAAAGAGTAAACCCCATCACAGGAAAACCTGAACCTTTCCAGCCGTTCCCTGATAAGCTCAGTCGACTGATGGTGTCCGTCTCAGGAATATTCTTCATGGTGCTGTTTAATGGTTTTCGAATTACCGTAGCCTTTAATCTTACTCTGATGTAACTGGCAATGCAAGTCGTGATAGTAACCGTTCATTGAGATCATTGGATATACGTGACTTAGGCAAAACCGATTGTTTCAGTCTTACTGCTTGTTTATGGATCTCTTTCTTTTAAGAGAAGTAATATATTGGGAAGAAATGTCGTAATTCATCGATCTAGTCTTTTCATTCTCCCACAATCTCTTCACCAAAACTGACAATCTTTAAAACACGTTTTAGTTATCAATGCAGTGGAATTATTTCAGGTGTGGTTTATTTTGTTCTCATCTCTGCATTCATGAACTCTTCCCTGCAGATTTCCCTGGTCCTCACGGCCGTGTTTGCCGTGGTGGTGTACCGCCTGGTAGCCATGGAGCAGTTTGCTTCTTTCAAGTGGTATTTCATCAAGAAGTATTGGCAGTTTGCAACATCTGGCACTGGAGTCTGCATCAATTTTATGATCATCATGTCACTCAATGTTGTAAGTCTTCTGTTCGTTTAACGCAGGGATTAATTGAAAAGAGTAATTTTATACGGTTACTGAGTTGATACCGGAGCTATACATGTTCGTGCTTGTTCACGCAGCGGTGCCTGGAGCTTGTATTTCAGGGGTTTTTCCTCTTCTAATACCAGGTTTGTCCCTGTTTTCCTCAAGTGCCTACCTGATCTGTCACTACACAGCTGATGTCACCAACTCACAGTGGTACAGACTACTGCTTTCCACCTTTGCGTTTTTGGTTTTTACATTAGCTTTTACAATACATCTCTTCTCTAAATGGAACTGCATTATTTTCTTAGCTGAGAATTTTCCTTTTTAATTGATAACTCCCCTTCTTACTTAAACTGCAGCAGTCCCATCAGCGTTGCACAGTTCTGGCATCACTGTGATACATGATTTCAGTTTAAGCATTGCCTGTCGTGTAACAGCACAGGTTGAATCATTCACTGTGGTAGCACAATGTACATTAATATAAACCCTCTTCCTTCAGCTGCAATATAATTTACCACTTTTCTATTCCCATGCAGGCACAAACAGGTTAGAAGGAATAATAGCTCAGCAAACAATGGCTTTTAATTCTGTTAAGGAGATTGTGCACTCGCTGCAATAAGAAAACGTTCTCCAGAGCAGACTGTCATGTATTTATTTCTGTTATTATATATAGTTCTAAGTCATGAAAAGAGCATTCAAGTGAACAAGCACACCAAAGCTATCGAGTATAACTTGCTAATAATGATAAATTCTGAAGGAAATACTTCTCAGTGTTGTTAACTACCTTGGGCTGAGTGTCATTTAAAATAAGGACGGGAGATGATCAAGATATAGACAGACAAGGATGTTTTTGGTAGGAGACTGATACCCTCACCAGTATGCACCTTCATACAAAGGAAAATTGTGTTGGGTGAAGGCTTTTGCCTACTTTCTGATCCCACAGGTTTGTTCCTGAAGCTAGAGAATAAACATCTAACTGTTCATTAGGAGAACCATTGAGGTCTGAACACTTCATCTGCTGGCTCTTGATTTATCTTTAGTGTGTATTTAAGGTATACACGTAGATAAAGACATTTATATGGGTAAAGGCACTAAGGTGGTTCAATGAAGTCTTTAGAGAAAACTGTACACCCACACCTAACTTTGACATCGCCCTCCCTTCTCTGCCCAGCTACCTTGATGCTGTGGGGCAGCAGAACACCAATGCTCCTGACGCTTGTTTTCGTGCTGGATTTGACGCCACCACAGGCAGGATGTGCTGTACTTACACCATCTCTTACTTCTCTTTCAGGTGTATGAGAAGGTCGCCTATCTTCTGACAGACTTAGGTATGTAGGTCTCTACAATGATTCTTGGCAGCTGCGGCATATACCTTTGTATTTCCATAAAACAGGGGTTTGAAAACTCCATCTATGCATAGTACAACTCTGGCATTTCCCTGAGCAAGTAAGAAGTATCAGATAAAGAAATTATATGATTATTTCACTAAGGAAATAATAGAAAAGAAAGGAATTTATTCTTACACATCTACTTGTTTTATGTTTTGTAGTATAAAGTAAAAAAATATCAGAACAACAGTCAAAACTTATTTTTTCTTAGAACACTAAAACAGATTTTTTTATATATGTATTTTTCCCAAATGCTTGGTGATTTTTTAATTTGAACTTTCATATGGAAAAAAATGGGTTAAGATAAAATTACATTGTCCAAGATAGAAAAGGTAAGTCATAAATTTTACAGTCGCTCTAATTCTGTCACATTAAAAATTCATACTGAAGCCTCTAGTTGTGATTCTGACCTAGAGGTAAAGCTTTCTACCTTACAGCAAACAGGAAAGCCAAGACAGCATTTAAGATCTCCTGCTAGGTGAACGTGTCACCTCTTAAGTGTTTCTTCTTACATCCTCCCTTTTAGCCCATGTCAAAATAAAGCAGTTGATCCTGTCGTGGCTTAAAAGCCAGCTCGCAGCTTAAATTTTACAGCTCCCTCCTCTGGTTGAAGGGGTGAAGAGCACGCAGTAAAGGAGATGCTCCAAACTTTGTCCTGTTTCAGTTAACAGGCAGTTGAACAGGTTAGAAACATTCAGTATGTAGAGTGAACTTACTGGAATTATTAAAACATTTTAAAATATTTGTTTCAGTTCACACTGATCTGTATTCCTACATAAATTTTAAAATATGTTGTATTCTTACAGACCAGGGAATGGGGAAAAAAAAAATAATGATTTCATTTAAGTATACAAGTTGATTTTTCCCAAAATATATGAAAGAATTTAAAAAAAAAAAAAAAAAAAAAAGTCTTGATGGATTAAGCATGATGGAGCATGTCTGAGGTAGGTAGCTCCTCCACTTCCCGAGGTGTTTTACGTCAGAGAAGAAAGGCATTTTACCTTCTGGGAGGAGGTATCCATATGAAAAGTGACTATCCTGTACATTTGTATCTTAATTTAGTCATCATTAGACCAAAGTAATTAAGTAGTGCAAGTTTTAACTGGCAAATCCAGGCAGTTTGGACTTCCACCTCATGGATGTGCTTTAAAACTTCCATCACTGTACTGTGTGCTTGGGTGAGAAGCCACCTGGCTGTTGGTTGTCTCTTTTTCCTCTGTTTTCCTCAGCAGCCCCCATCTGTGGCTCTGCTAATGCTTTTGCCTTTTGTTTGGGGTTTTTTCGTTGCGTTTCTTTTTTACTCGAGGTACCTGTAGTCTTGAAATTACAGGTTCATGCTGAAATCAGATGGAACGTGTATCTTCCCAGAGAGTTGCGACCTGTTGTGTACCAAGGGCCTTTTATCTCCTGTTTCCGCACAGAACCAACGCAGCCTGAGCTGGGGCAATGGTTTTGGACCTGCGGACTGAATGCTTTGAGGGGAAAAAAAATGAACTGCAACCTGATAGTGCACCGTGACTGGAGACCATCACTTGTTTTGTCAGTGTTGATTGATCCGTGAGCAAAGTTAGGCAGAACTCGACTTCGTTTTTGTTTATATAATGTATATTGTGTCTTTCTGCAGAGCACCCTAGAACGGAATCTGAATGGGAAAACAGCTTTGCCTTGAAAATGTTCCTCTTCCAGTTTGTCAACTTGAACAGCTCCATCTTTTACATCGCCTTCTTCCTTGGCAGGTAAGTTATCTGCACTGACTGCACTTGAAGGAAAACTTGCCCAGAACTCGTAATACAGGTTTACCGAACATACACTGACCATTTGAACTGTCATATTGAATAATCTAGATGTGAGTCAGTTTCTGAGGATAGTTAATAACACTAAATGAATATTTTTAACTGTATGTGAGGCTTGGACCTGTGAAATCCCTACTCACGAAGCTAGACAGTAAAAAGTCTGCTCTGAAGTGAGTCTGTGTATGTGAATTTCCTGCTAAAAAGGAATTCAGAACCTTTGAAAATACATCCAGCGTGGGTCCGTATTTAGTCCTGCGCTAACAGGCTTCTATTAATTTTTTCCTTGTTTATTCCCCTTTGGTTACATTTCCTGGGAACCATTTTTTTGAATAGTAAATATTGTCTGGCAGGACTTACAGAAGAGTAGGAGGCAGAAGTTCTTGCTCCAGTTTTTGTGTGTATCTTTAGCTCAGAGCATGAGATACTGGACAGGTCTAACCATGCTCCATCTTCACTTCAGTTGTGTTCTGATCAGACTTATCATTCCTGCAGAAAATACAGAGTATTTCAGAGCATCTTCTATAAAGTTTTAGAGTATGATTTTAGTACAAGGTGTTGGGAAGAAAACAAACACTCTAGCAAAAACTGTTGGTAATTCCTGCTTGCTACATCGAGTGATGCGTTTACCATATGGTTTCCAAACTTATTCGGATGTTGCTACCTCCTGTGTTCAGTAGGACCAGGCACGGGGCTTTTTCTCTCTCACTTATAACTTTCACTGAGGTCATTAATAATTTTGATTGAGTTTGTAAAACAACTATCTGTTAGTTATGGTGGGTTTGGAAGTGATTTTATGCTTGTATGTCTGAGATGCAATCCAGTGCACACCTTATGTGGGCAAGCAGGTCTCTGCTGCAGTAAATTCCGATGTATTGCAGTGGTTTGTCTTCTTAGAAGCAGGTTAGTCCGTGTGAACATCTAACCTCTGAAGCTAGGATCGATGTTCTGGACGTAACAAGAGGATAGGATCGCTTGTGAAATGACAGCCCTTGTTTGCATTCTGAAACTTCCATATCCTACAGATACCAAACTTAAGCCTGTGTGATTTAATCTGTTTATATTTTGAGTTTGCTCAGTGGCTGTTGTGAAATAACGACTGATACAGGGTGTTCTTGGAACGTCCACTGAGAAACAGAAATCTTGTTTTCCAGATTTGCAGGACGCCCAGGAAAGTACAACAAGCTTTTTAACAGATGGAGACTGGAAGAGGTAAGCAATCCTCTTGCCATGAGTAAAAAGGAAGTGGCTGAAGGACGTGAATTATGTCCAGTTTAAGGGTTTATTGTTCCATCTAAGTGCAATGAAGAGTAAACTCCTATTTATAGCAAAGGATAGGAAACAGGAGATGTGTTTTTCCTTCTGTGTTCTGCTCTGTGCTGAGTGACACTGCCCGAGACATGCAGTTCTTCCTGCCGCTCTCTTTGGGAAACGCAAACAGCGATAGTCCCTCACCTCACAGGTACGACGTGGTTGGACTTTGGATACTACAAATGAAAGAGTGCTTCATTCTTTTGAAATGATTACGTACGTATTGGTCTAGGTGATCATATCATCGATCATCCCATTAGCACACATACCCTTAGCTTAGGTAATTCAGTCCAGTTCTCCGAGAAATAACATGTCTAAAGTCTGTGAACATATTTCTGTTGTTAATATTTCTTTTAGTATTTCTCTAGCTGGCAGTTAGTGTTTTTCAGCAAATGAATATTTTTCATTCGCCCTCTACACAAACTGAAAGGAATTCTCTGAATTTAGCTGTCGATCTTTTTCCGTTTCATTTCAGTGCCATCCCAGTGGCTGCTTGATAGATCTGTGTTTGCAAATGGGAGTTATTATGGTTTTAAAACAAATGTGGAACAACTTCATGGAACTTGGCTATCCGTAAGTCGCGATGTTAAAATTTGTTTTACAAATAGTGATTACGTATTAGTGTGATTCAGCGATAGCGAGAAGTATTTTTATGTTTGGAGGATGTTTTCACTTTTCACGTCTCGCATGCTGTAACTTTATTCCCAAGGGATGCATTAACTGCTGCTGTAAGATAAAGCTTCTCAGGGCATGTTAACATCTAAATTGTTTATTTTGATTTCATTTTTCGGTAATACAAACAGAACTGTTCAGTTACTGAAGGGAGTAATGGGCTGAGAGCCGTGCAGTTCTCCTCAGACTGGAAGAATGTGTTTTCAGTAAAAGGTCGCTCATCAAATATTTATTTAATTGAAGCCTCAACCTTGAAAATATGTCAGAAAGGGTTATGCTCACAACGTGCGATCATTCTGCATGAGGAACAGAGTACGCTATTGTTGTGAGATGAGGATTTCTGAAAAGAGGAAACCGACTTGAAGTGTCGGGCTTCCTGTCTTCTCAGTGCAGCAGCATCTTGACTCGGTCTGGAGTTTATTTTAGAACATGCAAGTGAATTCCATACTCCGAAAAGCTGATTTGTACACCGCCTAACATGCTACATTAAAGACATAATTAAAAGGGTAATGTGGAATTTTGAGAACTCTTGGAATTTCATTGAATTCTATCCTGTTGTAATACCGTAATTATTTCCGGAAAACACCTAAGCAAACAACCAACCATTCAGGGGCTATTGGAATAGACCCGTTTACTTCAGAACACACCAGCAAGTATAGTAAACTACTGAGCAAGTCCAGTCAGTAATGCTCTGTCTGTCTAATACAGTTTATTACAGAATTGGTGGTCACGACGCAAGATGAAGAGAGGAGGGCAGTTAATGGAGCATAAAATTTCTCTACCTCAGTGGGAAAAAGATTGGAATCTGCAGCCTATGAATCTGCATGGTTTAATGGACGAATACTTGGAGATGGGTGAGCACGTTTAAGGAGGTGTCAGTTGTCTTAAGAAACTGGAACTATGTGGCACATTCGAAGATCTTTTGCATTTCCGATTTCTAACCATAGACATGCCTGTCTAGTTTTACAGTTTGGCTTCACCACCATCTTCGTTGCTGCCTTCCCCCTGGCACCTCTCCTGGCACTGCTTAACAACATCATAGAAATAAGGTTGGACGCGTACAAGTTTGTCACTCAGTGGCGAAGACCGATGCCTGCCAGAGCGACAGATATAGGTGAGAGAACCTAATGGCTGTCACTGTCAGGTGCCACCTCTGTGTTTCCTTCCTTAATGCAGCTTAACCCTTGAAACATTGCACGTGTCAAGAGTGAAATTGATAGCGTAACCTACAGACCTCAACGACAGCTCTCCTGTTACGCGATAGAAGGATACCCAGTCGCTTAGCTAAGGGGACTCCTCAAATGTGCTTTCCATTTCCAATAAGGGATCTTAATAGTTGGAATTTTCAAAATGGGCTGGAGAGTATTTTAGGCTTCTGATTTGTGGAACTCTAGGTCTAAAATGCTATCCAAATTTAATTGAATTTAGAAATGAAATAGAAGGACTAAATCCACTTTTGGTTTAAAACCGAATTAAATTAAAATAAGAAATCTCTTTCTAAAATCTTCTGTTTGGCCTTTATGACCAAAGGCTGTGGTTGTACCTGTGTTGCTTAGCTCGCTCTTCTCAGCAGGGTGTGCCCTACTCTAAGACTTGATTCAGGCGGAGGATGTGGGGACATGGCTTCATCCTGACCAGCTTTTCTGACAGAGTAATTCTTTCTCAATAAGAAAGGAAAACTGTATGACTGATAATGACTTCAGTATCGCTAGTATGACTTTATATGACTTAATATAACGATGTCATTGTCATTTCTCTTGTTCCTAGGTATCTGGTATGGGATTCTGGAAGGAATTGGAGTTCTGGCTGTCATCACCAATGCCTTCGTTATTGCCATTACTTCGGATTACATTCCACGTTTCGTCTATGCATACAAATACGGTCCCTGTACAGATCAAGGGTACAGACAAGAAAAGTAATTAAGATATTCTTTATATATACAGATGTATATATCAGTGGAAACACACCTTTGCTGCTGTCTTTCTGTGTTAATACACTTAGTGTATCTCAGGAACACTACCTGGTACAGCTGTGCAAACCTTCACAGATGTTAAGTGCAAGTAACTCTGCCATTGCAGAGAGTTCCCGAAATGACTCCACAGTTATGTGCGTGGAAAATCATGTCTTCCTCTTGAATGCAAACCACAAAGTTTGATACACAACGTAGCAGTTTTCGAGCTTTCTCTGGATAAAGCTTTTCTTCTTTCCTGCAGCAGTTCTGGACTGTCTTCTCTGACTACGCTTCCACACACACATACATGCACCCAACCCTCTTCTGTCCTAAGCCTCGTTCACCCTCAAACTTCCTGCCTGTTGCTCTTCAGAAATGCTTGCAGCCAAGCTCCGGAAAGATTGGCCGTGATGCTATTTAGCCTAAGTCTATACATGGTGTATCTTTGCTTCAAGCAAGGTATCTTGCCTATCTTTGCACTACCAGGCCAGTTTCCTGCACTTCTCAGCAGACAGTTAACCAGTGTCTCTGAACTGTGGGTCCCCTGTGCTCGGTCTGCATTTCCTTCTGTCGGTCATAACCTTTTAATGACCCAAACAGATCACAGTATTCATGGACATCCTCTCTCATTTGGAGACCAGTGCCATGCAGGTGTTTTGGGGGGATGTTTTTGGGGGATTTTCTTTTTAATATGGGAGTCAGGGTTATCTCGAGAGAAGGAAGCATCACTTTTCTATTACTACAGCACATGTCACAAGCACAACTCTCTTCTTAATTGCACAGGAGGAAGGATAAGAGTCAAATCATCAAGGCTTGTCCAGCAAGCCAGTCCCACTGCGTTCAAAGACTGTGCCTCAGCTCAAACCGCAGGGGTCTGTCCTTCCATCCCTCATTGCTCCATCTCTAATGAGTCAAAATAGAGTTACACTTGCTGTGCTGTCACAGGAGGAGAGAGTTTAAGGGCAAAAAGATTGAGGCAGGATAAGATGAAAAGAGACAATAGCAGAAAAACGTTAGTACTTAATTTAATAGAGAACCCTGTAATTCTGTCCCTTCTTTTGCCAGTAGTGGTTTGAGGTGTCACAGCAATTCTGAAGGTTCAGGAGTTATGATCGGATCCCTGATGCATCTCTTCTTAAATATTCTTTGCCTTTCAGAAGGCCCTTTGTTAAATTACAGGACAAATTCCTAAGGAGATGATATGTCTTACATGTCCGTGCTTTTCCAGGAACAGACAAAAATTTCACTCCCAGCAGTCATCATTCAATGTATTTTTGTGATTTCTGTCATTAATGCTAATAAATCGTTGCCTTTAAGGTGGCTGTTTGGTACTTAGGCACCGTTCATTTTACTGTTGGTGAAAATTCTTTTTTATTCAACTTGTAAAACCTGTCAATTTTGGCTGTATGCTGCATGACTGGTGTCAGGGATGATAAATTATTCTCCTCTCTGTCTCTCTAGCCGTCTCTCTAAGTTCAGTAATTTTAGGAGACAGTGAAGAACACCGTAGCATCGATTTTTGGCTACCTGCTGTAGATAAGAAGCAAAACCATGAAAAGCATTGAACATAGATTTTTAAACAGTGTTATCCCTGAAACAGATGTTATTTCCGATAAAACTTTGCTTCTCTGCTTAAAATTTCGGAATTGTTTTTGTCCTGATAAGCAAATAAAATAGGATGCTCGCAATATGTGATAGAGGAATATGTTTGCACACAGGATCTATGCTGCAAAGTTCTGACCCTCTGTCTTTCCTTTCAGATGCTTAAAAGGCTACGTCAACAGCAGTCTGTCAGTGTTTGATCTGAGTGAACTTGGGATGGGATACTCAGGATACTGCCGGTACGTTTCGGTGCTCTGCCTTCCTGTGATACTGGCATCGACCTTAATACAGACCTTGGATTGAAAATCAGCGCTTACATTACTGGCATAATCGTTTCTTTTTTTGCCTGTAATAGAATTAGAGTTCAGATTTGTTCGACACACAAGTCTTGGGTGCAAACACTGTGTGGTAGGATGTAATTCTAACACACTGGAAACTCGTGTTCTGAGTTTTTCCAGAACTCTTGCAAGCTGCATCTCTCGTGTCTATGAATTATTACATTTTGAAGTTTCCCCAGCTGCCAAGAAGGGTAAAAATTCTCATTTCAGTTTTGTTAAGCATTCTGAGGCTATTAACTAAAATACAAAGTTAAAATTTTTGTCGTGGCACTAAGCCAGGTTGAGATCCCAAACAGTTGCGCATAAAAATTAAATATATCATTGCCTGAGCGCACCCCTGGTTTCAGATTCAGTTTTACAGAGAGAGTTCGCTGGAATTGACTTAAGAAGTTACAGAATCCTGTTACAGTTCTGCGAACGTTGTCTGGAGAATCTCAAATGCTCGTAAGCAAAGACAAGAGCCATTTTAGAGTCGACACACTTGAACTTAACGCTCCGAGGTGGCAGCTTTGTGACAGCAAAAGACATCGTTTGCTCTGGATATTTGGAAGCAGAAAGTGCCACCTTATAAGCAGCCCTGTTAAATTGCCTGTATTGTGGACCCTTTTAGCCAGAGCTGGGATAAACTGGAGCGCTCTTACAGTGTTCAGGTTTTTGAGAACAGGCTGACTGGCAGGGTTTTTCTGTGCTTCGCAGGTACAGAGACTACAGAGCCCCACCGTGGAGTTCAACTCCCTATGAATTCACTTTGCAGTTCTGGCATGTCCTGGCAGCGCGGCTGGCCTTCATCATAGTGTTTGAGGTTAGTCCCTTCTACCTCTTTATCAAGTCTGAGTTGTTTCTTTACAGTAGTACCGTAAATAAATTACCAGTGTCATCAACTGCTTGTTCATTACAGTTAAGAGAGGGGGGGCGGGGGGAAAATCACCCTCTCCAGACTGTTGTCAATCAGCCACTTCAAACTGAATTGACAGACTGTGCTCAGATTTTAGAGTCCCTCCAAAATCATATTTCCTGAACGGTCATCTTGTACATCAGGTTGGTTCACAACCACATCGCCCATGTTTTGTTGAAAAAGAACTTAGATGCAACTTAGATGTCCATTAAGCACAGTTATTACAAGTTGAAGTCTGTGTCCAGAAAAAGATTTTAGGCGAATAGAAGAGCAGAAACTGTGTACTGACTTTGAAGAGCGTTTTACATACTGTCCAGGAGTCTGCTTGCTTTCTTTGGTTACAGGCTCCTAAAGACTGCTTGTAGGTGGTGTTTGCTACTGTTATGCAAACCAGCGTATCCCGCAGTCGCATCTTCGCTGAGGTCATGAGCTTTTCCGGAGGCTTCAGCATTTTCACATTTCTCCCAGACCGCTGGTTTACTCCCACATGTGTGTGTGTGTGTATTAGAAGAACAAAGGAGTCGCCTTTCAGTCATTGACTGAACCTCATCTCCAGTTTTGCTACAGACTTGTAGGCCCTAATATGTGGTCCAAGAAATGAGCATTTACACATCTTTGAAACAATTCTTTTTGTTCTTCTTTACAGCACCTCGTGTTTGGAATAAAGTCTTTCATTGCCTACCTGATTCCAGACATGCCCAAAGACTTGTGTGACAGAATGAGGAGGGAGAAATATTTAGTCCAGGAAATGATGTATGAGGCTGAACTGGAGCATTTGCAGAGAGAAAGGAAAAAGAATGGCAAACAGTATCACCATGAATGGCCTTAGTCGCTGCCGTGCCGCAACAAAGACGCTGTTTGAAGTTGAAGAGTGCAGTTGCAAAATGAAGCCGGAGTCTGGCGTCAGTGTGTGAGATTCGCGGTGTAAATATGTTCTCGCTGGGCAGTACCGTTGCAGGCTTTGGTAAGAACTGGAAAATCAATGCTTCTGATGAAGAAAACGAAGAGCCTTATCTGTAGCTGGTCTGTGGTGAGCACTAAGGAGAATAGTCACTCAGGAATGCGCAGACAGGTGAAAAATTTGGACTCTCTGGTTTAAAAAAAAAAGGCAATGAATTTTCATGCTGTTCATGAAGGTACTAACAGCATAATGAAAATAAAAAATTACTTGTGAACTTATACAGTAAGGGCATGACTAAAACCAGCTTACGTGATATCCACTACTTCTACAGCTTCTGATTGCTCAGCTCCATCTGTAATGCCTCTGAAGAAGAGAGCAGTTGTTGCCTTTGTGGCCATAACTTGATATCAATGATCTTTCAGGCTTACTGTTTTGTCAGGTTTGTCCTAGTCTCTTGCTGAGATTGTGGATGTGGTCCTACCCTAAAAAGGGGGTCTATGGCTGCTTAATATATACTATGCAGTTTAAGATTTGCACATCAGCGTCATTAATTTATCCTTCTAGTTGAAAACCAAAAATTCGAAATTCCAAGAGAAAACAGCCGCACTGGTAGAACGCATCGCATTGCCCACGTTGCAGCTGGGTTTGAAAATGACGCGGCTCTCGAGTTGTCTTTCCACTTGGGTGTGCAGAAGGGCCACCTCCGCACGCTTCCAGGGTGAAAGAACCGTCATTTCCATGCTCCGACGTAGCATGCAGCTGTCTAACGGTGTTACTGTTCCCTTTGCCTGTCTGGGCGATGGTTCCGTGACTTCACAGGAGGCTGTCCTGAAATATTCTCATAGCGTGACTTCGTCCTGCCTATACAGTTAACTCTTTATAGTATGCAAGCTTATGCAGATATCTATCAGACGTCATCGCGTTGTGACTCGCTTGTTCAGGGAAGGAGAAGCAGAGCACTTTATAACAGCGCTGCTCTTACTCTAACAGCAAATGTTCCAGTAACGTGCACTTCTTTTACTGGCCTAAATAAGTCAAAGCAAGGGAGGTAGATACAGGCAGATATGTATACAGATTGTATATAAATGCACACACACACAGTGGTTACTTTTACATTTTTTTTATTATTATTTGTATGCCTTCGTACAGTTTTGGGGGGGCTTTTTGGATAAAATCTCTATAAACGGTAGATGTTCATGTAAAAAATCAAATTTCAGTTTTTACGTGCATACAGCAGTGTTGCTTATGATTATAGATGCATTTTGGTGATGAAACTGTCTGTTACTGACATTTCATAACGTGGGAAAAGATAAGCACTTAATGTAAACAATTAAACAAGTGCGCAGCGTTTGCTTGCAGAGAAGGGAGTAGAGAAGCAGTTACAATCATTCTGTTTCTCTTGTACAATTTTAAATAGCTCTTCTCTATATTGGATGAGAAAAAATTTAAAAAATAAAAGAGACAGCAAAGCACAGTAACTATAAAAGCTGCAAATTTGAACATTATTTTTAGGGATAAATCTGCAGCAAAGTCACTGCTGACAGATACGAAAAGACCTGAATTTTTACCCTGTTGACCCAGGAAGTGTGATTCCAGGATTCACTTGCATGTATAAGCACAATTGGATTATTTTATTATGCCACGTAACGTTAACTTTAAGAGTCAGGAGCCCATCCGAGTGGATGTGTATGATCTATTGTGTCCAGGGGGCCCAGTGTCAGACCTTGAGTTCTTTAGTCGCTTCACCATATTCATGAGATTTCTTGGTTCGTTCCAGCTCTCTGTGACCAGGCAAGGCAGCTGTAGGAGTATCTGCAGTATTGTACAAAGGAGGAGAGAAATTGGAAGGCATGGTCTAATCAGGTACCTCACCCGTTAGTTCTGTCATAGAGGGCTGGTGGAGCTCAGCAGAGTTTGGGAAGGCTGTTTTGTTCCCTCGTGTTCCGGGTGGTGCGTTAAGTTCCTCAAGGAGTCCTTAGCAGAAATAATCAATGCGCTCTCCTCAGTGCGTATAGAATCACACCATTTGAGTTCTTTTTTTGTCTCGTTCTGTGGAATTTCAAGCACCGTTTGACAGCATTACCGTGTTTCTGTGCCGTGTGGTGATAGCACGTCAGTTCTTCAGAAGGTCACAGATGAGCTCTGTTTTTAATGTTTTCTCTAAAACCAAAATGCCTTGGCTGGCCCAAGGTATAAAGATACAGGATAAAATTAAGCAAAAATCATAAGTATTGATTGTTTTATATGTTCCTGTTACTGCTGCAGATATTGGCACGTGTCAATACATACTTAAGCAGATTCCAACTGGGCTTAAAAAACACATAGGCAAGAAAACCTTTTTGTATTTGGCGAGTAAATAATACCTTATCGATGATTTTCAACACTGCTGTATAGGAGCATATCAAAGGCAAGTATGTGGATCTGACATTCTGCGTTTTACACACTGGAAAAGCACAAGAAGTTTTGGAGAAACAGTGTGTGTGTTCCTTTATTTTTGGAGGGCATCAGCAACGTCTAAAGGTTTCGTCACTGCCATTACGCTTAAGCTGAGAAAAATTTTTGCTAGCCTTGGTTTAGTGCGCTGTTTGCATTGACTGCACGTCATTTTACTGAAGTGTAAGGCACACACCGTCCTCAGGAATCATGTGTTTTATGAATGGTGAATGATCTGTTCCTATTCTACATATTGTCTGTCCAAACAGATGACCAGTATGAGTAGACTGTGCATGCAGGCTGCGTTTGTGAAATCTGACCAAGCTTTAGAACTTCGGTTTGTGCAAAAATGCTTTAGATCATCGCAGATCTAATCTCTGACAACTTTGCTCTATGCATGCGCCCTTAGAGACTGCATGGGCAACTAGATATTTTTAAATACAAAGGATTTGTCCAAAATGTCTTAATTATTCCTAACCAAACTCCATGTCTTGATTCAGACAAAAGAAATTTCCATTTCAGAAACAGCAAAAAGTCCATATACATTATACGCATTTTGTTCCTAATGACTTTTCCTTCTGAATTTGTGCCTAATGTGCGAGACGTGAATTCTGGTGACTGGAAAAGAGTTCCGCTTCCTTAGCCATCCTAACGAGCGGTTTCTTCTTTGAGCTGAAAGGCTGCCTCCGTATAGCGGGGTGCATGAAGAGCTCAGTATTCACAACGGGGCGCTAAGGGGGTTGCCTGAAGGTTGAGCACAGGCTCAGTCGCTGTAATTCAGTTTCCTTAGCAGAAGGACAGCACAGTGATCCGACATCTGGAAACAAGGCAAACCACGTGATGACACCCCCCCATCTCTTTTCATTAAAGAATTCATAGAGAAGATTTAGACGATCGTTGAAGTTAATATCGATGATGACAAGGCTAAAATTTCCATAGCGATGGTGGATGATAATTGGGGGTTTGTTAGATGTTTCTTTGGAAATACGCATCTTCATTGCTGCAAAACACACGTCAGCTGTTGCTGTGCCCATCTCTAACAGCAGCTTGTCTTAAATTGTGTTCTGAGGGTCAGTTAGGCTCAGTTGTATACTGGGGAAAGCTCAAAGGAAAGATGTCTGGAGGGCCTAGTGAAAATGGGCTAATAGGTACATAACTTAATGCATAAACTCATAAATCTCCTGAGACTTCCTTCATAAAAAGTTCTACAGGAGGAAAAATGTCTTGGGAAACCCAGCTTTAGGGTGAGTGTTAATACGGGGAAAGGCAAGAACTTTGGTGATATTTTATTCTTAAAGTGCCATTGAGATGATCCGTCTAACGTACGTAGAGCACAGCCACTGTTTCCTTGCCGCCGCTTCTTCCACTTGCAGACTCCAAATGGGAGCGCTGCCAGAGAGAATTTTGGAGCCGTGGGATCCAGTGACATTACCCGCGAAGTCCCATTATGGAACTTAATAATCTTTTGCATTATGTCACAGTTTGTTCAGGGGCAAATTAGTACATTCATCTTGAGAAGCATCATATCTTTTTGATTAACTGAAAATCATCTGTGTCCATAAATAGAAAAGAAACGGGTTGTACATAGTTAACTTGCAAGTGTCACAAATTTTCATTAAAACTACTATAAACGAGAATTTTTATATACACTGGGCAATGACCATATCAATGAAACTAATTTTATGCAAACAGCTAAATATGAAGGCAATAAAGTTAATGAAAAATCAAACAGTCGCATTTTCTAGTAAGTGTTACATAGGAGAAAAGGGACAGAGATAAAAGTAGCAGTATCAACAGTCACTTACAAGGCATTGGTACTTCCAGAAGCTTTTCACTTTTTGTAATCCTCACAAACTACTGATGTTGCTTATTTGGAGGTAAAGGTTGAAACAAATGCGCAGCCATCCTTTCCTAATAATGTTTATTTGGTGTTAAGGCTGACGCTGGAATTCAGACAGAATGCCACCTTTAGACAGACCTGTTATTCTGTTAGTTCCAGTGCCTACTTTGTCTGACTGAAAGGCGTGCAGTGACACTTTTTGGAAATGTTTCAGTGAATGGCAAACCTAAATTCCTGTGGTGGAAAATCTAGCAGCTTGAAAAGATCCCTAAGTCTTTTCATAGTCAGCCTCATGCTCACAAAGCCCGGGTTCTGCCAGCGTAAAATGCCCCAAGCCAGCACGTGGGGGCTGAGGATGAGCAGAGGAAGCAAAGGGCTTCACTTCACTTCAGCAAGTTGTTCTCCAGAGCTCCAAAAAGTTCTGCAAAACAAGGGTTTAAAGGTGGAGCATGTGAGAGACCTCCTGATCCTTTTTCTCCTCTGGCTCATTCTTTTCTTACGCTCGGTGTTTTACTCAACGATGCCTTCTTGCTGACAGTCCAGTTTCCAGGGCCCTTCTGTAACGGCAGAATTAATTACAGGCTCTTTTTGCATGTCCTTAACCAAGAGGCCAAAGCACAAAGGGCACAAATACTAGTTTGTCTGGTACTTTTTTCACGTTGGTCTGTGCTGGACGAAGCTGTGCAAGGAAGCATGGGGTGCATCCACACGTGTCGTTAGGCTGCCCATTTGGGGTCCTCTCAGCCGTTTTCCCAAGCACTACAACTGGCACTCCTTCCTGTCCCTCCCTACACGCACACCCCCATCCTACCCACCCTGCACAATCCCAGCATTTCTACATTTATAGACTCGTGCTGACAATTTGTCTCTAGTACTGACACTGCAACCACATTTACCAGAAATTTGTATCGGCGTGATTTCGGCATAATCGTGATAGCACAACGTTACCGCAACAGCACAAGGTTCTAACGGCACAACAAGGAACCGTGGAGAAATCACTTCGCTATTCCATCCTACACAGGAACTGGGATCTAGTCGTGAAATGTTAACGGTGTATTCCCTCCTCGCTGCACTGGAAATTACCTTGTGTTACTTCTGTTGGTGCGTTATTCTACCTTGTTGCCATAACCTCTGTGATGTTGTCCGTTCGCCGTAGTTTGCATTCTTACTGCCGTGAGCTAGTTGTTAGGATGCTACTGGGTGAGAAATCAGGATTAAACCCAAGGCAGTCTAAAGCTAATGAGATTCTAACCACTGAGAACACGACGATTTTTCTGTTAACAATGAAAAAAATTCAGATCACCTTTTTATTTTGTGTTCGATTTAGATGACTCAGAGTTTTCTATTGAAAAAAAATCTTCCAAATTGTTGGCTCTGATTTTTACCTAGAGTAGAACCACTGAAATTTCAGTTCTTTTGAAGTAATCTCATGTAAAATCTAACTGAATAAGATAGTTCAGTCATTTTTTACTCAGATAGTCCTGGCTAACTTGCAATATCATGATGGTAAGAGATTTCTTAAAATGTGTATATATTTGAAATTTATGTAATATTTAAATACAACTTAGTTTCTAAGTAAGGAATAAGAATAAAATTTCAACTATTTTTTCTATTCATAAATCCACACTTTGTAAGTACTATTTAAAATAAGATTACAGTACCACAGGGCGTTTCAGAGAAATGGACTTTATGCACTACAAGCTGGAAGTTCCTCTGGCCTGTCAGCTTTCGGTTTCTTTTGTGTTTTAAGGTTACTTTTACAAGCCGATACGTACCCCAGAACTAAAAGAATTCACTGAGGAAAAAGCTGTTGATATGATTAACTATTGTAAGACACTTCTGGCATAAATTTGTCTTTGAGATGCTGTTTACTTTATCAAGGTTTACATGTACAAATGCAACTACTTACTGTATCATACACATTTGAATATTGCATTTTTTCAGTAATAAACTTGGATATCTTTGAAAGAGGCTTTGAGCTTCGTTATTCCAAATATTCAGAGTTAATTTAAAAAAAGTCGTGCACTTGAAAAGCGAGTGCTCGTGAGCCTTCAAACCGTAGTATTGTAAGGAAGCAAGTTAAACGTGGCTTGGACACTTTGAACAATTAAATATTTGCTTACTGTGGTCTCAATGCACATCTAGACTCGCTTTTCAAATTTTCAAGAATTTATGGTCTACTGCTTTTACTGGAGTCTAAGAATTTCTTAAATTTAAGGTCTTGTTTTAGAATTCCCATGTTCCTACTTTCCTAATCTCATTTTTTTCACTCAGGTGCACAGGCTAGCTCTTCTCTGGAAGGATCACCGGCTCAGGGCGTAAAGCAAACGAGAAGATAAGATGGTAGCGGTTAACGACACTGACCTCAGTATTGAATCAGAACGGTAATTTTTGTGAATTTTGGGTTTGCTAGGCCACATCCTTAACTCTTGGTAGAAGACTGAATCAGCACATGCACGGGAAGGAACTTCAGAGCCCAGGCTGGCCTAGATCTCTGTCACACAGACAGTCACCGGTAAAGCAAAAGCAACAGCTGGGTTTTCCAAAGCAACATGAGCTGAATCTGTCAGCTGGGTCCATAACAAAGTTGTCTTTGATATTTTCATTCAGTCTGTTTCATCCGATTCTGAGTTTTGTTTAAAAAAAAAAATACATTCACCCAAAAAGCTGCATGCACAAGTGTATCAAGGTGAGAGGTGGTCTGTTGAGTTAGATTTACAACAGGCAAATTTTAGAGGAAGTGTGTTTCTCTGAAACAGAGCACTTAGTGGACTAGATACCTGCTTCCAAGACATCTTGCTGGAGAGATCATTTTGCCTGATTCTGTGGGATTTTTTCAAAATTCAGCATGGATTATCAATTAGGAGGATTCATCATCATCATCGAATGTTGCTTTAGTTTCTTTATTGCATAGAGGAAACGGATCTTTATGAGCTGAAAGGATGTCTCTCCAAGTCTAACATGGATAAAGAATGATCCTGAATTCAGAGTAAAATTTGTTATTCTTTCCTATAGCTTTTACAGTAAGATATTATAAAGAAATCTGAGTTCCACAGAGGCAGCAAACATGGTTGACTCAGTCTCCAGGAGACCAGTCTGGTGTGTACAACGCCCCTGTCAGGCGGCTTGTCGGGATACCTGGGAACAGGCAGAGGCTAGCTCAGCCTGACCTCCCTCCTCTCCCCTCCACCAGAGGGCGGTTCACAGTCTCACCCCAGGGGGAGACCTCAGAAACGTGTCCGAAGTCTTGCTTTATCTCGAGTTCACCTTTGACGTTTCCCTTCAGTGAGTAGCTCCTGAACAGGGCATGTGATACCGATGTATTGCAGCTACTTCCAAGCAGGACTTTCCGTGACAAGATGGATCGAACGTTTTTTCTGAGCTGGCAGTGCTTCCAAAACCCCACATTGTCTAACAGTTTCCCGGGTCTGTCCTGAAATTCATAAATAAAAATCTGGCCTTTATTGCGATGGAGAGCAATTGTTCCTCTTGCTCCTCTACAAGCTGGTAAGCGCAGTAAGAGCTCTTCACTTCTGAAGCTGGAGAAATAATGCCTGATTAAACGTCCCTTGTCCCTCAGCGTCTAGAGGCGAGATTCCCTGCTCATATTAGTGTAGGATTTTTCCTCGGGATTGTAGCCAGGGACCCGACGTTGGTTTTCTCTGTTGTTATTCCTGAAGGCGTCGCCTGTTCGAGTTTTATTTGCAATAACTCGAGGCAGGTTTTTTTCCAAGTCCACCTGAAAAAAAGAAAATGCCGTAGTAGTTTGAAGCCTATATTCGCTGTTTATTTTCCTTTACTTAAAGGGTGTCTTGCTGCGATTTGAAATTTCAACATCTTTGTTTCTGATCCGAGGAGTTACTTCACTACATGAAATGGCTTTAGCATGTGTGTCCCCCTACACAACCACTGATTTTCTCATTCCCCCACGGAAAGGCTTAGGCAAAAGCCACAAAACTTCTCACAAACCCTCTGTTCATGTCCGTCCTGAAACGTGCCCTCAGTGCATTCCCAGCCACTTAAATGTAGCTTTTTATTGGCTTATTTATTTTAGTTGGTTGGGTTTTGCCTGGCCTTGTTTTGCCTCAGTGGTTTCACACTGCAACTACTTGCTTAACGCTGTTATTCTACTTCTAAAGCAAATACAAGGGGTTAAATGATTTTGTCAGGTTTTTTTACTGCTTTTACTGCGATTTTTTTTTTTCTCCAGAAGACTTCTAGTTGAAGTCTGTGTTGAGCACCTAAAAGCCAGGTGAAACAGCAGAAGCAACTCCAGAGCCACAGCTGCTCTCCAAGTCAGATCAGTCACGGCAATGTCAAGTTTAACGCTGGGCAGAGGGGCAGCTTTGCCTTATCCCCCAGTGCTGGCAGCCTTGCAGACCAAAGATTACTGTCACGGTTTCAAGGTGCCGACGGAGTGCTCTAGAGGAGCTGAAAACGCGCACACGCTGCCGCCTTATGTCCATTCTCTAAACCGGCACGTTCTGCTGGGGCGCAGCAGCGTGGTTTCTCTGCCAACTGTTACAGCGTGCCAGAAGATGAGGCGCTAATCAAGGCTTGTTAATGAGCACCAAAGCCACTGGGGCACAGCTGGCGGAGGTGCTGCCCGGTGGGCTGGCAGTGCTGCCCTGGCGGCGAGAGGTCCTGCCGGTCTGAAGGTGGGGATGGCAGCAGCAGCAGCAGCAGGAGAGCTTCGAGGACATGTGAGTGCTAAAGTCTTTTCCTTTGTGCTGGGTGGGAGGAGGCAGCAGTTTGGTGAACAACTCGCCGGGGTGTAAAGTGCGGGTTTTGTCCTCGCTGAGGGCAGGAGGAGGGAGGTCAGCCCCTGTGTCGCAGGCTGCTGGCTGTCCTGAGGGCTGTCTGCCCCTGGGACCCCGAGGTCCTGTGTTACAATAGGTCACTTATTTCTGACCAGCGCTGCCCGGGCTTTGGCTGAGCTCATTCCCAGTCCAGGATCCCTCGCGTAACTTCAAAAAGGGGTTGCTGTACCTGCCAGCTCTCGGCGGGGCACGTGCCCTCCTGTACGGAGGTCCACGTGCGCCGGCCGCTCCCGGGCCGCGGTGGGGCTGCGCCGCCCCGCTCAGGTACTCACCTCCGGGCTGTCGTGCCGCACGCCGCACCACAGGACAGCTTTGAGTCTTTCAGACCAAAAGCAAAACAGGTTGCAGACTGGCTTAATTAACACCGGTGGGATTTCTTCTCCTTTACTGGGTCCTGAAATGAGAAAATAATGATACCTGAGTCTGCAGGAAGCTTAGTGGGAGCCTTGGGAGCCTCAGAGCACGTGGTGGGGGCGAGCGGGATCGGAGCCTGCTGCCCTCGCCTGAGTCTGGGTCCCACGAACCCCTGTCAGAAAGCCCTTGTGCCAGCTGAGTCAGGTTCTCGTGCAAAAGCGTTTCTTTGTAAATATTTACGTATTGAACACGAACCTGTTAGGAAGCTGACCAAGAGCCCTGCGATGGCACAGCCCAGGCAGCCGATGGCACTGAAGTACAGGTAGGACAGGGAGTACCAGGTATCTGCCAGCAAAGGCCTGTGAAGAGGTGACAAAAGCCGCTAGAGATGCCCGACAGATGCGTTCCTGTTGTCTCTTGACTGCGCCATCGAAACACAGCTCACGCGGCACTCGGTGTGCGGTCTGGCTGCGCCCCAGACACGCTGCAGGGTCGGGCTGCGCGCTGTGCCGAAGCGTGGGATAAAGGCAAGGACGGGGACGGTACCTGTCTGGGGCCGCTGCGGGCGCCGCCGTCGTCGTCGTCAGCGCCTCGGTGCCGTTAGCCAGCGTGCAGTTGAGAGTCGACAGCGGCAGAGGAATGGCCTTGGTGGGTGGGGCGGGGTAAATGAAGGAGCCGGTACCAGCCCAGAAGGCTAAGGTGATCCCCGCGCAGAGGCCTGCGACAGCGCCCTGGGCAGGTACAGAGAGATGCTGTTAAAGGTGATGCGCGGGAAGCGCTTCTCTGTGAACGCGGTTTAGGCAGCGGTGGGCGATGAGTGGTTACAGCCTCTGCCAGTGAAAATCGGGTCTGCGCTCTCTGGACCAAGAGGTAAGACACGGTGGTTTACTGCACTGTGGTTATAAGAGTTGAAGTAAAACTGCGATGATCAAAACGGCGATACAGGCTTCGGTTTTACTTCTGGGTAAGCGTGGTGGGACCACTCGCGGGGCAATATGAACTGAGCTTGCACTGTGTTGTGCCTGAGTTAGCAAAGGCAGAGCAATTGAAATCATTCTGTGCATCCCAAGGTGAATATGATAGTCTGGAGCGAGTATTGAATATTTTTTCTTTTTAATGAAACAAGAAGAAACTCAAAAATACTTAAAAAAACCCAACCCTATTGCAGATCTAATCACCAATTATTCCATGGTTGGGTAGCGTTAAATTCAAACGAGATAACTTCAGGCAGTGAAAAGGGACCTCTAAACAGCTCTCGGACTCCTCAGGCTCTAAACCCAAAAAGCAGCCCAGAGACTAACATCAAAAAGTCAAACAATTTTCAAGATGAAGTTTTAACCAAACACCACCAAGAGATGTTCATCTAGATGAGGATTTTGGTTTTTCTTACCTTCCAGTTGGCACAAGGAAACACAATTCCCAGGGTAAATAATCCCAGCATGGGTCCCCCACACATTCCATGGATGGAGAGGGAAGCCTGTGGGTGCAGAGGAGAGACGGGAGCTTAGTGCAGCAGCTGCAGGGAGCGTGCGCAGTTTGGGTTTCAGTCTGTGATTTTCAGTGGGGAATGGTGGGGGAGAAGGAGCCAGCAGTGATTTCGGTGGACATTAAAGAGACAAGCACGCCCTGGGTCATTTCCCAGCAGTGAGTACATAGTGAAGGAGTTGGGGGATTCCTCTCAGCAGAGCGTCCACAGAAGCTGTTCAGATAATTTAGCCCTCCCCAGGGCTGTCAGCGTGCTTTGGTCAGTTCATTGTGATTGCGTTCATTCACGGTGAGTTCGTTGCCTTTCTGAAGCAGGAGATACCTGCACAACTCCTCCCAGCAGCGATGCTGCTGCAGCCATCGAAGTGCACAGGACGCCGTAGAGGATACCTGGAAAAGATGAGGCAGCGAGCTGGTCAGGGCTGGTTCAGTTCTAATTCATCGGGTGTCCAAAGTGACCAGGCAGCACGGAGGAATTTGCACTTCGGGCTTTGATGTTTAAAGCGGATCGTTAAGCACCCAGCGGTGTCTTGCGTGAAGCCGTGTTAGGGTTTTGGTTGGTTGGCTTCTCTTACGACACAGAGATTAGCAACGAAATTAATGTAGAAGTTATGCCTTATGTAGAAATGTTTCTGTTGCCTTTAGATAACACTTCTAAAGTATCATAATGAATGAATCGAGCAGTGATAAACACGGCTTTCTTCCTTGACACCAGTTTTAACTTTTAGGTAGGCAAAACTCTGTGTGTAGCAGGCTTGAGTAAAGCCGTTCGATACTCAGTGTGTGTGCTAGCACACCTTGGTTTCAGAGGTAGAAATCAGCTTTCGAGGTCCTGAGTGCAAAAACTTGGCAGTAAGTGGAAAAGCATGAACTGAGAAGGCTGGAGACAGTTAAAGAGACAGAAAAAGCATTGGTTTGGGTCTTCCCCGACCTTTACAAGCATTAATAAATGGTTACGGTATTGTTATGGTACTTATAAAAGTGTTATGATATTGCTGCAATACTTGTAAAAAGTATCTTAAAAATTCAAACCACTTTGAACACTTGCTGTGTTGATCTGTTTGTCACTTGTCTTTTTTACATTTGTATTTTTCTCTGAGAAGCTGAACAACTTGCTAATGCAGTACTCTAAGTTAGAATAGAAATGTCTTGCTGTGCTACTATAAAATAATAACATTTGGTAATACTACTGTAGAGTCATGTGGTAATAACTACACTGATACTCTTTCCGTGTTGTAAAGAAGATCCCAGAGCGCTCCCCAATATTTTCAACAGACAAAACTTTTCCGTGGATTTTGAGCAGTGGTGGCTGACGCTAGCCCGTGTTCCTTTCTGTACCAGGTCGTGCTTCATGTTACCGAAGCATCAGGCTGGCGCTCATCCTGAGAGTTGTGATGAAGGGTTACGCTCCTGTGGAGGCTTCCAAAGGAGAAGACAAGTGTGTTTCTGATGGAGTGTCTCTAGACAGTGCCCTTGGCTACTCACAGAACTGCTCTGGGAGTCAGCTGAGAGTCCGACACTCTCAAGGCTCAGAGTATATAAAATCGTGCCCTGTCTTCTCCTGTAGTAATAGCAGCTGCCATTGAAGAAATGGATCCCATCTGGGGTACCTACATAAGCCTTTGCTGATCCACGTGCTCATTTTATCGGAGAGGTTTGGGAACCCTTTCTTGACCAAGTCTTCAAAGGTAACAGTTGCTAAGGCGTTGATGCTGGCAGCTACCGTGCTGTAGAAAGGGAGAAGAATGTTACCCAGAGAGGAAGTCATCTGAAATAAAATCATCATCTGAAATAAAGTTGTATTTATAAAGAAACACTTCCTCTCGTTCAGCACTAATACCCTTCAGGAACTGCACATTTTACAGTGGTTTTCACGTACGCTGCTGGTGCTGGTGAGGTTTCTGTCGTCCTGCGATTGCTAGGGGCTCTGCTTCATGCTGCCACAGGACAAGATAGACCCTCACCCAAACTGACCCTTCAATTTACCAGTCTGCCAAGACCTTCACAATACGGACATGTTCCAGAATAAAAAAATTACTCCCTTAGAAATCAAAGGATGTGCAGTGGTACGCAGCTAAAATGTCATTTCAGATGCACAGACCTTA
This sequence comes from Bucorvus abyssinicus, assembly GCA_009769605.1. Lineage (NCBI taxonomy): Eukaryota > Metazoa > Chordata > Aves > Bucerotiformes > Bucorvidae > Bucorvus > Bucorvus abyssinicus. Next base: position 14,238,826 of record CM020043.1, on the reverse strand, counting down.
GTGTTCCACTGAATGCACAGGCAACAAACAGTCCCGGGACTCCTGGCATCGAAGAAAAAATGTCCATAACGAAATACGGCATGAGCTGGGGTGGAAGGACAAAAGTAACGCAAGCAGTTAAGATTTTCCTGGATAATGGAAAAGCTTCGGAGCATGGGGCTGATTCTGCTTCCGAATAATGAGAGGTGTCAGATTTTGAGCGAAGGGGATGTTGTATGGCAAAACCTCTCAATCAGTACTGGAGGAGTGCCAGTACAGATCTATTCTAGCCCTCATTCAGCAACCACCTCAGTGCCTCAGCACTCAACGGACATAAAGCACCCCACGAGATATAAACTGTCTCGATATGTGCTGTGTCTGGGCCCAGGGCAGCCCCTAATGATAGCAACGGGTGTCCGTACCTGATCAGGTGCCGAAATAAAATCAGCAGTCCAAGGGTCACAGTTCCTGTAATGAGAGTACATCACCAGGCCACAAAACACGGCGCACACCAGCACTATCCAAAGTCCCAGTAAATTCAGGTAAAGTGCCCTAGAGCAAAGGAGGGAAACTGTTTAATACAACGTAAATACAGAAAGGATGTTTCCAGTTAGTTTTTTCCAACTTTTTAGAGAGGCACGTCAATCAAAGCTGGCTCTATAATCTCTTTAAAGGCATCACCGGAATAAGAAATGGTGCATAATGCTGATTTTAGACAAAGCGGGGAAATACAGCCCCTTTCTGCTCCAGGGCAAGGTTCTAGGTGCGCCTGGAAGAGACTGATCTAGGACCAGTAGCCCGTGTGGGGACCCACACCGAGCTCTGGGTCTGTCCCTCCTGTCTCCCGTAAGAGCAGATTTCCGTCTGTCAGGAGCTGTTGTTGCTGTTCTCCCTTTAAGCCATGCACAGTATTATTTTGTGTGGATTCTGCCGTGGTTGCAAAGTAACCCACTTGGTTATTTTTCACTAGTCCGTGGAGCAGATGTGGGTGGCAGCATCCGCTGGGGAGGTGGTGTGGCTGCGGTTCAGTAGTCCTGCAGTTCCTGAGAGCTGCCAGGTTTTATTCAGCCTACGTCGTGTTTGGTCGTCACCTTACGCAAGGTATCTTGCTAGGGACGGTTCAGAGCTGTGCAACTGGGACGCAAAGGTCTTTCAGGACTTGTTACTAGCCATGTTCTGACTGTCGTGACTCCCAAACCTTTTCAGCAACTGAATTTCAACAGAGTAAATTCATATAATCCATCATAACCTTAAGAAAAGTTAGTATGATTGCAGCTAGCAAAAAGCTGTTTGAAGAAGGATAAAATTACCGTCTTTATGCTTTAGCCAAGTGGGCAAGCAATTAGCCCTAGGTGTATGAAAAAGTAAAACACGTGTCTAGGTATGCACATCCTAATGCTGAACTCAGAACTAGGAGGCTGGAGACGTGTATGTCTGTGTCACAAATTTTCACTGGTTTCTTTGCCATTTATTCTAATTATTCTATTTTATTCTAATTTTAATTATTTAGTGATTTAATTTTATTGAGATCATATCTCGTACTATAGTGCCCCATTAAATCCATAAGCACCTTTAATACAACACAATGTAAACGTCTTTCCAATAAATAGGTTTTTCCTTTATAGCTGTAGATAACACAACTTCTGTGTGGGTGTCTTTTCCACACTCTGCTTCTGAGGATTAATTTGGCATCCTGACCCCAAACTAATAAACTGCAAGAGGTAGATAGCCACCCGTTTTTCTTCCTGCATTTACATACGCCGTGTAGGGCCAGAGGGAGAAAGACTGCCAGAGCAAAATTAGTCCTACCACCCCGTGGGATTCTGGTGTTTATTTAACGTAACTGGCAGACCGGTGGTCTAACTCCACACCAGTACGACCGATTGCTCGCGGCGGTTAATGACAGGTCACTTACAGTTTTGCGTGCTTTTCTGATTTGCAAGAAATGCACCTCTGTATTGTGGACTGGTTAACGCCGTAGAGCCCTAGCCAGGTAAACGTTCCCCCGATAACGATTGTCCAGAAGGTATGTCGTCTTAACGGGTCGACATCAAAGCTAGAAAAGAGGAGGAGAAGCAATTCTGTTCACTGATTGGAAGACACGTTTATTGAGCAAGAGGTAGGTGCTTTTATGCTCAGATTTCAGGTCTATGTCATATTGGAGCAGCAGACCTGCAAGCCATCCTGCCTAGAGCCCCATCCCCTGCAAGGAACAGAGCCGCTTACTAGACTCTGAAAATCCTCCAAACCCTTAGTTAGATCATCGTGATGTGTTATTTCCCTGACAATAAACTGCTTCAGCTGCAGGGTTATCTTTCTCATCAATGAAATGGCATTACTCAGTAATTCTACCTAGTACAAGTCCGACTTTCTGTCTTGCATCTGTTGTCTTTGCAGTTCTGCTCATCGTGATAGTGTAGCGGGTCAGGCTGGACCGTGCTGCTAGATCCTGTCAGTGACTTGCCTCGATCAGTGAACTTCTCAGTCAAGGCCACAGACAGCCAAAGGAAGGTCCGTTTGCTGTCCCAGCGCACTGGTGCACCGTTTCGAGTTGCTGTGGTGAAGGTACTTAAAGTGAAGCTTCAGTTTTATGAATAGAACATAAAAGACCTTTGGAAGGAATAATTGGGCTGTGTTTATAGCTGCAGAAAGAAAAATGGCAAAGCTCCCTTTCAGTTCAACAGGGCTTTGATTTCTTCAAAGAGGTAACAGAAAGAGGAGTTAAGCTCTGCTGGAACGTCCCGTTCCTGAGAAGGAAAGAAACAGGGAATGGGCTTCTCTGGGTCACTGAGGTTGTTCACTGGTAGTACAACAACAACTCTGAGTATTCTTGGCTTAGCGTGGGTAGGTTTTCTAACCATTAAATACACAAAAAGAAAAGGTTTGCACCGTTTGTTTCTTACTCAAATATGTTTAGTCGCGATCCTTCGTAGGCATTTTCCCAGATTTTGATAGATCCACCATTCAGAGTAGTTCCTTGAACCAGAACTGTCACGAAGCCCACCACCATGACAATCATTTGAAATGCGTCTGTCCAGACAACAGCTTTTAATCCTCCCTAAAAGAAACAGAAACTGTATGCTCTCATCTTCTTTCCTGTTATTCAAATACAGCAAAAGGTAGAAAGACATCTTATTTCAGGAGCTCATGAGCTATACGTAAAGCACCTAGTAAATGAGACTCTTCTTAAACTTTGAATTCTCCCAAGAAGGTCGTATTTTTGCAGGTGATAAATGACAAAGAGACTAAATGGTTTGCCCCCAGTCATATAAGAATCTTTGACCTCCAGTTAAATGCTTTTTTCCTGCCTCCTTTATGTGCATTTGAAGAATGTATCATGGTGAGGAACAAAAGCTTGGGGAATAGGAGCTGCCCGGTTTGTACTTCCCATGGCACTCTGAACGCTTCTCAGGCTGCCCAGCAGTCCACCATCAGCCCAACACAGAAAAACAACACCCGAAAGCCTGCAGTTCGGCTTTCTTCCATAGCTACGGTCATATTTGATAAAATCTGTGCTAGAGCAACAGATAAGCATTTTCAACAAGGGTGGACTCAATTACTGAAAAGTTCATTAGTGGCAAAGAAAGCAGAAATTAGGTGGTCTCCTGAGCCCCAGAGCTCTGACGCTTCACTGTGATGTTTATCTTTTTTGTAATCCGGAGCCTCGCGTTGCTTCCACGCAGAAGCAAAGCTCTCTCTATGACCTGTTGATCATCCTTCCTAGGTTTTACCACTGTGTTCCTCATCTGGGGTGACACCAGCGGCACATTTTCATTACTATGTTTTTCAGCCTCTAACTCGTAAAGATAAGGAGAATCATCATCTCAGAAGATTTAGTGTGGCAGTGGAAGGTTATCGCGTCCTTATCTGGACTCTGCCTCAAGCTGTCTGGTTTAAACCTTGAGACATGCAGCAGAGGATTTGAGAGAAAATATTTTTTTTTTCTCCAAATAGACTTACTTATACCACAGAGTCTAAAAGAAATTTATCTCTCTGTTCTACTACTTTAAACTTCAGTCCTCGGACTGTATGTAGAAGCCGCCCTCCCGTGACAGCCTGTCATGTATGAAGGATGGTTGAATTAACGACGTGTGTTCCAGCAGTTCGGTTATGGCTGTTACATACCAGAGTGCAATAGAAAGTGCAGACAACTCCTGTTGCGACTACAGAGCCCCACAGATCAAATCCGGTGACTGAAACCCAAGAAAACCAAGTGGTTAGTGAAATGGAGGTAGGTCAGCTGGGTGGTAACAGAAGAGCGATGATCAACTTTAGCCTTAGAAGGGAATAATTACTAATTTTAATCTTTTTTGTCTATTAGGAGCTTCGCTGGATTGTTCAGGTTTCTTAACGCTACTGGATGCTGTTTTGCATTGTTGTTTTCTGGCAAATTAGATTTAACTAACTTTCCGGCGTGGACAAGTAATACATAAGAAGAATAATTGCATCAGCATCGTTCCTATGGGACACAGCATTCTAAGCACTGCTTTCCTTCTGTTCTTAGTCCAGAATTTTCTCTTGAGAAATGAAGTTCTTCAGAGATTTCCAAAGAATCCTAAGGCAAAAACCCAGCCCCAAACTAAATTCCATTCCCTGCAACTAGGAACAGCTTAATGCTAAAATGTGCTGCATTAAAACACTTTTACGTGTGCGTTTTACTTCATAAGGTTACTTTGTACAAGATGTACGAATTATGGTTTGGCTTATACTGAAGTCTCTCCCACCAGGCATAGTTTGTGAGGGCAAATCTCTTTGTCAGGGTTCTCTTATTAGCAAAGTTAGTGTGGCCTAATAACGAACGTGAACCGCTCCATAACATTAAGCCGAGGTCCAGAGGGAGGAAGCTCGGCACTGTGTGGGAGGTGGGGTTGGGCAAACTGGGTGCCACGAACCATGAAAAGAGCCTCCCGACCTCTTCCCAGAATTGATTCTGGTGAAATCAGGAGTTGGGCCATGGTGATTCCTTATGCGTCATGGCAGTAAAATTGCAAATCCCATCTATCGCGATGGATGCTGTAAGCCTGGTTTGCAAAAATTCATTAAAGAAGTGCGTGGATAGACAGCAGCATCCGGCTGCAGCTCCAGGGAGTGGAGTTCTGCCCATGGGAACCTGAACGGGGCGGGCAGGAGAAGGGGGAATCAAAGTACAGAATATGGTCTTGGGTCGTCGGCTTGTACTGTGAACTTTGTCAGGATGTTGAGAAATTGTTCATTGCTGACTTTGTCAGGTGGTTACTGAGTGCAAAGGAGACCAGGACAGCGAACTGCTAGTGTGTTGGTGTGAGAGATCGATCTGGGGAGTCAGAAACACAGGGCTGCAAGGTGCAGGCAAAAAAACCACCTTACAGAACTCTTGAGGAGTTTTGTTTTAGCCTTCTTTATCTATTTTCCTCCCTTGACTTAGTCTGATTGTGTTGTGCTGTGGGTATTTGGGGTAGCCGTGTCGTGTGGCAGAGGAACTCACCTTGGTTGAGTGCCAGTGATGGAGCATAAACCACTATTCCTGTGTAAAGGATCTGAAGGAGAAAAAGGTCATAAAAAACCTCACGTATGTGAAAGCTCAGAGAAAAGGCTTCTCTTCAGAGTGGGACTCAGAGCAGTATACCCGACCCAGAGGTTTCCTTAGATCAGCTTGTATTGTGTATGGATTTCTGCATCAGCCTTTACAAAGTGAAAACCTGTGCTTTAATTCTTTTCTGATGGAAGGACCATTACCTGTCTTGTATTACTTTTTTCACCCATTGCTAAGGTGACTAGATGACAAAAATATCCCAGCCTAAGGGAAAGCGGAGCTCTCAGGAAAACAGGAACAGTGATTCAGAGAGAACTTGGATTGGCTTTGGAAATTAAACTTCCCTTGTTTCATTCAATCCCTTTCAAAGTAGCTGCCTCAACGTCCTTCGCATGTATGTTCTGACAACTGAGGGAGAAACAAAGGATATCGAAAAGCATTTCAATTAATTGCTAAAGGCTTTGGAATTAACGTAAAAAGAAATGTTTTCCAATATCCCCTGAAATCCTGTCTTTCCCTCAAACATGTAACTGATGTAATCTTTTGAGATGGTCCCTGCAGGGACCATCATGGGACTGGAGCAGCCTGGGGATGCCCCCAGGAGACACCACGTGCAGCGGCTTTCAAATGGGATAGCTTCACGCCAGCGTTATAAATGGGTAACTAGTGAACTAAATGTACCCAGTACAGCTCGTCTAACTTCTCCAGAAAGACAGAATCCACTCGTTCGGAAAGAGGGAGACCTTGAGGGTATGTCATGAGACCGAGAATTTGAGAAGCTGTGAGAGTTCAGCACAACATGCAGGAGTCAACGACAGCAGAAATGGCATTTTAAACACTAAACAGGAAAAAAATAGGAAGTTAGGCAAGCGACCATTCTTTCCTTTTAACATGCACAATCCCAGCGAAAAAATTGAATTTAAAACGTCGCATTGTAAAAAATGCGCAGTCTGAGAGTAGACCATCAAATATTGAGTGAAATTAGTGTAAACGAAGAGTGAATGTCGTCTTACCGTCTGCAGGATGTAGATCAGCGTTGCAGCAAGACGGACAATCTTGTTAAATCTTAACTCCAAGTACTAGGAGAAAGAGGAATCTCAGTAAACTGCACACATAGCATCTGTGACAGAGCCATTAACCTTCTGTTCGCCCTGAGTAACAGCTTGCTGCGCCCGTTGCCGCTAGTTTTACTGGCATTACTGCTATGAACAGGAGAGCACGACTGTTACCACACACAGAGATAATTACATTTTAAGAAATTTTGTCATCAGCAGAATGTACTTGAAGTTACACGTTGGGTTGCAGGTCTCAGCGTCTGCTTTGTATTGGGAATAACCGAAATAGCCCAGAGGCTGCAGGGAAAAGAAATTTAAACCTCAAACGAAAGTATATTCCGACTGTATGGAGACTTGAGGTCATGTCTAGGAGAAATAGCATAGTGTGGCTCCTGTAGAGGCAGAAGTGGTGGTGGAGCAGGTGGGAAAACAGCACCATGGAGATGCAGAGTGCTTGAGCTAAGCTGGCGCTCTCACTTGCTCTGTCTCAGTCTACAGCCAAATCTGCACATCATCAATATGGAGAGGAAGTGGGCTTCTTATGGACTTCCAGGTGGATGCGGAGGGGTGTTCCCAGTTACCACACAACTGCAGAGGTGGGTTGATCTCTAGCTCCAGAAGCCCAGGTTTTAAGCTTGAGTCACCACCTGGAGTCTCAGCAGAGTTGACCAAAAAAATTAAATCCGCATTGCTAACCCTGTGGCAGCCTCTCACGCAGCGCTGAGTGGACGGGGGTGGTCCTGGGGCCTTAGTCCCGCACGCTGCCCAGCAGACACCAGGCACAGGCCACACGTGTCTTCTCCCTTCTAGAAGTCCCTTGGCATACTTCTTCCTAAGCAGTTTCCAGTAATTTTGTTCATGTTCATCTTTCTCGCGTATCTTGTATAATAAGCCCCGCAGACTGCCACACAAATAAGTAGCTGATTTATGTAACTTGACTTATTTCTGAAAACAATTCGTTAACCCAGCAGAGACATTTTTCCAGCGTGCTTGAAGGGACTCTGGCTATTTTGGTGGTTCGGATGAGAAAACTAATTTGTTCTCTGATCTTGCATCAAAACCAGCTAGAAAATGCAGTTACTTGAGGCAAGGGGAATATATGGTCAATTTTACTTGTCTCCAACCTGTAACTGAAATATTTCCTAATAGCCAGGCAGAGCTGTTTGACCAAAGCCCTTCCTTGCATTTGGGCTTCGAGAACACGGGCAGCCTTTCTCTTACCAGGAGGCTTCTTGCAAACCAACGCGGATTTCTTCATCCAGTTCTTGCGTAGTTGAAACGCTCCACAAGCAGGAGCGACCCGGTTTGCGGCAGCTGATTAAAGTGACGAAAAGGCTATTCCCGAATGCTCGGTAGCTGTCCTGTGGCTGTGCAGGTGGTAAGGGCTGCGCACTGCGCTCCTAGCAATCGCGTCGCCAGGACTACTGATTATTTTTTAGAAAATTCAGAGGTTGATCGTTTCAGTTCTTAGAGAATCCCATCCAGCCCTGACTTTTTTTTTTTTTTTTTTTTTGATAGAGAGCTGCCATCTTCTTCCTCTTTACCCTTTCCTCCCACCTCAGCTTTTTAGGTATCAAATACTCCACTTTTATAGTAAATTGGACCAAATTGCCCGATCTAGACTAAATTGGCTACTATTGAATTTTGTTCTTCAAGTCTGTCTTTAATACCTGCTCTCTAACCCAGAGTGGAAGAGTTACGTGTAAGATCGGAAGCATTTGGATATACTTTAAATATTTTCCAGCTGTAGCTCACTTTGGTGCTGGTGTGTAAATCCTTGTCCTCTCTTTGCTATATATGTGTTACAGGAGCCCTGACCTTTAATTTTTGCTTTCAACTTAGGCAATATAAATAACTAGTTGGAATAATGCAACCCGTTTCTCAAAACCATTAATGTATCAATACCCTCGTTCTGTAAAACCCTGCAGAAAGTCTTCTGTCAGCGATTTTTCTCTGAAGATATCTACATGCATGATACTGACTTGTATGTTAGAATAGTGCCCTTTTCCAAATAATTTTCACTTACCTCGTAAGTGCTTGTAATGCCCGATCTGTAAAATACGGGTAGAAAAAGTTCGGCAGTAAAAATGATGACAAGTGCGTAGGAAAGAAAGAAGAGCACAAAGGACGCCCCGTAGCGATAGACTTCGGAGGGTGTCCCCAGAACGGTCACTGCTGACATGAAACTTGTTGTGAGGGAGAAAGCTATGGGTCCACACGTCATCTGCCTGCCCCCCACCAAAAATTCCTTTGAAGTTTTCTTTTTCCTCTCTTTCACTGCAAAAAAGACTCCAATGCTAGCACAGACTAAAAATAGTGCTGCAAAAACAACATAGTCCCAAGCCACAAATTTTTTGACTTCTGGAGCTACAAAGTTTGACATAGCACCAGCTGGACGATTCTCTGATGGAGGATTTTGGTTTTCTATAGCCGTTGCTCTGAACAGATTCACTCAGCTAACAGCAAATTCGAAGCTTATCTGTAGCCCATCAATGATAAATAATAAACAGAAGGACTATTCAGCTAGAAGCCTTTTTTTTTTTTTCAATCCAGTTGCCTCCTAAAGAGAGGGGGAAAAAAAAAATTCAATGAAGGATGAGTTAGGAAGATGCCGAACGCACTTAGACCCTAGTGCTGCTGATGCTTCTGTCAGGGCGGCTGGAGCAGGGGGCTTCGCTGTGAAATCTGTAGTACACTCCCTTTTTATCTGTGCGGTTTTAATTTGAGGTTAAACATTAGCCTGACACATTGGCTTGATCTCGCTCTTTTCTAACCCCTCAGCATTTTTAAATAGTAAAATGGGAGCAATAAAGAACGGAGAGCCAAGTGACGGAAAACATGGTGTGTGGATCTGTGACCGCACTGCGTTTGTTTTCAGAGGAGCAGTTCCCTCCTACGGTTAAAAACTAAACGTGAACGTCAGCGATAGGGTTCAGAATTGTCCTCTGGTGTTCTAAGTGTGCTCCTTCGTAGACCCTCCGGATGTCAAGGCTGCCTTAAAGAACCGGAGCCTTCACCGGTTAAAAGTAGCTGCGGTGCGTTGTGTTTGGGAAGCAGGGGCACCTCCGGAGAGTGCGGTTTGGGCTACGTCGGTTGAGGATGACTTTCAGTTAGAAACTAATTTTTCACTGACGGCTGCTAACAGCCGTTTTACTTAGAGCTTATATGGGTTCATGTGAGACGTGGCTTATTTTATTTATCCTTGTACAACTTGGTTGGACCTGCAGGACAAGAAGAACAAAGAGAGGCGGATTAGACAAGAGCAGCACCTTGTCTTAACTGCGTCTTTGGCACAATTTGTTGAAGTCCATTAATTAGGCTTTCCTTGTGTTGTTTTGTGCTCTTTTTTTTTTAATCAGTGAATATTCATTTTATCTCCACTCATGCCGTGACAGTACATTTTCCAAAGAAGAGGGCAGTTACTTTTCATCCCCAAGGGTCGACTTGTACAAAGAGAAAGGGTGTGTAGTCACAGCTCCTTCTGTGACTTCTCCATCAGTGAGTTCTCCATCAGTTTTGCTGTGTTGGTTGCGTCTTGCAGATAGCGGGTGTCCAGACCTGGAGCCCGGCCCGTTCCCATCCATCTGCTCAGACAAAAGTGTACGTGTTCAGCAACCTTCATGGCCCAGCCTGTGGCTGGGACTGGCCTCCTCTGCCCATGGACGCAGTGGAAATTACGCAGGTTTTGTGGTCAGTTTTGGGGAGACCGAGTGTAAAAGTGGGAGTTGAAAGGCTGATTTCTGCTGCAGAATGTGAATTAAACAAAACCCCCCAAAACCATGCAGAGATACTTCTTAAAGGCATTGCTCCATTTATAGCCGAAATACTTGGAGTCCCCAGAAGCTGAAAAAGCGTGAGGTGCACGTTTGTGAGGTGTGATCCAGCCCCCCGTGAAAGCCACGTCAGCGGCCGTAGCCCTGGTTTGTGTGCCGTGACCTGCGGGCAGCGCAATAAACCGTCTCGCAGTGCTGGGGATCAGTCCACGTGAGATAGCGTGGGCAACGCCCTGTAAATTCTCATGCAGCCGCCTCAGTGATGTATCTGAGTATATCCCCCTCGCTGCTAATGGTTTAATTTTTGGTAGAGAACACACGTCTTAAGGTGTGTTCGCTCTCAAAAAGCAGTGACTTGCACTTGCCAGGCATTCCTCTGCTGTTTTGATTTTGTTGGGTTTTTTTTTTTTAAATTATGAATGGTCATTCCCTCAGAAAAGTACTGGAATAATAAACCGGAAATCAAGTTTAAAAAGTACATTTTTATATTAATGATGCTACAGCCCCCTGATAGACTTTCAGCATAGCTTCATGGTGATGTTCAGAATAGCCATTTGAGCTAAATCTCACATAGAAAGTATTAACGTACCTTAGAAATACAGTTTCTGAAGAAGAAATATTATATTAAAATAGTACGAAAACAAGTTAATCTGTCATTATGACATTCCTTAGCTGGGAATAATTGAATTTTTTATTTCTCTGAAATAATGAGAAATAGTTTTATGTTTCACTTGTGAAAACTCCTGTGAAATAAAGTTTTATTCAGGGTAACCCAAGGAAGAATCTTGATTTCTTTAAGTCAGCATCTGACTGTGAACCAAGAACTGGACCAGAAGTCCTACTGGGTGTTTGGATCTTCCACTCGAGGCTGTGTGCATCTGACAGGCTATTTCAGGCCTCCTTTTGGCATCTGAAATTGCTTGAGGTAGCAAAGAGAAGGGTGTTTCTCACGAGCTGCATCCCCGCTTCCCACAGCCGGCAGGAGAACCTGCAGCGGATGCTCTTCCCGGTGAAGTGCTGTACGTTTGATGGGCTTTTCTCATCCTCCCTTGGGCTTCTCTCCTTCCAAGGGGAGGGGGGGGATAAAAAACAAGCCAGCCCAGCATTTTGGAAGCTCAACAATGTTTCCATGCCCGCAGGGACATCCCTCCCCGCTGCTGTCCCCAGTGCACCCCTGCAAAGGGGAGGCTGGTGCCCTGTGGCAGTGCAGCGGCCACCCAGCACCCTCCTGGGCTGCTCGTCACGCTGGCAGCGGGGGCTCCCCAAGCCCTACGGCACCCGCTGCTCTCGCCTGCCCTTCCCAGCTGTGATGGCAGTGGAGGCACCGCAGCACAGACAGCATCAGTCCCCACTTCGTAAAGAGCCCCACAGCCTTTCTTAACAGCATTATAAAAAAATACATGTTGCATATATTTCTCCAAGCAATTCTGTTCTATCACCTAGTTGGGACAGCTCCTCTATGTAGTATATGCTAAAGAAAGCGTTCAATCTGCAGCTGTCGGGTAAATACCTGCGCAGCACTGAAGTAATTTTAAAGACATGTTTGTCTTCTAATAATGCAGATAATACAACCAAGTCTGTGAACAGTTTGCTTTGCTGTATAGTAGACAAGCGGTTTACTGTACCCCAATACACAATTGAATTATTTTTCAGCTTCCTCCTCAATATTTTTCTATATAGACTGTGAAAAATGCATAGAAATAGGCACTGGAGGATTTAAATCACACTTGACTAGGTGGCTGAAAAAGAAATAGTGACTAGTTTATTGAGGAAACGTAACTTTCTGGAGTACAAAATGCCCTGAAAATCAAAGGTGTAGCGTTCAGAGGTCCCTGTTAAATTTACAGGTTATTATCTCTTCTTGACGGTGGACTCTGTCCTTTCTGAAGAGGCTCCTCTTTAATGATTACTCTTTCCTCAGAGACATGCTCAGTTATCTACACAGAGATCGTTATAACCCAGTAGTGGGGGGAACTGGAGCGTTGCTTATGGCTTCAATATAGATTATTCCCCGGGGACACAGAGTCCTTCCCGTGGGATCGCACTTCCCCCCGCAGCGCCAGGTCACATCGGGGCACTCAGCTGGGACGGTGAGACTGTGAAGTCTCATCCCATCCGTCTCCTTCTGTTGACTTCACTTTGCGTCTCGGAACGCGAAGGTTGCAGCGTTCCCTGCTCGGGCGCTTTGTGAGCGTGGCTGTTGGGCGGCGCAGAGGTCGGGGGTCATTGCGTACCTGCTCACGGAGGAAAATGCACGGCTGGCTCCGAGAATTGGATTCTCTTCTGCAAAGACAGTGAGCTGGGGAGCTGCATAAGAACGTGCCAGTGTGAAACGCTCGATTTCAAATAACCTATTCTCAAAAAAAAAATCCTATGTCAGTAATCATTTACCCTTCCCAGCCATTAGTGCAGTGGAAGGGGGTCCCCGTCTCCCGTGTGGCTGCAGCTTCCCAAGGACCTGAGCTGTCGTCACAGCTTTCTGGCTGCTTCTCCCATGGGCTCCTCCACGGGGCCACACCAGCCACCCAGCACAGGGACAGCAGCCTGGCCTCGCTCCTTCAGCTCCCTTTTGGTTTTTTAGAGGGAAAAATAACGTACAGGAAAGTAGTTGGTACTTAGCTCCACAGGGTAAGGATTCCTTTTCCAGGAATGGCACAGATATGATGTAGAAAGATGTTTTTATCCCAATATCAGTCAAAATAAATGTTCAGATGTTGCAGTCAAGACCATAAGCTGTGCAGCCCCTGCAGTAGCTCCTGTAGGAGGAGCTGGGTGGAGGTGCTGCGAAGGCTGGTGCTGACCTGGTTGCGAAACAGTCGGAGAGCCTGCTGTACTCTTGGCGTGGACACCCAGGAGATAAGACTGTCCTTTGGATCATCTCTATTCCCCACTTAGACACTGTGGTAAATACTCCTTAAAAGGAGGGGCTGAACATACCGTCCTCTTTTGGAGTGCTCCCCCGTTACCACATCAGGATGCTTTTATCTGTGACATGTCTTGGACTTGCCCCGTTCTGATGTCCAGCTGCTGCTGCAGGTCCCCAGGTGTCAGAGAAAGCTTCCAGAATCAGGTTTCTTTTTTTTTTTCCACCCCCCTGGTTTTGCTAATGGAAGCGTCTGTGTGTGAGAGAGAGGGGGCACACGCGAGGGTGAGCACACAGGGAGAAGGCAAGGCGAGGGACTGAGGGAAGGCAGGGCAAGGCTGCGCTGGGGAAATTCGTACTGCATCAGCTTCGTCAGATTCTTGCAGGGAAGAGCAGAGTTTTAATAATATGAGAAAACCTCACTTATTTCTGTTTGGTTTACAGGTAGAACTGGCTTTGAAAGCTAAGGCTGTTAAGTTGGGGTTTTTTTTTTCATTAGCTAAACAAGTTAACAGGGAGTAAAACTTGTGGACAGACAGAAGGATGTGCCATCGTGATCCCAGCGTACCTCGTGAAAAGAGCAGTCAACAAGTGAATAAACTAGCAGCGTTACATTCTGGGTTTTTTTAAAAATGAGAGTGAAGTACAGAAAAAGTAAGGGACCTTATATGCTGGTCAAAAAGTAGGCAGTAGCTGGGAAGGAAGGAGGGAGTTGAGTTCTCCCTGCAGGTGACTGAAGGACAAAGAAGCACAGGGTGCACTTTAAAAGGATGAAAAAGCAATGTGTGCTTCGCTGTTTCTGTGACATCTCCGGAGACCAAAGTCATCTGTGTTGGTCTTCAATCGTTAATACGTAGTAGAAATACTGCCTCGACCCTGCAAGAAACTTTTGGAAGCAGTTTCACAGCCAGCTGAGGGACAGAAGGATGACGTGCACCTCACCGGGTCACCGTTCGTGGTCCGTACAGGAGACCTGTGCTGTTCGTGGACAGCTTTAATGAGCGTAATTTACTTAGAGTAAAGCTGAGGATCACAACCCTTCCCTCACCCTACTGAGGGGAAGGGGAAATCCAGGAACTCCCCGGGGAGTGAAGCTGTTGAACACTAAATGGACCTGGCATCTTTCCCCAGAGAAGTTTCGTGCACTCCAATGAACTTGTGTTATGAAAAGTACCTTTCCCACATCACAGAAAAACCAAACCAAAGGAAGACTTTTTTATAGTAGGACTTGGAGATCAATAATCTTTAATAATTCTTCTTTACTTATTGGTTTATTTATTGTATTGCCTTCCCTTAATATATTTCAAAGAGATCCCTCCGTCTTGTTTTGCCAGTATAATTTCACTCTCCTTATGTGGTCACATCTTTATCTTGACATAGATTACAGCGCAACGTTACCACAGTGCAAAAAGGTTTTGTGTGTGTTTCTGCAAAAGAATAGCTTCTTTTGAACGGTTTCACTGCTCAGATACTGCTTGTTAGCGTTGCACACCCCAAATTACTACCTGTTCTTTTTTAGTTCCCTAGCTTAAAATAAATTAAAATGAGCTGAGGTAAAGAACAAGTCATAGTTAAAGTAATCCAGCAAAATAAATAAAGCGATAGAAATTTGTCTGCGACTGTACAATACATTTCTCTTGAGAGAATTGGGTGGACGAGCTGGCCGGCTCTGGTCTTGCCTCTAACGTGTGCGATGGGGCATGGGGTAAGGAGGAGAGGCGCCGGGCTGTGGCTTTTCTGTAGGTCTTTGCCGTGATGGACCTTCTCTTCTGTCTGGCGTCTGAGGGGCTAAAGCTCTCGCTGCTTTGCTAAAGTCTCGTAATTAATTTAAATTCAGGTACGTGAGCTTTGTAGGGCCCTTTACTTGGGCTGTCTGTAAGGCTGTAGAGGCTTCTCTTACCCTTTTCTGCAGGGCTAACAAGCAGAGAGAGAGGGAGGAGAGCTGCTACCAAAAATAACATGACGTAAAGGGAGCGTTAGGAGCTGGAGAAAATTTATTTGGCTTAACGGAGAGCAGACTTTGCCCCTAGACAGCAGATAGAAGGGGCTCGTGCGCAGCGCCGCGTTAGCCTGGTTTTCTAAGAGCTGAGCCTGTGCGCCGCGTCTCATGTGAGGCTGGACCTGTGATGTGCTGCCGCAGTAACTGCTTTGAAATCAGGCGAAGGGCCGTCATAACAGCGTGACGAGCTGTAAAAAAGTCTCTGGAATGTGCTTGTGTGAACAATTGCTCCGACATGCGTTCGGGTTTTTTGATAAATCGCTCAGCTCTCTGTGCACTGTTGACTCCCGTATAGCAGGGACACTTCTGTTCTGGGAAACCAGAGGGGTCACTCGGGGATCAGGAGAGGAGATCTGTTCCCGCTTATCTGGGGGCAGAGGGTGAAAGCAGGGGAAGCGGGTTGAGTTTTGGACACGGACTCAAGAGAACGTCTCTAAACAGGTGCCATGAGAGCTCCGGCACACAGCAGTACCTGGTGATCTTGGCAGGATAAGCTAAAGAAATAACTCAGGGTCACCCCAACTGTCATGAACCATAGTGAAGGAAATGAAACCTCAGCTGGAGGCGCGCCTCGACAGCCAATATCAATTCCTTCAGAAGTATATAAATAACAGCTCCCCGCTCAAAAGCGAGCATCTTCCTGATGCCCAGGAGAAGTGTTTGCAGGGTACCAGGGCTGTGCCCGCAGCCCATCGGCACTCACTCAACCTACAGGCAGGGGCACGTGGCTTCGGCAGGGGTTTGCCTCGGGATCTCCAAATCCCACCAGTGAGGGTTTGGGCTGGGATCACACACTATGTGAAAAGTCCTAATTTAAATTAAAGCCAGTTATAGCAAAACTTAGGGCTCCGTTCTGCTGCTGTCTTCCCTGCTTGCTGCCTGCTGCAGCCTTTCTCTCTCAGTAATGGAAAAAGGAGATAAATCGTGTTGGTGCCTAGGTGGCAGCTTAAAGCAAGGAGGTTTTGCTTCATCATTTATTAGCAATAAGTTTGTATGTTGGCAAATGTCCCAAATATCATATTCTTTGTGATTGTATCTGTATCTTATTATGCAAAATGTGATGGCCTCATGGCTACCAGCTTCCCCTCCTTGCATTTTGTGCCTTTGTGTGAGCACATGTGAGCACATATATATATATATATATATATAAAAAAAGTACATGTGTATGTTTGTGAATTAGAGGGGCCATGGAGATTTGGTGAGTGTTTCTTCTTCCATCCATCATGTTGGTTTTGTTTTTTGTCTATCAAAATACTTTGGGGTAGTTCTCAGTGTAAGCTGCAGGGAGTCGAATGTTATTTTTATTCCGTCTGAGTCATTTATTCATTTGGAATCTTGACTCCGAGTACACATGTTGAACAGTTTTGGAAAGCTAGCCCCTGAAGTTAAGCAGGGAAAAGAAAAATATTGTGATAGTAGAATGTGGTTGACGAGTGGTAGTAAACTAGACATTGAAATTAAGGACATTGGAAATAACGTTAGGTTCAGCCATAAATTCTGGGTCTAGATATTTGCTATATATGAAGGTCTACAGTGGAAAAGCTGCAGTTTTAAATGCAGAATCTGTTGTTCAAGAGAGATGAGGGGTTTTCATCTCATGACAGATGGACCCTCTTAAACACATCCTTTAAGAAAAACTTCTCCTTTATCTTATTTTATGTAAAGGAAAACGGGACACCTCTCTGTTGCATCTATTCTCTACGGTGCCTTGATGGACTGAAAAATGACACGTGAAATAAATCTTGCCTGTCTACTGCAGGGCTTGCGAATCGATCGTTTATTTTGCTTCTATTTTATGTTCCGCTTGAATCTGTGACAGGGCAACTGAAAAATTCAGGGTAAGTCGCTTGCTGTTGGGAGTCTGATAACTTCACTGGCGAAGAATTTTGGACATGGGGATGACAGCAGTTGTTTTTCTTGTATAGTCTGCTCCCAGTACAGAGTGGCAGTGTGCAGAATTTTTGGATAATCTGTTTATTACTGTCATTTGGGTTTTCCCCTGCTTCTTTCAAAGTCTGGTTGTTTGGGTTTGGAGAGGGTTTTGCTTTGTTGGGTTTTTTTTGTTAAATTAACATTTTGTTGTTTTACTTTCAGTGTTGTTTTGCCCTGTAACATCTGTGGCACAGTAACTGTCTATTGCTTTCTATTTGGAGGAGCAGAGGCGAAAACAAAAGAGACAGCTGTCGTTTTCGGTTTTATTTTTCAAGTAGGGCTTGTCTGCGGGAGAACATTGGAAACAGGACTTCCTACCCGATGCCTCACTCCTGCCAACTGGCTGCGTGGCTCTGGATTAGTAATTCAGTCTTTTATTTTCCTTTTCCACAGGAAAGGAAAATAAAAAAGACCAGATGCTTAACTTGAGATGTAGGAAAAGGCATGACTAGTCACCCTTCTCACGGGTACCAGAGGTTACTGCACCTAGTGGTGCTGCGTGGAGAAACACTTTCAGGTGGGTCCAGATCCCGCTCGCACTGCACAACTGTCTGTGTGCTGTATCCCTACCCCTTTGCTCCACTCCATCAGCAGGTCTCAGGAGGCACAACCCGAATGCTCTTCGTAGGCTGTAAATCCTTGGTTTATCGCTCTAGGACAAGCTGTAGGACTCAGTGTTCTCAAAATGTTATCTAATCTGGTAATTTAATTACGCCAATACAAATGAGCTCTCACAGAAGTGCTGTTCCTCTTGTCCATCACAGCGGGCGTTAAACGTTTATGAATTCATTTTGCACTGTGCGTCATTCCTTACAATTTTTTCTCCAGAAGACTTGGTGACTAGTCTGAAGGCAAACCAGCAGGTGGTGCAAGGCAAGAGCCGATCCCTGGGGTGCTGTGATTAAAATCCCATACAGGCTACAGCATAGGGGAAAAAAAGACTGCTTTGGGCTTATAAAAAGTACAGGGTCTTGGTCTACATGTTTCTTCTTTGGGAAGGTTAATAAGTTCTAGGGCAATGTCGCGATAAAAGGAACAGATTTGACCTTACGAAACTATTTGCTATACCTTTCACTGGGGTTATCTTAGATCTCTACTTTCTTTAAAACTGAGTATTACAGATGACATTGTCAGGTTCATCGCAAGTAAATGAAGCTGGAAAGTGAGCGTGTGTAAGGCTGCGCTAGGCAGGTTGCAATATGTTTCTTGGTGAGCATTTGGTGGTTGACAATAAACAAAGAGGGTGGTAGAGGTTGGTGATGGAGGGACAAAGCAGCCGTGCTTTGTTATACTCTACCGCAGGCAATACCCGGTGTTAGTAGAGGTGTAATGTGCGATGTCTTCTGAGAAATCTCCACTGAAAGCTTCGGCAAAATGTTCGTAAGTGACTACAGCAAGCCTCGAGATCTATATTAATACACATCTCTTCAAACCAATTCCAGCTACAAAGTCATGGCCCAGGGAAAGCAAACTGACACTGATTGTGTCAATCAGTTTTGAAGGAAAGAAGAGCATCCACATGACAGGTCTGCCTGTTGTTAACGGCTGGCAGGGACAGGGGAAATACAGAGCATTTAATCGGAGGCATGTCCCTTGTTACCGCTGAAGGTTGTCGATGCGATCTGTGATCTTACTGCTCTAGAAAAATAGGAGATGTTGAAAACCCTTCAAGAGAAATTTTGTTGGGCAGATGTCTTCCCTGAGTAATCAAACAGCTGTCGGTGTGTCAGGTAGATGCAGATAAGTGAAATATCAAAATATCATCCATTCCTCAGAGTATCCTCTATTCTGCAGGCCTTAGGACAGTTGTGGCTCTGGGTTCATCCTCTTTAAAGGCTGCAAGGTGCCTAGTGCCAGGAGATAGGAATACTGAAATCTGCTATTTTTTCATGCCTTTGGCCAAGGTACCTAAAACTCACCATTAGAGGTTGATCATTTAGACGCCAGAAATGGATTCCTCACTTGCAGCCCACTTACAGAAATGGTTTCATCATTTTAATTATTCATATCAACATGGGGCAAAAAAAGAAATACAAGCTGACTTTTTTTAGTAGTACCATATAGATGCACATAATACAAAAAGGTGTCTTCCTAGAGTAAACAGATCATAATTCTCGCTTATTCCATATGCAGTCCTAGCTATAGCACTTCTTCCATGTGAACTGCTTGACTGAAAGAAGTTCACGCTTAATCTTCGTGGTGCTTTTTTTCAAATTTAATGTGCAAGGGAACATACTGCAAATGTTAGCTTCAAAATTATAAGAAAGAATGCGTTGCTCTTTGACTTCCAAGGTGCTCGTGCAAATCTATTACATAAAATTTTGTATCAAGAGTGGTTGTTCATCTTAAGATCTAATCCAACTTGTTTAAGATGCATTCACACGCAGGAAATCTGACCAGGTGGTCATAGCTGTTTGTGATGGTCTTGTGATTTAAGTATTTGTCTTCGTCGTTAAAATAATTTTCCTGGAGAAAAGGAGGCTGAGGGGAGACCTTATTGCTCTCTACAACTACCTGACAGGAGGTTGTAGAGAGGCGGGGATTGGTCTCTTCTCCCATGTGACAAGTGTCAGGACGAGAGGAAATGGCCTTAAGTTGCACCAGGGCAGATCTCGGTTAGCTATCAGGAAGAACTTCTTTACAGAGAGGGTTGTGCAGCATTGGAACAGGCTGCTCAGGGAGGTGGTGGAGTCCCCATCCCTGGAAGTGTTTAAAAGCCGTGTAGATGCGGCGCTGAGGGACACGGTTTAGGGACCCTGGCAGTGCAGGGTGAAGGGTTGGACTTGATGATCTTAAAGGTCTCTGCCAACCAGATGATTCTGTGATTCTATGAATATTTAAGCTGTTCCTGTTATGGCTGTAGCAAGGAATTGGTGAATCTTAGCAGACGTTGCATGCAGCTATTCCTCAATGCTTCCAATTTCTGCACCAGAAACCAGGAGTCTCACAAATACATGGAAGGTCTTAGGGAACTCGGCAAGAGGCTGAAGCCTTCTCTCGACACGCTCAGAAATCATGCCACAGAAATGGGAGCTTTCCCTCATGCTGTGAAGAGAACGCTCAGCCCCTTGCAGCGTTGTGCCATAACGTGCAGAAGTCATCCCTCCCGCTCCAGATGGTCCTGGCTCCACATGTCTTCTTCAGGTACAGCAACACAAATTCATTTTTCTGTCCTCTGTTCTAACAACTCCTTGGGCAAACAAAATAACCCAGCAGGAAATAAGACACCATGCTGAAAAATTGCCTGCCTTTAGTCCTCCGTCTGGAAAATAAATCAGGTAGAAAGAAAAACAGTAAATCAGGAACAGAACTTGAAAAAATGAAGTTAACATTAATTTGGTTCGGAGAGGAGACTACAGAAATGATCTTTCCTTCTCCATTAATTTTTTGCTGTGGTCTCTTAAATTACTTCTTTCTTTTTCAACTCCAATCCCTCAACTCCTCATCTGGAAAACCGAAAATCAGAAGTGGGAAAAAATATTACCACTGAGCTGGGAAATCCAAGCGCGGGGATCGTGTAACCTGTTTTTCCAGCGACATGAAACCCTTGTGTATGTGTGCTGATGCAGATGTGCCCTAGGTTTAGGAGCAGAGTGCTTTTTTTCCGATACTCCAGCCATTTGTGTTTCTGTTCTCAATCTGGCCGAGTCCTGCGGGCGAGAGCTGGAAATATAGTTTGTTCCTGCACACCAGGGCTGTGGTTCTCCTGCTGCAGCAGACAAGCAAATCCTATTAAGGTTGATGGAGATTTATTGATGTCGTGTTGGGCAGGGAATTTGGGGTTCTGCTTGTGAGCCTTAAAGAAGGGCTAAAGAATGGGCTTCCCATGCCGTGCGGATTACAGGGGTTGTTTTGTACAAAAGGTATATTATTTCTCTACAAAAGGTAAACTTCGTTACAGTAGTCCAAATTCTTGCTTGCTCAAGCACTTGTGGAACAGCCCCCCTCGA
Source organism: Bucorvus abyssinicus (assembly GCA_009769605.1). NCBI lineage: Eukaryota > Metazoa > Chordata > Aves > Bucerotiformes > Bucorvidae > Bucorvus > Bucorvus abyssinicus. The sequence goes on along the minus strand of CM020043.1, from coordinate 14,217,763 downwards.
CTACTGTCACGGTAGAGCAGCCTGGGCAATGCCTTTGTGTTCTTTTAAAGGAGAAGATGGAGCAAAGTGCTCTGTTGTCTCGAGGGACTGGAAATGTCGTCTCATGTGCTTTGCAACACAGATCTATTTAATCTAAAGTATTATTGCCGATTAGAAACAAACGCTGTCCTGGGTTAAAAGCAATATAATGTTTGTGAAGAAGTTCTAAACATATTTATAAAACTGGTGCCGTCAAAACAGATGAACCAGGAGACAATTTTATCCTGCAGATGCTTCTCACAGCCACGTCACTCAACTCCTTTATCTTTCTGGTCCAAGTTTTACTAAATCTGAAACAATACACTGAAATACTTTTCCCCCCTCCTCAAAAGTAATGATAGCTGAGCCTCTGAGGTGTAATAAGAGTTTGTGCTTTTAATGGTCTCCAAGCACCTGACCTCGTTCCAGGAGTGGTTTTGCTGGCCTTCCCCCGGGGAGCACCAGGGTGCCCACAGCCACATGCTTCGGAAGCCCAAACCACTGCCCCAGCTCACTGGGGACAGCAGAATCTCAAATTAATAATTTTCATTCGTTAAGCTGGTTTGAAGTCTCCCAAAGAGCAACGTGCTGAATTCACAGCCTTCTAAATAAGTCAGTAAAGGTGAGCAGTGGTGAATTAAAACCTGGGACGTTGCGCTCACCGCAAAACTGTCTTGTGCCACTGTGGGAGTGCTGTTTAGCAGCAGCTCCTGCGCGTGTCTGGAGAACAGGGTAACCTCAGGAAAGTGTTAGGGGAAGGACGACTCTGGTTGATCAGCGAGTTGATGGGCATGTTCATCAGGGGCTTTGAATGGAGATGGAGAGGGAAAAACTTGGAGGTAATGAAAACCAACAAACTTTCTCAGTTCGTATGAGATTTCAGGATATCTGAATGCCTGTAAATGTGGTACCAATATTTCAATAACTGCTGGGGAGCGGAGGGCCAGTTTGAAACACGTCAAACCAACAATTTAACATCTGTATCTTATAAAAAGCATAGAAATACTACTTAGGGCAAATCAAAAAAGTACATATGTTGTAGTAATAGTGTAGCAGAAGACCAATGTTCCTTAGGAAAGAAGAGTTTAGTGCTGTTTCGTTTGAATTGGTGCACGCACTGTGATATAAAAGTGTTGTAATTAATATTCCACTGCAAAAGAAGTCAAATCAGATTTCAGTGTGAGAGACTTTCTGTAGTGCGAACAGCAGATTAGGGACAGAGTGTCACAGAACTAAACCGCAGCTGCCTCTGGGTCTAGCCTAGGTGGTGACATCCCCATTCTCTGGGAAATTCACCCTTTAGTCATTAATGGCAAAACTGCTGTGATCGTGAGTTCGCATTAGAAAGTACATTGTAATGAGAACATGCTGCGATCTTCCTGTGCTCTCGATTTTAAAAATTCACAAGTTCTACACTTACACTCTACTAGCTCGTTTTCAAGTAACTGTGGGCACAGAGGTTTGTAGCTCGTTGAGCATTGTAAGAGTTGTGGTTTGTGCTATCCTAACTAATTACACGAACTCGATGGGAGACATGTCTGCTTCATCATCCCATGGCCTCTGCCATGCATCGAGAAAATGCGAGCTGCTGTCAATATTCTCATGGCATCAGCTTTATTCAAATCCGTCTCCAAACCACTTAAGCAGCATTACAAAGAGCTTATGGCTTAGAAAATAATGAAGCTTGAAGGTCCACGAACGGCCTCTGAGTAAGTCTGCCACACTTTCTGAGGCTGACGGTGAAGTACTGTGTTCCTCTGTCTCTTGTGAGGGTTATGATGTACTGCAGGGAGAGCTGCCCCAGCAATATTCGTTGCTCTAACAGAAGAGAGGGTTGGATGAAGGAGCGTCACTAGGTGTCACTGGCACTGACCTGCTGAGGGAAGCTGGAGAGGTGGTTTCCTTTCCCAGTCCGCATTTTCTCTCTCGTATCCATTTCAGTGATACATGGATATCTGATTTTCACCATCATCCTGTGAGACCTTTATCTCCTCTGGGCTCTTTCAGAGTGATTGCCAAACACGGTTTTAATAACTCACTTTTCTTGCCGTAGCAGCCTGGGACGATAGAACCTCCGTGACGCAATACTCTAAACACACAGGTAGTGCTCCTCCAAGCCTGTTTGCAGCTTGTCCAGATTTCAATTCTATGTAGAGTGCCTTGGATCTGAAGCAAGGGAACGCTGTTGGGGCTTGGGCAACATTTGGTCCTAATTCGAAAATAATTCAAGCTGTATTTAAATGCTTACTTGGAATATCTCGCCACTTGGAGATTTTATGCTGGCAGTTGCAGGAGTTATCCAAACTGTAGAATCATGGAAAAAAGGTGTATTCTTATTGAAAACTGGCTCATATTATTGTAAACTGGCTAAAACCCAGAATGCACTGGCTATGAGATGAGCGTGTTCAAAATTGAAAGGTATTTCCAGTTAACTTTTTATGGGGATTCATTTTTTTAATTTCCAAGGTGGTAGTTTTTTAAATTATTATTCTTCCTAAAATTGGTTCGTTGTTCACTGCCTGTTTTTTGGTGGTCACAGCCGTTCACAATGTGACTTTAGCTGGCGTTTCTTTATTGGTCATTACCAGGCTACCTCTCTGTTGTGGAGCTGACTGCTGTTCAGGTTGTCTCAGATATTTCCCCAGATCTAGAAGTTGGTCTAAACTGAGTATGACAAAACACAGGCTCTAAAATCTTCCACTCCCAAAACAGTCTGTGCTCCTGTATGATTCCCTCCTTCTTGTGAACTCCAAAGACTTTCAGAAATGCAGTCTGGTTGTCTTTGACACTTCTACCAAAACATTACTGGAACATTACTGTCTTCCTGACTCAGCTATACGCTGCTGGTAAGACTAAGAGGATGCCACCAGCTATTTCATACCAAGTACCTGTCTGCACTGCTTTAGCCTGTCCTGCGTCTCTCTTGTTGACTGCTGCTCTTTTGCCAAAAGGATGGAAAGATGGTATTTCCTGCATGGGGCTGTAATGTCTCATAGGGACTTGCAAGGCAACCTTTGGCATTGGACTCCATTTCCAGCAGCCACTTCTGTTGTGACAGTTAGAAAAAGGAAAAAAAAGATCAAGCAGATGGTGTGTTGTGATCAGTGATCATCTCTGAATTTTCTGACTCTTGCCTTGTGATCTCCCATCTATTCCTTGCATTTACCTGTTGCCTTGTTCCTAGACAGTAAGAGATGTGAGATGGGACACGCTAGTGATTGTTTATGTGCTCAGCGTGCAGCATTATAAGGCTGGAGCCTGTAGGACGCGTTAAGGTATTACAATGGTAATCTGCGTTGCCTGAACTGAAGGTAAAGAGAAGAGATCTATACAGACACATAATGAAGATGGAGGAGTTGAGCTTTCCATCCAGTGAAAAGAGGTAGAATAGATAGATAGATAGATATGTATACGTTAAATACGTTAAATAATATTCAGTAAACTGTATTTCAGAAAGAAAACCAGAGAAGCATCAAAAATTACCTTACTTTGTGTAAGAAAGAATTTGATTAAAATGTTGGGGTTTGATACTGCAAATTTTTGCTCACTGAAATTAAGCACTTTCAAACGGGAAGTTAGCAAGAAGAAATATTTTTACTCTAAGGGTAATGCAGATAATCCTGAGTTGCAATTCTGACAAAAACAGCAAGCGAAGTCAAATACCAGATATGACTTTCTATGTAACTATAGGTGTCTGTAGATATACGTACATGTAATATTATGCCCTATACATTGAAGGTTATATCCTGGGCACCTTAAGCAGTTGCCCAATAACAGCACAAGAAATGAATTAATTTCAGTGACTAATCAAAACTGAATGCAGCTGGCCGATTCCTCAGAACAGCAGCAGGCGTTAGCCAGCAGCAAGGAGGAGCACAGCGTATCCCAGTGAAATGTTTATTGCAGAAATTACAGTTAGTCTTCTCTTCTCTGATGCAAACTCCTAGAGCCTTTGACAGAGCCAATGGGAAAGCATTTCTCTTGAGCGTTGTCATATGGAGCTCCTTTCAGCATGTCTGAGCATTGATTTCCCCAAGGTAAACAAAAAGAATAAAATTTTGGGATCTGGAACTTTTTGGATTGATGGCTGTGTTTGGAAATGAAAGGAAGGGGTGGCCCTGTGCCCTTCCACTTCCCGCTGCAGTGACGGCTGCTTTGGGATCTTGTTTCCAGGCAAATGAGATGTTGATGACTAAAATAAGCTGGAAGTATACAGAAAGTTTATAATAGGAATGTAGTGAGGAATATATTCGTAATGTTGAAGAAATGATCCTAAATTGCCTAATGGTAGAGAATCCATTTCAGTTGGACAGGTTCCTGGCAAGTAGTCTGGAGAATGCTCTTAAAGCGCTTTTTGGAAATACGATCATAACTAGCACTAGCTAGTGAAGGATTGTGTCTGGAGGAGTCTCATTTATGGAGGCAGGTCACCCTACTAGTTTCACGCTGATGATCTACATGAGAGCTGATTCGGAGAGTCTTGGTTCTTGTCCCCCTCCAAGGAGGACAACCTGGGGTGGCCGCTGCTGCCCTAGACCTGGACCCTTCCCTCTCCCCTGCGGGTGGAAATGTCACTGTAAGTGTTGGAGAGAAGGAGGTGGAAGAGGGAGAGGGGTGGTAGGTGAGCATGGAGAAGAAAGCAGCAGCATCCCTCTTTCCTAGCACTGTCTCCAAGCCCCAGCTTTTGGCTTTGGGAGTTACATCTATGTCCTCCTACCTAGAGATCTCTGTGACTCTGGGGTCGTTTCATTTAAGTCAGAATTCAGGCCCACTCATAAGAAAACAGGGAACTTTTCTCATCTATTTCTCTACTTTCTGTACTGATCTCTAGACAAATTAGGCTTCTAGTTACCTGTCCTGTCAAGACAGCGTATGCACTTATGAAAAACAGGCATAGACATCTCTTGTGCTGTAATATGTTCCACTTTCTTGGAAAAAAACGTAAAAATAAACTTTAACAAAAATAAAACCCCAAACCCCAACCAGCCAAAAATAAACTGTAATATAGCTCTCAGTCCAGGGAACAGCAGCTCCAAGGTCTGGCATGTGTTTCACGTGTGGTTGTTCCCTTCGGAAATGGCAGGTAGGTGACTGTCGAACCAGAACAGCCAGAGGCGCTAGGTAAACACCGGCCATGCCCCCTCCCTTGTTATTCGTCTCGCAGTAGGTATTTTAGATGCTCATTTTTACTGCGTTGTGGGAGGTTTTGTTGTCTTGAATCTCATAACCTCTCAGGTCCGATGTTCCTGGCTCAGAGCACCCTGTTCTCATACTCTTCCTGCAGTTCAGAAAACCAGCAGCCAGCTCCGCTATTTTTCATCTCTGAAATGGAATAAACAATTTGAGCTGCAGAAACATTTTTCATTTTTAGTTTGAAAGCCACAGATTTTCCCAAGATGGTAAGAAGCTCAGCGGGTTCAGCACATTATTAGGGGCTTGTCGAATGCTTCTTAGGGTTCAAAAATTGTTTGCAGTGCTACGTTGGGAAGTAAAGTCAGCATGTTTTGTGTTCTCTTTCTCCGTTTCTGCTGTATGAGGGATTTTATAGAATATGTGCTTTTATTTAAGCTACTGCCTGTAACACTGCAATGCAACCAAGGAGCTGATGGTGAAGAACGGCAGATTGTCCTTTTGTGACCTTCAAACTCCTGCAATTTAACCCTGTGTATGTAACCTCTAAAGTGTATTGTATGTAAACATACACACTCTGCAGTTCTCCAGCAACACAAGAAATGCTTTGATCTACGTAGTCGGTTTTATTTCTAACTTTTAGAATAGTCTTGTTTTCTACTGATCCGTCCAAGAGGTTCTGTTACGCTGCTCTTTCCTTGGCTCATAGGATGTGACATACGTATCCTCTTACCAGCAGGGCTGCTTGGACACCAGTTCAGAGCAGCCAAGAAACAGCTGGAGGGGGCAAGTGGAACCACGTGATTTTCTCATGTTTATCTTGGCATTTTAGAGCTGTCTGAGCCTTTCCAGGCTTGAGTATTCATTAATACCAAAGCGAGGAAATAAGTAAGTTATGTTAAAATAGAGAATGAATGCAGAAATGAATATTTTTGGCTAACTGTAAATTCAGCATAGCTGGGAAACTTGTATGGGTTGAACAGAAGACCATTAAAGTAGATGGTGGTTTTAGTTTATGGGTAACACTGATTTTAGCATAAGGGCAATTTCTACACATCGTGCTAGCTACTAAGTCTTTGACAGTGAAACATAACCAGAATAAAATAGATAAGCACTTACTTCACTTCTAAATTCTTACCCTTTTCAGTCAGTTACTGCCCACTTAGCAGAAAAGCTTTCAAAAAATTAGACCTGTCAATGGTCCCCCCTCTCTCCCGCACTGCCCAGGCTGTTTTCTGTTTCTCGTTTGTGATCAGTTGGCATTAATGAGCTGTAGGAAGGTGATCAGAAGGCATATAACTGTCTTGAGTATCCTGCGGAAAAAATTCCTTCCGTCATCGTGTTGGCGGGGAAGTGGCTTTGGCCAAGCGCTGCCCTGACAGCTGTTCCCCAATGGCCGCTGCTTGCTCCACTCCTCTCTTTTTGTCCTCGGGAAAGTTGGGGAGTAGGGGCTCAACCACAGGCGGACTGGCCCCTCCAAGGACACAGCGGAGGGAGTTTCTGAACTCTGAATTTCTGAGTGGGAAGGTCTGTAATTACTGGTCTTCAGATGGAAAATACAGCTGAACTGCCCCAACCAGTGTGTGACCACCACGCCTGCCCCGCTCAGATGTGGACTGGTCTGTAGAATAAAAACAGCAAGCGTCCCTCAGCTTTACATCTCGGCCCTTTGCCGTACCTCTCTAGGTCATGACAGCCACCTACTTCAGTGATGCCAGAGCATGTCCTCCTTGAGGCCGTATGTATCTTAAAGCCGCTGCTGTAGTGCTCTTGACCGTGCCAGCGTCTGGGTGATAGCTGCTTGCTGTGCACCAATGCATCTGCACCCGGGAGGGGCAGCGGAGGGGTCCTCTGGGGGCAGTCAGGTGCATTGGAGTGTTGGCTGGAGTAACGCTGTTGAGTTAAAACCGCATTTTCTCTGTGGAGGGGGCTGCCCTGTGCCCAGTGGCACTGCCTGGAGCAGCCTGGTGTTCGGGGTTAACATGGGATTTGCACAGGTCTGCCAACCACCGACTCTTCAAGACAATGTCTGGGGCACACTGGTTACCCAGTTGACCCAAGCAAAGACAGTTTAGGACTCAGGAGACATTTAACACTTGGGAGAGAGGAACATAGCCTGGCTCCGCCTGGCCGGAGCTTTCAGCCTCTCCTGCAGCATGGCAGTTTGGGTTGAGGGAGTTTTGGGCATCCTCTGGCTGACTTTAACATCATTTGCTGTTGCTGCCTGCGTCGAATTGCTTTGGTCTAGCTGATTGCTCTCTGCAAGTTGTAGCAACTTCTTTTTTCTTACTTAAATATTTGTGAATTTTTTTAGTTTACACTTTGATTCTAGTTTTATCAATAAATAAAATCAGAGGTCTTCGTTCAAGCAAATGTACACCAATAGCTGTAAAATAAGTCTCTGAGAAAGGACCGTGTAAAGAAAGAGCAAGGGGCGGTTTCTAAGTCCTCGTGTTTACTATCGCTCTTCCTCTTTCACATTGCCTGTTATTGTAACAGATTGACTCCTGCAGATTTTTAGTTTACAAGCTAGCTTGAAAATCATAAGTGCTCTTCAAACACACTCAAACAATATCTTCTAGTTTTATATGACTGAAAGACTTGCAATTTCAGCTGTCCAAAAATATTTAATTTACTATAATTTAAAAACAGCTTCAAATTACTGGTAACTACATCCACATGTTTTTGCATGCTAGGAAAGTGAATATATGGGCTAGCAATTACATCTCAGTTGCTGAATACATCAATCCCAAAAAGTTCATCTGGAGATTTTTTTAATGAACAATGATGTCTATTGTTCCGCATTTTAGGATTCAGGTTACCAGTATTTTAAACATAAGAGTGGGGACTCCTAAATGCTAAGATTTTATCTGAAAAATGAATATTTTTCCATGTTTTTAAAAAATATTTCATCTTTAAGATGCCAACTCCTCAGTCAACAGGGTAGTGAAACATTAACGGCTCCACTTTCCAGGGTTTAAGAACACAACTTGAGTGTCGCAGCGCTTGCAGTAAAGATGTGTTGGTGCCAACACTAGTTTGGGTTTAAGTTTAAAATGCCTTGTTTAATTGACTACTAAATGGCTGAGAAGAATGGAGACGCGAAGCAGGTCTTGACTTTTGCCTGTTCCAGTGGTGCCCAAAGAAATCGGGGCGTAGCTCTGGGTATCTGTGTCCTCACCTGGGGGCATGTTCCAGCCTGCTGGAATAGGTGTCCCTCGCCTAAAGGGGGGCGGGGAGCCTTTCACTTACTACAGGGCCCTGGGGGTAGTATTACATGAAGGAGTGGGGCATATTTACCTCTAAGTACAACGTGAATTATATTTCATTTTATACTATTTCTTCAAGGCTTATATTTAATCCAGTGATGTCTTCTACTCTGAACAGAGATATGATTGCAGGGTGCTGCCACAAAACCTCTTCCAGTCAAGATAAATTATAGTGTGGAATACTGTTAGCATATTAGGCTGAAATTAAATCATAAATGCCACAACAAATAAAAACAGAGTACAGCAAGCTTGATAAAAAGCAAAGCTTGCTGTTACCTTCAGTACATTGTGTCTTTAGTGCAGCAGAAAGATGGCAGTTCATTTCTTAGCACTTTCAGGAAAAGCCAATAAACTGGTCTCTCAGCCTATAGCACTAAGTATTATAATGCATGAATCAAAATTCACTTGAAGATAATTCTTAATGAATTCAATATACCATAAAATGCTGGATTGTTCCTCTACTAGACATAGGAGACAACGCAAGGAAACTTGATATATTTTTCACATTCAGGTGAAGGTTTCTGTCAGGCTAATTCATTTACAATGGGCAGAAAACCATGATCTTGCATGTAGCATCCCTGGAGGTATTCAAAAGATGTGTAGGTGTGGTGCCTAGACACGGTTTAGTGGTGGACTTGGCCGCATTAGTTTAATGGTTGGACTTGCTGATCTTAAAGCTCTTCTCCAACCTAAATGATTCCGTCATTCTATGATCTTTGGCCACTTTCTTATTGGCTTGTGCAAAGTTTCCAGAGACTCCCTTAATGAAAGGAACTGCAAGATCTCGACCAAGCTTTCCGAAAAGCATCTATTGAGTTTTCTATACCCCAAACCATTGAGTTGACAGCTTTTGAGCCTTTCCAGAGGGACAACCTGGCTCAGACACTGTTGTTTCTGATATGCTGGTCTGTCCCACCTCATGACACTGTCACAGACCTGTTCAGCTAGCTTGGGTTTCTCCATGTGGTAATAATTTGTTGTACTGATTTTCCTAATTCTTCCAAAGACTTCAAGAAAGAATCTGTTTTCTCCAAAAGAAAGTCAAAATTCGCAATTGATGTTCACTTCCTTGCCACTTTTCCGTTAATTGCTCAGAGCCCAAATGATTGTCCGCTTGCTGTTCGATGCCAAGTCTCGCTGAATCCTGCTGGGGGTTTATATAAACTCTGAAGGACAAAGGTGAACATTTGGCATATGTAATTACACTTTTAAAAACACATTATAAACCTAAATGGAAATCATCAATCTTTTTTTCCTTCAGAAGGCGGTAATAGTCACTGAAAATAAAAATACAAACTTGCCAGAGTTTCCAGCCTTGAAAAAATTAGTTTCCCATTAAAAACTCTTCCAATTTGCATAGCGCCTTTATTTTTCTACATATTCAGCTTCAGATAAACTTCGAATTACTGAGTCTTGAAAGCGCCCCCCTAAGCAAGTGATTCCTGCCCATAGTATTATCTGACAACAGCAGCAGTGGTTAAGTTGGCCAAGTCAATGTTTACCAGATGTTCATTGCACTGACACTTGCCAAAGTATGTCCTGTAATTGAGACTCTTTCCTCAGCTCACAGCTTTTCCTGCTGTTCCCAGATTGCTTCCAACAGTCAAAAGGGGGATGGATGCTGCAGAAAAGCCAGCAGGACCGTTATTTACGCAGGAGCCTGATAAGCTAGAAAGGAGATATCAGAGTAGGCTTCTTAACAGGAAGAGAGATGTAAATAACATAAGTACACTTCAGCTGTGAGGCAAGAAGGCAAAAGAAATCTTCAATTTACTTCTGTTTTCTTTGTGAACAATTTTCATGGGATTGCTTTCCCACGTTTGGAAGAGTGGAGAATCTTGAAGGGTTTGGAAAGTGGTGTGAGCTCATCGTATGAAAAATATAGTTTGATTTCCACTGTGACCTGGATAGAGCTCTGGTATGTTTGCTCTGTGGCTGATTCATCCTCTCTACGATGTTTTCCTCTCCCTTTTAAGAAGAAAGCGAAGGCACGATAGCACACAGTAATGCGTGTTCAACAGCAGGTGAAGACAGGCAGATAAGCTTGTCTTTTAGACAGAACTGAACGAAACTGGCTGGATTGAACAAGGAGACGCCAAAACACGGCAGAAATAAAAGGGGGATGAAGAAGAACTGTGGGGAACACGAGGCCAGCTGTAGCCCGCGCAAGCCCTGCTTTTTGTTAAAAATTACATGACTGGATAAGTGTGAGTTAGAAACGGAAACTGGTGCTTCGTTAGACCCACAAAGGGCAACCCACGCCAGAGCACCAGCCCGTGGGGCTGGGTGTGGGAAGGGAACCAGCCCCTGGCTCAGGCCCGGGTCCTGGCGTGATGTCCTCTGCAGCGAAGAGAGGGAGGGAGGTAACTGTGGTGCAGATCTGAGTACTGGGGAAAGGACGGTGCAGGGCACGTTGAAGCATCTCTGGGAAAGACTATTTTTCGCCCTTAAGTAGCGTGTTAAATGTTCCCTTGAAAAAACCCAACCAACCAACCCCAAACCTCTCTAGTATATGATACTTGTGTAGCTCTAAATATAAAAGCATTTGTGCTAAGAAGTTTCCTTGAACTCGTTTTGGAAGGTCATCCGCTGCACAAAGGCTTTTTCAAGAGTGCGATGTGTTTTATAACTGCCAGGAAACTAGAATTTATCCTCAACCTTCTTCACAACATGGGATCAGAAATCACTCAAGCACAGATTAATCGAAAAGGAATAAATTAGATCTAAATTGCTCCACATAGACTAATAAATAAAATAAATGGCCATCCTCCCAGATGAAGTACTCAGATAAGTATTTCGAAAAGCGCATCCACTTGGCACTTGCCGCTGTGCTGCAGCTCCAGAGGAGATTCATTAGGTTGGAAACAATCCTCAGTATCTCTTTAACTTCTCATTCTCATGATCACAGATTAATCATAGAATTCAAAATGCAGCATTTCCTTCCAGAGACTTGTTGTCCCTAGTCAGGAAGAAAAGTTGAACCATGATGGTTTTTTGTAAAGGGAAAGCTGAGAATTTTGGTTTTTCAAGTTTGTCTGATCTTCGTCGTGTTTTCTCAGAGCAGTAATTTAGCTGTGCCTTTGATGCCCGTCTCTGTAGCCATGTTCAAGACTTTCTGAGCAAACTACATTTGTCATTGGTCTTGAAAGAGACAAAACCTATAGAAAATATTTACTTCGTCAAGAATATATTCTCGTGAAACTCAGCTGGCAAGAGAATATTCCTGCAGAAATTGCCGTTTGAGTAAAACCGAGTAAACAAATGGGAAAACAACTATTTCTCTCGGCCGTCTGTACAGACCGCTATAAATAACACAGCGACCAGTTTGCTAACACGTACCAGGCTGTGCCTTAAAATTCACGGGTGTGGGTTTTGGTTAAGTAAATAAGTGATTTGTTGTTGTTGTTGTGCCTCCGTCTTCTTGTATGTGGATTTTTATCCGGAAATCCCAAAATAGTCTTGGCTGCTGTCTGCATTAATTGTTCCAAAATAAAACCAAAACCCCGCAAGCTTTTTCTCACTCTGAAAGTTTGTGCTGCCTGACGCAGAACAGCGTCTACCTGGTGAGAGGTCTGTGGGTGTGCTAGCAGGGGGTGCTGAGAAGCAATCAGCCATGGTCCCCAACACTCGGTGGAAAGTCTTCGGAAATAAGCAGGGAATAAGCTTACAAACAGTAGGGTTAAATTTAGTTCAGTACCTGCTTTCAGTGAGCTGTAGACGAGATTAGTGGACGGTATAGTCTTACAGAATTAGGATGAAAGTACTAAAGTGAAGATATTATCATTATTTATTAATATTATTATTAATTTTGACAGAAACTGAAATACGATTTTTTTTTATTTTATTGGTCAAATACATGGTTTTTCAGGAAGCCAAATAATAATCAAGAGCTAATAATTTCAAGTGCCTAGGCCTAACTATCTGATCAGATAAGCTATGCAAATCCAGATAGAACAGAAGGAACACATGCCCTCAACTCTGGGTGATGAAATTAATTTGTTTCTTAGATGGCCCACCTAAGGACATACTGGCTATTCCTCTTCTAGACTATTCTTGTCTTCTTGTTTAGCTGAGTAATGTGAAACGTACCCTTCTGCTGTAAGTTCAGTGTAGTTACCTGAATTCAGTGGGTGTGAGTGGGACACGTAGGTGCCTCTCATTCAGGGGCAAATATTCTCCCAGCAAAGTCAGTTTTAGAGTAAACAGATTACAAAGTGCTGATCGATCTTATCTTAAATCTGTGCTGAAGAAACAGAAGATAAATAGAGACTCAATTATTAATAGACTACCAAAAAATAAAGATTAAACTACTCTTTTTTTCCCCCCCTAAATCGTTCCTTCTATGTGGTGAACTTTCTGTACAGCATGTTCTCCATGCAGTTCTGACAGAGGTTCCACATCACTGGCGTAAAACTGGTTTTCCCCTCCAAAATTGTGTCAAGTTTAGCTACTGTGCAGTGTATTGCCCAGAGCTGGCAATCGCAGATCACAGTGAAGTCCTTCTGAAAACAATATTCTGCTGCCTGACTTTTCTCCTGCTCAAGTGCTCATTGGGCCAAATCGCTTATCTTGAAATCTTCTCTTCTAGGGAGGCTTTTACAGTGTCACAAGAATTCAAAATTTTCTTTTCTTACTTACATCTTCAACTTTTCTCCTCCCCTTTTTTTTTTTTTAAATAGTTTCAGTCTATAACTTCAGCTTATTGACTTTCAAATTACAGCAGTGCTCCCCTTTGTGGTTAGGTTATGCCTACAAGAAGAAATTCCTGACCTTCTTAAAAGAACCCAACACCCCCCTAAAATAACACACAAAACCACGCAATCAAAAACCAAACAAACCCCAAATGAAATCTTTCCCCACCCTTTCCTGCTTCTCCGGAGCTGTGTTGTGTCCATGACGGACCGTTTTTATTTCGGTGAAGTAACTGCTCGACTGCATCACGCTGCATCCTCAGAGAGGAGAGTAAGGATGTTGGTAACTGTCTCCCTTTGAAGCCGTTTCAAGAATGTGATTCTCACTGTTTTAGTTATGTCAGTTCTTTCTACCATCCCTCAGGTGATGCGATGATCAAAGACAAGCTAGAATATCCCAAGAACTAATTTTGACTATTTTAAATACTAAAGAACAGGAAAATTAAAAGCATGAGAGAACAAAATCAATAAATGTTGATTATTTCAGATACATTCTCTTTGGGATCGCCTATAAGAAAAGGACAGATCTGCCTGCAATATGTTAACATATCCCTTCCCCAAATGATCGGCAGGTCCTGTTTCGTGCATAGACCTGCTAGGAGGTTGGGCAAGGGAAGTTTTACTTTCTTCTGGTTAGTCTTTTGTAATAAGAATAATCTTTGTAAGAAGACAAATGAGGAAAAAAAATAAAAGAAATTCTTGTTCATTCCTATATGAGCAAAACCAGTAATTGTCAAAGGCTGCCCTAGGGAAGAGAATTCCCTGTGCCTCTCTGCTTCCAGAATGTTAACTCAAGCTTTATCTCCTGCAACAGCCTCTAAGTGTTTCAGCATTTCACCGGAGGAACCGCTAGTATTTCTCTTTGTGGTGGACTTTGCATTCCCTAAAACCCACTGCCAGGAGAAGCCAAGTCCGATTTCCCTGGCCACGCTTTGCAATCTCGTCTCACCGACGTGCGTTGAAGGGAGGCTTGGTGAGGCCACCGGCCGGTCGGGGATGCGGGGGCTCACAGGTGGTCACACCTTCTGGTGGTTTTATCAGCTGGGGGGCTGCAGCGGACGGGATGTTGTTCCCTGCAGAACAGTAGGAGCAGGAGGGTGACGATATATTTGCGTTGGTGATTTCTACATCAGTGCAGAAGGGAAACGTCTCTCCCTGCCGACTGGACTCGAACTTTGTGCTGGTTCACTGGTGCGGTTTCATCATAGGCTGGTCTAGGAAACAGCTCAAGGGTGGGTTAAATGTATAAACAGCATATTTGCACTTCCTTTGTGGGGAAAATAACAGTATTTTATCCTTAGTGTTTTAATTTTAGCATCTTTAGCATTTTCATCATTAGCATAACAAGTGACAGGACGAGAGGAAACGGCCTTAAGTTGCACCAGGGGAGATCTAGGTTAGCTATCAGGAAGAACTTCTTTACAGAGAGGGTTGTGCAGCCTTGGAACAGGCTGCCCAGGGAGGTGGTGGAGTCCCCATCCCTGGAAGTGTTTAAAAGCCGTGTGGATGTGGTGCTGAGGGACGTGGTTTAGGGACCCTGGCAGTGCAGGGTGAGTGGTTGGACTTGATGGTCTTAAAGGTCTCTGCCAACCAGATGATTCTGTGATTCTTCTTTTTAATAAGCGATTTCCTGAGCTTCACTACCCAAGTTAAAACTATGTTTAAATGAATCCATACAGACTTATATACCTGTATTTCCAACTATGAAGTTGGAATAAGTATTTAATACATACTTAATCTCTTCAAAGCATCTTCTAAACTTAACAGTAATTGGAGAAGTCATTTTTAAAATCCTTGGATGGAAAACTCAGGTTTTTAACTTCAGTGACGAATGTGCTTATAAATTTCAAAAAAGATTTTTGATTAATGTAAAAAAAAAAACCCCAACTTACGCTTAGCTGCATAAAGCAATATAAAGGTGAAGCATTGAGTCTTTTCAGCTATTAATTTCACAATTCACTTTACAAAGCATCAGGTTATTGCGTACAGTTTGTATGCGATACTTGCAAATAAACATCTCCAAGAGAAACCACTGAAGACAGTATGAAAATATGAGTTAGAAAGAAGCAATATATTTGGTATAGCATTCTCCCATTTTTCTTCAGGTTTGGATAGTTTACAGCGCTTGGAGAGGAATTGACCTCTGGAAAGGCAATTTTTGGATTGGAAGTAGCTGCTTGTGGTGGAAAAGGTGATATGAAAAACCCCTGAAGAGAGATGTAGTTTAGGGAGAGGGTTTATGATTCTGAGAACCTGTCTCTGCTTTTTTCTTGGCACCCATACCATATAAGTAATACAATATTCTCTCATATTTAAGAAGCTAGGACTCGAGTTTCGTTTCGAAGATGCATATTCCCTCTCCACCAAACTAGAGTCTTGTTTAAGAGGATCTAATCCTTTGAAGACAGTGGTGATCACAACATGGTTTCCCCACCTATGGAAGAACATGTGCTGCTTGTAATTAGAAGCAGGGGAATTAAAAAAGAACTCTGTGTAAGTCAAGGTTCTAACAGCCAGTTTTAGCATATACACTTCCAAAAATTAAGCAGAAGAGAACAGCAAAGAAGAGTGAAGTGAAATAGAAGTAATAAAACCCTGCCTTCCAAAGACGTCACAAGCACAGTAGGGGATTACTCACAACAATGGTTTATTTTTTCTTTTTCTTTTGGATGCTTTAGTCTTTTCCTGTGGTGTAAACAGAAAGGAAAATATTCCTATTTGTCTGGACATCTGATTTAAGAGAAAAGCAGCATTAAACCTAAACAAGACTAGTGAAATCCTTCAGAGATCAAAAACCACAAGTAGTGATCTAGTACAACAGTTAGTTGTATGAATCCCGTTATTAACCATGCTGTTGTTACAGCTACTGGGCTCAGGAATTGGTTTTGGAACAGAGACCATCCGAGCTCATTGACACTTTCTGGAAATTATGTTCCTCACATTAAAATGACACAAAACTATTTATTGCTCCGTCACCGTGTTAATCTCCTATTCACTTGTATTTTATTTCAGTTGAAAATTATGATATACAATAAATTCTGCTGGGTTTAAATCTGATCACCACTATGGAACGATGGCCAGGGAGCTTTTAGCGCCGAACAGGAGCAGTTAGCCGGGCAGCCTGTCTGTGCTCAGTCCTGAGCTCAGGCATTACCTGCACTGTCACATGGAGTTGGTAATTCCGGCTGAAAGTCGGGGGAGTGAGACATTTATTTTATGTCACCTTTCCATTGCCGTAGAGAGGTAAAGCGGGTGGTGATTTAATGCCAGTTTCTGAGAAATGGCTCGGCTGAACACTCTTACATGCAATGGCAGTCGCCTTGTACACCTATGTAATCAGTACCGCTCTTTTCCCGTCACTCGAAACAGGACTCTTCCAAGGGGCTCTTCTAGACGCATCCTGCAGCCTTATGGTTGTCTATGTGTACATACGGGTGTTCGCGTGTTACATGTAGGATGTATCTGTCCTGTCTTAGCACGGACCTGTGCATGTATTCTTTGAGTCTTTAATAGGGTTTTGGGTGGTTTTTGGTCCGGTAACAAGTGTTTTAAGACCACGTTTTGATCAGCTAGGGGTTTGGAAACTCTGATGAATCAGGAACTAAGAAAGGTAGATTTTACATGGCTTCAGATTCTGGGCTGCTTTACACCCTAAACAACCAATTTATGGATAAGCCAGGGACAGACTTAACCTGTGGAGAGGGGAGCCTGGAGATAGAAGTTTTCTTTGCTGTAAAATGGATGGTGCTGAAATACACAAAGATTACCCATATCAACATCAATCTTTTTGTGTTTTCTATGTTTAATGCTCATTAAGGAACCAAAGCGTGTGAGGCAAACAAAGTGAGAGCTGCGTGGGTTATTGGGAGAATCCCTGGTGGAAGCAAAGGACTGTTTCTTAACATGAAGACCTCTGCTTTAGATCCAGTCAGTGGAGAAAAACAGGCACTTCCTATGGAATAAATCATCCCAATGCAGCAGTAGAAGCTACAGGAGGAACATCCCAAGCACAAAATATTACTTCGTCTATGCAAAACCAGTTACCCATAACCAGGTAGAAGAGGCTTAACTCCTATGTCTTAATAAAGCTGCTTTATTAGCAATTTATGGTCAGCTCAAGCAGACTGCGTAACAGATGTCTTTTTTTTTACTTGTTTTTCTAATTGTTGCACCTTATTTTTATAACCGCTCTATACTGCTGGCTACAGGCTTCTGAAATAGCTTTTCCATTACTGGGATCTGACAAAGCCCTAAAGAAAAAATTGTTCTAGTAACCACTGAGGACACGTTCTGTTAAGAGCATTTAAATGAAGGAAAAGACATGTGCTTCGTGGAAGGGCTGCCTGAAGAGGAAGCTGTCACCAGTGTCCACACAGTACTTTATTGTATTTTGTTCATGATTAGGAGATATAGTGTGGAAATCAGAGCACTTGGGGACCTCCTCAAGCTATAGCCCACCCCTCTGCTATCTTGAGTTTACGTAGCATTCATCAGCGTGTGAAGGTTTAATCACCTGTCCCATAGGGGCGCTACCAGCTGCGGGCGTCTCTGCAGTGGTTCACACAGAGTTTGGAAAGCTGGAAAACTCATCTTCCACTTAACTGTATGCTTTAGCACTCTGCTGTGACAATGAAAATAAGAAGATATTGTGCGTGAGCAGGGAGATGTGAAGTCAGGTTTCAGAACGTGGTTAAGTCGTAGAGATTTCGCTGGCTGAGCAGTGGCCGAGCTGACTTTTATTTTTCTATAGACATTGATTTTTGGGTGTGTCCCATCAAACAACAAATCAGTACATTGGTACAAGCAACTTAGCATGTTAAAAGAGGTTTATTGATTTCTCAAGAAGAGAGGTTAATGTATTTATACAAGGGGCTAGGAGGATTGTAGCAATGGAAACACAGATGAAAGGCAGCCCTGGGCGTTTATTCAGTGTTGTTGGTCTAAATACTGTTACTAAGGACCCTCTGAGGAAACCCTGCAGGAATGACCCTAAAGATATCATTTATTGCAGAGATGTTTTCTTGGTAACGCTTTAGTCGACTTATAGCTCACACCAGAGGGTATTTGAGAGATTTCCTATAGCCGTGGGATAATATGGAAGAACAGCAAATGCCAGGAAAAATTAACTCTTCCTGAAATCCTGTACAGTCTAGCGCCGTATTCCAGTGCTTAAAACCTGCGTTTTCACTTAGCACGCTGGAGCTGACTACCCAGACAGCTGAATAGGTGGTTTGTCTTTGGCTTGGGTGCAGCTCGAGCATCCAGGCTGGGCTGCTGGTTAATGCCAAGTGAAACAGTTCTTGCCTTTGGCTGTGCCAAGTACTATTTGCCCCCACCAGCACCGCTGGGACAGCGGTGCACAATTTGCCACTGTAGCAATGACCTCTGAGAGCTTGGGTTGCCTCGGATTCTGTTGAAGTAAGCAATAATGAAACATGACTTCACTGAAGTGTTACTTGTTTGTACCTAAAAATGACCATAAAGTCGGTATGAAGAACGTGTTTGCCCTACGGACTCTAACTACTCTCACAAACATCTTCAGAAGGATTTCAGCAACATAGAAAGAATGTCAAATATTTATAGATAAACCCTACACAAGATTCTCACTTTAATGCAGGGAGAGAAATGCACAGGTCCTTTGCGCCTCCCTGTAGAGACACTGTACCCAGAGACCAGCAGCGAGGGGACTGCAGGGTGATGACTTGCCCTGGCATTGAAAAACACACCTGCAACGATGACAATGCACACCACTGTGGGAGGACTTTCTTTTACGGTATATAGATGTGTAAATATTTTTGTAGAATCAAATCCTGATGGCAAAATGAAAGAAATCAAGAAACCAGAAGAATTGTAGCTGTAAGCCATTTCCCAGCAGGCTCTCCTTTACTTGGAAACACAGGGGTTACAAATCCACATTGCTGGTCACTTTTTTGCTGTTCCAGTTGGGATTCTTACTCTGAGTGTCATTATAATCTCACTTCTTCTGGAAGGTTTGTTTTGGTTTCATGAGCCCACCTGTGGGTTTCAGAGGTTCAAATTACTGTCAAAATATCTACCAGCATATGCCAGTATAACTTCAAAGAAGTCTGTAATACAAGTATTAGTCACCAGCGTTGCTTATCAGACCAGAACATGCTCTTATACCTTTCCACGGGGATGTCAAACCATTTGGTAAGCATTTACAACCTGAGCCAACAGTAGTTTTCTTTTGCAGTAGTTGAATTAGTTGGTGCTGAGGGGGGGAAAAAAAAAATCATATAGAAGTTTAAGAATTAGTTTAGTGGTTGCTAATATATTTACTGGAGAGTCCCTTTGGGTCTCTTTCGATATCCATTCAGTGCAGTACACATCACTCCTTCATTTAGTGGCTTATCTGAGCATCCTGGAGCCTTTTCCCATCTCTGTTACAAATTTCTGTTCCTGTATAGCTTATAAAGAGGAATCGCTGTCTTTTCCCACCATGTCTAGTTGTTAGCTGGGATGTCAAGAATCCTTCTACTGCCAGGTGTTCTCCTTCCTCCTGTAAGGCTCTGCCACGGCCGTGTAGGTATTCTGGAGCTTTGTCCACAAGGCCCACGCTTCGTAGCTGCTTTGCTTCTCAACTATGCTCTTTCCAGTTTGTGGCACTTCTGTGCTATCCTTTAAGGTAAGCACTCAGTTTACACAGTGCTAAAATCTTATCTTCTCTGTGGAAGAGCTCTTCAGCATCTGTCAATTTTTAGAACCAAATTAATTTCTTATTAATTTTCTGTGCTAACAGTCCAGTTCCTCTTTGTCTGAGAAAAGCCAGGCAATGCCGTGAAGCTCCCTATTTGATTGTCGGTTGAACCCTGCTACTTTTTTTCACTTTCCTCCTTCAAAAATGTACTGAAGCTCTTTGCTTCCTTTTTTTTTTTTTTTTGGTGTGTATAGCTGACATCAAGTGTGTAACTGGAAATAATATAGGAAAGATCTATAGCAGCTCCACATCTATTCGTTTTTCCTAGAAATCTAAGTTTAGCATTCAGAATGACTGTATTACAGCTCCTTGCATCATTATTCAGAATATTTACCTTGACTGCCGACTTTCTTCCACAGCTTCACTGAAGTTCATCCTGCAGTTGAATCTGTTACTTGTGTGTATTGCATGAAAACTGCTCCGGGACTTGCATGACAGGCATTTAATTAGTTGTTAGACCATTCATAATTCATTCTGCTTATGTGCATGCCTAACAGTGGCTGAGTTTCACAAATACCTCTGAAATGCTAAGAGCTACAAAAATAATTGGTCCATAGGGAAGCTTTGTGAATTGTTTTTTTCCTAGCGTGTTATTTATATGCCAAATCAAATTGGGAACTCAAATTTCACCAGCCAGCTTTGGAAATGGTGTGTTTAAAATAGGTTTACGTTGCTCCCAAGGTGGAAGAGGGGCAGATCTGCAGAATGAGGCAATGGGTGCTGAGGACACGATGTCAAAACTGTACGCACTTGGCAGGAGATTTACTCTGGTCTGCTTCTGAGTTCTGCTACGGAGTTTGATGTACTATTAACCTACTCAGCTAGATAATTCTTTCATGAAGATCCCCAGGGACCGAGAGGCACTAGTGCTGCCACAGACTGGCATTACATGGTGGGGCTGGGGCGCAGGGAGAGGAGGGGACGCCCCGCGGCTTGGGGTCAGGGCAGAGGACGTCGCCTGCAGGGTCACGAGGCTCCCCAGACCCTCGTAGCCCAGACAGCCGGAGTGTGGCGGGGGTCCAGCTGGAGCAGGAACGGGTGTCCATGGATTTGGGGGCTTTGTTGCGGAGTCTCTGGATGTGCATTGTTCTATGCAGCGACCTGCAGCTGGGGTTATTCTGGCTGTTCCCAAACCCACCAAAACGGGCACGGGACTGCTTGGGCTGAGCACGACTGCTGGGCAGCAGACAGCTCCGCCGCCTCCTAAAAGAGTACAGCCTTTTAGTTTTTCTTTTAATTGTTTTCTAACCTGCAATAACTAAATAACTCCATCGTCCCGGTGCGCTCTCGATAACGAATAGCCTAAGCCGTTCTTGCCACGTGTTCCCCTTGCCTCCCGCTGTGCCGCACGCACACCCGCGTGGGTACCTAAGCAAAACTGAACCGGAGATTCCCAGCAGCCACACAGCCTTACAGCCGCTCTTGCTGAAGAGCAGCGACCTTTGGACAGCAGTCAATTTATCCTGACGGGCTGTACTAATTAAGGAAAAAGTGGACACGTTTTATATTAAAGGTACAAATTAAATGACGCGCCAAGCGTTACCTCCTGTCGTAAAGCGCAAGTGTGCACATTCAGCAGTTTTTCCCTGCCCGAATCGGAATGTCTTCACCTAACGCAAATTGTTTCCACATACAGCTCTGTCAGTTTTCTGTTCGTTCAGCCAAAGAAGTTTAGGTAATGAATTTTACAATATGTAGGTGAAAGGTAACAGCTAAAATATCCGGAGCACATGACTTCTTTTAAAAGGCACTGATTTGACTCTGGAGTTATCTTAATGTCCTAAACATCCATCATACGGTAAATATTGTATGTAATTGCATTTATAAGTAGCTGAAATTTCCTCCGTCTTTTCCTATTCGTTCCCTTTAAATGGCGGCGTTCATAAATATGGCTAAAATTCCACAGATGAGACATTTATTCCGCTCCCCGCCCCCCAAGCATGGATTTCCCTTCTTCGTTTTATGAAGAGTTTAGAAGCAGATATTTTTCCTTTCAGCTTACCAAGGGATTAATAATATACAACTTGGCAAGGAAGTTGCCGTCTGTGAACTGGAGTGCATATTTCTTGATGTAATCCAGATATAACCGTGCCTTCTGCAAGCTGTGCCTTGTGCAGCATCAAGACCGCGGGAGCCGTTTAGTGGCCTGTGCAAATCAAGAGGAAGCGACTTTAATTGGGAGGCTGGGGTTTCTTTCCCTCTGCTTTAGGCAAGGTTTAGTTAGCACTGAGAAAAGAGGGTTTAAAAATAGTCCCAGTTTGGGAAAAAAAAAAAAAAATCCACTTGAAAGAACACAAACTTGGGGGTTGGTTTTGGGGGTGTTTGGCTGATAAGTGTTTTCCCCATTTCTGTTTGCTCTGCACTGAGCTGGATGGCATCTCGGTGCCTGCCGCGCCTGTCTGAATGAAAATGAAGGGAGCGGGTTTGGGCTGCGCCTGCAGTGACAGCACAGCAGTAGAGCCGCGATCTAGAGGAAGGTGAGATCTAGAAGGATCCGGCACGTTCCTTGCTTATAAAGTACTCGTGAGCGGGGAGCGGTGGGTGAAGCTGTCGCCACGCCTGATGTCAGAGCGTTGTCAGTGGGAAGTGTGAGGTCAGAGCCCAGGCGGGACCCTCCTTGCCTTCTGTTTCGCTGGCAGTGCCGTCCTGAGGTGGAGGCACCGCTCCCGTCCTCACCCAGGCTGCGCAAAACAAAGAGCTCTCTTCGCAGCCCTGTGCACGAGGGTTGCCTGTATTATCTTTTGAATCTAAACCTTGACGTTATTTTCCCTATAACGTACTAAATCACCTGTCTGAGGCTTTCTTTCTCGTTTGGCATGTACTGAAGTATCTGTTCTTTCCTGTCTAGTCCGCAGCGATGCGCACGGATTTGAGTTTGATCCAAGGAGCTCAAGCTCTGGTTTATGTATCACTCATCTGTACAAGCCCGTGTCTTCAAAAACGCCTCTCTTCGTCCCCGAGTGGGGGGAAATGGATCAGATACTTGGCTCTGGATAAACTCCTGGGTTTCCATTTTTCTGGAGTTCGCATTCGTTAATGAGGGTGTATAAATTCGTCCCATCGCAGCAAACCCCCTGTCTCGGGGGGCCTGAGCAGCGCAGCCGAACCGCGTGCAGTGCCGTTGTGATGTCACCTCCAAAGCTGACCTCAAATCACTGCCTCCAAACAGGAGATGTGGCTCGCTGGAAAAACGGTCCGATGCCTTTCCACGGGCACGTTGCTCTAAGGCCGTTGAAAAGAAGCTGCCAGCCATGTGCTTTAGTAACACGCTAAGAGCAGTCTCCTGCATTCATGTGCACAATATAAATTGAAAAAAAAAAAAAAGGCACAGCCTAAGGTAGTAAAACCAGCCAGACAAAAAAAAAAAGAGGGGGCATGTTCCAGCTCTATCACTTAATAAAGCACAGATACCCAAAAATGGAAAAAAGAAACAGGGCTGCACAAGGGGCTTGGTTGTTCTTTTTTTTTTTTTTTTTACAAGCTTTGGAGAATTTTTTTGTAATTTGCCAACAGATTCTGTAGGTTTTCTGTTCACAAACACTCATCTGTTCTCCAAAACACAAACGCACTTTGGCAGTGGGTGCATCACCTTCTGCTGAGGTTTTGGGTGCTGTCTTGAACGAACCTTGACGGCAGCTGCAAATAGTGCTAACTGCTGCACTGCCTGAAAATTGTAGAGTTTATGGTATCCTCTTACATACTTTAGTTACTTCTTTTCTATAAATAAGTCAAATAACGTTGTAATAAAACAGAAACTAAAAGTAGTCCTTGGTGACACTCTTAGAGAAATAAGTGGGAGCATATGATTTAAGGTCAAGCCGGTAGATAATAGAACATTATAGGGATGTCATTTGTTGCTAAATAATTTGTTGTAAGTTATTTTGTCATTTCTTTAATTCTCATTGATTATTACATGCCACACATTACTGGAACTCACAGTACAGGATTTCTTGCTATCTCTTCCATTCAATGTTACAATAAAAACCATACTTCTTAAATTATACTTTTTCTCTTTTCACTGATCTGGTAAAATGTGAACGTGTTTAATGGGATGAATCATAGATTTTTCTTTATATATCTCAATAATATAGTATATCTGTTACAGTGTATAGATACTATTATTTATATAGTATGTGTATGCATATAGTAATTCAAAAAACTGAGATTTGAGAAACAATGGGATGTTTTCTGTGGGTGTTTTTAACCGTTTGTACAGAAAAACTCTATACAGTCTGGAAATCTCTTGAGGAGGACATCAGGAGGAAATATTTTTTATTATTCTCTAGGCTTTTTTTTTAGAACTTATTTGAGCTATTAGGATTTTTTTTATATATAAGGAAAAGCAGTAGTGTTGATTTCGGGCTGAACTTCCTCCAAATGCTGTAGTTGCAAATCCAGCAAAGCATTTTAGCACATGCCCGCACCTATTTCCAATACCGTTTCAACCAGTGTTCCACTTGGCTTCCCTATATTCCTTGTGCAATTAGTGTCCTCCAGCACCAGAGTCTCGCATCCGCTTTGCCCTAACTATTCCTCTCCAGGAGAGAGTGCTCCACGCTTTAGGAAACACTGAACTAAATACTAATTTTTATGTCCATGGCATGAAGAAGGAGGAAGAAAGCCATTCCTAGTAGCATGGGGGCCTCGCTTTCCATCTCGGTGTCAGAGGAGCGTGCTCTCCTCTGTAAAATTAACCAGGCATCTCTCTTTGCAATGTGTTTAAAAGGCAGTTGTACTGGATTGCAGAGTGGTTTGTCGAATATTACCGTTTCTTTGGCACTTATCCTTGGTGCTTGACTCATTCGTCGTTGTTACATCTGCAAAAGTAGCCTCTTAAATTTTATCTTCTCCCTAAGCAAAACAAATCATACATGTTGCCATAACTTCCAACCGCTGCGCTTAATGCTCATTTTTCACTCATCGCTTGTTTAGTTTCTTGCTGGCGTTTCGCATGCTCAGGCCTTTTTTAGCAAGAGGGATGATAAACATCCTACGCGCTTGGGCCAGTGGCTGGCTGAAAGCAATTTGGCAATAACCGCAGAGCTGTGACTCCAGCTCAAAAACCCTACAAGAACTCTTTTTCACCCCTCAGTGACATTTCTGCGGACGATACAGCGCAAACACAAGGGTTTGCGGGCAGAGCTGGCACGATGGGCGGCTGTCGCTGCGCTTGTAGTGCTGGCACCATTAGAGGCACGTCAGCCACCGCGGCTGTAACGCGACCCTGCAAGACCTTCCATGGCAGGGAGAAGTGGGTGCAGGCTGAAAGCCTGACGGTGAATCTGTATTTTCACTTCTTAGTTCTTTTTGCTGGAATAAATAGAGAAGCTTTTCAGGACCAACCGCACTGAAATCAAAGGTGATGTCTAAACTACTCCTGCAAAGCTCGGGGTGACGTTTTGCCAAGGCTGTGAGGCTGTTTGTGTCGTTAGAAAAATTACAAATGTGTAACTGAAGGTGGATAATTGGCGTATAAATTTGCTTATATGTGAAAATTGGTTTGTGTTCACAGTTACAACAGTTCCCCAGGCATAAAACTCCACATGCTCTTTCGTACTGAAATGGCTTTACGAGCTGAGGTTTTTAGCGTACTGATGCAAAGTCTGGGAATAATAATTAAAAATACATAAAAATCCGTTTTCTTTTCCTTTGGTAAATGACCTTCTACTCCTTTTTCACGGGGTTATGTCACTAGGCGTCGCACAGGGTAGTTTTAAGGGAATGGCAAGTGTAAGACTCATCATGTTAGCACGAGTAGCTGCCTTCCTGCTTGTATCGGGCATTGAGGGCGAGCAGAGCTTTACAGGAACGGGCCTGAGTGGCACCAAAAGCTGCTTTTTTGTGCTGCTTTGTGTCATTTGAAAGAAATGTAGCTGGTGCCAGGGAGGGGAGCAGATATTCTTTGCTTCATATACATCAAAAACTTGATTCCGTCCTTCTGAACTGAAAAATTTGTGTTGGTTAAACCCCTCCTGCCTTCTCTCCTACCCAAACACGTGAAGTAGTATGAGCTGAAAGGAAGGACACCGCGGTCCAGTGAATTCCTTTCGTGAGTTTAATGAGCTTTGAATGGGGTCCTGTGGCTATCGTAACGCGAACGGCAGCAGATCTTTTGAGATGCTCGCTGTTCGGTAGCAAAGAGTGCCGTTCCCTTTGCAGTCCAAACACCAGACCCCAAACCAGTCTGCAGCCTGGTTTCGATAATTTTTCAGACATTTGTTTTATTTGTTCTAAAGCTACACTCGAGTGCCTGTGCTGTGGGGTTTATATAATCCAGGCTATGTCTGCGCCAGCAAGTGATACGGTGCAGTAGGTGAGCAGACCGAGGCGGTCAGGGCAAAGGCTCCTAGACCGACACCATCAGCAATCTGCGCGCCAAGGCTTGCGCTGTCGCTCCTAACTTAAGTGCTAATGCGGGTACAGCCATGACAGAATTTTAATTGGATCCTCTCTAGAAACAAATGAAAAGGTTTTTACGTCAGAGGCACTTCCATCTTCCTTTGTTTTTTGAGAGAGTGCCCTTCACAAATGCAAGGAGCCAGTGAGAATGAATTTTATGTTATTTACAAAGAAACTGAACATCTTGAGGCTGGAATTGAATTTCTTTGAGGACAGAAATTCCTAGTGTGTCGTGGGTCTGACAGGAAACAAATCACAAAAAGTATTGATTATGATGGGAGAAATGTCCCCGGAGTGCGTATGCATCGCCCTGCTCCCAGAGGCCACTTAGCTGGAACAGAGGTGACAGAAAAAAGCAAAGCCAGATGTTTTCTAAAGTTATTTAAACCCTCTGCTACTCTGCACTTCTTCATGCACGCTCTCACAATCACATTTCTTCTTCTTAAAATCTCTGATACTAACACATTTAGAGGGACTGGATTAGCCTTCCCAGTTATCACGATTTCCTCCTATGCTTCAGTCTGTTAGAAATTGCCACCAGTTACATCTCCCTTCCTGCTCCATACTCCATGCCCCGTACCTCTGCAAACTTCTCCTTTACTAATATGCAAATTTAAACTCATCATTCTCCTGTCAGCTTAGCACGACTGGTTTCTCCCCCTCAAGACCTTGCGTAGGTTTGTCAGCTGTGCCATTGCAGCAAGCGTGACACAAGTGTCTCTAAACCACCTCCGGCACTCCCTGTCTTTGGGACCACAGCAGTTCGTTTTGGATGTAGGTGTTGCCTTGGCACCCGGAGGAGCTTCAGCTGCTGCTTCACAGCAGATCTGTGCCAAGGGGACAGAGCAGGGTTGGGCATCATCACCTCCTCATACTACGGCTTGTGCAGTGGTACTGTAGTCTCTGGACACAACATGTTCCAGTCTTACTATTTTTAATTTACGGTTCTTAATACCCTCCATGGGAGAGTAAGGATTCCCCCTTGTCTTTTTTTGAAGCCTTCACTTTAAAGCATTTTTTGCCTGAGAGCAGCCTCAGACAAACCAGAGGAATGTGCTCTGTAAAACCCAGCAGTTGCCCAACAAGTTGCCGTGGCACAGCAATAACGAGACCTAAAGCTCAGAAACGCAGAAGTGAGTGTTTCCAGTTGCAGAATATTGCAGTCCTGGCACTCGGCCACCAGCCCCTGCTCGGGCTGTTTTCATTTGTGCTGAACGTCAAAAGGATACGAGGATGCTTATTCCAGGGGTTTTTTTCTGAGCGAGCAAGTCCTGCTGGTGGGGCTGCGTTGAGGTTAAGTACATCTTTAGTTTTTATTCTATAATTAGTGAGGAAGGGATCTGGTAATGAAAGAGGGGAGAGAAGAAAGGACTCAGCAATGCAGTGTTCCCATGGATTAGAGGTTTACTTTGGCAAAGTTCACGAGCATGACGTGTACTTGCATCACAGGTGTTTTCCCAAAGCATTTCGGCTGCCTAGACAAGATGTAATGGCAGCAACCCATCCGTGCGCTCCCTCCTGCTGGAGTAGGGCCAAGACTTTGCTTAACCACAAAATAACTCATTCAGAAAGAAAAAGAAGGGGAAAAAAACCCCACCAAACCCCACGCTGCAGTCTCAATTGTTTTCAATTACAAAAGTGATTCTTGGGGCCAGGATTATTCTGATTGAGGCTGTCAGAGTTCATTCATCATCACAGAAAACATAATCCTGAAGCTCAAGTCCAAGGCAGAGGGAGGAGATCCAGGGTCTGCTCTGAGCTTTGAGCGCGTTGCTTTTATCTTTAGCTTCTCCCTTGCAGAATGACAGCTGAGCTCCTGTCTCTCTCGTCCTGGTTAGATCAGATCTGCTGGGAGCGTGATGCTCCGGGCCAGGGGACGTCTTTGACAGAGCCTGCTGTTAGCCGGTGTTCGTGTTGTTTGGGTCTGGCTGACCATGGCAATGGCAATCATAAATAGATTCCCAAACAAGGTGTAAAACTGAGGACAGTAATGGGAATTGTTGTCGAGGCTCATCGTGGTGTTGTAAATGTCTCTAAAACCCTTGAATGCAAATGTGTATGGAAACGTGCATTGTTCTGGGAATACCATTGCTGATCTGTAGAAGAAATATAAAGGTACTGAGGTAGTGCGGTGTCATAAGGCTGCCCTATCTTAGCTGAAACAAGCACTTTTCGGTTTGCTTGTTGCTCTGGAAGCTGGAAACAAGCTCTGCCTTGCTGTTGAACGGGACCATTTGTAAACGCCTGACACATTAGTGAGTGTTTTCCGAATCCATTCCATAAATTACATCAATCAACAGTACGTGCTTCTGCATGAGAGTTTAATTTGATCAGTGCTGGTGAGCTGTTCCAATGATGATGGCACAGTTTATCGATTATTTGCAGCTCGTAATCTGGGGGTGAGTAGGAGCGTGGTTATCTTCTGTGAAATTTTCACAGCTTGTGTCTTTAATTCATACGTGTTTACTGCTAAGTGAGGGGGCAAACCCTTTTAAGAAATACGCAGGAGGTCACAACAGCCGTTAGTAAGCGACCTGGCAGACGGGCTTTTGTAGAAAGTCAGTATTAACATTTTCAAGGGTTCGGATCTTTTCAAATTATTAGTATTATGCGGTGATCCTCAAAGAGAATATGAGACAATGAAAATGAATTACTATCACCATCTTTACTGTTTGTCCAAATGATATAGGGAGCAAAGGCACGATTTAGCGGGTGTTTAACAAAAGCATTCCTGGCAATTTAATCAGGGAGTGATGGGAAGCTGCTGATGTTAGAGCAAAGGTTTGGTTTGCCCCATAGAAGCTCTGTTGTTGCAGGTTGGCTACACGGTACAAACTGGCAGCAGCTTTGTGCCCCGTCCTATAAAGGGTCAAGGAGACCTTTGTCAGGGAGAGTTAGGGGAGCTGCTCTACCCAGGGCGCTCTCACCGCAGCAGAGCTGGGATGAATCCAGCCGAGTGACACCAGCAGATCTTGACCATGCTCTGTGGTCTACAAAAAGTCATTAGGAGTTCCCATCCTCTGTTTTTAATGAACTTAGAAATCTGTACAATTAATTAGGACCCGAAACTGTAAATGTGTGTGAAATTTTACCCTGTGAAGTTGCCCTGTTGGCTTCAAGGGGATGGTTTCATTAGGAAACATGAGAGCAGTGCACATGCTTATGTTATTAGGACCTGCAGCCTTTAATGAATAATGTATGGCAGCTCTGTAGTGATGTTAAATTTCATGCTATGACTTGTTCAATGCATTGTGGATAAGACATCATTGCAGCATCAAGGGGAAACAGTGGCTTGATGTTAGTTTCAGCCCTTTGAATTCTGCCTTGCAACTCTAAAAAAAAGTTAGGTGCACATGTAAGCAGGAGAGGAAATGACAGCCTAAACACTCCTTTGCCTAGGTGCTACAGTAATGTGTTGTGTGTTCCTGGGGAGCTGGCAGTTAGGTCAGTAACTTCCCCCTTTTCTGCATATCTCACAGAAGTTAAGTGATGCTGTTCGACATTCTGCGTGTGCAAGCTGAGTTTGAAGAAGGGTACAGTCAAAAGAGAGGGACCTGTAGGGCTGATCAGGCGGCACAACTTTGTCTTGATAAAGGTAAAAGAAGAAAGCATGGCACGTAAGCACGTGTTTCACTTTAAAGTGACAAAGAGCAGCAACTCCGTACCAGAAAACTGTAATGAATTTTCCTACAATATTACAGAATGTCAGTCAAAAGCATCTAGGAGGACAAGGCAGCTGTGGAAGCTCTTCTTAGTAGACATGAAGCAACTGAAGAGCTGGCACAGGTCTATGTGCAGTCATCAGCTTAGCTGCTGCTGGGGAAACATCCTCTACGCTTTGGCATCTGGCCCCTGAGGTTGCTGGCCAAGTGTAAGAGGGTTTACCACTGGAGCGAGGCTGCTTGCCAGATGGATAAGCCCCTCCAAACTGAGCTCAGACTTTCTGACGTCTCCCACTTCTGCTTGTGCTTAGCTAAGAGCTGCGGCTGGGACCTTGTCAAAGGACCAGCTAGTGGAGGATGGAGAGTGTGGCTGGTGCCCAGGGAGAAGCGCGCCGTGGCTGAGCATCCGCTGGCCCCTGCCCAGGATCTCGATACAGTACCTGCAGTATCTGCACCCCCTTCTGTGCTCCGGCGTACTTCACCCCAAACTAATTGCTGTCTAATCTGCGAGGGTAGTGAAGCTGCAATACGGTCTCTCTAATGCTGGGAATGATACATTATTCTCATGGAGTGTTAATACAATATAATCTGTGCACATACATGTGTATATACATGAACATATATCTATAATTTGGGGGGTTACTACATGTTTCACAATCACTTGTTGGGATCATTTTGCAGAACAGGGAGGAAAGGGAAAATGAAAGCAATCTCCTTCCCTTTTAAACGGCTTTGCAATCAGACACGTAATCATTCCCTGTATTTTCGAAGCTCTATCTTGTTTGAAATAAGCATGCAAAGCCAGCTGCGTAACACTCACTTTCCCTTTCCAGAGGGTGAGTTGACGCTCCCGGGGTTTCAGCGGGTGGTAAGGCTGGTAGGACGCTGAGGTCTAAGTCACAAAGCTGCTGATAGGCTTCGATCCGCTATTCAGCTTTACCGTCCCAATGCATGGCTGGCAGTTTGCAGCTGGGAGTGAATGTGATATGATTTCTTCTGTTATCCCCATCATTTACGTACGGCTTTTTTTGTTGGTCCTGTCGCTTGTTAAAGCAGCAGGTATTGCTTTCCATACCAGGAGCTAGGCTTTGGGTCTGGGTGCGCGTTTGAATTCTAAGCACTCCTAGAAGCTTGCAGAGCATCCTTCTGTAAACCCCTGCTCGTTCTGTAACGTCCCTCAAGTGGCGTCTCTCCTACATCACTGCACTGCAGGGCTGCAACAGAAACATGCCAATAGTTGTTGCTTCCGGAACCCCTCTTCACTGGGAGAGGAAAGGGACAGATTGGAGGAGCCGAGCTGTCGAGGAGGAGTGGTTCTCCTCCTCCTCTGGATACACCTGGAGAGGGGACAGCCCTGTCCCAGAGTCCAGGGCCGACGTCGCTCAGTGCCAGCTCACCAGCACTGTTCTTTTTGCTGGCACTGATCTGTCTGCTGAAGGACAACAGGCTGAGACCGGGAGTGAGACCTCCTTTGCTTCTGGCTGATTGCTGAACTGAACCACTGGCACTCTTAGTGCAATCTAAGCAGGTGAACAAGTCTTTTGGTGCTCACACTTCCGTTTTACCTTGAGCTCCGCGTTTTCACAGCTGATGTGTAATTAACTTGCTCCAGAACAAGAAAGCTCGAGTGAAACTGATTTTAATTGGAGGTAAACTTGCAGCAGGCATTGAGATTTCTGTACATCCAGGCTCTGAGGTTATCCCATCGTCATGAGGAATAAATTATCTCTGAAGGCGAACAGCAAATTCAAGGCTCTGCAGGGATATTTCTTCTAATATTCAAAACAGAGCCAGTTTTTAAATTGTACTTGTCCTTGGCTGTAATGGAAAGCAAATAACCGTCAGCCCTGTACCAAAAGCTTGTCAGGGCTTTATACACGAAGCACTCAATCTGTAGTTGTATGAAAAAACAAGGCATGTATCTACACTTGTGTTTTTAGGATAAAAACCTAATGTTTTAGAACCTTGACTTACCTACCTGCTATTATTTTGATTATTTTATAAGGAATTGAGGACCCAAGTCCAAGTAAAATTTGAGCATGCTATTAAATTGTATCCTTATCCAATTAGGTATTTAAAGAAGGCAACACAGCTCACACCAGGCATTTGATCTTTTGATCTTCTCCAAATACTGCAGAGTTGTGCAACAGAAGGAGACAATCTCTTAAGACTGAAGCCTGATGGAGAGGACCAAAAAAAAAAAAAAAAAAAAAAATTTAAAGCTTTTCCATCTGATTTCTTTATAAGAAATCATGAAATATCATTGCTCTCACCAGTCACGGTCTTCTTCTAAAGCTCTTAGAATTTGAGATAAGTTATTTTAGGTAAGAATTTAGGTTTGGCAGCTAATACTAAACCACAGTTGCACAGAGAAGGTCTTCGAGCATGTTGGCATTTCTCACCTACTTCTGCACCTGACTGCCACAACTGACACCGCTTAGGAATGTCAATACAGAGAAGTTCAGCTTCGCAGCTATTCTGCGATAAATCTTAATTACTTTAAAACATAAATAGATCTGTTGTTTGGATTTGGGGTTGGGGTTTTTTTACATGAACATAAACCAAAGACTATCCAACATATTACCATAGCTAAAGAGGAACAGCAGAGAGGAAACATTGCACCAAATCCTGTCTTGTAACTGGTGTCAGGAGAGCAGTAAGTACGGCAAGGTGAGTGGGATCTGTGAAAATAAATTCAATCTTCCTTGCAGCCACCATAAAAAGCTCTTGAAGGGGTAATGAAATAAATTAAGAACAGGGTATCTTAGGCAGCTTTAACCGTAGAGCCGAAAGATTGTAACCCACTGCTGTTACTACCAAGGTTTTACCCATACGGCTACCATGGACTTGGATAAGACCCATCTCATAAGCATCAACTGAAGTGCCTATTGCTTAATTTAATCCAAGATATTCGACCGCAAATAAAACCACCCCCAGGTCAGAGGACGCTGGGACTCCATGGAGTGTTGGCAATGCTGTAGGTCTCGCTGCAAGACCAGAGTTTACAGGGACAGCCTTTTCCTCAGGGCCTTGCAAACAAACACAGCTGCTGTGGCACAGGAGGGGAGAGCACGTGCAAAGTGAGAATTCACAGAAACGTGGGCCCTGGTGAATAGGTGCTGTGCGCAGCTTTGTGTCACAAGCCATGATGGAAAGACGCACCAGCTGTATTTCAGTGCTGACTGCACTGAGTCGATCAGAAGAGCGCACATGCTGCCGGCGTAGCGTAGTCCGAGAGGACAGATGGTCCCTGAGCACCACTGCCCTCCCCTCTGCCTTCTGCAGGAACTTGGGTTTACTTCTCGGCACCTCATTTCCGTGGGCATCCTCTGGCATCCCGGTGTGGGTGGACCTTACTGCCAGTACTCACGTGCAGGTGATCCTTTATCCTGTGTGGATTTTAGAAGATCCATTCTAAAACTATCATCCAAGATGGTTACAGAAGGCAGCAACTTCTAAAAACATTAACTTGCATTTTCCATAGAAGAGGTTTTGTTTGGTTTACGTAGGTGGCTGTGCCTTATGAGGTAGTAGAATAAACAGAAACTTTCTTATTCCTGGAAACTGTCTTCAAGTTTGAAGGGCGGCCAAGAAAGGAAGGCACTGCAGTTTCTGAGGCAGACAAAGATATCTCTAAGTCTGTGTTTATAAGCATATCTGTTAACTCTATATATGTAATTCTTATCTTTTCTGCCAAAAAGCCGGTAAGTCCAGAATAGTCCTAGATAAGACCCTAAGAAAGATTTAAAAGTAAGAAAGGAACGACGGAAAAGAGAAATTTGCTGATAGTGTAGCCCTTGTATTTAGCTGGAGCTCCGGTGAGGGGAGAGTTCTCCCTTTGTTGCTGCATGTGGACGGTGGGATGAGCTGTGTGCTAGAGGGGCCGCGGGGAAACCGCCTTCACCTTCTGCCAAAGGAATTATGTTATCACTGAAACTCGTAAAATAAAGGACTCTCTTGTTCTGAGCTACCTTCGCCTCGGAGGAGTAAGGTTTTATGGCTGTCCCGGAGGGATAAGATTTCACCCTGAGGGGGACAGTGCCCTGGACCTCTCTAGCGAAGGAGAAGATGCTGGAGGGTGGGCGGCTGCGGTGGAGAAAGAGCTGCGTGTTCCTGCGAGCCACGCGTTGGTAGGGTGGGGTTTATGACTGGAAACCGTCTGGAGCGTAAGCTTTTGTCTGGAGATTTTGAAAAGCGTTCGCACCGATGTAATCACAGCGAACTAATCTGAGTTACATTATCTTGCGCCACGACTGAACCTGACCCCATCGCGTTTTGTTTCCAAGCAGGAAAGGCGGACGAATGATTAAGTACCCAAGAGTTCTTGTGAATTATGTTTAAAATTAAAGATACTGCTTGTACATAATGACTTACGTGCCTTGTTTTGCAGACATATGGCTCGTTCTCCCTGTGTTATATCATGGAAAATGTGGCTTGTAACTGTGCTGTGAGGCGAGATGTTTGTGCTCATGAACACGAGTTAATTACACCAGGTTTTATTTTTAAAAAACGAAGTAAATGGGAGCTCTCAGAATATCTTCTGGGTAGGGATGGCAACAAGATGATGTTTTACATTATCTGTGTAAATATGTGTGCATGTGTACATATATATGTGTGTGTGTATACGTACGTAGCATTCTCAGACAGCAGGATGCAGGTGGCTCTTTCTGGATCCCAAGCGCTGGACGTGTATCCTGAAGGCAAGCAGATTGGAGGAGGAGATGATTGGTACATAGGCTTTGAAAGGCTGGAAAACTGTGCCAGCAGCACAATCGGTTAGTAAAAAAATATTCATGAGAAACAGGTTGTCTAAACCACGGCAACGGCTCTGTAGCTTTCTTAGTGACAGGTATGATTTCACCGATTTTCCACATGCACTCTGAAACCCAAACAAGCCCAGAGGCTGCGAAGAAAATTGATCCCGTTTTCCTGGAAAAGCCAGTTCCAGGAGCACCCGGCGCTGCTGACATTGGTGTCAGGGGGATCATGAGGTAGGATATATTTATTTCTAAGCGTACTCGAGTTGTGTGTGTTGCAGGAGGGCTGGTAGGACGCAGTCTTTTCTCAGGTTAGCAAATAGGGGCTAGTGGGACCCAGACCTCCTGAGGGTGTGAAAAGACACCAGAAATCTCACAGGATCTGCTGTCTCTCATCACCTTGAGTTGCTAGAGGAACCCCAGAGGAGCTTCAGAGATTTGGCAGAAAAGGTAGGCAAGATGCAGCCAGGCACGTTAGAACTGGAATGCAGTGCTTGGCCCTGGAGATGGGCGAAGGAAGCAGAAAGCACACACGTAATTTCTTCAGATGTACTTCATCTCTCTCTGTGTGTAATGCCTCGGTGAGTATTCACTACTCGGGACATCGTCAGGATCTTGGGGCTTAGTTACCTTTCTCCTTCTCTTGCTGGTGAAACATGCACTCGCAAGTAAAAGGTTGATCAGATTATGCTACTAACAAGCGTTACAACCCACACCAATGAACGTCGGTGTGAACCATTGGCTTCCAAAGAGTCCCAGCTGCTGGAGCTGCAGGAGGGTCCTAAATAAATCCAGACACCAAGAGGACTTACATCCTGTTTTCAAGGTTTGCAGCCCAGGCAGTAAAATGCATTATGTCCATCTGAACAAACTGCGAAGAAACACGTTCAGACCAAGCCCTAGGACTACAGTAATGTGATGTTTTTACAGCCATATTTTTGACAAAATCATTCGTGTGTTTTGGTCAGGAAGTAAGTACTGTCCCCGTGCTGGTTAAGTGGGCCCAGGAGATCGAGTTAACAAAGGTGAAATCAAAGCACACAAAGTTGCAGGCTAAAGCAAATCCAGGTTAGTAGTTCCCTTCCCTTCCACAAAGCCAACCGTTTTAATGCTGAAGAAAACATTTTCATAGCTTTATATTTTTTTCTCCAGATGAGGGCAAAATCTACAGGTGAGATAACATTAAAGATTAGACTTGCATTATCATCGATATTTTATTTTAAAATAGATTTTGTAAGTATCTTTTTAAGCCTGGATAGTTTTGGCAGTACATTTAAGATTCTCTCTGCAGAAATACCTGAACCAAAGTTTCGGTTTTTGTTCCGCATATTTAGGTTGTATTACCTCAACAGCCAGCAAGAAATCTAAAGGAAGTAAAAAAACTGCTGAGAAATTAAACAGATTTGTTCTTCTAGCCCCAAGAAATAGCTTGTCAATTAAATCACATTTGATTGCAAATTTAAAAAACAAAACCATTTCCTTTTCAGAAACAAGGACAATACCAGATGATTTTGTTATGCTTCCAACGGACAGCATCGTCTAGCTAACTTGTGTTGGGTCCTTGTTGTTTTGTAGTAATAAGGGAATCGGCGTTGGGATCGTGGCTGGACCGATCACACAAGAACAACTGGCAAAGTCCTTTGGCAGAGATCAGTCTACACAGGAACTTGGCTTGTGTACAGTGAAAATACGCTGCAGATGTATAAATTACGCAGGTTGGGACAGTGCTGGTCAAAGCCTTCTGTAGCGCAGTCATGTGGGAGAGAAAGTCTAGACATCACAGATTAACTAACTTCATCTAAAATCTAGAAATTGCCTAAATCCACATCTGCACAAGTACACACAGAGGATTTTGTCACCAGTTTTTTGTTAACTAGATATTCAAACAGGGAACAACCAAAGGATTTTAGCCAGCTGGCTCTATCGGTAAAGCTTACCTGTAACTTCAGTTATAGTTACAGCTTTTTAAGCAACCAAGTGAATTAAGCCAACCAGTCAGTCAAAAACAGTCGACGTTTTATTGCAATCCAGTGTAAAGTGTTACAGTCCTACATTTTCCCAGTTGCAAACAAACTTAATCAAACAAGAATCCAAATGCCTAATTACTGGCCAAATCAAAACAATTGTATTTATTTAATAACTTTAGCCAAGGACACAGGCTTTTCTGCTGGGGAGAGAAAGCCAGGGTGGGAAAGGAGTAATGCAGGATTGTCCAGTCACTTGGGAAGGATAGGGAAGAGCACATGGAGCTGCAGTGATTTGTGGAAGGCAGGAGAAATTGGAGATCTGATAGGGAGATGGCTTTTCTACATTCTATGTTCCATATAAATCCCTACTACATTATCTATATGTTTCTAGGAGCTTGGGAGTTACACTTTCTTAGCTGTGCCCCTGTTGGTGGTTGTGGATAGAGAGTCTGTGAGGTTCCGCGATGTCCATGTCCGTTGCAGATGGGTCACAACTGCCCTTTGGACCCCCATGCTCAGTCCCAAGTGGAGATTTCGCAGGGTCTAAAGACATCGCAAGGAAAAAGCTGCTCAAGCAACAGACAGAGCACAGGGAGAACAGAATGGGAACTCCCAAATACGCTCAAACCTCCTCAAGTCTGTCTGTGCTCTGTGTCTACCCAGGAGAAGACTTACCTGGACAGCCAGAAATGGGTTTGGATGTTGTCCGAGAACCACATATGGGCAGCAAGGCTGAAGTGGCTCGGCCAGCCGCCAGCGGGGAAGCACTGCAGAGGGGAGCTGTGCCAGCGTTGCTGTACTGCAAGGCAGCTGTTTAGGAACATTACAACTTCCTCGGGTACTATCTCTTTGCTTCCTTCTGGGTCAAGCCATCTCCCCGTGCCCTCAGCACGCAAGTGCCCAGTCCAGCATGCTGAGCAGGCACAGTGAAGAATTCAGGTGTTACACTCGGACCTTCCTTCCTGGTCTCAGCTCTCGCCACCCGTGGTGATGTTAGCCACTGCTGTATCCCCCCTTCTCAAGGCTTCCCTGGTCGTTTCCTTCTTTCCCAGGCAACAGAAAGCTGTGCCTGGTGTGCCCTCCCCAGCTGAGCCACCCCTGCCAGCCCCTCCTGCTTGGGGACCCACCACAAAGCACGGGACGCACAGGCACCTGCTCAGCTGCAACAACTCCTGAACCCAGGGTTTGAGATTAATTATAATAGTAATAAGGAGTTACCCGAGACGTGTATGAATAAGTAGTTACCTTCTGCTTGCCAGGCCAGCGTTGTCTTTACCTGTTTCACCCAATGCCCGACAGCTCCGCTGCAGTGTGTGACTGCCGTTGACCAGGGAGGGGTGTCTGTATTACCCACTTCAGCAGCTTTCTCAAGATTGCTGTTCAGTTCAGACCAGAAAAGAGTAGTGATACCAGTTGTTCAAAATGTTTTAGTCCCTGTGTTTTAGAGCTCCTACGCTATAATAGCTTGGTAACCAGGCTCCTTGTGCCTTTCAACAGCGTCCCCCCAGCGCTGGCAGCTGTCACAGCACACACCGAACCTGAGGCACTGGATGTGGCTTGGATGAAGTTGATGCAGCCTATGCCCAGCCCTGGACTCCACTCCTGCTGCACCGCAAACATAAAATCTGTCTCAGGTACGCATTCAACTTTCAAAAAAGCAACATGCTACCTGAAAAATAATTTCTTTCACCTTAAACTATGGTGGGGAAGGTGTTTGCCAGGCTTTTTTTCACCAGCTTCCAGCTAATCTGGCCTCCACAAGTACAAATATGAAGCTGTTTACATGTCTAGACTAAAGTTACATTTTTTTGAAAGGTTTTAGTAGCAGTCATAATGGATGTACCAAGTTTTGACCAGGCATCTGGAAGAAAACCATACTGATGCCTGTCTTGGGTGGCAAATGTAAACATAGGAGGAAAAAAAGTAGAAGAGGGAAGGAGGTACGTATATACCAAGGGATGGTAGGGTCTTTCAGAAGGCAGCACAGAAACAGATTCCTCCCGTATTTTTCTATATTAAAAAAAGAAAGAACAACAAACAAACCCAGACAAAAACCCCCCAGGATTTTCCTGAAAAGAACTGACTTACCTCACTCCACTGGCCATGCAAGTGAGAGTTACAGGCTGTTACTGCCATCAGTTAATAGGTTTTGTTTCTTTATGGTATAGGTACTTCAGCTGTGGTAATGCATGCCGAGGCTCAGTATGGTTTCCTGCAAAGTCAGCTTGGGAAAAAATACACTTAAGGATATAGGGACTGGTTTACTGGGAGAATACTTGCGATGTCGTGAAGCCTTAGTGTTCAGGTTGTTGATGCATCCTTAAATGAAAGACTTGTTCAACTGGAAATGAAACATTTGTGAGAGGGTTTTTTATAACAGACACTGAATATTTTCAGTTTGATTTTGATTTAACTGAAGTACAAGAACCCAACTTACAGAATATCGTGAAGTGTCCAGTGTGAGAAAACTTAGATCTGGTATGTTCCAGATGAAGTCCAGGTTTTCAAGTCAAGCAGTTAGAAAATAACAAACGCACCAGTGACAGACATCATTTTCTGGTTGGTTTTTCTGGCCAGCTGTAACTCGCCTCCCCTTCCAGGCTCCTCCTGCCGCCCCTGCAGGTGCCGGTCCATGTGGCACTGTTGGCCCCCAGCAGTATTAGGGTATTCAGCATTATTAACTGTGCCGCATTGATTTCTCCATCTGTCCTCTAATGAGTGCCCACCATGAGCCATCCAGAGCCCTTGTGTTGGGCTGACCGGTTCCTGAGCTTTTCTTCTGCTCATCAAAATGAGCTGAATGAGCTGAGCCAGAACCTGGACCACGCTCTCCATCAGCCCTCTGGCTCATGGAAACCAGCTCCGTACTGCAAGGGATAACTATGGCATATAATTCTTTCCATGAGTTGCTCAACCTTCATTTCTGAATTGTTTCAATCCTTGGCCCATGGTGTTTTACCGGGAGGATGGTCAAGAACTTTTCTTCTTTGATGGCTCGTTCCCATCCTGTTTATATCTATTTGCTATGTGTATGTGTGTATATGTAGGCATTTAGCTTAGAAGGTTCTCATATGTTCCCAGTGTTCAGCTCTAAGTGGATTTGTGGAAAGCAGCTCTATTGCTTCTCAGGCTTTATTTTAGGAGGCTTAATGCAGCTGGTGTCTTCCAGCATCTGTCATAAGACAGATTTTTCTGTTCTTATGGGGTTTTTTTTATTTGAAATCATCTTGCTTTGACAGGAAATTTCTGTTAACTCACTTCCAGAGACAATCCAACTAATACTTCAACAATCACACTGATATTTAGTTCTGTCCAAAATATCTTGGTTGAAATACACTGGGCTCCCCTCAGATTCTTCCACAGCTGCGTTAGAGTGGTTTGGTTATCCTGCGATCAACTAATATTCAAAGCTTTTTCTCCTCTTCTGACATTTAATTTGCTGAGTTCCAAGCTCAAGGCAGAATTTCTTGCTCTCATATCCAGAGTACATGTTTTTGCCAAATTTCATCCTTTTCTACTTCTATGTGCAAGTTATAAATTCTTATTTATCGTCCGTGTATTGATTCTGCCTCCCAGTTTTAGGACTCCATCGTATTTTGTTAATGTTTCCTAAGTCTTTGTGCCAAAATCACTAATGAAAATATTAAAGGATGTTAGTTCCAAGAATGGTTCTTGAAGAACTCAAGTTAACTTGTTCGAGTCGGATATTCTTATTCTATTATTTCAGTGAAAATGTGCTGAAACTGAGACACTCCAACAAAGCATTTCAGGCCCAGTCTTTAATATTAGATATTGTTGTTTGAATCTGTTTCTGTCTTCACGTTTGTATTTGAATTCCCATCTGAATTACCCTATGGCTAGTATAGCACAATGTTGTTTTAACCATTATTCTTTATTTGAATTCCAGTTGCATATAGAAGAGCTAAGACAGCTCTAGAGATAATCCCAGAAACTGGACTCCCTAAGGTAAGACTCCTGTAGTATCTGACCAAGATGTATTTCATCCCATATAGTCTCCTCATACCTTGATACTTAAAATCGAAATTTTTACGTAAGGGCAGGAGTTCCAACAGCATGTGTTCCTACAAAGACTCATCCTATAAGGTGCTAAGAAGAACCTGTGAGCTCTCAAAACATAAAAAGGACACAAAATTAAGTGGCTTGTAGATGGGTATAGAGCAAATCAATGGCAGAGCCAGGAAAATGTCAAGGTAGGGAGACGTGAAGGATACTGGAGTAGCAGAAGAACAGTATGTTAAATATACTAATATATTCTTGCAGGCAGAACAGGGCCTCAAACTTTTCCACGCTGTGAGGTAAAGTGAGGAGACAGCTGCTCTGAAAATTATGAGTTAATATGAGTACAGGGAGCATAAACAACTGATAGTCCTATGCAGTACATTTTGGTAGCCTGGGAAAAGAACAGTCTTCCAGCACCAAAACCAGTATGTATGGGGACAGCACACACCCACACAGCTCTGGGAATGCAGGATTTTCATCCTTGAAGTAAGGAAGACAATCATCTCTTTGCAAGTGGGGGGAAAACGATGTATACGGCTGTAGTCTGGAGAAATATTTAACTCTAATCTAGGACTAATTTAAAAACAACCACGGGAAAAAAAAAAAAAAGAAAAACTGCATCTGTTACATTAGCACCTTTTTTCTTTTTTCTTCCTTTTTTTCTTTTTCATACGGTTTGGCAGCTGTGTACAAGTCTGTTGCTGTGGCACGTGACACAGAGATACATGTCTGGGACTGCTCAGGCTCAGAGATGCTGGCTGCGGGGCCATCTTTGCCCTCCGGGCATCGCAGAGCTGCTGCCCCCTCGTCCCAGTGCTGCTGACGTGGGCTCCCAGCTCCCAGCACAGCCTCATGCCACGCTCAAAGGAACGCAGTGGCCAGCGTCCCCTCTCCCCTGGGCTCTTGGCCAGGGCAGTCAGTCTAAAGATACTGGATGGAGGTGATTAATCACCTTCTTGTTTCAGAGGAGAAGGCTCAGTGAACCCAGCAGGGAAGGTGGTGTGGGTAGAAGAGGTAATGCCATGATTTTCCGATTCTTTTTAACTTGCAGGATCGCATGGGTCTTCCTGAGCAGTAGGTATTTAGGCAGACCTACGTGCAAGCTAAACACCCGCGTAAAGGTCAGGAAGCAGGCTGCGTGCTTTTCTCAGCATTGAGATTTCTTGATTTCATCACACCACTCCTCCTTTATTTCTCCTCCTCTATCAGTTCACTGCAGCCGTGAATGCAAAGATGAAAATGCCATTGCAGCTTCGGTTATTAGCAGTGTATAGTGATTAGTATAACAATTTGATAAAACCCCATCAGCTGCTATTGGGCCATTTATGATGTGGAAACTCTGCTGGATCAGATCTGCCCAAGGCCAGTGTGACACGGGCAACGCTTTTGCAGCCTGAAGAGATAATGTTTTCTTTCTGTCTGATTTTTTTATCAAGCAAAAAGCTTAGCCATGGCGTGTTAGAAATACAATGAATGCGATTTAATTTAGACCCTGTGGTTAAACTTAATTCACCTCAGAAGAAGCTGCTTACGCTGGCTAATTGCTCCAATCTGAAAAAGGAATCGATACCTTCTGGCTGAGGCAAAGCAGAGCAAATCTGATGCTCTGTCTCAGGAAGAACAGAAAAAAGTTTATGAACCGCATGTCACCTCAGATGTGATTGCACTGCATTACTCTCATATGGTAATTTTTCATAGAGTGTTGTAGAAAATTCAGAAATTAAAAAGTCTTTTCTTACTTTTGCAAAAGAAATCGCTATGTTTGTGCAGTACCCAAAGAAAAAAACCCACAAGAAAAAGTAATAGCAACACAATTGCCCTTCATTTCATAATATAAAGAAGTTCGTGCTTTACTTAGAGCACTTTCTTGGAGTTAAACCCTCAGGTAACCTGAAGAATGGGCCAGATCCGTGAAGAAAGAGATCATTTACAGGCGCCTGAAATTCTATTCCACTAGTAACAGATGGTAAACACAAATATTAAAAAAAATGTATATATTTTTGCAAGTTCATTCGATACTGCCTCTTTAACTTGTTGCAGAGCTGCTTCACGTGTCAGACTTCCCAAAGGAAGGAGCTAGGCTAGAGCAGCAGGTTTGCTAGGCAGGCGTTCTGGAACTACATATGGATTTTAAAAGAAGCTTAAGCCATGGAGGGCTTGAATAGCAGTATTTCACAGCTATGAATTAGCGAGAACTGATTGAGCTTCTTCCCCTGAATTAATGTGACCGGAGATTCGAGGCAGAATTGTTTTGTTTGAGAGGCACTGAACTTGAGACGGGTGCGGGGACCTGCCCCTGCCCTGCTCTCCCACTGCAGTGCTCCCAGCGCCACCGATAAGAGACCCGCTGAGGAACAGCGGCTGTTCTGCCGACCAGCTCTGCCGAGCACTGGGGAAAAAACATGTTAAAAATAACAGCTCTGAGAGAGATCAGTTGCTCTTTGCAAACGCTGCGGACTGTTTAGACGTATAATTAATGTAGTCTTGCACTTACGGAAACTTGGCCTTTCTGCTTGGGATGGTTTTGGCTAAGGGTGTGTTCTTGCTGCTTTTTTTAAAGGAAGGAATGGCTTGTTATTTACTGCGGAGTGGGACAGCAAGCGCTATTAATATTGTCGTGCTGACAGAGGGAGCCTTTTCCCGGGTTGCTGTTCTTTTTTCTCTTTCCCTTGAAATGCTTGTTCTCTTTCCATAAACAGATGCAAACAGACCGAACGTTTCCTGCAAAATAAGGCAGTGTGTACAAAGCAGCAACGGCAGGGTTATCTTGTGGACAAAAAGCCCTATTTTATTGTACGCCTGCGCACGCCAAAGCATAAAAATTGCCCCGGGGTGAGAAGTGTCTGTCAGGGTGTTTGCCTGCAGCCAGGTCTATGCTGTGCTGTGCGGAGGTGGCAGGTATTCAGGCGTGAACCGATGAAGCAGAAAGTTTTTTGACTGCTGTCTCCCCATAACGCTGGTTTTTTGCCCTGAGACTCGCGGTACAAAGCCCTTTTGTGAGTATGAGCTGCAGCGGTGCTGCCCTGCCCTGCCCAGAGAGCGAGGGGATGTTCTTTGGGGGCCTCAACAAGCCCACTGAGCCTGCACGCACCAAAATTGCTGTAATTTGTCAAACTCGAGAAAAAAAGAAGGGTTTGGGGATATGTATCTTTGAAGGCTCTTTCAGCCAAATGCCTGCAGCCGGGCAGGCTCGCCCTACCCCCAGCTCACCGAACAATGCAGACCACATCTCAGGGCAGGCGGAGCTCAGGCCCCTGGAACAGCTGGCCTTCGGGGCGAAAATGCTTTGCAATCCCTGACTAGTCAGAACTGCCACCACTGAGTCAGAGAGGCACGCTGGGAAAACTGAACACGAGCGTTTCTCATCGCTGTGAGAGGAATGATACCATCTCAACCTGGTATTTTTTCATTCTTTTTTTTTTTTTTTTACTGAGGCTCTATCCTTCCTAGCTGATGTTTTAAACAGAGGATTATGTTGCCCAGATGTTTTTTCCCTGGTGTGATGAATATAGCAGATAGTCTAGTCTTGATGCCTTCGGTTTGTCCCTGCTCCCATCCCAGTAGCACTGGAACTGTGAAACTGCTAGCGGCGACCCGGAGTTGGACAAGTATTGGTATGACAGAAACGGCAAGAAAGCAAGGAGAGAGACTAGGCTGCTACAGAAACTGCTCCCGTCTCAGCGAGCTCATGAGTCTGTGGTGAACTCTGTCATGCAAGCAGAGCTCTGCAGCTTTATTTCCTGGTCATGTGAGCTTGAAGCCACAGTACGGTAACTCAAAACACTGGTTACAGGCAAGAAATGTAAGAAACAATCATTGGAGGAAATAGAATATTTTAGATTAAGCTGTTAAACAAGATAAAGAAAATAGTAGTTTCCTAAAAGAAAAAGAAAACACCTAGAAAAAACCAAGCAGCAAGTTTCTCATCCATTGGAGAAATGAACAAAAGAAGATTTAAATTTTTAGGCTTGATAAAAATAAACAAACATCTCGGATGTCTGTCTTTAAAAAGAACTCCTTTAGAGCTTATCACTTGATTTATGCATCCTTCTGGGCAGAGGTGGTGATTTTTTTGTCGTTTGTCCAGAACTGGTTGCTGCAGGGTATTATTCATAAGCAGAGCTTGTTGGTGGAAAGTAAATTAGAAAGGGTATCAGGAGATAATAAGAACTGTATCCAACAGCCCAACGGTACATCAGCCTGTTCCCTCACATTTCGCATTCCCAGCTCTTCAGTGACATGGGGCTTAAACTGGTTGGGACTTCATGCTCTCTTTCGGACTGGGTAATGGTGAGGCTGTGGGTATGCCAACACCAAATCCATGACAAGAGGGGATTGTACACCCAGTCAGGGGGT
The DNA here is from genome assembly GCA_009769605.1 of Bucorvus abyssinicus. NCBI lineage: Eukaryota > Metazoa > Chordata > Aves > Bucerotiformes > Bucorvidae > Bucorvus > Bucorvus abyssinicus. The sequence continues at coordinate 14,172,776 of CM020043.1, read as the reverse complement.
GGCCGCAATATCAGAAGCTCGGTGGGAAAGACAAGCAGCGCAGGAAAATGGCTAGTCCCTAATAGAAATAAATCCTGGTGAGTTATATTTAGGGGTTTCCCAGACACCATTCTTTCCAAATCCAGCAGCTCCCCGAGAATGAGGCACCCTATTCCCGTGGGCAGGATTACGCTAACCCAACGGCCTCTTAAACCCAGTTTGTTAATGCTTAATGACTCTCTTCTCTTCTTTGTAATCCTTAACGATTCTCTTCTCATTTTCCCTACATACAAGTGGAAAGCACCAGAGAGACGACCCTGTTCATCCTCCTCTGCAGCGTATTGGCCAAAGCACACGTGCCTGTTTTAAGAAGCGGTCTCAGCCAGTTTGAAGCAGAGGGATGGTTTTTAGTCGATGCCTGCTAGAGCTGCTGTTAACAATTGCCTTGTTCCTCTCAGGTATTTTGTTTTAAAGAGCTTTAAAGGCAAAAGCACTGGGGGTTTTGACTGAAATGGTCTTTTGGGGGGGTTAAAGTTTTCAGTAGCTTGATCATGGCTCAGTGAGTTATGTGGGGGTTTATTTTCCTCCGGGTTCCTTGGAAACCTTCTATAAATGGTTTAAACTTCCCAGGCTGGTTTCTTTAGTCTGCTTGGTTCCTCGGTGTGTGCTCTCCATAAAGTCTGCCTTGGGTTTTTGTCACCTCATCATAGCTGCTGGTTCACTGATAATAGCTGGCGATAAAGGAAATCTCCATGTAGGCTAAAGTTCCCCTGCTCCCTCAGTGCTGCTGTGACACCCCCAGTTCTGATTTTTTTTCTTCCATAGTGGCTGTCGTTAACAGATGGAAGACCAAATGCTTAACCCTGCCCTTGTTATCATCCCCACAGGGTATTTCCAGGGAGGATGCTTTCACTGATTCCAGCCTAGCTTTTTTCTGTCCCATATCGAGAGAGAACTTTCCTTTAAGTTTGAAAAGGTGGTTTTAGTCATATTAATGTAAACACGGCTGTGGTAGCCAGTGCAGCTGCAGGAGCCAGCTGTGAACCAGCCAGCTCAGTAACTATTTGCTGGCAGCGTAGCCTTGGCGGTCCAGAACTCGCTGCAATCCGCAGTGTCATGAGTGAAGTTAGGTAAATACCTGGACTTTTATCTTGAGCGGAGATCAGGCCACAGATAGCTGCTATCAGTACTCCCAAGACAGTGTAAGTGTAGAAGCTGCGCCTGCATAAGGCAACCCAGTACGTTTTGACCACTGGCCCAGACTGTGGTAATCCCCAGGATTTCCCCAGCATGGAGCCCAAACCTCTGGTGTATCAGCTAATGGCTTTCAGTCTCCAAGGTTATCATTCCGATGACTCTCCTGAGGACTAGGATTTATACCTTCAGCAAGCAATTAGGTGGAAGGGCATGTCTAGCTGAACGCTTTCTGGCAGTATTTTTTTTTTTTAAACCAATGTGTTTCTTCCCTGATGTCCTTCCAGCTCTCAGAAATCAGTGGGTTCATGCCACTACGTCCATAGTTTCAAAATTCAATTACATGTTTCATTTCAGGCAGCACTCAAGATCACAGAGAAATTTGCCGTATTTACAGAACATATAAGCAATTACAAGACAGTTTCCCACTGCTATCTAGGAAGAGCGAGTGTCCAAGAAAAATACAGCAAGAACAGTACAGCTTGATCTTTGTTAGCTCGTATCTTAGAATAGTCATATGGTCCACGTAAAGTATGCAGCTGCACCTAAACAATGATGAGACCCATCAGACTGAGGTCCTTTCTTCTTCTAGAGTCATATGCTAATTGTTATTAAGGAGAATTACAACATAATAATTTAAGGAAGATAAGCAAGTGGAGGGGCAACATCTGTGTATCACGTGCTAAATGTAGTGCAGGGAGAAAAGGATCTAGCAGTTCAGAGGAGAAAACAGAAGATGGTAAAAATAGTGAATCTCAGCCCACTGTGGTTTTTCTCTTGGGTAAATGCAAAGGGGAAAGGAGAAAGAAGAACTGTTCAGCTTATTTCTCCATGGTATATAGCAGTAGACCTTATCTTTGTGCGTGCTTACAGCGCTGAGAAGGATTGGAGCCCTAAACCCCACCTGCCATGCAACAGGCATGAAGGAATGGGCTTTCTGCCCATTTGATGCCTAATGCTTAGTTCTGAAACCGCCAACTCTCAGCACCCCTGTATTCTGCCCGTTGCACAGACGCTTGTGGAAAGAGCATTTGTTGGGAACAAAACCACCCCCCTAACCCATTGATCTCTTGCACAGGTGACACTGGCGTGGGGAAACAGATCTCTCAAACAGGATGGCCGGGCTCTGCCTGGACGGTGGTGGGAGCCTCCGCTGCGAGGGTCCTTGCAACAGCATCTTCGGCTGGATCAGGTGAGACTCTCCAGGCTGCTGTTCTGCTGCACGCTTACATCCAGCTGGGCTCTGGTCCCATGGGACCGCTCTGGCTGTTCCTATCGATTATCTTTGTGAACTAAGCACCTCCTGACTGTATTAGCGGCGCACAAAAGCCTGTCGGAGCAGTTTCTGCTGAAGACTTGTCATTCTCTGTGCCAGGCTTGGTCAGTTCTGCAGCCAGACAGGCTCAGGGCAGCTGCTGGGACGGCCAGGTTCTCTACCTGGGCTGTTACTCTGCACGTTGGACTGTGCAACTAGTGCCTATCAGCTGGGCTCTGCACAGCGGGCGCTGCTGGGGGGGGCATTTCTGAGCCTTCCTAGACTTCCCCCTGATGCCATCCCACAGCAACGAGTGGAGCGTTGTGCTAGGGGTGACTCCCTGCCGCAGGTCAGCCCAGTGGCTGCTCTGTGCAGACAAGTGGAGACTTGGGGAGATCCTGGACCACTGCAGGAGCTGATGGCTAGGCTGGCACGTACGCTGGGCATACAGGTGCTGCCCTGCCACCCGGTAACACCTTGGTTGTAGCTAAGGGACAAACCTGGATTTCATCCTTATAGTATGAGGATGAATTTTATAATTATGATTTAATTTCACAGACCTTGCTGCAAGCCCTTCAGGGAGTGGTGTTGTGACAGTATTCATAGGTGTTTATTTTATTTGCATTTTCTCTAAAATGGGCTCTTCTCTGAGTAGCTCTAGAACTGACTGGCGACAGTTATTCATACGGGCCACAATTTCTTCAGCAAAGCAGTGAACAAAGTGTTCTAATTTGCATCAATAGGAACAAAATGCTTCTCTCTGTGCTGCGTACCTTTAAAGGCACTCTGAGCTCGCACCCTGCTGAAACACACCTCCTGCCGAGTAACTCAGAATGGTTTGCAGCCGTTCTCCATGCTCCTTGTCCTGTTTAACAGCAGGATGTGGCTGCCAAGGGTTTGGCTGGTCTGTGAAGGCATCCGAGGTTTAGCGTGGTCCAGCCAGTTGCTTTGACCACAGGCAGATCTGGCCCACGGCCCTTCTGGAGGAGACAAGGAACAGCTGCTTGAGCTACAAATGCAAACGGGGCTGCCGAAGGCTTCCTCCTGCACTGGTCCAGACACAGGGCAGTGGGAGTGATGGCTTCAGACTGGTGTGGGAGCACCCAGGCAGCACTGCCAGCCCCGTGGCATGTAGGTGGCAGCAGCTGGGCTCTCAGGCTGGCACAGGGGCACGAGAGTCTGCTGGTGGGGAAGAAAGGCTGTGGCGAAAATACGAAACTTTGGTGAAATGGAGGCCTGGGGAAGCTGCAAGGCACTCAAGTTGTCAGACTGAGAACTGGTGCTATAACCCTGGAGCTATGTATCTATAGATAGATAGATACCAAATACACTCATATAAATATACATATATATATATATAAGAGTCTGCTATAGAGCATTTCTACCTGTGTGCTTGGCTGAGAATTACTGCAAGGACCAGATTAGTAGCAAGCGCTGTCTGAACCTTTGCTTGTCCTCATATTTTAGCAAAATAGAAGGGATTGCATTCAGACGGCAGGGGAAAGTTGACTTTAAAATGAGGAGATGTGGACGGTTTAAATATTCCATAGTGATGTCATGGCAGGAAGTTAAGTTCTATTTTTTTTTCCTGGTTTAAACTTAGTGGAGAGTGTAAAAGGAGATGCTTCAGCCGTACAGCTACTGCTGTGCCTCTGAGGGGTGTGCTGCACCGAGCAGCTGGGCTCTGCGTGTGCTGTGATACGCATCCCGTGGTGCAGAAGTCACAGCTCCCCTGCAGTTACAGGAATTACACTGCCAGAATCCCATTGCTAAATACGGTTCACAGAAGTCAAAGTAAACCCATAAAACCCCCCCTAACTAATCCCTGCAATATCCAGTAAGGTAAAACGTAGGTACTGTTATCTGTGTCCTGCAAGGGGATGAGCCAACAAAGAGAGGACCTGTCCGTGACTACTTATAAGACAGTCTTAAAGCCCCCAAATCTACGAGTTGCTATTTGCAGTGCTTCCCTGGATGTCATGACATTTTCTCGAGGAGGCAACCAGCCTCACCCGCACTAAGGGCAAAGCACATTTCTGTGCCAAATATCCCATACTACATAGATTAGGTATTGATGGCACAATGACAGGTGATTCCAGAGTATAATATATTGCAGGAATCGCATGCGGTCTGATCAAAGAAACTGTTTGAAAATTGGATTTAAGCCCAGAGCAAGCACTGGGTGAGCCAAGGCTGCCCCTCTCCCGCACCTTGGTGCGGTACTTCGCTGAGGGCAGGCACTGCCTGGGATCTGACAGAGCAGCAGTGATGGAAGCGGAGAGGGAGAAAAGAGAAATTACTAGTCCTGCTTACCTACTCTCGACTCTGCGTGTTTATACGAGCCTTTAAGCTGTTTATAGTTGGCCCAAGTACAGCGGGAACAAATCAAGAAAGCAGCTGGACAAAGCCTTGGTATTTCTGACTGATGCCAGCGTGGGAGCATCCAAGCTCGCATCCAAGTGGGCCTTGGGATCCAGCAAAGCTTTCAGGAAGGATTTCACACTCTTTTTCATGTTTACATGGTGCAAGTAGCAGCAACCCTGGATATGGGTTTGTTGGTAGATTACATTACTGAAAGGCAATGTTTTGATTATGTTACATAGCTGTCAGCCTCAGAAGTTGTTCAACAATTTGAACTGTTGATCTTTTATGTGTTTTTTTCCTGAAATACTTAGCTAACACTCACCATTAAATCAATGACAAAAATATATTTTTCTGACATATATTCTCTTTGATCTCTGCCAGTTTGCACCATCTCTGTCCATACTTGTCTTTATCATCTTCATAGTCATTGTGAGAAAATGTTATTTTCACATTTTTTTCTGGCTTATACTGGTTTATATTTTGTTCTGATATGGTCAGCTTCTAGTAATACACATGGTTTAAATAGAAAAGACATGGTGGTGAAACAAAATGTCTAGGATTATTTTGTGGGTAACCCTTAAATTGAGTGGTACAGCTTCAGAATTATAAAGCAGTTAGTGGGGAAGAGAGAAAGGGCTGAGCTGCCTGGAAGGGATGTATGGTCAGCTCATTTTCCAGACCTCCTCTCGGGAGATCACCCGTGGTGTCTGAAACTTGCTGGCTCACCTGGGTGACCCATTGGTGGGGACAGCTGTACAGAAAACCCCTGCTTCCTTCAGACCCTGGTCTTGGGAGGGGTCAGCATGGGGTTCTCTTTCTGAATATAACAAGCCCTGCTGTGTTTGGTAGGACTGTGTACGTGATCACAGGTGAGTACAGACAGGAATGTGGCCTTCAGCCTTAAGTTGTCCAAAAGCACAGATGGAAAAGCAGGTCCATTTTTTTCTCCTTATGAATCTATAGCAAAGTATCATGTCATAGTGTGCTTTGTCACCTCACGGTACGTGAGGATCAACGCGGTTTTACCCAGGCAGGTAGTGAGGACAGCTTTAGAAGAGCATGTTGGGGCTGGGAATGTGGGCTGAGTCCTGCCTGTGTGAGTTCGGGAGCTGCCAAGAGGTAACTGAAAGGATTTTCTCACCTGGCCAACTGCACAGGTGCAATACTGGCCTTTCCAAGGTCACGTCAAGCGTTCTCTTTGGTGTCAACATGACCAAGATCTAACCTTAAGTACTTCTAGTATTTTGGATAGACACTGCTTGTTTTCTTAAAAAAAAAAAAGAAAAAAAAAAGGCAGAATTCCCATAGATTCCTTCAGAAAGTCTATTACCGTGGTTCTCTCCATGCCCTAGCTGTTGCTTTTACAATGGCATGCTGTTCAAACTAGTGCTTCCTAAGCAGAGAGATGCATTTGCCTGCCTGGGCAAGGCACAGCTCCACCCTCGCGTTGCCTGTTGGGCTTCTCTCTAAAGACCTCTTTTTTTTTTTTAGAGATCCAGCCGTCTTTTGCTGGCTTTCACTGCCATGGCTAATATACAGGTGATGAGCACTGAGGAATTCTTGGTTTGGCTTTGTTACAGCATCACAGGAGTGCGTGCTGGTTGCTCTCGAAAGATCTGCCTCCTTTCAAATCCCCCATGAACCCTGGCATGGACCAGCTCTCTCCAAAGAGTCACTTTCCAGATTCAGAGTCTTGGACTGGACAGTGGAGCCTCCTGTCAACATCTGGTCCAAGAGAGGAGGGGAGGTAGGACTGGAAGGGTATGTCTGTGCGCTCTCGCACAGATCCCACAGCTGCTGATGCTGACAGTAGTGCCCAGAAGCATGAATTTGGAGAAACCACTGCTAAAATTTTGTTGTTTTTCTAGAGGCACTATTCTAAGGTCTTAAAGCCCTGTCTGCTGACATCAGAACTGGTATCCACATTCAACACATTAGTGTGTTCTGTTTGTTAACTGTTATGTAGTGGCTTCAACAAGTGGGATATGGTTTTCTTCATACAGTCTTACTTCACCTACAAAAGCTTCTGCTTCTAATAGACACGAGGGATATGGTGAAAGAGAACATTCTGTACCATTCCAGAGAAGATCAGACACGTTTTTATTTGCTAATGCATTCCACTTCCAACATATTTACTGCTGTAACATCTGGACCAAAAAGACATTTGGTAACCAGTGAAGTAATTTGGTAAAGTTATGATGTCTGGAGGGGATTGCTCGTGTGTTACTGTGTGTTAGTCACATACAGCGTGACTATACATCCTGTTCAAGTCCCAGGTTTATATATTTGATGAAGAGATGAAAATGGAATTTTTAATCGGAAAGCAACAGAATCAAAGGGCCTCAGTGCAGATAGAGTAGTCTCCAAATTAGATTTGATTTACTTTTTTGTCATTACGGTGATACCTGTGAGGCAATGAACGTGTTTTATTTGTATTAGTTGAGAAAATGTTTCAACCACTCGACTGTTCCTAATGAAATTATACAGCTAATCGTTTGAGAATGTTTGATAACCAAAACCATTTGTAAACGCCAACGCTTTCGTACACCTCAGCAGAAATGAACCTCTGCTGAAAATCTGGGCCAGAAGTATTGTTTGCCATCATGATTTTTCTCATGCAACAACTTTGTTGCAAGGCGACACATCAATAATTGGTACCAAGTAGCTGGTGGTCAGTAGTTGTTGGAAAGCATATCAGCCATAATTTGATTTACAATAGCAAATGCATTTTTGTAAATCATCTGGAATTAACACAACGAACAATCTAGGAATTACTACTCGTATCTGGAAAAGCCTAACATTTCTGGAAACTTACGTTTGCAGAAACAACTAATGGTTCCTGTATTCTTCATTGTGCTGATTCCCAGATGACTCTCATCCCCCCCCAAAAAAAAAGGCGGGGGGGGGGGTGTGGTGTGCGGGGAAGGCTACTGTCTGCAAGTAATTTGCGAGTAAGCCAAGTGCAAGCAAGTCAGTTACAATATAGAGCAAAATATTTCCAAGATTCGTCTTTGAGTCTGCCCCACTGATGACATGGGTAAAGTCCTCATCACTTTCAGCAAGAATTAGAGAGAACTGGTTTAGAAAACGAAGACCTCATTCCCTTTTTCTGAGTATCTTAGTCACTAAGGTAGTTATTTTCTCCATTTATGCTGAAGCAGCTTTGGACTCCCTTTTATCACTGCACCAGAAGCAACACCAGCAGATGCCCAGAAACCCTTCTCAGAGGTGTGCTGCCATTCGAAAAAAGGAGGAGAAATAATACTGATATATGGAATAAACCAAACGAAAGAGTTTATAATGTGCAAATAATATGATTTAAGTTATTGCCACAGCATTAGTGGTCCCCGCTATGAATTAAAACTTGCAAGTCTTCCCAAAGTAGTAGGAGTATAATGCTCATTGCTCACTTTGACACTTCTGAAAATCCTATTTTCAGGAATGCAAGAAGCCTCCACAAAACAAGCTTGAGTTTGCAGCCTGGATGATCATTCTATATTATATATATATGAGATATATATATCTCATATATATATCATTATATATGATCCCAGCCAGACTACTTCAGAAGAAAGGTAGGTTCATTTTAACAGATGTCCGAGTATGTTTTGGTTAGTGCATCCATCTCAGAAACTCCTTGTTAGACCACATTATTCAGTTTTACAAGTAATCAGATGATTAACAAACTACCACCCGTGATTGTTCAGAGAGTCATGTTAGCGAGCTTGGCCTGCTACTTTGTAGGTTGGATTGGTTCAAATGTATAGTTAAACCATCAACAGGAGAAAGTGAGCAAAATGTAGTTCTTTGAAGAGAAATAAATAAAAACATATAAGTGCATTTACTGTCAATGTCTCCTACTCGCAGCGAGTGGCAAATCCTCAGACCTGTGCCCGGAGAGCATCCCGACCCCAGAGCCCCTCTGAAAGCGCAGTTTCCTGGAGCAGCGAAGGTCAAGCACATCTCAAAATTGTACTCTGCCCAAGGTGCTTTGGGAGGTAAGTGTGAAGATACGTAGAAATGGAAGAACCTGTATGGTTTCATTACCCAAAGAAGCGTCTGCTGCTGTTCCCAGCTTTTTTATTTGTGGTAAACTACACCTTCGTCAGATTTACATGCAAATTATTCCAGTGCAACAAGAGATTAAGAAAACATGCGATAGGTCAGCCCTTGCCATCACCTGTGTGCTGACTTTCTACAAAAAGGGAGTGACTTTGACACAGCATTCCAGGAGTGTAACCTGCAAAATATATTGTAAGACAACACAGGAGTGATTTAGCAGGTTTGAAACCAAGGGTGACATCCTACCCCCCGCCAAAGGGATGGCGCGGTGCCAGGGGGCAGCTTTTACCCGGGGGTTATTGCTGGTGTATCCCTCTGAGGAGCCAGAAAGGGGAATATTCATTGCCCTTTTTTTTTTTCTTCAAAGCAGTACCTGTGCCTCTGAATGTGTCTGCCTTAACCTGCTTGAAAAATGGGGTGAAAGAGGCCACACGCTCGCGCCGTTCCTTTCTGGTTGGCCTTTGTTGCTGTTACCTGCAGACTTAATGCTGGAAACTTAATTACAGAGGCTCTTCCTTGGGAGAAGAGTGGGAGGGGAAGGAGAGGCAATCCCATGGTTGTAGGCAGGCTCCCTCTGCTCTCAGTGCTCTGGATAAACAGCGCCCGTTGCAGCCATTTCACCCGCGGAGGTGTTCTCCCCGTGGGTTGCTCGTGTAGAGAGGAGGGGTTGTCCAGCCCTGCCTTCCAGACGCTTCTTGGTTTGGAATGTACCCTCTTAATTTTAATTCCAAACAGTTGTCAAAGCGTTGCTTTGGTTTGGTTGAACCTTCTTAGGGCTCCGAATAGCCAAGCGTTTTAAACGCCTCCGAAGCTGCCTGCTGTGAAACAGAAGCATTTATTCTGTTACCAGAGGGAAGATGCTCTTCTCTGCTTCTGTGGCTTTGGGGGCCAAGATCCTTCAGCGAGTTTACACTCAGGCATCACCCCTCTAGCCCTGGAGGAAATCCTCCCCAGTCTGGCACAGCCCTACAGCGCTGTTGTCTCAGGCTTTCCAGCACCCCAGCGAGATGGTCCCTAGGAAAAAGCAGGTTGATCAGCTGGCACAGGCTCTGGGAACACAAACCCCAGTGGGATTAAACCGCCAGAACAGACTGATTTGCGAGACCAAATGTGGTGTTCAGAGGCCCTGAATGCCAGCAGCAAGGCTGGGGCTTTCTCATCCAAGGCAAATCTGGAAAATCCGTAGTATTTCCTAAGCCTACGTTAGCCCACAAGCTTTATTCCATCCAGCTTCTTTCCACTACAGCCAATCTTATGTCTTTGCTTCTTGACCGTAAATGTGGGAACAAGTGGGTAGAGCTCCTGCAGCTCTCCAGAGCACCCCAAGCACTCTGGTTCAGTCAGTCGTACCAAACAACCGTGCTGGGGCTTCAGGTCGAGCTGTGGAGGCTCGTCTTACCAGTGCCCATCGCATCCTCTGCAGCAGGGCCCGCAGAGCCACCAGCAAGTCACCTCGAATGGAGGTTCCTCAGCCGTGCCATTCTGAATAGAAGCTGTAAATTGTAGCAGGAGGTATAAATTCCCTATCGATATCCTGCACCAACCTCAGGCATGGGAGAATAACGCACTGTTAGGGCTGCTGAATGAGTGCTCTGTGCGCCCCGAGTCGTTAAAAACCTGTGGAACAGTCAACCATGACTACACAAAAATAAATATAGAGCTGAGTGTAAATAGTACCCTTTCACCTGCTTCTTCAAGTCGAATTTTATAAGAATGTTTGTTAAAGGGAATGATTTTACTTTTTTTTTAACAGGGAGATTTTGGTATATTCCAATTGAAACCATATGCTTGGTCTTATGCTGCTCAAATACAAAGCCAGTCTAGTTTTAAATTTAATACACTGTTAAAAACACCTAAATAAAAATCTGAGCGACTGTGTTAGGATACAAAAAGGACATTTTCCAATGCCTAAAAAACAGATCTGGGAATACAAGTGAACTTCACTATAAATGCATGTTTTGTTTTATTCTTTATTTGCTACATTGGAAAAGGTATGGGTGAGAGCAGAATAAACCAGTTAAATCCTAGGAATTATTTTTCTCATCTTCCATCTTCTCTCACTTTTATTTGCACAAAGGATACTATTGTAAATATTTCAGCTTTACCTGAAGCAGAGCGTAGGAAGGCTAAAGCATTGTGGAGACACGTTTAATAAAACTACCTGTAGTTGGTTAGCCTGGACAGGTAGCTCCCACTCTCAGTTCATGAGCAGGGACTTTAAAGGATTGGTGAGAAGAGGAAAATGGGTGAGCGGTCACTATAAAATGTGTCAGGATCTAGCTCCTATTCCAGAATTCATCCCTGATCTTAATACATAAGATGATGTGTGTAAATCAGAAAAACGCTATCCTTGCAAAGGTGGCAAAACTGGAAATTTTACAGCGTGACATGTAGTGAGATTGTTGGGGAACTGACCTAGATAATAGGCCTGGTGAAATTCAGCTTTCACGGCATTCGGATGTTTTCAAGACTGTGCCTCAAATGAAGACATTAGAGCACGGGACTGCAAATCCTTAGCGACCGTACCAATGGATTGATCCCATTGGAAATGACATCAGCATCTCCCCACCAGACTCTCTTAGATTTCTTCCATAGCTTTTATTCAAATTCTTTTCCAACCCTGCCTGAGCAGAACATGTCAGGTTTTAAGCTTTTTCTATTTTGTAAGAGAGGGAGAGGAGGAAAGAGGAGAAAAGCAGTGAGTTTTTCTTAAATGCTGAAATATATCTTACTTTACTCCTGTCAGGTTAGAGGCAAGAAGAATGTGTTATCACGAATAATTAGCGAACCCTGGTTCCGTGACATCTGCAAAGTATGTGTTTCCACAAACAGCTTTTTCACGTTCACGTAGAGCATTAAATATAACACAGAAAGGACTGAAAATCAAATCAGCATTTTAGCAGCACGATGCGCTGTCTCTATAACAAACCACATTTCCAGTAACGGGAAAACTTCTCCATGTGCTGGCCAATGGTGATGCCTTTTAAAGAGTTTTCATTTCCATCGAGGAAGTGTTCTTATTTCCACGTCAGGAACCTTGCTGAAGAAATGCTGGTGATATAGCCCTTTGGGGGTTTAAGGTTTTTCATCAACAGACGGAAACTGCACTAGTGTAACACCAGTAAATAGTCATCGCTCTTCATCTCTCTCTTAACCTCTTCCCTTCTTAGGAAGCATCTAGAAGCATCACTTCTCTTTCCAAAAATAACCTGAGCACATCCTCAATTTTCTGCTTTAAGCAAAGAGTATTTCTATGAAGTAAACCAGCACCCACTACTGAGACAGGCTGTGGTAAAATCTCTTTCAGCGTTTTTCTGCCAAGGTTGAGCTCATTTTGCTGTTGGCTAAAGTTGAAGTAGATTCAACACTAATTCCATGTTCTTCTGAGACAACCAGCCTGACAGGCCCTTTCTATTAGTTGTATTCATGTTCAGCCCCATACCAAATATTCCTATAGCTGCTCCTGGTTTTCTAATGTGATTTTCCATATTGCTTATCCCAGAGCAGCCAGTGCTAAAGGACTCGGAGACTCCAAAGCCGAGACACGGCTGTGGTTTCAGCCTGAAACCTGTGAAGAAGAAAAGGGTTATCAGAATCTGTCAGCCTCAAACATAAGCTAACAACAAAGTGGTTTTCTCTACAAAGCGGTATTGGAGAACTCTCTTGTTCAGCTGTTCCAATTCTAAGTTAAACACACCTTTCTGGGAAATTAAAAATTTCAGTGTAACCACAGCAAAGCGTGCTGGTCCTGGAGCGTTCAGCACCTCTGCGCTTCAGTATATTCATTCCTAATTTATGTTATAATCCAAAGTTACACTGAATTCATATTAGGAGCATTATTAAAGTTTTATTCTACAGATCTTTTTTTTATCCTGCAGAATTTCTGGTATATTCTTATGGCAGTTTTCCTCCAGGAACCTGGCATTATTCTTTCATGGGCTGTTTCATAACCACCTCATTTGGTGCCATTTGAGCGTTTAGTACTAAACCCCACAATTAGAAATGGCACAGGCATACTTGTTGGCCTCATGTTTAAACAAGGTATCTTTATGTAAAGCTATAGACCAGTTCACAGCAGGAAAACAGCAGCCAGTAGTCAGAAATCAACATTTATACCCTAAAGCCTGTGGGGCCTTTAGGACCATATAACATAGATCTGTTCTGCAAATTAATGGCCGTTTACATCTGAAACGCTCTGATGCTGCAAAGATTACCGTCCTCTGCGACAGAAATAGCAAGCGAGCCAAGAACCAAAGACGAAGCCCTGCTTGCAGAGGAAGGCTATGCCTGCGTCACCCGAAATGCGGTGCCGAGCTGCCTACTTGCCATCAGTTCACGGGCAGGTTCTGGGCTGGAGGCTGGCTTTGGTGCTGTTGCATAAGAGGTTCTGCAGAGGAAATTCTGCAGTTCTTTATAGTCCTAGAAACCTCACGCTGTTCAGTGGAAAAACAATGGCTTTACCACAGCAGAGTGCGTCATGCCAAGGATTTGTAAAAAGACAGTATCAGGAGGCTGCTTTATTTTTGTTTCCAGTACTTCTTCCTCGGTTTATGCAAAGGGAATTTTTACATGCTCGAGCAGGCACGGAGGGTGAAATACTGTCCTGCTGAAATCAATGGGCCTTTTGACAATGCCAGGATTTCAGTGAAGGCCCTTCATGGGAGCGCGCCACGAGGAGCAGCTGTTTCTTGGATGCATCCCAAAAGCTCCCCAGATATCTGATCTCGTACAACTACCCCTATGGGTTCCCAGCAGAAAATGCCATGTTCAGCAGAAAATAGCCCGTTCTCCTCCCCGGTTCTCTCTACTCCACGTTTCTGGTATTCCTGAGAAATTCCCTTCCATCCTCCTTTGGTTTCATTGCCCTCCGTGCCTCCCAGATAATGCCACAAATTACTTTTGAAAACTCTAGGTTGATGCTGATTTTTATGTTGTTATTTCAGGCATGGCTGTGGTGTTCCTGCGACCATTAACCGTGACGAAAATATCTGACCCTTCAACCCAGGTCTTGATACCTAAAGGTAAATGTTACTTCCAGCGTGTGTCTCTCAGGAAAAAAAAAAAAAAATCTGGTTTTCATTTGTATACACATGGTTTTATGGACAGTTCAAGGGTATTCAGATTATCTCAATGCAGTCGTAAGACTTTGTCTTGTGATGTGATTTTGGAATGAATGATGGCTACCCAGGCACCGTACTGCTCTGTCAGCGCGAGCCTGCACCTTTGCCATCGTTTGAGGCTTTTCAGTTAAAATTTAGGATTCTGTTGCACTGCGATCCTGAACCATACAGGTATTACCTCGGATCAGGCTGTTGCCCATCTTTCAGCAAGTTCCAGCTTTTACCAAAGCTTTGCCCACTGAGTCACCACGGCTGCAGATGCCCTATCGCAGACTTCGTGCAGAAGCAGACATTCCAAGTGGGTTACTTGGGGAGAGATTGTTTTGATGTCAAATTTAAATAAAACGTGGCTAATGCACGTTGGATTGAAAACAGCAGTGGCCAGAAGCAGGCAGCGGCAGCAGGGAGCAATAGACACCTCTTGGTTTCTTAAAGTATGAAGAGACGGAGAAAAAGTATTTACTAAGGCTGAATTTTTTACCCACTGTGGCACTGGTGAAAGCATAACCATGCTGACGAAGCTGTAGCTAAGTGATTTACAGCACAATACTTCCATGGAGACCTCAAAAGTGGACTCCACCACAACCCAGGCATCAGCCAAACCAGTCAACTGGCAGCAACACCAGCCAGGGTGGAAAATTCTGTAGATAAAGTACTATGGCTGGCAAAGAATTGGGAACCAAATAAAATATTAGGTGAAACAAGAGCATCCTGCGAAAAAAATTGTTTGAAAGAGCCCCTGTTGGCAAACACAGACCAAGGACAAGTGCCAAGGAGGCTCGGTTGAATAAGCTTTAAACCTTTTATAGAAAGCTGAAGCACAAAAGCTTAGCCTAATCCAACCTATTTATGTGAGTGTTTTCTGAACTTAATTACAAATCTAAAATATTTCCAAACATATGGAGTGTTTCTGCTTGGATAGCCTGCCTGGCCTGGGTTCTCGGCAGAGCAAAAGAAGCTGCCTGGACTCTGCAAACATTGCTCACCTTGAGGTGTATGTGCACATGGTCTTAACTGACTCCGGGGCTCGGAGAGATGACTTTAAAGCAAGTCATAAATAGGTGAAGGGTTCAGCTAGTACCCTTGCTGTCTCGGGGTTAGGTTTTTGCTGGTTGGCTGACTTAATTGGTTTATTTTTTGCTCTTGTTTCTCAGTGTTTGTTAGTCCTGTGACCTCCTGCGTAAAGTGCTTCAGTAGGTTCTAAAGTCAATACTCGGGATCACTGATAGCACAGGTTATCGTGAAGTATTAAAGGTCACACTGACAGCGAGAACTCACATACAGTGCTGCTGTGTCGTACCTTAAGGGACCTGGCCGCGTAGTTAAGCCCATCGCTGAGCTCCTAGGAACCTACCAGCCTACCCACTGGTAGCGGGGCCACCTGAGAACAGACTCAGCAGCCAGCCACCAAAGCCAGATGCATGGAGATGGGGCCTCGCTGGAGCCTCTCGAGGAACTGCAAGCGAAGAAAGGAGCAGCTTGTGGAGCTCAGCATGCCTGAGCTCAAGAAGAGCAGCCGGTGTCTCCAGCACGTACGCTCAGAGACAGGATAGCTTGTGGTTACAGAACGAAGCTGCTGTGAAGGAATGGGCTCGAGACTCCGTGTTTGAAATGTAGGCGTCTAAAGTCATGGCAGCGTAAGAAATGGCAGAGCCAAAGCCCCCTGAGCCCATAAGGCTCTGATGTCCAACGCCCAGCATAACAGTGAAGAAAGCCAAGACACCACAGAGGCGCCCGGCCTGTATCCCAGTAAAGTTAAGGGTAAGCATCACAGTTATTTACAGCACACAGAAAGTATCAGGATGGTAGTTTAAATATTTACGTTAGAGATGGCGTAAATATTTCTCCATGCAAAGCCCTCCTGAACAGCAGTGGGAGTTTTAACTCTGGATGATGGCAGGATTTGGTGTAATCTCTGCTAGCTGGTAATTTTTTCCATGAAAGAGGAAAGATGATGTGAAAGGAGCTGGTAACTTTACAGACCCTTTCTTTGTGTGACCTCACCTTGATTTAACAACTCCAAAACAGTAAAGACAGACTTATACTAGTTTCATGCGAGGTTCAACCCTGCTGTAGTCCAGCCACTAGATTCACGCAGAATATTGTTTCCTGAAAGAGAAATGCTTCAAATTTTACTTAGCCCCACAGGATACACTGTATTTGGATTTGCCTCAAACGCATCTGACATTTTCTTTAAGAACAGATTTTGCGTTGCCTTTCCCCATCTTTACCCTGGCCAGGTTTACTGCATTACACCTTGTAGGTGAACTGGCATCTCTTTCCCTTCAGAGTGCTTATCAGTGACAAACCACGCGGCCTCAGCGACTGTCTGCAGCCTTGCCAAGTCCCTCTGCCCTCAGCCTGTGCTCGCTGTGAGACGTGGAAGTTCGACTACTAGCGAAGCAGTCACTTCTGACCGGAAAAGGAGGGAAGCCGAGCAGTTCCAGGTTTGTGTCTGTGAAGGGGAGAAAGGTGTACGCGCCTCCCTCCCGCTCGCGAGGGGGCCGATGCCCGGGGGCGGTGCCCTCCGGGGCCCGGCGGCCGATGCCCGGGGCGGGGGGCGGCCCGGCCCGGCCCTGCCCGGCGCGGCGCGGGGGCCGCTTCCTCCTCGGCGCGGGCTGCCCGGCTTTTAAAGGCGCTGCGCCCGCCGCCGGCCCCAGAGCGCCGCCGGGCCTCCGCGCAGCCGCCCGCGCAACCCGGCCCCGATCGCAGCGGAGCCGGCCGCGCCCGCGGGGCGGGGGCCGGGGGAGCCCCATGGGGCGGGGGCGGCGCGGCCGGGGGCAGCGCGGCGCCGGCCGGCCCTAGGCTGCCCGCCGCGGCCGGCCGCAGCATGCCGGCAGCGCTGCGCCTGCTGTGGCTGGGCTGCCTGGGCAGCCTCTGCCGCGGGTACTTCGAGGGCCCGCTGTACCCCGAGATGTCCAACGGCACCCTGCACCACTACTTCGTCCCCGACGGGGACTACGAGGAGAACGACGACCCCGAGCGGTGCCAGCTGCTCTTCAGGGTGAGCGAGCAGCGGCGGTGCGGCGCGGCGGCGGCGGGCGGCGGCGGGCTGAGCCTGCGGGAGGAGCTGACGGTGCTGGGCCGGCAGGTGGAGGACGCGGGCCGGGTGCTGGAGGGCATCGGCAAGAGCATCTCCTACGACCTGGACGGGGAGGAGAGCTACAGCACCTACCTGCGCCGCGAGTCCGCCCAGATCAGCGACGCCTACTCCAGCTCCGACCGGTCGCTGAGCGAGCTGGAGGGCAAGTTCCGTCAGGGGCAGGAGCAGGGCGGCCGGGAGGAGGCTCGCCTGGGCGACAGCTTCCTGGGGCTGCTGCTGCACGCCCGCGCCCTGCTGAGGGAGACCCGCCACATCTCCAGCGGGCTGCGGGACAAGCACGACCTGCTCGCCCTCACCGTCCGCAGCCACGGCGCACGCCTCAGCCGCCTCAAGAACGACTATCTCCGCGCCTGAGCCGGGACCCCCGCCCCGCCGGGACCCCCGCCGCTGCGCTCCACGCGGCGCCCGCGGCCCCGCCGCCAGCCCCCCGGGAGGCGCCGGAGGGCGCAGCGCCGGGGTCTGCCTGGAAGGAGCCACCTCCTCGCGCAAATACAGCCTTCAGCCTGGAAAAACTTATTTATTGTATGTGACTTCGAAACAAATAGCGCGTTTCTATAAACCAGGAGGTTAGAGGTATGTTTAAGTTAATATCCCATATTTAAAAAGTTACCCCGTGTTATATCGTTCATCTTCGGTTACAAAGCGCAGTAAGCGTTCTCCTCTGCGATTCCCCCTCCCGGGTTTGTATATCGCCTGTTCTGCTGCGGCTCACCTGCCGCAAACGTGGATAAAGCGCGGTTGCTCGCCCGCCACGACCGGACTCGCGTGTGGCAGATGCTGAAATTGCTTTTGTTGTTACTCCCCTTCAGGGTGAAGCCTCTGGCCCTCTGTTAACTTTCTTAACCTTTTGTAACGGTATGTATCCTACGCACATTAAACATTGTTCTACACAACGCAACACTGTGATTTCCATTTGTGTTTTGAACGAGCGAACTGCTCTGGCAGGGTTTGTGCTCTTCCAGGTTTGCTTCTCTGTGACTCTAAGCTATCGTAACCCCAAGAGCCAGCCGCAAAGGCTTATGTCAGATCCTGAGAATGCTGGTGCGGATTTTTATAGTAAGAAGATTGAGCCCTAGTGGTGATTGTAGTTTCAGATCCCAACTTTGAGTGCCAGGCTTCTTAGCACGTGTTTCTACGGAAGACAAAAAGGTTTTGGCTGTGCCAGCGCAGTGACTCTTCTTGTTGGTGCCTTTGTGCTTTGCTAGCTAAGCTATTAATAAAATAATTCATGCTCCTAGACAATAGCAAAAGTGCCTAGTGGGGAAGGGGTGGGGCTGGGGGGATTGTTTGGGTTTTTAGACTCATTGCTGTTTAATTGTCACTTTGGGGTAATACAGCTACTAGGTTACAGATGCTGCAGGCAGAATCTCTGTTTGGATGAAAAAAGTTCATGTGTTGTTTTAATAAATATTTGAAAACCATGTTAAAACGCTTTTTTTCTGTTATTGTTCTGCTTGAGGCGCTCTTGATTTAAAACATGCTGCTGTAATATGTCTTTTCAGCAAAAAATTGCGAGTATGTAGATCCTGCTTTTTGGTAGAAACAAATAAAAACGTACAGACTTGAAGTAAGCAAGTTTCTTTAAAAGCAATGTTACAGAAGGGCACGTAGGGAGGATTTTTTTGAGTTTGTAAACCCTTGTAAGAAACCAGCAACCTCATGGCACCGGAAGAGAAGCTGTTCAACGCGCATTTGAGGTCTGATCTTGTCAACCCTGCTCACGTTCAGATACGCTTTGGTCTGCAAGCCATCCAGTTGGTACGTGGGTCTACGTAAGTCGCCTGGGACCAGAGCACTGAAGGCACCGGGAGGTGTTTGGTGAAGGTATGTGCTCACAGAACCTCTGCACCATCCAGGCAGCTCGCTTCTGCTGAAGGCGGTGAGGTGCAGCTCCCAGCAGGACACTTCACGTGTCAGTTTGCGCCTCTAGACCCCCAGTACCTTTGAAGATCTGCCTGGAAAAAATGGAACGTTTTATTGATTGACTTCAGTGGAACTCCTCAGTGTTGTTTTCAAGTATGTTGTCAAGTTAGACAGTATGATGGGTTCTAGCTCTTAAAAATTAATTATCTGTGATACTTTCCTTGCCACTAGAGTTAGATCTGACAACACGAGAGTGCCAAGGGCCGTCTGAGTCGTTGAGACTTGTGTGCCCACTATCACAGCAAACCATTGGTATGTCTGGGATGGACCAAGCCCTGGAAGCGCCCGAGGGTTGAATTCACATCCAGTCTCTCCTTTCTCTCTAAGTCGTACCGAAGTAGGTGCCAAAGATGTCATACGGTTCCATTTGTGCCTGGACGCTTCTTCATAGTTCTAGTCTCTGCTCACCCCTTTCTGAATCCTGGGTTACCCCATCAGTTGTAAACATTAGTAAAGAACAAGAGAAAGCAGCAGCCTGGCCATTCTAGTCAAGCTCCAACTATCCCAGTGTGCCCAGCAGACCTGTGGAGATTCACGGTGTAACTCGTTCTGCTCAAACCCCTGTCTGTAGGTTGTCATCTCATGAAGCAAACCCACGGTTCTTTAAAACCCCCACCAGTGTTCCATATGACAAATACAAATATTTAACAGATATCTCCGTTGTTTCTTCTATCAGCCACACATAAACATTTTTGTGTTTGAAATCGAAATGGAATCAGAGTTCTGCTCGGTGACATTGATTACAACAGGCTTCAAATGGGCTTTTTCAACAACAAACGCGTACATCTGAGTCGGGGCTTTGTGGAAGTTCACACGGTTAATAAACAGGGTTAACCTTAGGTGGATTTGATGAAACCAGTACAAAACTCTTTTAGGACATTTACATCTTGATGTACATCATTTTGGGTGGCCGAAGCAAGTTGTATCCGTTAAATGCATCAATTTTGACTCACGGCCGATCCATTAAATGGCCTTTATAACTCTGCAGCACCTGCAAGAGCTGCAGGTTGGGGGATGTCCGGCAGTTTATAAAGATTTATGTTCAAAATAGTTCTTTAAAAACTATGATAACTATACTGCGATCCTCTCTGCAATCTTGTAATTTTTTTCTGCCTTTGCTTTTTATTTGATCAAACTTCGTTAGTTAGAAGATATTAAGACCCTCTGGTTTTCTACAGCCTATTTCAAACAGTACAGGCCTTTTTATTGCTGAAAACTTGGGAAGGGTTTTTAAGCAGAGAGCTTTAAAAGAAGCTATTTTGACCCAGTAGCTCCTCCTGTTGTGTTTAAATAGTGCATCAGTGTTGGGCTCTTTTTTCTTTTTTTTCTTTTTTCTTTCTTCTTTTTTTCTTTTTTCTTTTTTCTTTCTTCTTTTTCCTTTTTTCTTTTTCCTTTTTTCTTTTTCCTTTTTTCTGTTCTCTTGTCTCTTTTTTCTTTTTTCTCTCTTTTTTCTCTTTTCTCTCTTTTCTCTCTCTTTTCTCTCTCTTTTCTCTCTTCTTTGAAGTTCAAACTAAGATTAAGCTGACTTGGTCTTTCTTGTGGTGTTCTGAAGACTTTTAAAAGACATAGTGTTTTCTGAATTTATTAAAGAGGTGGTGGTACTGAAGAGCAGATGACAATGTTTTCTGAAAAAATAAGTATTGCAGCTGGAGCAGTCATAGAGAACTTACTTAAGTTTTCTTTGCTTCTCAGCCTGTGATTTAACCCATCAAGAGTCAAAGCAAGACAGTAAGAGTCACACCTCCACTCCTCTCCAGGGAGAGGAAGGCAGTGCTCTGCTGTGGGCATTCTCACGTCTGCTGATGTACGCATGGAGAGGAAGAAGCTCAGAGTGTGAGTATGGAGCAGACTGTGCTGCCTCACATCAGCACTACTAAAAGATGGGGAAAGAAAAGACCGTGCTCACCTTGTGACAAGTCAATGGTAGGAACTCAGGCTGGTGGTGCAAGTTGTGGCATTCTAAATTGCAACTAGCAAAGTTTTACAGGTTTGACCTACCCAGGACCAT
Organism: Bucorvus abyssinicus; assembly: GCA_009769605.1. Taxonomy (NCBI): domain Eukaryota; kingdom Metazoa; phylum Chordata; class Aves; order Bucerotiformes; family Bucorvidae; genus Bucorvus; species Bucorvus abyssinicus. The sequence goes on along the minus strand of CM020043.1, from coordinate 14,151,768 downwards.
CCTGAGAAGTTCAAGGGAAGCAGTAAAAACGTGGTAAGCCTCTCAGAAGGGCTGTGGGTGCCGAACTGGGTGTGTGAATTGTCTGGAGGTGAGCTGTCGCTCCTATAGGTTGATACGTCCTTAGATGCAGGTGGCCAAGATGTGCACTTCAGAAGCAAAAAATACACTTGCCCAATAGAAACAAGAAAGCATCAGCTCTGGTTATAGTCTTACACACCATGAAAATGTGTATTTTGTGGAGAAATTCTCCTGGGTGCATCTGTTGGTGGTGGTGTAGCTGTTTAGTTAGAGAGGCTTCATGGTACTTTACCAGCTTCTTGCTCTTGCTTCTCGGATATCGCTTGTGTGATGGATAAAGAAGTTTCCAGCTAACACTGAAGTGTTGTTGAGTGAAATGTATTTGACAGCCATTATTCCTGAAGTAATCTTGTATGTTCAAAATCTGGCATTTTTTTATCTTTTAAAACGTTTTTTACTTACAGCCTATTTTCCATTGATTTTATTTTTGGAGAACCATTGCAAAAATTGAACAATTTGTGGGTCTATGTTTAGTTCCTGAAGTATGTGAAACTGGCAAAAATACTGACCCCACTACGTGCTTTTTTAAGAAGCTTTTATTAGAATATGTACATATAAAGACTATAACTGCACTTATTTATTTTATTCATAAAGTTGTCATCCTGCCTGCAAGATCAGTTTACAACTGGAAAAGGCAGAATTTAATGACTAATTCTGTAAGAAGAAAAACATATGGTCCCCATAATCATTACATTTTTAATGATGTGGCTTGGATGGAGTCATTTATGGCTTGTAGAGTCATTCACCCTTGAAAACTACCTTACCTCGGGGAGGTATCGCTGACGGTCTCCAACATGCCGTTAGCGTTCTGTCATAAGAAAAGACAGTGCCAAATGTATCGTATTTTCTCAGGTGACAACCTTCCTTAAGCTCTACGTATACTTCTTTTAAGTGCTTAGAACCCGCCTATGTAAGAGTAATTGTTCGTGTCTGAACTTCCTTTAGGGGGAAAAAAAAAAAAGTCCTTGGAGAAGGTTGGCTGAGGGAGAGATTCGTTATCCGCTGCTAGATATTGGCAAGTGCAGGATGACCGAAAAAGCTGTGTCCTCGCCTTGTATTTTCCGTACTTTTTCCATGCTGCAAACGTTCCACTGTGACAGGAGTGACCAGTGTAAATGAGTTGTGCTGTAAATAACGGAGACATCGCTATGGACAGACTGCCCAAACTGCAAGATGGATTTTGCTGTCTGCTTACCAACTCTCCTCAAAAACAACATGACCAGGATTTTCAGTTTAGTGCTAGGTCCAAGACAATCAATTCAGTGGGCCTTTGGGCTTAGGTTCTCCGCTTTTTATCTTAAACTTGTCTTAGAGCTTGTTATGCCTTTACCTGGGTAACGGTAAAGAGTTCTTTCCCACACGCTTTCTGTGTTGGCAGCTCTTTGGTTCATCAAGAGCAGTCAACTTTTCTTAAGAGCAGGCTTTGTCCTTTTTTATGAACGTGAATTTGTTTCTAATTTAATGTGGTTTAACTGAGATTTGTGTTAAAATTCAGAGTAATATGAGTGCATGTGTTAAATATCTTGCAAATTATCGTGATGTTTTGGTGCTTTCCCTCAAAGTACTAAACTTACTAACTCTGGCTTCTAAAGGAGGCACAACAAAACACAAGCTAATTCATAACTGGGTCAGCACACAAGTCAGGTTGCTATTGGGTTTGTTATTTTAAGTAATATCGTGCACATCCTCTAATTTCAGTAAACCTAGAAAACGACGAGTGAACGAACAAGAGGTAAACCATGCTCACCGTTTTTTCCTGATAGGGGTGCAATGGAATACATCTCACTGTATACATCAAGAGTGAACCGGAGTGAACCTGTGCTGGTTTACCCTATAAGCTAATTTGCAATCAGACCCATTTTTTGTTTCTGACATTTACTCTTCTGCGGCAATTACGGTTTTCAAAAAGCCGAGCATCCCCCGCCCTGTGCAACTATGTATTGATTACAGCTCTATCCTCATTACCTTTCCATCACCTCTGGTTCCGCAACCACGTGCAGTCTGCGAGGTATTTATTTACTTAGATAGTCTTCATGGATTTAATATTAATTCCTCTGCGTTTCTAAGCTGTGTTTCAGTTTGCCCTGCGCACAGACATCTCAGGCCTGCGTAAGTTGCTGCTTGTCTCTCCTGGGCGCGCGTGCGGAGCTGAAGCTGACAGGACCAGGAAAACATCTGTATGGTTGGTATGTCTGTCTCTGCTGGCAATGCTGACAGCCTTTTACTGCCGTGTCAGGGTAACAAATTTATTGGGCAGACATCAGAGTTTGCTGCCTAAGGATGTTCTGCTGCTGCTAGCCTGAGACTTTAAATTTTGCAGTGCCCTTTACCTACTAATTGCTGCCAACCTCAGATTTATTTGGCAGTAACTTACTGCACAGAGCAGTTGTCACGTGGAAACGCACGGCATAACCCCCGCGGTATCGTACTTCCCCCTGCGAATGATGGCAACAGAGTGAAGCCCACAGGGAATCAGTGACCTGCTCTTGCACTGCAGGATTCAGCAAAATGATGTTGTGACAGCAAAAAGGCACGTAAAAGTCCTGTAAAATAGGTAAGGTCCAGACTGTCGTTCCATAGCACTTCTGACATACCTCTTCTAAAATTCTGTCTTTTACAGGTACTCAGCAAATGCAAGCGCAACGCTCATGAATCGTATTTTGCTGCGTTACGTCATCCTGAAGGCAGTTGGTGTTACTTCCAGCCGGGTAGGGTTCTTTTCCTCTCGGGTATGACATAACACTCCCCATGGAGACCTGGTGTAGCAAACGCCTTGAAGAGCTCCTCTTACCAAGTGAGACATATGACTGTTTCAATTCTCACACCCTCCTTATGACGCTTATAATACTACAAAATATTCCCCCTTTGGCTTGGAAAAAAATCTCCATTCTGGGTCTGTGTACAGCTTCTCTTCCTGAGATCGGACCAAAATGTCTCCTGGTTCTTGTTTTACAGCCTGACAGGGATTCGTAGGTATGCTTATATCCTTAGTTTATGCTAATAACAGATTTCTCTCATTAAAAACCTCTGAATATATTATTTAGGCACAACTCGAGTTGTTTCTCCACGTTTGAAATGAACTGATTCACTTGATTCTCCCTTTAATTAGTAAAAGTAAGAAATTAATTATAAAAGTATACAATATAAAAGGGTTTCTTTCAGCCATTATGCATTTAATAGGGTGTGCACTGGTTCTGAACAAAAACAAAGCAACAAAACCAACTTGAGAAACCTAGCGTTCATGTCGGAGGTTGCAAAGCCTACCGCGTAAGAGTCAGGAAATGAAAATCTGTGGCTTCTCAAGGAACACTCTACATTCAGCATAGGCAGATGTCCACGCTGCCCTTTCCTAAGAGCTTCTACTTGTGGATTAGCAACTGACACAAGGAATAAGGTATGTACTCTCCTATAAATTACAGAATTAAGAGAATTCTTAATATTTTTTTATATTGAAGAGTAATTAAAACTCTGGAGTAAAAAAGTAAAGCAATTTGTAGATAGTATATATTCTGTAAACAGTATATATGACATGAACTCAGTTATCTGCCAGACTCCCAATCTATCAAACCTTGAAAATAATTCAGAATTTTCAAGCTCCTGGTTTCAAATAATGTATTTAAATGGGGAGGGGGAAGGTGTATACATTGGTTACTTATTAAAAAAAATAAAAAAACCTCAGGAAGGCAGCCATGACAAGCAAGAATATGTGTGTTCCATAGAGAAAATGGGGAAAAAAACAAGGCAAGGATGTGAAAGAAAGGTGGAAAATGGATTTGGGACCTAATGTGAAAGCAACTATTTCCTAGCACTCTTCCCTTAAAAGAACGTGATGCATCCAACTCCATGCGTTACCG